>OU343116.1:24329669-25594669 GCA_910594885.2 Bibio marci | reverse complement strand
CAGTATCAAAAATAACTTTTTTGAATTATTTAAAAACCATCTTATGCATGTACTATCATCCAGATCATGTTCACCATCACCTTCTTGTAGCATTCGAAGACTTACACCATAGGTTATAAACTACGTTTTGAAGGTTATATAAAGAGACGTAATGCCGATTCACACGTAATACATAAAGTAGAAAGAGGACTTCGTTTAAAAGCCGTCTCTGGCAAAAAAAAACACATTCAGAGATCCAATTTTATTATTTTATTTTCATTTTCCTTAAGTTGTTTTGAAGTGCTGCACTTTAAAATTAATCGATATGAGCCAAGTCTGGTGCATATGGCGGGTGGAGCAAGCCAAACGATTTGAATGTATTCGTAA
The DNA here is from genome assembly GCA_910594885.2 of Bibio marci. NCBI lineage: Eukaryota > Metazoa > Arthropoda > Insecta > Diptera > Bibionidae > Bibio > Bibio marci. The sequence goes on along the minus strand of OU343116.1, from coordinate 25,594,303 downwards.
TCGCTTTTGTTTTGTGTGACGGTGCGTTGTCATAAAGCAAAATTATCTTACTGACTAATTTCAGCCTATGCTATTTGGTGCACAACGGAATTTCTAATGCTCAAATTCAATTCCAGTAAGCAAACCAATTTTGAAACTTAATGAATGAATTCAAAAATGAAACTACGTTAGCTAAAATACCATATCTTCGGCCAAATTCTGTGAATGCCATCGAGTTTGATTCAACTGATACCTGGCATATTTGTGTAGACCTGCCAATACATCAACTACAACAACAAGTTGTTATGACAACGTGACTACTACGAAATAAGTGTATATCAAGAAGTGTGTGTGGTTATCATTGCCAACATTTCACTTTTGAGAATTGTAGATTTCATTATCAGAACCTCTTTTTTTGTAAAATACAATATAGCGACTAATGGACGTTCATTTTATAGACCAACGTCAATCTAAGGTAATGTACAACATACACAATCGAGAATTCTTTCGCAACTAAGGAATTTTTTACTATAGCTATACGCTTTTAGACACAGAACGAGGTTTTAAAATGTGAAAATGCAAATACAATTATCTCTTCGTTAGTGCCAAATGGTTTTTGTTTCCAAATTAAAATAATTGCATGTGCGAATGACGTAGTCAGCCAGTGTTGATTATACTGTTTGACTATAGAAACTCATTTTGTAGTAGTTAATCATTAGCCTACAGCAAATTACATATTATTAATCACTTATTGCTATCGTAATTAATCCTACCGCACTTTTACTATTAATACATCATATAACGGATTTATTTATCACGTCATCGCTCATTTTCGAGATAATTTCAATGGCAGATATTTGTAATGGTATTATATGTTTAGGAGTGAGAGCGACTGTCAACGACAAACTTACATTTACATTGTGGCGCCCTATCAATAACCTACAAAACTTTAAATTTTAGTTAATAATAATAGTGAGAAATTTAAAACACAAAACACACACCGAATCTCTATAGAATTAAATTTAATTTTATTTAAAACTACTTTGTACGTTACACCACAAAATTTTCAAGCTTTTATATAATTTTTTTTCTGGTGTTTATTATTATTTCTAATTTTTTTATTTTCTTTTATTTATTTTTAGAAAAACGTCAACATCTTGATGAATCGGCGATCACAAATGGTGCAGCCAATCAAGATTTATTAGTATGTGAAACATGTGGCAAACAAGATGCAAAATTAAAATTAAAGAAAAAACCGTATTGTTCAAATGCGTGTGCAAAATTAGCTAAAATTTCTTCATCATCATCGCCACCGACAACATCGTCAACAACAACAACAACTATTAGTACAACAACAGCTGTTACTACTGGTGGTGCTGGTGATGCTAAGAAAAACGAATTGAAAAATAATGATAGTAGCAATAACTTTACAAATAATCATAATAATAATAATAGTAATACTAATAATAATACTAGTAATAATAATAATAATAATATTAATAATAATATTAATAATAATATTAATAATAATAATAATAATAATAATATTAATAATAATAATAATAATAATAATAATAATATTAATAATATTAATAATAATAATAATAATAATAATATTAATAATAATAATACTAGTAATAATAATTTTAAAATTAATGATAATAATAGCTTTGAAAATGGTATTGATAAGATGATCATCGATCAAAATATAAAAGTATTAAATCAACAAAAACTATTATCGTCATCATCGGATTTAGAACAATTGTCAACGCCCCAGTCATCGTCGCCAACGACACAATTGACACATCTAAAAAATGAAAATGGAATCGTTGAAGAAATTCCATTAATTGCTAAATGGACAGTGTCTGAAGTGTGTGAATTTATTAAAAATTTACCCGGTTGTTCAGATTACTCGGAAGATTTTGCAATACAAGAAATTGATGGTCAAGCATTATTATTATTAAAAGAAAATCATTTAGTAAATGCAATGGGAATGAAATTGGGTCCAGCATTAAAAATAGTTGCTAAAGTGGAATCGATGAAAGAAACTACCACTACTAATAATAATATTGTAAATAATAGTAATTCTAATAATAGTTCAGACTAATAATAATAGCAAAAAAAAACAAAAAAATTTTATTATAATATTAATATAAGGAAAAAAAAACTCTATTTTATTATAATTAATTTATTTTAATTATTAGTAATTTGAATGTTTAAGATAAGATTAAATTACAGCATAGAGAATATATATAGTTCTTCTTTGTATTGAGAATACAGCTACGCTCGACAGAGACAGACATTTAATTTGTATAAATATATTATTATTATTAATATGCTTTTTAACATTTAAATTGTCATAAATATAAGAAAAAATAGAATAATTGTATGTATTATTACAAAATTTTTCGAGAATGTCAGAATGTGTACATTAAAAATATCCCTTATTGTACATAGAACAATTAAACATATATAATAAGATTGTATACAATCATTACATATGCATATACTTAAATCGACAAATAAAAGAATTAAGATGTAGGTGTAAGATGTAAGAAGAAGAAGAATAAAAAAAAACAAACACCATAAATTAGGATTATATTATTTTAAATTGTATGGAAAATATAAATTAAAAAAACAATTGGAAGTGAGTTTATTTCAATACAAATAAAACTAAATTTTTTTTTACAAGAAATTAAATATTTTAATAATTATTTAATTAATTAATTATTTTTTTTATTCCCAGATAGTTAAATATTATATTAATATTCATATTCCAATTTGTTCATTCATGGTATTTTTAAGAATTTAAAATCCATATATATTTAATAGGGTATAAATTAACATATGTGAGATGATGTTGTAATTGGATGGAATAAAAATTAGTAAAATTTTAGAATACAATTTGAAATAATTTATGAAATTTATATTGGTGGGAAATATATATATATATATGTTAAAATATTTCGATAGTCTGACCAATAGAAGTAAAAATTAAGTTTATTATAATTGTGAATGCGTTATACGTAATTTCATTATACATATTCGGCATTAAATTCAATTTAATGAATATATTATTAAGATATTTATGAGTTATTAATATTTAAATGTTATTTTTTGTCATGTTTTTGGGATTTTTAACATTTAAAATTTACTTTTTGCCGATTTATAATTGAGACTAGAATTTATTAGAATTTCTAATAACCTTTTAAGAGTTACAACAAAATCGTATAATTAGATGGGGTTCTTCCGATTTATTCGTAGCATTTTTGAAAATTTAATATCAGTTTTTGCTTTCATTCTATATAAATTTTCCTCTTTCGATAATTTGTAATAAACTAAAAGGGAAACGGCATTACCAACGGGTGATTTACAATTATTTTATGTCAATTTTATGTGCTACATTTTTTTATTATAATAAAAAATGATATTTTTAATTCTTATTTTAATATATAATATTTGAGAATAATTGTATTATCACTAAATAATTGTAATAGTAGCACAAGAAAATAAGATTAACATTTGTATAATAGAATATTTTCGATAATTTTGTTAACAGTCACATTCGCATTACAATTACCTAAACTAAAATCATAAATATAATGGCTGATAATTTTTCTCCGAAGATGTAAGTTCAATTTATGAGTAAACATTTTCTAAATTTAAATTAACATTTCATTGTTTATGGAATTAAGAAGCGGATATCTTTGTCGCACTTAAGAGACCATCAATGTCAAGATCAAGACAATATGGGCTGTTGTAATCAACCATATTCAAATAATTGATCTAATGACATAGATTTTTGGTTTTGGAACACTTATTATCATCAAATTATATGTGTTACTCCAAGTAAAAAATTACATCTATCGAGTAGATGAGAAATTGATTCGCCTATGGAAATATATATATTATTTCAATTTGAGCTGGTCATTTATGTTTTGATAGATATTTTATTACTCGTCTATTTAAAATTTTCCATAAAACTTAAGCAATCGCACATCGAATAAATGAATTTTAAAATAAGATATTTCCAAAAAAGTTATATGATTAAGCTGTGAAAATTTAATCTGGTGGAGAAACAATGTTTTATTGGATTTAATTTGTATGTTAATTTCATATTACTTTAGTGAAAATTTTCTTTATTTATTACTGAAAAGAAATGTTTAATGTATTAAGTAAGCTTACTAGAAAAAAAAATTCGAAAATATTGTAATAATATCGTTCCCTATGGAATATTAAAAACAGAGTTGAATGGTATTTAGTATTGACAACAATTATTTGAATGCCTTTTTTAGTTATTTATAAATTATATTATTTAATTCATTATGTATTTTTTTTCAATAATCATTAAATAAATAATTTTCACAAAAGAAAAACGAAATTATTACAATATAAAATTAAATAATTAAATTTTAAAATTGCGCTCATATGTAAATTTAAAATTTCTCATAAGAATTTTGACATTTTATGTCACGTGGACTCATCTTATATATAATAAATGACAATTGCACAGCGTACATATAGTGCACCACACACACACACACACACACACACATGCAACACATTCATATTTATTATGCGCATATAAAATTTTTTTTTTTTTGTAAAAATTGTTCAATTGTTTTTTCTGGAATTTTATTGTAAAAGATTTTTATTCATTGAATTTTCGCCATTTTCAATGCAAATTGTGTATTTTTAATTGATTTTTATAAACTATTTCTCGTAATCGTATTTCGCGTAATCCCTTTTATTAAATTATAATTCATTTTAGAAATATAATATGTATATATAGAAATGAAATTTATCCTTAAATTTATATTTAGTATATTTTATTTTATTTAATTAAAAAAAAAAAGAGGGAACAATTTTAGGTATAAGTGCAATTTTAAGTGTTTTTTTTTTTTTTATAGCTACGTATGTTTTTTTTTTTCGGTTTCGCGTAAATTTAATATTATATTTATTTCTTTATTTAATGGATTATGGGGTGAGTTTATTATTATAATTTAATTGTTTTTATTCTCATGCATTTTAATATTATATAATAATTATTGGACGCTATTCAATTTATAAGATTAATAATGTCTGCAAGCAAAAAAAAAATCACACACACACACTCACACCATTATCGAGTAATAAATCACACAACAGAAATAATGGAATTAAGAATATATTATTTGTTCGATATTTATAGTTTAATTGATGAATTGTTTCCTACTCCAATGTGGAGTAATTGTAATGAATATCATGTAGGTGGGACAAAAATTACATTGTTACATTGCTACAATTTACCAACTTTTTTTTTTTTTATTCTACTTGGAAAAATACAGGGTGTACTTTGGGTGATTTTAATTAATTAATTTCTTTTTTCTTACCTAGAGTTATTATCGATTTTATTAAGAGTGCACTGTACGTCAGTATCGTGTGGTACAGTATAAATAATTTGATTAACGTTGCATTTCGTAATAAGATTAATCGTATCATTTCAATTAGTTGATGATTTTATAGTGTTAGTAACATAATTGTGATTTGATGATGCGTAGTGAAGGTGGCAATAAGTTCGATGCTTTTGTAACTGCATTAAAAACAAATCCTTTTCGCATAAAAACTGATACGTTGCATTTCGAAAATATGCAATATAGAAATCTTTGCTTTCGGATATAATGCAAAAGCCGTACGAAGACACAACAACGCAACATAATTTCGGAATATTTTCAGTTTTTAATATTATAAGTAAATATTTTGAGCCGTGGTTGTATATATTTATTGGTTAGATTATATTTTCATATAATTTTTATATTTTACTCGTATTTATAACAATCATTGTGATGCGGTGCAGTGCCGTTTATGTGATAATTTTTCAATTCTCGAAACTTACATAGCACTTTTTTGCTGTGTACATTTTAATACTGTTTTTCAGTTGAATTACAATTTCTTCGTTTTTAATTTATAGAATAAAAAAAGCGAACATATTTGAATGTAGTGGTGTTGGACAATAACAATTAACCCATTATTAAATATTAATTACTCATATAAAAATAATGAAATAATCTATCTATCGATAATTGCAGATCAATTTTTGAATTGTTATATACGACCATGCGGAGTAATTTAACAACTTGAGTTGAAGGGAATTGTATGTTAATGCAATAATAATACATGATTTAGATAGAATCCTTTGTTTGGTTGAAAGTAAGCTAACCTATATATTTACATTATTATAGAAAACGAATTTGTAAAATTTTATTGATAAATTAATACTCTTTATATTAATAAACTTTATTCTATAAATATGGTATAAAATATATCTTGTTTTTGGCAACACATTCATTGCATTGAGCATGCCATCACTTTCCATATGGATACGAGTTTTTGTAAACTACAATATTTATTCATATTTTATGGAAAACATTATTTAAGTCAAATTTAAGTTATATACCGAGTATTATGCGTAGTCGAAGAAACGAAATAAAAATAATAATATCATATAATAGAATAATAAATATAAAAAGTTATTATATATTTTAAGGGAAAAACTTTTGTTATATTGTTTGTGTTTGTGTGTTAAATTGTCTATATTCTGTCATATCGTTTAATAATAAATATAGTAAAAATATAAATTTTAGATGTGATCACGCGATATTTTTGTATTGCTATATTTTATATATGTAAATTTATATAAAAAATAATTTCATAAACAAATTCTCGTTCTATATTTTTTTCATTTATAATATAGTATTATAACCTATTTTATATATCAGGAAGTAGAACAAGTTCTCGCCGTATTTTCGTGAAAATGATAATGCTTTAAATAAAAAAATTAGTAATATATTTTTCGGTGTGCCATATTGTTACCGACAGAGCATGGTTGCCGTAAGTCTCCACAAGAATTCTATTTGCTTCAGCTGCAGATTTTATTTGAAAAATGTAATGCAGTAAAATTCACCCCAATCATGCTGTTAGCACGAAATTAGTCATGTTTAACGTTATGAAAAATGTTTTGTTTACATTTTGACGGAATAATATATACTATCAGTTTAAGCCTAATGGTAGAGTTTCATGATGAATTTGGATATAGTAATGAACGAGAACAGCTAGAACTTATTCAAGCTATCAATATTATAATACATTATACATATTGCTAAGTTTTTTTAAACAATATGTTTGTTCCAAGAAAATACAACTTCTATGTACCTATAAAATATCCTTGCCCATTATTGGTTTTAGTTGAATTTTCATTTTCAATGCGACGTTACATTTATTTATCGATAATAAAAAAATTGAACTTAACTATTAATTCATTAACTAATTATTTTTCTAATGAATTGAATATAAAAGAAATATGTGAAATTGTTAATATAATATTTGCGTGCAGATCCAGATACTATGATTTTTGTGTTGTGTGACATTCGTGAATTATTTATTATAATATTATTCATGTGCGTATATGATTAACTTTGTTTATTCCTTATATATGTACAATATTCCAAGTTTATGGTGAGTTTTTTGCACTTATACCACTTACATTATATGATGAAACTGTTCAACTGTTCCAAATTCAAATATTTTGGGTGATATCGATTTATACCAAAATTCGTATCCCTATTCGTTGCACTATAGGTAGTAAACTATACGGGTTTGTTTATTCAGACATACACTAAATCACCTTAGCAAACTCGTATATCTATAATATTGCAGTCAATTTAGTAAATTACTCCAAAGCAAACATAATCTTTCATTAATTATGATATAATTTCAAATAAAATGTTTAATCAATTCATATAACAGTGTTGATTATTCGTGAATCTATCATTACATACACAAGAAAAGAAATACCAGCCATGATAAGAGATAGAACTCTTGCTGTAACTGTACCATTTAAAATATTAACACCACCAGATTAGCATCACATTAGCATTGTATATTAAAATTGATCCATTGCTTATGAAAATGAAAACACAATAATAAAAGATTTCTCGATGAGAGTATATTGTTACGGTATGTTGACTCTGGTCATATTTTCACCGAAATAATCGCAAAATTCAATATGAATTTCTATTAAATAAAATCATAATTAAGTAATGTTACTCCAAGTGAAGCATATGTTAACTATATCAGATATTCATAACAATCAATTTAATAAATTATTCCTCATGGAAGTATATTACAATTCACTAACTGATAATGTTACCATAATTGCAATATTTTTATATGAGTGATTACTCCATAATGGGTTCTGAAAGAACGAGAATAATATACAGTTTACATGAATTGAGCAATTTAATATTCGTAATTTATTATAATTTTTAAAAGGGCTTTCGTACGATATTTTATTTAAAGAAATTTGCATAATAATAAAAAGAAAATCATAAATTGGGAATTTCACGAAATTTCAAGATCATGCAATTTAGGAGGCGTTGGCCTTAATTTTTAACTACACATAAATTACATGTTTTTGTAATCATTTTATCCGATCAAAATAAAATAAATCCATTGACCCAAATATTCTTAATCGAATTCTCCTATAGTACAATATGTATCCGAATATCTTGAAATTTTGAAAGAAAGTGCGTTTAATAATATATTCCAGTGGAATCCCATGGAAACCAAGATTCTCAATAAAATTAAGAATTTAGTTATAAATTTCAACGATTTGTAGAATTTGTTGATGTGACATTACTCCTTTTAAGACGGGATATCCTAGATGACTATACAAATATTCCCAATAGGATTTTTCACGAGTATATCCTTTTTTCCGATTATCTTGAAATTTTGAACTTAACCATTTAACTATAAGTTCTAGCGATTTTTGGAATTACGTGTCAATACCTTCACTCATTTCGTGGTATCCCATAAAATATTCCAAATTGGCGAATATAATTTATTCGATTACTTTGAAATTTTGAACTTATATGTTACGTTCTACAGTGAGACAACCACACTTATGACCGGTGCTCTAATAATCAATATTGAAGAAGCACTGATGTTATATACATAGCATTCTCCTATGTACAACCTCAAATAAGATTTAAATGTACAATGTTTAAGTTTTTTTATATATTTTCTCATTTCAATTAATATAAACATACAGAAAATAAAAAATAAACAATTAATTTAATTGTGTTCAGTATTTTTTAATACAAAAATAAATAATGAGGATGGATTCTTGTATTTATTGTTTTTTTTTTATTTGTCAATACACATATGCATATTTCGGAAAATAAACACAGGCATGTAAGTTATCACAACAGTTTCTGTTATACTTATTCAAGCTGTTGTGCAACTCATTAGTCCACATAAAAATATAAGAATCCCTAAACGAAGCTAATATGGCAACGATAAGAATAATAAAAACAGTGCTTATATGAAATGAAACAGAATACCACAGTCATATAATTTTTTTTAAGATAGGTTTGTATAAATGACCGAATATATTTAAGCTGAATTACCCCCATTATTATATAAACTATATCTATGAACTTATAGTTACGTAAAATATAACAATATGTTTTCCATCAAAGTCTTATTTGCTTTCTTTTCGGTGAAATGTTGTACAATAATAAATTCTTAATTTTATTATATTTATATTTAATAATAATTTATTATATACGTATTCGTATAAGTTATAAGACAAAAAACATACTCGTCGACAAGAGCCATATGATATTTTTTTTATTTATATACTCGGTGTGAAAAATAACCGGAATAATTATATATGGAACTGGAAACGACATCAATTGGCTGCTAATTTATTTACGTATATTCTGAACAGACTTTAAAAAATACTGTCTAGGTGCTCATTATGACACTACCGTCAGTGTATGCCAAAATATATAGCATTAAGTGACAATTGTTTTTGGACTTCGGTATAGAAAAATGTATATCAGATAAAGACAAAGAGTCAACATTAAATTTTATTTTAATACTGATATTGAAATTCTAACGAAACGTTTAAAATGCTTAAGATCATTTATGCTGATACAAATTTTTGAGTATACGGCATCGAATATTCAAAGGCGACGAAGAAAATGTTGATGATGATGAACATGATGACCGTTTATGCTGACTATCAACAACGATTACCGAAGTAAACATCCAAAAATTGTGTGACTTCGTGAAAGTTAGCAAGTGAGATTCTTGGAAATTGAAACTTAGTATATACCAGCAGACATAACAATTCATGAAATTTTAACTGGCAAAAAAAGATGAATTTAAAATTGGTTCCACATCAATTTTACCGAATTATTCATTTCAATGAGAACTTTGTTGTATGTTGAAAAATTACATCGATGCGAATTGTTGGCTTTAAATTGCGAATTGTTGGCTTTAAATTTATTAATTAATTATAGTATTTTAATAATATAATTTATTTGTTTTTCTTGTAAATGTTTGATATACAATTTTCTTTTTGCCGCATGTATATTTAATAGTATTTTATTATAGAAACGTTAACACTTAGCTTATCTTGTGTGTGTGTGTGTGATAAAGAAATTATGCAAAATTTTTAAATGATTAAATTATAATTTGTTTTTTTAATATAATTAAAATTAATTCTTTATTTTTATTAAATTATAGGTGTTGTCATTGTTTATCTTACAATATATATTAATATTTTTGTAAATACAATACTTATGATACATGAAAAAATATATCCTGCGGTCAGTATATACACGAAAAGGATATTACAGCTCTCGGAAATTTCGTAGCGGTTGACCATTTTGTTATTTGGTGAGTAGACACACACGTTTTTGGTTATATTTTAATTGTTTATTTTATATAAATATTTTAATTATTAGTTATTTTTTATCTATTTTATATATTTTTGACTATATATTAATGTTGAAAGTATATATTAACAATCAATAGTTAATGTATATACGTGATTTCATAGTCTACGTTACTTATTATATTTTTTTGCTTTTATGGTATTTATGATAAGAAAATAAATTGTGTGATTGATGAAGAAAGATGAGTGCCCTTTCATTAATTTATTTATATATAAAATAAATAATTAAATATACAATTATATTAACTACACGCAATAAAACGATTACAAATACCGCACTATTAAAAATATATATTTGGAACTTTAAGAAAAATGTTCATAATATGTATTTCTTAATCGTCTTCTGAATAATTTATTGACGAATCATATAAAATATGAAAATATTATCAGCTGCATTAATAAATGTAGTCGCACAAAAATTCATTTATTTTCATCATCTTTTATTAATGCCAGTGAATTGGATTAGGTGTAATCTTTTATTTTTTATCGATAAGTTTATTCTTTTTTACATAATTCTATAAACGTCTCTTTTGCCGATGGTCCACCGCATGAAATGTGTTGTCACACGAACTGTTTGTCCAAATTGAAATTTTTTGAGGCAATTGATTAATGACCTCAATTTTACACATCAGATGATCAATTATGTGTTTCAATACATCAAGAATTCTGAGTAGAACAAATTGAAACAAAATTTCAATGAAATTTTACCAGATTCTATACTATATTCACTATTCGAAAAATCTTTATCTTTAATTTGGGCTATAATTTTTCAATATGTAGGTCGCCCTTATTTAATTTAATTAATTTTATCGGTTTCTAACGTTGCATAAAAGTATAATTAACCATTTTTTTTTTCTTAATAAAAATCCATTATGAAATAATTAAATACATTTCTTAATAATAAAATAAAAACAAATAAATTTTATTCAATGAAAATACAAAAAAAAAAATATCATGTGTTAAAGGAATAAAAAAAAAATTCACATGTGAGAGACTCTTGGTATAGGTTCAAAAACATCTTCTACTATTCATCGATTCTATATATATATTACCATAAACGTAAAATATTTAGACGAATATTTTCTAATAACGATCCATATATAAAGTTACACGCAAATAACATAGATAGAAATAAGGCCCTCGTATGAATTCTATAACTATTTTAACCAGATATATTGTTGCGGAATTTTTTCACAAAACCATTGACACCAGATGTGCTCTTCTAAACGTTGTCCATTTATGCAGAGGCCAAAAGCACACTGCCATTTTAGCGCATATTTTAAATTTCATTTGATTCGACTTAATATATCGTACGAAATACATACGGTTTGTACATTTATTCTCATTTCCTATTTATGCGTCAAAGGAATGTTCGTCTATGTATATATTTTGTTTATGATATTAATTTATATTATAAAAAGTTATAAATATTATAAAAATTTAATATCAAATGTATGTGTATGTACAAATAATATATTCTTTTAAAGTCTCTGTGAATATTTGTTAATCTACGCTCTACTGCGTCCGGTAATTGTCAATTCTTTTCGTTTTTACCCTAAACCAGTCCCACCACTTCGTTCCCACGGTTGTTATATTGTTTTGGTTTTTTTTATTATATATAGTCGCATTTATTACCTTATTCTTATACACATAAATTTTTCTAAGACGTTCATTGAATATCTTATATTTTACATAAATATTATTTATAATAATAATTATTATTTTTCTTATAATTTATAAACATTTATACGTATTTTTTTCGTTGAAAAATAATTTAAAAAGATGAATTTTAAAATATATAAATATATCTTTTTACAAAAATTATGCGAAAAAAATACGAAATAATGAAATATTTGTCTTATTTTTATTGTATACAATTTGAATTTTGAATTAAGAAATTGAAATATGATCTTTATCTTTTCCTATATTTATATATTGACTTTGACTAAATTAAATTTGTCAAAATTATTATTATTGTATTGGATTTTAGGTATGCCATTAAATAATTTACTTTTATTATATACTATTAATGAAATTACACATTCCAATCGCGATATTAACTATAATGTCATGAATTTTTACCTATATATAATTTTTAAAGGTGATAATAATAATGTATAAATTTAAGTATACATTGTAAATAATGAAGAAATAATCTGTATAATAATAGAATGGTGGCGGAATAATATATATTTATGACTTCCTCAATTTACATAAATATTTTCTTTTCATTGTGGAATGGAGAAATGATTATAAATTATATAAAGAAAAAATTAACCTAATTAATAAAACACCTGGCTATTAGTTTGTCAAATTAAGTAAATCAATATATGTGTGTGTGTGTTAAATGTGTGTGAAATAATTATTATTACAAGTCAGGTTGCATCCAGCTCCATCCACGCATTTATCATGTCATCTTCATTGCATTTAAGTTAAGTAAATTACTTAATTTCTGCGAATATCCATTAAAATAAATATCTTCCAAAACGTGTTGTATCGTTCGGAGCAGATGCATTTTTCGGCAATATAATGCATTTGATAAACATTTCTGCAATATGGCATATAATTGAAGTGTCTATTTACGGAGGATCGCCGATTACAATCACCGCTTCTAAATCTACATCATCATGTTATTCAGAATGTACAGCAAATTTATATACAAGATTAATTTTTATTCGATTCGAAAAAGAATGCATTGTGTACGCTAATGAATATAATAACCTCTATAATTATCGAATGACTGATTTTGAAATGTTTATATTTTATATTGACTAAAATTTCATCTGTTTCTCCTGGCCAAGAAAAAGTATGAAGTTTGCGCCACTATAGTGAACAACATCTCGCTTATCTCCTTGAATTATTCTTCTTTACCAAAAAAAATATACATATAAGATAAGTTCGTTAAAAATAAAGTTGCAATTAAATTTATTCTAAAATAGACTAGAGTTCTATATAGTTAATCCCAGTTATGTTGTTTCTATCTTAAGGCGAACCGCTAAGGCAGTTAGTGCTAAAAAGATCAGTTTAGTGTGATGGATCAAATGAGTAACATTATATAGCGCATATATGTAAATTGTCTGGATCTATATGGAAACAAAAAATTTAAGTTTCTGATATCTGAACCAAGATTTAATTATATAATGTATAAAATAAGTTATTCCATTATATATTATAAATACATTTATGGTCTACATAAGAACTACAATCGTCTGTCCGTGGTTCGTCTGAACAGGGCATGTGTGTGTGTGTGTGTGTGTTTGAATGCAAGAGATTATATGCATTCAAATATACTTTCTTATAAGCTAAACAAAAGTAAATACTCACCAGTAATTTTATTTAAGTCAATTCGGCGGAGCACTGCTATTATATTTTTTAATATAATTTTTCAAAAACTATAACACAAAATGAATGACCGAATAGTAGTAGCGATCAATTGCAGTGCGACCAATAGTTTATTCGAAAATACATGTTTTTTTCGGGGCTCGGTTGGCATGTGCATAAGTTCTTTGATTTATTGTTGCCTATTAGGGCGGGTGTCGGACGCTAAGCTAAAATTTCTATAATACTCGTCGTCTTGATCCAATTTTTATGGCTATACTAGAGAGAGAGTTAACTAAATTGCATTATTTTTGTTTGTAGATAAAAGATGAAAGAACAAAATTTGTCAAAAATAATTTTATTTCAGTATTTTGGCGGATAATGTGAACCATGTGTCGAGTATTTCGGACTGCGCAGTGATCCATATTCATTCACTTGAATATATTTATACAATATATGGTAAATTTAGAGGCATTTAATCATGACATCACATGGCATATAACAATTATACAGCTTTAGAATTTTCACTACAAACTAAAAAACTATTACAATATAAATATATAAAAATCACCTTTCACTGTACAAATGGCATGAAGACTGCGAACGAAATACTTACGAGTATATTATTTTTTGTAATACTTTTACAGGTATACTCATTTTTGACAAGATTTCAAGATTTTTCGGCGACTTACTTTTGTAAATTGTAAGTGTACATTGATTAGCTTTATATAATTTCGGTGAGAAGCGTGGCATACCATCTTTCGTTTGTTTGGCAAATTTTGGCAATTCTTTTTTATTTGCTCGAATGGTTCCCACAATAGTGGTTTTTTTCTTTAGTAACTTTGTAGCTAGAGATACACTTGTAAAGAAATTATCAGTTGTAACACTTCTTCCACAACCTGTGAATGGTTCTAATAGTTTTAGAACTACGAATTCCCCAAGCGGAACTGAAGAATCTCTGGTATCATCCTTCCCTAAATATGGGAATCCATTTATAATATATTTCGTTTTGACATCAGACGCACTTTGGTTGGAAAAAGTTGTTCATCGATTGTTACATGTGGCCTTGGGCTTGTAACACTTTTGACTGTAATGGATGAATTTGTACCATATTTCTGATATCAATGCAAATTTATCAGTTTGTAGATGCTGACTTCGTTTATTTTTTTGTATCAAATCGGATAAAACGCATAGTTTCACAAAACGTATTCCTGCTCATGGTTCTATAAAAAAAAAATTCTGGACCCCATTTCTTGTTCCATAAAAATGAGATGTTTAAAATCTAGACTATAGTGGAAAATTACTCCATTTTCAAATTATAAGACCATATGCGTACACAGATTGATCATTTTTGATATTTCTCCATAGGAAATGACCGAACAAGAGGAAATTATGGTCAACATAGTTATTGCAACGTGTAAGAATGAGAAAAAGAATATACGGCAAAAACAAAAAAAATGTATTTATAATTATCCGACAGATACAAAATCCTCATGTTTAATATTCATTCTCGTAGGGGTCAAATGACCCGTTGCGGTAGTTTAGTCAATTTTTTTTTGTCTCTCAGTAAACAGTAGTCTGTAGAGAAGCCAATTTGGAAGAAAACTTGTATATATGTTTTCAATAAAAGTGGTATAAAAAGAATTTGATTTTAATGTTAATTTCAAAGAAATTTAATAAGCAAATGTCTAAAAGGGGTCATTTGATCCCTTCTGGTAGTTTTAGTGTTAAAACTCTCTTTTAATATACGAGTATACAATTACAATTAGAAATTTATATTTAAAGCAATCATTTGATTAGAAAAGAATAATCAAAATATTACTGGTCTATCGTCTATATTTATATAATTAGCATATCTAATACATCAATATTACTAAATATATAACATAGCCATATTCAGTGTATCTATATATATTTATATGTTAGTAGTATTACTAATAAAGATATATATAGATATGGTTTGTTGAAGGGTGTTAATATACTGATATTATCTGTTGTCCATTTATAAATAGCTGTGTTTGTTGAATAAAACCATAGTATATAATGTTAAAATGAATAAAGTGAGAACATATAATAGATAAGCTGCGATATAATGTTAAATGTCCAAACATTTACACTATTGTTACTATAATATATTGTATAGTATACTATAATTTATAGTATTTTCCTTATTTTAGGTATAGCTATTTATTGTATATATAATTAATAATATAGGCCATTTATATAATAAAATTAATTTTCTTGTTAGATGTGTATATACGTACAAATGGTATACATTTTGCAGAAATTTGAAATAAATAAATAAATAAATATTATATGGTAGCAATTTATGAATGAAACTAAAATGAATACATATAAAAAAAATATGTATCAAAAAAGGGATGAAAAAAAAATCAAAATGGAGTATATCATCCATTCTTTATGAATGTATTTAGTTAAATATAATACAGAGTATTCATACATACGGCGTAAATAAGCACATAAATAACATTTTATATATTTGGATAGGGATACTTTTATAACTGGTATATGGTATATGCATTTAGAATACAAAATATACAGTGTATATACACTAAAATAACTATATACATATATGTGTTTGCATGTACATAATATATAATACTCGTATATCCTTTTTAAGGACACGAGCACATTCATATATGGTTCATATATATTCGTTTATATAAATATATATACAATATTTTGCATATATAAAATGTTGATTCTGTCAAAGCCAAAAGGTTTGTAAAACATTATGGTGACTGAACCCTGAACCGCATAACATATATGGATATATAGAGTATAACGAACTCGAGTCAGTATAGTATTATGTTATTATAAGAGGTGGTGGTGGTGGTGGTGGTGTTATGTCTTCTGTATAGTATATATTATCTATTTCTATATTACAAACATATATATATAAAGTATAAATTGCATGTACGTATTCATATCATATTTATCATATTTGTGTGCTTTATATATGCGTATATAAATCCATCATAACACATGGGCTGAAAAGTTTCCGAAAATTCTATGAAAAAACATTTTTTTTGCAAAATTAAACTTTATTCATCAACATATTGTACATCCCTTCGCGGACGATACCCTGATTCCAACGATCTTCCAACTTTTCGATACCATTTATATAGTACGATTTCGTTTTTTCCTCAAAATTGACTTCTGTTTCGGCGATCACCTCTTCATTGCTCTTAAATTTCTTTCCAGTTAGCATTCTCTTGAGGTCTGCAAACAGGAAAAAGTCGCTGGTGGTCAGATCTGAAGAATACGGTGGATGTGGAAGCAATTCGAACCCCAATTCATTCAATTTTGCCATCGTTTTAATTGATTTATGACACGGTGCGTTGTCTTGATGAAACAGCACTTTTTTCTTCTTCAAATGCGGTCGTTTCTTAGCGATTTCATGCTCCACAATGCTCCAACAAGGCTATAGAATAGTCACTATTGATGGTTTTTCCATTTTCGAGATAGTCGCGATGAAAATTATTCCATGTGCATCCCAAAATACAGATGCCATAACCTTGCCAGCCGACTGTTGCGTTTTTGGTCGTTGTGGACGAGGTACGTCGCTTGCTGTCCATGATGCTGACTGCCGATTTGACTGAAAAAAATTCTAGAAAATTCACCTCTTAAAATTTTCGGAAACTTTACAGCCCATGTGTTATATATAATTATTTATTTAAGATTTATATATTGTATATAAACTCCTTTTCTTGAAATATAAATATTATATATTTACTTATGCAATAAATATAACACCATGTGTTATTGTATATGTGTTACTTATAGTATATTATTAATTCATATGTGGTTTATATGCGCATATTATTTAATTTACTTAAGCCGATTTTCGACACAATAATGTGTGTCGTGGTGTATTTCACATTTATGTTTACTTTTCGCATATGAAATAATATGTATACAATTATTTAGAATATAAATGTTTTTCATTTTATATATGCATATGTTAAGTCTGTCTTATATAAAATATATATACAATATATATGTTGGGTGTTTACCTTTGAATGCAACTCAATATATATTAAATAAAACGGAAGATCATCGAAGGAAGAAATAGTTTTGCTCTGCCGCAATTCAGTTATCAAGTTATTTTTTAATATATCGTCGTATGAACTGATGTGCTATAGATAGTCAAAAAGAGTAGTCTGATGGATGAATGCCGGCGTATGCTTGACAGGATTTACATCATACGTTGCAGTTTTATCATGCACTGCAGAATAATAATGTATTTTTAATATCTTTTTATTTTTTAATGTCTTTCTGTATACTTATTCTGGCTGTTTTTCCTGTAATGATTGCACACAAATATGTTTAATTATTGTTTGTAACGCTATCGCACCTGTAATTGTTGCAACAGCTTATATAGTTTATCACATCTTACCCACCAAATTCACAGCCAAACATTCCATTGATGAATGTTTCGTCTTGGTGTTGAAGGATCTGGGTTTTTCCCATACTATCAGAACATTATATCACTATTTTGACTTCATATATATTATATAATAAAACAAATTAAAGTTATGGAAATGAGAAAATTAAATTTTAAAATAACATGTTTATACCTTAATCAGAAAACTACTCATTTTGGTGTACAAGAATGTGAATTATAGAGCATCAATGAGTGTTAAACATATGCATACACCCAAATTGTGCGAAAATTCATCAAGACATGATGGTTTCTAATTTCATACTTAATATAATTATGAGTTAATTACTCATACAAAAAAAAAATACGGAATAAAGGAAACATTTATCTTTCAAAAATTGAAGACCAATCTGATCAGTATATTTTCCAAAATTTTCATATAAGAATAATAATTGCCGGCATCCTATAAACTGTCGATAATATCATTATAAATCCTCATATAAATAACATCATATTGATTAAAAGAAATGACTAGATTTCTAGACTTCGTTATAAAAACCTAAAAATACCTCAATATATAAGAGTTCATTTAATTTACGTTCCAAGCAATCGCATATGTGTATATAAATTGCAGTATATATATATATTATAAATGGAATCCATAAGTGACATATAGTGATTTTTTATGTAAAAGTGTATATGGAAGAAAGATCTTAAAAGTCAAGACAATCTTATGTAAAATTTACTATGTATATTTTTACAATTGCTAAATTTATACCCATATATTTACATTTGATTTACATATGTACTGTGCATATTTTTATTTACTTTCGCATATATATTATACTGAGGGTACGAGTATACACGATAAACAAACATATATATATATGGTGTAAACTACTAAAAATCGCATTTACCACATAAACGATAAAAACTTTTATTTTAACAGCTTTTGCTGGCGAAGCAAAAATAATGCTTTTTGTGTATGTGACAGTACAATGAAATTTCAAATAAGTATATCAGTGTTCAAAATTATTATACAATATTTATTATTTTACAACGTCCAATCGCCAAAAGTGAATTACAATTTACAATATATACTAACATTTATTTTGTATTATTGTATATACTCGCAAAGTAATAATATATTGTATTATATTGTAGTTAAATATATATATATCAAATAAATTATTCAGCAGCTATACAAAAAGCGTAGGTGAATAAGTTCATTCACGTATTGCAGACAAAACAACATTCCACGTTTGTTTTTAATGTTATTTTCTGCGGTGGTATGTCTTTCACATATATATGAGTATTTATTTTTTGAATGCAATTATTATTATACTCTATTGTATATAGGGTGATTTTTTTTAACTATATAGGCATTGCTTTAAGTTAACTCACAATATTTTCAAGGAGCAATTATAATCCGCAAAAATTAGCAGCAACCGCTCTCTCTCTCTCTTTCTTGGAATAGAAGAAAAGTTGAAATCTTAGATGTGCCTTCAATAAAAAATAAATAAATTGAAAAATGTTAAACATACTACAGCGAAAACGATCAAAAGGGTTTTTTAAAGGTGGATTATTTATTTTTAAATTAATTAGTATATTTTAAAGATGGTAAATACACATACATTGATTGAAGGCAAGAACGTTCTGCCTCTTTCGACAATATGTTTACCACGTTATTCAAAGTTATCAAACCGGCTCTATTCACATGGACGATATTCCGATGTTACTTGGAATACTTATTTTCCGGTTATTTAGTCAAATTAACAAGTAAAAAAAATCACCCTGTTTATGTAAAAATATTACTATAAATGATTCTATGTTTGTATGGGAGAAATGCTTTACGTTTTTTTACTACATATTTTTTTCTTGATATTAAAATAAATTTCATTGTTATTCTTTTATATTTACGTGTGTTCATCGCATTTATAAGACAGAACGAAATATATAACGAAATAAGAAATAAGAAATAAATTTAACCGAGAATACAAATTAAACTAAAAATTATTAGTTTCTTTATCCTTGTTATTCTACATATATAGGTTTTTACACCTATATTGTGTATAAACGTATAACGTATACGGTTACGTAAGGCAATATTGAACGTAGTGAGCCACGCACATATGCTACTTCATAAATATATTTACAGATCTTTTTTCAGTAATTAATATATACTTACTTACTTACTTACTCCATGGCGTTACAACCCGGGTGCGGTTTTAGCTTTTCCAACACGCATTTCCAACCTGACCTACTGACCGCAGTCAATGTCTTCCAATCCCGAATTTTAAGGATCTTTATATCACAGTTTACTGCATCTAGCCATCTCGCCTTAGGTCTTCCCGCTCTCCTTCTACCTTCTGGTTTACTATTTAACAGTTTTTTTGGCACACGTTCCTTCTCCATGCGTACTACGTGTCCGAGCCATCTCAATCTATTGATTTTGATTGTTTTGACACAATATTTGGTTGACCGTACCGACTTGTCTAATTCAAAATTGTATCTTCGCCTCCAACCATTCTGTTCTTTGACGGGATAAAAATATGCCACGGAGTACCTTTCGTTCGAAATTCCGAATTAAGTAATTAATATATCGATATTTAAATTAGAAATTGTTGGTATTTGAATTATGGTGCTGCATAGATGGTTGGACATGTCCTATGGTCGGTTGCTTTATTATGGGCACAATATTTTGTCCACAATTGTCCTGATACATGGTTGAACTTTGGCTTAGGACATTTCACATTATCATTTGAGATTTTTTTATTGTAAAAATACATGTAATTTATAAATAAATTATTTATTAATTTTTCTATAATTATATTATAATTAAATTATAAATTTATTATAATAATCTTTACTTTTACTTTTATCAATTATTAATTTATTAAAACTTGAGTAATTTGGAAAATTGTTCAAATGTTCCAGATTATTTAATAATAGTCGATAAAAACTAGAAATATATACGAATCACAGCAACTGATCCAAATACTTTTCTAACTAATGTATCGGCTATCCTTGTAAATACCAGTTATAATAATTTCTTTATTCCAATATTTTTATATTTAATTAAATACGAAATTCAAAATATATCATTTGTGTATAACATCGGCCTAATATTGTTTTTGGAAATGTTTCAATCATATTCCATAATGTTTTACAATCCATTAGTGTTAAATTTTAAAATTAAATGTTTTCCCCAATTTTTGTAACATTCTAATTTGCAACATGGAATATATTTTTTAATTCTTGTACATTTCTTGATTATAATTTAATAATTATTTCTAATTTTTTGTCCATTGAATCTACAACGAAATAATCGTCTACAATCCTTTCTATATAATATTATGTCCTTTCTATATAATATTATGTCATATACGAGTATATGTTGTAATCCTCACAATGTCAGAACACAATGAACCTTCCTTGGGCTAGGTGCAGGAATTTATTGCTTCTATATTAAATCATCATCATAATATACAGTTATTAACATAAAATTTTATTGTCTAAATTAAAACCTGTAACTAATTAATAAACTGTTAATTAAATAGAGAATTAAAATATTCTTCAATGGTATTGCAATAGTATTGTGTTTATAGATATAAATACAAATATAATTATAATATTATTGGATCAGAATAATATATAGGTTCGACGTTCGATAGACATAAGGTAATAATATATTGGGTTGGCAACTAATAAATTGTGTTGTTTTTTTTTTAAGCAATTTTTTGATATAGAATGAAATAACATTTATTCGCCGTATGTAATGTATTGTCCATTTTGTTCTATGAAACTTGTATCATCTTTTTGTACACAATTTGAATTTGAATTTGATTGATTATCAAACTACTAAAAACTATAGATGATGCTATATAGAAATTTTTGCGTACCTCCATTTTTAAGGAAAGTGAAAAATTTTACTATGGCTATGCATTTTACTAAATGTCTTTGCTATTATATGCAGAAGCTTTTCCGTATTGAATATCATTTATATATTAACCAAAAAATTTAAATTAATTATATTTTATGATTTTTTTTTATCGTCGTCGTGTTCAATTGTTATTTTGCCTTTTATGAAAAAAAAAAAATAATAAACACCATAATTATGTACATAGATTTTCATTTTATATTTAACATATATTTATACACACATATTCAAATATCTAATGTTTAAATTAAATGTATATATAATTAACTATATAATATATTTGTTTTAATAGTATTTACGGATTTGTAATTTATTAAAATTGGGTAGACCTGCCATCTCTGCCCGCGCCGTTCACTTATACCACAACCTGCTAGTCATTATATGAATAAATTGAAATATAGAAATTTTGCGCCACATGTCTGTGAGAACAATTAACTTATTCTTCTTCTTCTTAAGTCATATTTTGCTCCAAGTGGAGCTTCATGTCATCTAATAAACCTTTCATTACAGCCAAGTTGGTAAATTACTTCGCTTGGGAGTATATAACATTTTACCAATTGTACTGTAATTAACGAAAGATATAAGTTTTCAATATACTTTTATTTTTACCATATATGAATGATTAGCCCATAGTGATATGTGTATGCAGACATTGTTAATCTTTGAATAGCGTCCAACACCATATTTTCAAAGGTTTTCGGTTTTTCCATTTATTCCATAAACGAACAAATGGTAACGCAGCCGGAAAATTTTAGTATTAAAATAAATACCGAAAAAATTTCCCATTTAAAAATAGTGGATATTTCATGATTAATAATATATATTTCGGTGCTATGCAACTGCGCTACTGAGTGTTTTTTTTTTTTGCACTCAACTTATAGTCATTCATAATTGCATAGCCCTATCGTGTACAACAAATTTATATAGGTGAAAATTGAGAAATTGATGAATAGATTATATGATTTCTTCTACTAATATATTTGAAATTTACTATTATTTTTGTATTTTTAAACTTACTGTGTTAAATGTATGGTTTTCTTCAGCCTTTTCCAACATGAACGCGACGTATTTCGAATCCTGAATTTTATGGAACTCGTTATAATCGTTTATTGTATCTTTCCATTTGGCCGCTTAGCTGCTTTTACCTTCTAGCATATCATTCAACAGTTTATTTGGTTGGCATACGATGAACATCCTCCCCACTTCGTCGATTTTTACAGATTATAATAATAATTTTATTGAAATATTAAAATTAAAAAACTTATTTTGTCAGTGCAAGCAAAAAAATATAATGCACATTCTAATTGATCGTTAATTATTTTTTTCTAAATAACAATTAGAATATAACAACTTTTTTCGATAAAATTTTAAGATTTGAAAAAATTAATATTGTTACTGTTAAATGTATAAAGAATGCAACAGGTATGGCGGCTCTACCCAATTACATAAATGTATACCTATTCTCAATGTACATATATATAAGTTTACAATAAGTTTATTATTGTATATAGGCTGGACGGACACTCTACTCTACTCTACTCTACTCTACTCTACTCTATATATATATATATATAGGCAATGTCTATCTGAATACATATGTGGTGTCTTCAATAATATATATTAATTTAAATTTAACTCTCTTCTATCTAACCATCCATCCATCCATCCATCCATCCATCCATCAACGATTGTTTATTATTATTTCTCTATAACTATATGTATTAGACGTAACATTTAACAAATGTAGCTATATATAAGGTTGTCAAATATCTCCCTTCCGCCTTTTTGTCTTTTTAATTTCGCGGCTATGTACAAAGCGCTACAGAGCTCGTATCTGGCAACACTGTACATAATTTGAAAGCTCTTGACATAACAAACAAAACGACGCTATGTATGATTAGTTTGGATATTGCGTTCAACAGTTATAGACGTGTAAACATGGAGTTCACTAACGCCGAAATTCGCGCTATTTTAAAGTTTTCCTTCGTTAAAGGCAAATCCGCTAGAGAAACGTTCCGTGAGATTAATGGTGTTTTGGGGGATGGTACTCTATCACTTCGAACCGCGGAGGAATGGTTTCGACGATTCAGAGCCGGTGAAAACGACACCATGGATAAGCCAGCCGGCGGAAGACCTGTGACGACAAATACCGATCAAATCATGGAATACATCGAGTTAGACCGGCATGTGGCATCTCGTGACATCGCCCAGGAGATGGGAGTTAGTCACCAAACCATTTTAAACCATCTGCAGAAGGCTGGATACAAAAAAAAGCTTGATGTTTGGGTGCCACATGAATTAACAGTGAAAAATCTAATGGACCGAATTTCCATTTGCGAAATGCTGCTGAAACGGAACGAACTCGACCCATTCTTGAAGCGGATGGTGACTGGCGACGAAAAATGGATCACATACGACAATATCAAACGAAAACGGTCGTGGTCGCAGGCCGGTGAATCGTCCCAAACAGTGGCCAAGCCGGGATTGACGGCCAGGAAGGTTTTGCTGTGTGTTTGGTGGGATTGGAAGGGAATCATCCACTATGAGCTGCTCCCATATGGCCAGACGCTTAATTCTACCATCTACTGCGAACAACTGGACCGCTTGAAGCAGGCGATCGACCAGAAGCGTCCAGAATTGGCCAAAAGGAAGGGTGTAGTGTTCCACCAGGACAACGCCAGACCACACACTTCGTTGATGACTCGTCAGAAGCTACGGGAGCTCGGATGGGAGGTTTTATCGCATCCACCATATAGCCCGGACATAGCGCCAAGTGATTACCACCTGTTCCTGTCCATGGCGAACGCCCTTGGTGGTGTAAAGTTGATCTCAAAAGAGGCTTGTGAAAAGTGGCTGTCCGAGTTCTTCGCAAATAAGGAGGGGGGCTTCTACGAGGGAGGTATTATGAAGTTGCAGTCTAGATGGAAACAGATTATCGAACAAAACGGCGCATATTTGAACTAAATCCGATTACTGTAACACTTTTTATAAAGCATTGAATAAAGAGCAAAAAGGCGGAAGGGAGATAGTTGACAACCTAATATAAATATTTATGTATTTGTAGTGTCGTATATATTTATTTATTTATTTGTATATTACATTGATACTGATGAAGTATACGAAAATAACAAAAATTATAATACATATAAATTTGTTGTATAGAATTGTATAAAAAATTTATTAAAAAACAGTTTGAAATCGGAAAGTATGGAAAGCAGTCGTGCGAGTTATAAAAATATTAATTTTAAAATTTTTGTGGTTATTTTTTGTTTTAAAAATATAAATGAATTTGTTAATTGAATATTATTATTGTTAAAAATTTTCTTTTGGGTGTGTGCGTGTTAAAATATATTTAATTTTTATAATAATAAAATGCATTTGTTTACAATTATAAACAACAATGTGCTCTATTCAACAATATTCTATAGAGTAAAATATTATATGTATTGCACTAAAACTATAGTATATTAGTTACTATAGTTAGTACCTTTTATTATATTATCGATACTTGTTGCAATATAAACTTAAACTTATACTTAAACTTACTGTAATATCATAAATAAATAAAATGTATAGCATTATAAAAATGCGTGTACTTGTACTATCATTATTAAAATCATTTAATTTAATAATAATGTGTAACATTTGAAATGTTTGTGTTTCGTAAAATAATATTTATAATAAATATTTATTATTAAATTATAAAAACGTTATTATGTGATGGTGATGTGTTTCTATGTTTTTAATTATAATTGATATTTTATTTTCATGTTCATGTTCTTCTACATATACTCTTTTATATGAAATTAAATGATAAGACATATGCGAATATTATTTATATTATAATAACCTATTAAGATAACATTTTAAAGTATAAACATAGCTGAGATTATAATATTTAAATGAAATAATGAACATCATAAATAACAAAATATATGGTATAACTTAAGTACAAACAATAATATAATAAGGTAAAACGAAATAATCACGATATTAATTTTAGAAATTAATTATATTATTATTAAATTATTCAATTAAAAATGTACACTATTCAATTTAAAAGTTTCCGGAATGAAAGAAATTTTGTTGTTAAGAAAAATCATTTTATTATATCCATTTTTATAATGTGATTTGTCAAAATATTCAAAAATAAAGTTAAACTCCACACTTAAATCCTTTCCATTTCTTTAAATTTGCTAACAGAAATTATCCGGTCGTTTACTGCGCTAAATCTCTAGAAAATTGTGAATGTGAAATTGTGATAATAATTCCAAAAACCAAATTCATTTAATACTACCATGTCTGTTATTATTTTACGCATTTCTTTAAATGGTCTCTGAATATTATATCATATGTATCCCAAAAACTAAATATATTTGCGCTGGTCAACTTTTACCAGGCATCATCCGATGGTGCAGACATAAAGTCATATTTTTGGTGATGGACTCATGTCTTTATAAACAGTTATATGAATCACACACGATTGCGTTGTTGATCAATTGTAAATAAACGTGGCCAACAACTTATACACCGATATGGAGTTGTTGTTCAATTATTTGTTCTGTTGTTATCAAATTGGTATAGCTTCCACGTTATTATAACATTATTTGTATATGCGCGTGTATGCAGCACCACATTTGAATTTATTATTGTATATCAATCAGTAGCAGTTGTTTTCAATGAAGGCTATGTGTCTCACAATTTAATTGATGATATGACAAAAAATTTTTTCATCCATTGTTTACATCAGAGATTTTTTATTTCTAAAAATTAATATTACAGTATTTATATAAATATGTCGATTCCGAAAACTTGCCAAATCATGTATAATATATATAAAATAATTAAATAATAGACAGATTATTAATTTATTTACATGAAATTTATTTTTTCATCTTAACAATAAGACATAAATGCTTTCAAGGTAATTATAATTATAAAAATTTAAATAAAATACGATAGGACACGTTTAATCAATATACTACACATTTATATTTGTACCAATATATATATTTTGTTATGGTTAACAATTTACTATACATAAAAAGCATTTAATATTTCGGAAAATATTTACGAACTTCATCAATATATAAGTTCGGCAGATGCCTTCATAAATCGGGTCGATCTCTGTATGTGTACTTGAACTTTGAAGGCATATATTTTTATAAATAATTTATGTACTATATGTTTTCCTATATATACTATCACGATTTCTCTGAAAGATTTTCTATAATAGTACATTATAATTATTATTTGAAAGAGTTCGCTTTAAAAACAGATTTGAGATAGATGGAATTATTCCCATGCATTATATACCTAATAATTTTATAATTAACAAATGCTTATATAACGGCGGCAAAGCAAAATATCTCTATATTGCTACATTATAAATGGTAATATGTGCTTCATCTTTATTACAGGCTAGTTTGAATCGCCAGTTGAACTCCTTCTATAAATCCCATATTGATTGCATCTATTGCAGCAATATCTCCATTTTATTGGCAAAATGATATTTATTCTGTGGCCAGAGTAATTTACAAATTCACAAACTTACATTTTATTTTAATATATTATAATACTGTACGAGTATCTTTAGTTATTAATTGTGTTCTATGCGTTTAATTTCAGCTAAAAATATAATTCTATAATTCATCTATATTACTATTTTACTATTATTAATAAATAAATTTTTATATGTTTTCAAATCAAATAAAAAATTTAATTAATGAATTTTAAATTTATTGCATATTGATATATTAAAATATAATTGTGAATATCACTCACTATAACTTCGTTCGATATATTTTGTATTGTATATAAAACAAATCTTAAGTGTCATTTATAAAAAATAATTCAACTGGAAAATTAAATAAATAAAACCGCTTATTTTGTTATTCAATCTAATGTTTACATTTTGTGCATTGTGTGTATGATAAATACATAAACATAATATTGTTTAATAAAACATATATAAATAAATAAATAAATAAATAAATAAATAAACATAAATCGAGAGACCAAACATAAATATAACTTTATAGTCTTTTATATATCCTCTACGTATCCTGTGATAATGTCATACAATAATGATATATACGAGTACTGTATAATAGGATTTGTATATTTTAATATAATAAATAAATATTGTTTGTAATGAAATTTATATTTAAAATTCATCATATCACACAAAACACGTAATTCAAATATCTATTTATAATTTAATATGTAAAATACACTCGCATATGCATACAAATAATACATACATTGGTATTTTATTAACACCGCAGATATATTGTATTATAGAGATCATAGAATTAGATACAAATATTAATATTTGAAAGGGTTTTTTATTGTCTAAAATTATAATATTGTTTATTAGTAGATTTTGATTAATGTTTATCTATTCTATTCTTTATATAATATAATAAATAAGAAAATATCAAATCTTTTCAACTAGTTTTTAACTTTAATTAATTTATACACAAATTACCACACACACACATTTCATCAAACTCATGTTGTTACTTCCATTTATGCATAATTTTATATTATATAACAATTGATATTCATTTATTACTACACATTATTTCGATAGATGTTTCCTTAATAGAATTATTTTTATACAGGGTGTTATGTGTGTAGGCCTTTGTGTGTGAGATCGTTTGTGTGTGTGTGTGTGTGAAGGTTTGTGTGAATGCATAGGAGTGTATGGAATCAGTTATTTGTCAAGTCCATATTGTTGGTACTGGGTAGGGCAAAAAAAAGATTACATTTTTCCATAGCGAAAATCAATTTTATGCCTACATCGTTGTAGTTATTTGTGAATATCTTTGGAACCAGTTGAGACCTATCGTAATGTTATAGCTTAAACGAAAGCTTATGAATGTGGTAAGTTTTTAAACTTATACCGAAAAAAATTTTTCATCATGATTTCTCGACTTATGCTTGAACAAACTTTCAAAAAGAAAAATGGCGTTCAGCTAACTGTCAACATTTCTGTAAGTATCTGGATAACCACACGTCCGAATTGCCTTATCTTAACGTCAAATTAAAGATCTCGGTATGCTAATGCTAATAGTGTATCAAAAATTAAAAAACGGTTAATTAGTTATTGAGATATTGATCCCAGTAGAGTGCAAACCATGGTCTGATTGAAAATTTGGTTATTTTCGTGTAGCTTCGTACCGAAGCTGAATCGGTCAAAATGTTATATGATATTTTCGACGCAAAATGACCCAGAGAACCTAGTATTTTTGTATTGCCTTCGAAATTTGGGACACCCTGTATAAGTGCTGAGTGCTGTGGGTTTACGATTTCATTGTTAATCTTTAAATTATGGTGAATTATATTCTCTACACAAAGAAACTCAAGGTGTTTGTTAGAATAGGCAGGCATTTTTTTTTTTTAATTTTTATTTGAAAGTAGTTAACGAGTTCACGACAATCCTTCTACCGTCCCCTCTCTCCCACAGTTTGAGAAACACATGAAATTTTATAAAAGTCAATAAATTTTAAACCTGAAGTACTATAATAATCTTTGAGATTGGTAATAAGAGCATATAAGCTATATATCTACATGGTGCTTGATTCCAAAACCCGAAACAGAATTTGTACCACCAAAAAAAAGAATATATTGAGTATTTTGTGGTCAGTTTGCACATGGTATATCTACTATATTGCTACGAATTATGGTCAACAAATTTACAAAATGAATATCATGAACTACGTTGTCTGGCTTCCATACTGATCTAAGGTACATCCTTCCTAATATATACAATAAACACATGTTACACAAATAAAAAACTCTATTCAACAGTTGAAGTTTGATTAATTTCAGAACTCCGAAATTTTATACCACTCCGCGGAATTAATAAGTTTTTAACAAAAATACATTGATTCGTATCTCAGCAACTTCAA
Organism: Bibio marci; assembly: GCA_910594885.2. NCBI lineage: Eukaryota > Metazoa > Arthropoda > Insecta > Diptera > Bibionidae > Bibio > Bibio marci. The sequence continues at coordinate 25,563,962 of OU343116.1, read as the reverse complement.
TTATTGTATTTTATGTTAAATGAAATATTCATAGGTTGCCACATTTATATATTGACCATACCATAAGCGAATAGAAAATAAATGTCGATATTCTTATCAAATTTAATTAATTATACATTTATTAACTGTGCGCGTATAAGATAAAAGTTACACTAGAAAATGAAATGCTATCATAAATTGGTCCATCCATAATTTATTGGCCGCACTTACATCTGTTTTTATTAATTGGTATAATAATATAATCAATTATTATAGCATCAGTTATTATAACTCAGTAGCGCAGTTGCATAGCACCGAAATATATATTATTAATCATGAAATATAGCGGGTTCAAATCACCTATTTTTCATCCGAAATTTTTCGGTATTTATTTTAATACTGAAATTTTTCTGCTGGGTGACCATTTGTTCGTTTATGGAATAAATGGAAAAATGGATATTTTTGAAAATATGGTGTTGGACGCTATTCAAAGATTAACAATGTCTGCATACACATAACTATGGGCTAATCACCCATATAAAAATTCTAGTATTTTGAGAACATCTATCCATCGTTAATTGCAGTACAATTGGTAAATTGTTATGTACTTCCATGCGAAGTAATTTACCAACTTGGCTGTAATGAAAGGTTTATAAGATGACATTAAGCTCTACTTGGACCAAAATATAACTTAAGAAGAAGAAGATATATGGCTCATGTTTATAATATACAAACCATAAGATGATTCCATCAGAGGCTATAATTATGTAAACATTAAAATTTTATTTTCTGTTGATTTTATTATATAATTCCAAAAATTAAAAACCACACTATATTTATCAATATTTGTTGACACTTTTTTGGGTGCAGTGAAACTGTATACAATATACAATATTAAACAAATCATGTTACTCCAAATGCTTATGCTTATGACATCTATTAAAAACATTCATTACAGCCAAGTTGGTATAAGCGGACTAGCCAATAATACCATAGATATGTGGTGCACCCTATATTTTCAAATAATTTTATATACTTATAATATTTATATATTTTTACGCTCGCTAATGTATATTTTATTAACTCATTAAATAAAAAATTATCAAATTTAAAATTTTTTATAAATTACATATTCATTTTATACTCTCGCATGTAGAATTTCGCAGTATTGTTTATTTCAAATAATAGTTAAAAATAATATACACGTAAAAACGTATATATTTAAACCCGTGAGAATATTTTAAAATGTATATTAACAATTTTATATTTTATATTTATAATATTTTAACAAATTGTTTCCGTAAAATAATATATAATGAATATTCTTATCTATGCATTTATATTTAATTTATATTTGCATATTATATATTTGTAATCTATACGTGTACACATACTGTGTCTAATTGTTAGAGTATCTAGTATACAAACATATAATTATGCAGTGCTTTCTTTTCATTATCAAAATGCATAATTTTATTTCACTATATACAGAAGCACTAAAATATACAAAAGCAAATATACCATAGAGTAAATAACATCATACAGTCCATATTTACATAGAGTGCATTTTCTGGTATGGTATTTTTATTATATAATGCAATTTTCGGTAATTGATGCGCGCAACGTCACTCTCGCATGCCGAATAACAAAAGCACCATTATATGTATAAGAATGCAAATTTCATCTGGTTTTTACATTTTTCTGCATCAGCAGTCAACAGCGAAACTTTAACCATACCCACTATAATAATGTAATTTAATTATTGTAATTTATTGAATGTTTGTGTGTGTGTTGGTGTGGCCAAGGCAACCATTTCTCAAAAATCCTTATTATGCACAGTAATGCAAACTCTTTCGCCTATAATAATAAAACTCTATGAAATTTTATATAATAAATGTGTATTATATAAAATATAAAATATATATAGAAAATACATTTTTTTTTGCTGTAATTTTTATAAAAGCACTTTTGTATTGCAATTTTTTATGTAAAATTTATTTATGTATAAATAGAAAAAAAAAAAATCATTATAAAATTGGAGTACATAAATTAAACTTACACAATAAAACCATATATTCTTGTTTTGTAATGTTGATAGGGTGTACTTATATAAAAATTGTATAAAATAGTGTATGGTAAGTGTATTAACAACCTCTGTCGCCCATAATAATCAGGAATGGATTAAAAAAAACATAAAAAACTATTTTATTTTTATAAAAAAATAATCTCCAACAACTGAATTACATCGATTTGTACGTTAAGAACAAGTGAATCAATTTGGCATTTTTTGTGTAAATGGAATGCTGTTTTGAAAACGGTGTTTGTCGCCTTTTAAATTCCTTTCGATGATGCAAAACGGGTTCCTTGCATAGCCAAATGAAGTTTAGGTATATATAGAAATTAATCGCCGCAGGGTGTACAATTAAGTGAATATATGTAGAATGATTAAGTAAAAAAAAATTTGATTAATAGTTCAATTCGGTGCGCAATTTTTGATCATCGCATTTAATTGATGTAGACTTTAGATTCACCTATGGTAGACCATAGTTAAAATTCAATAAATTATTATTTTCGGTATTTCAAGTGCAATTTACAGGAATCTGGTTGAAGATTACTTAGCAATTTTCATGAATTACGCAATTTTTCAATGCTCTCTTCAGTAAGTTGTTTCAGATGATCGGCCCGAACATTCATATCATCACTTATAGCTTCTCTACCTTCTGGGAATCATTTATGACGGCCAAAAACTTGTGATTTTAACACACAATTATCATCTAAACGCGATTTTAAAAAAAATCATACCTTTGCCAGTAGCATTTTTAACTTTTGCAAGTAGCATTTTTTTAAATTAAAATTTAATGTTGGTCCTTTGTTTTTGTTATTCATTTTTCGACCGACGCAAAAAAAACAGCGATAAATTTTGGTGTTCTATTTTCGTTTCCACTGAATGAAATGTTATGAAATTTTGACAGTTTGTTAAAGTAAAGTGCGCAGTGCATAATCACAAAAAAAGCTAAATTATAATTTTTATGTAAAAAATTGAAAATAACAATTTATTATTAGTTAATCGTAAGATATGGGAATATTATATAGCGATAGAATTACTTTTCTCCATTTATTCGCTATAGGTACGTGACACGCGTGTGCTTTGTCCGATCATTTTTCGTTGTTCGATTGCATAGCAATGTTATATTCAGTTTATAATAACAGTTTGACTATATATAGATTTTATAAGCACCAAAATACAACCGAGTCTTTCAATTCAATGGTTGCTATTCCATTAATAACATTTGACCATGCACAGCTAAAAACTTATATCTAAACAATTGTGTTTCTTCTGTGCTGAACCCTATATTTTATTTTACAATGTAATTTTATATTATTTAATAATTTCCAGTCTTCCAATTAAAATATTTTATGTACTTATATGTAATATATTATATATACGAGTACGAGTACATTACACATTAACATTTTATAGAATATTAGATGAATGAAATGCATACCACATTAATATAATAATAATAATAATAATAATAATAATAATAATAATAATAATAATAATAATAATAATAATAATAAATTAATTATAATGTTATAAAATGTGTATATTTATATATTTAATAATGTAAATTTTAATTAATGGATAAAGGAAAGTCTATATTTACATGTAATTGTTGTGTATATATTTATATTAACAAATACAAATCAAAATTTATTTATTGCAATTATATAAGTGCAGCGATTGAATGCTATAACTGACGACCAAATTTCATGAATAATTTCGCATTACTCTTAATTATAAATTTTTTTGTACTAATTAATATAAAATTCAATAGATATTTCAAAATTCAATTGAGTAATTATGTTGTTAAAAGTTATAAATGTTTGTAGTATCGCTATAATAACGGAAAATTTAAATTGAATTATAATCTGTAATATTTCATATTCGGATTACATTTCCAGATATATATATACTATTTTACATTTTCATAGGTACAGCGCTACTATTTTCGAGTTACATATATTGTCTGTTGACATCTTGATCTACATAAAAATGCATGTACTAGGTTTTGGGGATATTTTGGTAAGAAAAACACATTTATTTGAAAGTAACGGTACATTATATTTTATTCAAAGTATTTGCCATCTGAAGTTACAACTTTTCCGCATCTTTGTGGTAAATTATGGATTCCCTCATAGAAGAACTTCTTAAGTTTTGAAGCAATCCATGAATCCAGCTATTTTTTCTTATCTTCGTATGAATTGAACCGCTGTGCAGAAACGGCTGACTGCATCGATCGGAACAATTTGTAGTCTGATGGAGCAATATCTGGTGAATATGGTGGGTGGGGTAGGACTTCCCAGCCAAGTGCTTCTAACGTTTCTTTGACCGGTCTTGCAACGTGTGGTCTAGCATTATCATGCTGCAGAATTACACGGTCATGTCTGTTGGCATATTCTGGTCTTTTTTGATGCAATGCTCGACTCAATTGGATTAATTGCTCTCGGTAACGTTCAGCAGTGATGCTTGTGTGTCCCGATTTAATCAGCTCATAGTACACTACACCAAGCTGGCCCCACCCAGATACACAACATAACCTTAGAACCATGAATATTGCGTTTTGGTGTCGATGGACCTGATTCACCTGTCTTCACCCATGCTTTCAGACGTTTTGGATTATCGTAATGGATCCACTTTACATCACATTTCGATGCAAAATTGAATGTCTTTGAAGAAAAATTTTACACACGTTGTTTTTCGATTTTCTTGTTGCCTTTCCTGTCAATTCATGTGGTACCCAATACGATAGCTTTTGAAACATTCCCATCTTCGTTAAACGTTTGGAAACACTTGCTTGGGTAACATCAGTTGTCAATGCTAATTCTTTTTCCGTATGACATTTATCTTCACTGAGTAAAGCTTCCAATTTGTCGTCTTCAAATTTTTTTGAATGTAGTAAATGTAGTAAAACTATTCTCTTTATCACTAACATCAAAATCAATATTTTTAAACCGTCTAAACCAATACTCACAATTGTTTTGTGATGGGGAATGTTTTTACTATAAATTTGTAACAAAAAGCGATAAGTTTCTGCTGCTGTTTTCTTAAATTTTTCTGAATAAAATTACTTAACATAACTTCCCGCAAATGCTGTTTTGTTGGTATAAAAATTTTCCATTTGTTATCAACTAAAAAAAATATATTTGTTTACACTTCAACTGAATGTCATATACTGAATAAGAAAGGTGGATTCAACTACTACAATAGCCAATTATTGCCACTTCACACTGCATACAAGCAATACTACTTACGATACCTATCAGATTATCCCCAGGACCAATATATAAAAAGAAATCTATTAAATTTTATACAAATCGATTAAAAATGGACAATTTTCCCTATTCTTCAGAATTTGTTAAAAAAACATTTTATTTTTTAAGGACATTTGCATCCTTTTTTATTTTAATTTTTCGATGTGCCTATATTGATAAATAGATGCAAGGCAATGATGAGACACTAATTCATCATTTCTACGATCATGTTTAAAATAATATATATATAGAAAAATTTAGTTAGATATAGCTGTTTGACTGCGTCAATATTTCCATCAAATTCAATCATCGTAACCCCATCTCCTTCTGAGTTCTTATATAATGTTAAAATCTTTAACTCAATAAAATGTTAAATAATAAACTATATAGAATTACCTAAGTCTTCATTTATAAACAATGTTTTGTAAAAATTATTATTTATAATTATATTTTTATTTACATTTATATAAATAAAATAATAATTTTTTAATTACATAATCGATAAAAATTTTATATTATTATTATTATTATTATTATTATTATTAATAGTACATTAAACATTATATTTATGTACGAACAATTTTAATTGCGATGAATTGAAAATAAAACATAGATTTAATATTCAAGAAAAAAAAAACGATGATGCGGGTAAAATTCTGTGTAAGGTAGTAGGTCGAATCTTTGCCATGTTTAGGAAACTTCTTTCACTTTTCGACTATATACTATTAATTATCCTGAATTTAATTATATGTATTACTTTAATGTTATTATTTTAATTTCAGTGAACGGAAAAAAAATTTAATCTTAATAAATTCAGAAAAATTACTGAACAATATACCAAATGTCCCAAATATCTGTCGGACAAAAAGTTGTATGCACACATCTGGCTGGCATGTGCTATAGATAAAACTATTCTCTATATGTAGTGGAGTATAATTTCTAAACATTGATGATAACAAGATTTTTTTGGTTACTTAAACAATTAAATTAGTTTTTAATTTAAAAATGACTGTCAACTGATAGAGATTGACAGAGATTGGGTCGCGTACCTTATGATATAATACTTTTTTAAATAATTCATCTTATTACAAATTTAATTATAATTTACGATTTTTTATTTACTTGATAAAATTTATATTTAATTTTTATATGCTTCTATGGGCAATATTTTAAATTCCAAATATTTCATATAATAATAAAAATATACTTGTGACATTTAATTTTATACGAATACATGTATCCAAAAAATTTGATTTTCTTCTTTCATTGCGCAATAACAACAATCATTATTTATTTTTTTTTAGTATGTCGAAATTTTTTATTAAATTTCAATTTTATTATATCGATTATGTTATAATCAGTAAAAAGATGAATGTTTATACAATTTTTTTTTCTAAATATAGAGGAACAAAAGCTATACATGAAGATGAAATTTGGTGAGTTGCACACATACCCGGGAGGGAGATAAAAATTTATTTATTTTCATGCGAATATAAAATTTATAATGCGTGCAACACTCAATCCACTTTTTTATCGTATAAATATTTTGGTATACAAAAATTTTTATCTGTATTTATTATTTTTGGTTATATAATATGGTATTTCATTCATTGATCATCAATAAATTATATAACCAATGGATTATGTTATTATATGCGACTGCAATTTAAAATTGATTTGAAAATTTTATTATAAGGTACTTATTTTTTTTTGGTGATACTTTGGATAAATTTAAAAGTAGAATAAAGGATATTTTAAGAGGGTTATTAAAATATATATATAACATATACTAACTGAACTAATATACAAATACACTTTTGTATTAAGAAATTATCGTATTTCTTTGTGCAACTTCATTATTATATATTTATGATGTAAAATAATTGATGGTTCAGTTCACTTTAAATATACTAAAAAAACTTGATGTGTATTGTACAATATATTAATACATAAAATAGCCTATATATATTTGTATATTTAGATTATTAAACCCATTTTGTATATACCTGAATACAAAACTCATAACGAATTCATATCTCTGTCATTATACTTTTTAAATTTGTTGGTATTACGCTGGACAAGACGATTTGAAAGTCTAAAGTTATGAAAAAATTACGAATTTTTATTTACAAGAAAAATAAAACAAAGCTTGTACGAATATAATATAATATGACATTAAAAAATCATATTAGTGTAATAACTTTTGAACCACAATTTTATTCTGAAATATCTGACATTTATAAGATGGAATTAACAAGGTAAAAAACTACAGAATTTCCTTGCTAGATTGGTCGAAGAATTTACCTTTAATATCTTCAGATCCTTTTACATATATCATAATTTCAGTGAGTAAAAAGCAAGCCTTGAAGATATAATTAAAACATATTCTCAAGATTTGGTATATTTATTAAATATTTTTCAAATACATAATTTGGGAATTTGGAAACGTTAACAATGTATAAAGAGAAATTTATCAAAATCTGCAATTGTCGAAAAAAACCTATTCGATCTGTTATTGTTAAGGTAAAAATATTTATCACCCTGCATTTTTTCATCAATAAATTTATCTAAAAACTTATCTCAGAAAATATCACGTCGATATCTTCGCTATAGAAAAGGAGTTATATAGATTTTTGATCGCACCAGCAGAGTTTATCATTTTTACTGTTCCTGTGTCTCGGTAGTTTACTGAATGTGGATCATAGGTTTTACTATTCATTGGTAATTACGACACAAAATTTTCGTGAATTAATTTGACATCAGGGTCGGCTTCCTCTATATGTATACTGTCAAATACCAGATATTTATTTACCATTATGATAAAAATAACTCATTTCAAATATTCTTTTCTAATTCGATCTCGATCTTCTCGGTATTTTTATATAAACTACAGCTTGTACGGTATAGTACAGAATATATAGCTACTATTGAATTTGCTTTAGAGTGAACTAATTCCGACCGGCGGCAATACTAACACACACATTTCTCATCTATCGTAAAATGTTTATTATTATTTGTGACGATATTTTACATTAAGTCAAGCGACGTAAATAAAATAAATAAAGAAATTTTTCAAATAAAAATAAAATTTAATTTAATCTTACATAACGATTTCTATATATTTGATAATATGAGATTATCACAGTATTGTTCATATAATATAATGGTTATATTTCCGGTTCACAAGTTGATATTGCCTATAAATATTATTAGAAAAATTTTCTTTAAAGTATTTTTTATTAGTAAAATTTCTATTAATTCTTCTATCTAGTAATCTCCACAAATTTACTGCTTGTTCTATATAAAATTATGAACAAGACTGTATACGTTACGTGTATTTCTATTATTATTATTATTATTATTATTTTATTAGGAATCGTATATATTTTAAATTTATATGTAAATTTTTAAAAATTTAAATTTTTAATTATATACAAAAACGATAACATTAAGAAAAAAAAATATACTTATAAATCATTTTGTAAATAATATAATAACAATCAAAAGTATGTGTGAAATTAAAACAAATAATAATCTTTTAAAATTTATTTATCTACTGCAAATGCTGTATTGCTTATAATTTAAAAAACAATGAAAGTTAAATTTTGAAAATTGATCAATATAAAATATATATTTAATATAATATTTTAAAAATAAATAAATAAATTTCTAAATAGTGTATAGTTAATCTGTTTTTATTTATTATTTTGGCAAAATTTTAAATTTTGAAATATTATATTATTATAATTATAAATAATAAAACATAAAACAAATTTTATTTTCTTAATACCAATATTAATTTTATAAAATAATACGGTCAATCAGTGACAAATTTATATAATAATAAAAAAAAAATGTAATAATAAGTTCAGCTGAGGTGCTGCATCAACATTAAATTCAGATGAGTACGATTGCTATGGTCTATAAGGTGTTAAAATAGTGACGAGGTAATGCATGACTGCGGGTTTGAGTAACCGCAAACGATACCCTATTCCAAGATGTTAAAATCGATCCATTATAATAAATGTATTCGCAATATGTTACTTCCGAGTGTATTTAAGATATTATCGCCTCACCTTTGCAAATAGAGCCGTCACTGCATTACGGATATAAACATATGGAAATATATACATTTTATATTTTACTTTTACAACACATAATACAAATTATATTATACTTACATTATATTCCCATAAAATTAATTCAAATTTAAAAGAAAATTTTATGGACGCCGTTTGTAATATGGTATATAATTTATTATCGTAAAAAATAATTGAAAACTTTGAGAAATTCTCACACTAAATTAAAAAGTATAAAAACAAAATATAATCTATTAAATTTTATGATACTTCTTTCAAAACTATTCACTATTCAATGTTAATTTAACATATATATTGGGACCTTGCATTAATAATGTCGATTTAGATAACAGTTGGCGTAACTGGCGTTGTGTGCATCGGAACACACCATTGATAGCTCGTCGAAAACACCACAAAGTTTTATTTCACGATGACAATGCCAGACCACATCTAGCAAACATCGTTAAGGAAAAAATAAAGAGGCTCGGTTGGGATCATCTTGATCACCGCCCGTACTCTCCACGCCTTGCTCCTTCTGATTACCATTTGTTCCGATCAATGCAGGTCAGCCTGACACATGTACGCTTTCGAAATGCTGATGAAGTGCGAAAATGGGTCGATGAATGGATTGGAACAAAAGATGAGGAGTTCTTCAAACGAGGAATCAACAAATTTCCCAAAAGATTGGAGGAAGTCATAGCTAACGATGGGCAATATATTGGTTGATATACTCAACCATTTTGTTATACAAATAAATGCCATTTTCAAGCCAAAAAATCGACATTATTAATGCAAGGCCATAACAAAATGCGTTGAGACGTTTAAGAAGACCTGTCGTGTGCGTATACACAATGGTCAAACGAAAAAAAAAATATAAGTGCATATAATAAACAAACAAATTCAAAAAAATGTACAGTAATTTATTTTGTTATTTGATAAAAGTAACAAGTGTATGTTGAAATTTATCAATTTTATATTGAATATTTGTATATTATAATATTATATTTATGCGATTACCATATTAAAGGTAATTTGTCAATATATTGGCTCCATATAATATATAGGTAATAAATAATTTATACGCATACGCTCGTACACGTAAATAAACAATAATCATATATATCGGTATAGAAGATATGTACAAAAAAAAAGTCAACATCATAACATTAACCGGTTTTAAATACCTTCTTATTTCTCTATATATTCCAAATAATAGTAATAATAATAATAATAATAACAAATAATAAATTTAAAAAATAAAATGTATCGTAAATATAATAGTATACGGTACTTTGCGTATATATATAAATACTCGTTTCTACTATATGGAATACACGTTACAAAACGCTTGATTACCTTATTTATTTTTAGAAGCAGGTGTTCATGTATACAATAACAACATAGCATGTGTACACAGAAGATACCTGTCGTATTGTATATTTATCTTTCTATATTTATATATTTCAACGTATATTTTATATATGCGACTATCACTATAGGTATAGCACAAATACAAATATATATATTAATGCAAACTTAGGCTTATTTTTCTTTTCTTACCTTTTTATATTTACATTATGTCACAAAATTATTGATCCAATTTTGGTATAATTAATTGAAACGAAATGAGTTATTATATTACATTTAATATTTATAAACCATTACAACAAACAAACTGATATATATCTATATAGGGTATTTAGTTTAGTAAGTGTAACTGGTGATTATACTAAAAATAATGATCAAAAGAATTTAAGGAGCAAGCTTTGGTTAATGCAATGTATAAAATTATTTTAATATAATGGCATTCTTTTATAAGTTTTGTATTGAATAATTAAAAAATTTAATGTAACATATTTGATCATTTGGTTAATTAAAATTTGAGTGAAATGAAAAGGTGGTTGTGTCTTGTGTGATGGTGATGCTGGTTGATTATACTATAGTATATTCTAAATTTTCATATATCGTGTGTAACTTGCATTCACACCACACACACACATGAGACTAACGTGATTACATCTATTAAACGACGATGTGTAAATATTTTTGTATGACAATGTTACATAACATTGTAAAATATTATACAATTTGTAAATGTGTATTAGATAAATCTTTTGTAACAACAATGAATTTTATTATATACCAGTTTTTTTTTTTGCTCTACACATAAACATAATCATATATATATTATTGTATTACATATACAATCTCTGTCCCATATGAAACCGGAATGGATTAAAAATCCACATAAATAAATTTTAAATTTTAACTAAAATCAAATTTTATTTATTCAAAATAATCTCCATCAAATGATATGCATCAATTTGGGTGTTCAACGAGTGAATCAAATATGATTTTTTTATGTTAGTGAAATAAAACCAAGGGAATAGAAATTATTCGCCGAGGAGTTAAATTAAAGTGAATATGGTGAATGATTAAGTAAAAAGAATTTGATTTTTATTTCAATTCGGTGCGCAATTTTTGATCATCGAATTTAATGATTGATGTGTGGAATAAACTTTAAATTCACCTATCGTAGACCATAGTTAAAATTCGATGAATTATTGTTTTCGGTATTTCAAGCTCCGCATTGCCAGGAATTTCACTGAAGATCTATTAGAAATTTTCACGAAATCACACAATTCTTCAATTTATCTAAAGTAAATTGCTTCGGATGGTCGACCTGGACGTTCATCATCACTTATAGCTTCTCTGCCTTATGCGTGAATTATTTATGACCGCTAAAAACTTGTGCTTTTAACACACAATTATTATCATTCGCGATTGTAAATAAATCATACTCATTTGAGTAGAGATTTTACCAATTTTAAATCAAAATTTAATGTTGGTTCTTTGATTTTTGTTATTCCTTTTCGACCGACACACAAATGATGCAGCTGTAATTTTATGTATTGTATTTTCATTTCTACTGAATATAATGTCATGAAATTTCTATGGTTTACATTGCCATTCCGATTTATGATGGGACAGAAGATGTAGTATTGCATACATACTTTATACATGTGTGTACATAGAAGTTACATATGAGTATAATTTTTTATGCCATAACAATCACTTTATGTAGCACGTGGTCAAATAATAGAACCTGTTTATTCCTAATTTTTTTCTCTATATGTACTTTTATATTATTCAATCTTTATATGGTTTATCTTTACCACAAATCTTATATAAGAGTTTAGTTTTTTTTTTATTTATATATTTACCTTTTTTACCTTCCGCATTTTTCTTTTAAATGTACGTGCGTATGTGCATTTAAAAAAAATACCGAATGACATATAAAAATATAAAACTCTATACTTGTTCGAACATTAAAATTAAATAATAAAATATAAGAATAAAAGATTTAAATTTAATTCAATTTTGAAATTTTTTTGTTCTTTGAATATTACATTACGTACATAAAATATAAATATGAGCAGTTATAAATGAATTTTGTAATAATAATAAACAATTAATTTCTATAAAAATAATTTGTTTAAAAAATATATATCTCTGAATTTAAATGGTATAGTGTATAAGAAATGCATATATATAGGCCTTGTGTTACAGGGTGTACACAAGTGACCTAAGGATTTATTTTAGAATATAATCATCATGAAAGTACTTATTATTCCAAAGAAACTATAAGATAATTACATAAAATTTATGTTATACACTTTTACATCGACTTTGTGTACAGAATTAAATATTTAACTGTGACGTTAATTTTTTTTAAGTGCATATATGGTCTATTCATAAAATTTATTTAATAAATAAAGCATTACGGTGGCAAAAGGCGATAAGTGTTTATGACAAACAAAATGATTTCATCGCTCCGTATTATATTTTTCAATTTTCATTCTGTCTTGAAATATGTAATCTATTCAGGGCGACATTCTTTTCTATTAGACACATCTTCTTTGGGCGAACCCAAGTATATAGACATATTTCCACCATTTCTAAGGCTTCAGTTATCATATTTTGTGAGCATCAAATAATGTCCTAAGTCCGACTATTAGTTTTTTTAATTTAATGATGTATCCTAAATTACATAAATAGAATATGTTCCTAATTTTATGTATATAATCTTAAGAATATAGTTAAGTTTTTTATGCAAAATACCGATTAATTCTATTGTACCTTCTTCTGCAAGATTCGTTTTGGAATTCTAGAAACGTTCAATTCACTTTTACTATATTTAATATTATAGTAACAATTTTAGAATTAATAATATTATTTTGTATACTTTTTTAATTTATTATTTAGAACTATTTAAAAATTTTTTTCAAATTTTATGCCGATAACTTTTATCAATGTTTATTTAAAATAAATTCTCTGCACACATATAAAATAATATAAACAGAAAATATTGATTTAAAAATATACATTTTCTTTACTTATGTTTCAGTACCTACACTACAGTATGTCAAACAAAAGTGTCGATGCATTATCCTATAATAAATAATTAACTACTAATTATCCTAATTATCCTTGCATGGAAAATGTATGTGTTTCTTTATCGTTAACAAAATGAAATTATAATTTGTTTTTTCATATGACCTTTGTGTTGGCAAAAGAGACCACTATTTTCTATATATAATGACGATAATTACTTTATAAACGCATATACTATCAAAGTCCTATATAGATACACCGCGAATCTAAAAATTTTGATATCCTCTTAATTTTATTAATTTTTTGGAAATACTGTATATATTTCAGTTGACATATTATTACGAATATTCAGCATTATTGTTTTTTTATACATAAATTCTTATTACATATTTATACATATTCAGGCAGGAGTCACTGAGTCACCAGTTTAATAATAACATAACAAAATTTTTGTATAATTCATAAGATAACATTTTATTTGTTTACAAAGTTGTGTGTTTAAAAAAATTGTATATAGAACAACATTTTATATTTGCATAGATATTCAATATTTAAATTCTTAAAATTTCTGATAAGATATTCATCAATTAATTATGTCGTATGCTTTTTATTTTGTATAGTAATTTGTTTATAAATACTTAAATAAATTGCGTGTACATACTTTTATTTATACCCCAGTCTCGTAAATATTATATTTAAAGTTCTTGAAGAATTTTTGTGGATATATTCGTTATCGATACAGTAATATGTTCAGAAAATTTGTAAGAAATATGGTCAGCTTATATATAATACTTACTCCATGGCATTAAGACCCAGGTGTGGTTCTAGCCGCCTCCAACACGATTCTCCAACCTCACCTATCTGCAGCTAACGTCTTCGAACTCCGAATTTTAACGATTCTTATATTCACAGTTCACTGCATTAGCCATTTAGTCTTAAGTCTTCCGGCTCTCCTATTTTCTTCTGGCTACTATTATATTAAAATAGAAATCATGAAAATTTTCTTTCTCACATACTGCCACTTAAGTAACATCCTTATCTCCGTATTAAAAATTTTTATAAATTAATTTTTTACACAAAATTTTAATAAAATTAATTTAATTTTTTTTTTTCAGATTTTAATAATTTCAATTTAAATGAAATAATTTAATTATTACATTCGAATGATGAATACAAAAACCAACACAACAACAATAACAACAACTATAACTACTACTACACCAACAACAACAACAACCACTAATAACAATATATCTTCTGTAACCACATCCTCTTCATCATCAATCAATTTACGTGCGTTAGAACCAACAAGTTATTGGAATTCATATAATGAATTTCAAAATATTAACAGTGGTGAAACGGATCGATCATTAATAAATGAAACATATAATAATTTTGTGTATCAACATAAAAAATCACCATCACAAATTGTAGGTGTAGCTGTAAAACGTTCGTTAAAAACAAATTCGGATGATGCTCATGTGCATTTGGAAAATAATGTAATGAATTCTACAATAGTAGCCGATTTTAATGTTAGCGATGAATTCGATGATTATTCATTTGAAGAAAAACTATTATTAGATAAGGAAATTGATGTTCGTAAAACCGTGAATGATGACAATAATAATTTCGATTCATTAAAAAATTTATTTTTAAATAAATTAAAAATAGAAAATGAAAATATTGAAAATATTTCCGAACGTATTACAATTAAAAATTTCGAAAATACTATACAATTATTGAATGAATGCGGCTGCCACAGTGAAACTATCACAAAAGACGATTTAATAAATGATAATAAAAAATATATTATAAATTTATTACATGTGAATAAAAAAAATGCCGGATATAAGGATAATATCCCCGTAGAATGTGTACAACAAAAGTGTGTAAATAAAAATTATTTATTACAAAATAATATGAAACAAAGCCATATAAATAATAATAATAATAATAATAATAATAATAATAATAATAATAATAATAATAATAATAATAATAATAATGATGATGATGCATTGTCTTTGGTAACCGAATCACGACCATCACAACAAACAACAACACAAGCATCAAGTACATCAGAAGAAATAACATCCTCAAATACATACGACGAAGCTGTATCGGTGGCTGCATCAAATGTTATTTTGAATAATGTTAAATACAATGAAGATGTAAATAGAAATAAAATAAGGGATGTTATTGTTATTGATGATGGATTATCAAATTGTCAAAGTGTATTAAGTGAAAATTGTAATATATCAAATAGTGATGTTGAATTAAATAATGAAATAAAGTGTTTGTTGGTAAATGGAAAATATAACAAAAAAATATTATCGAATAAAACGATTTACGTTCAAGGTATGTACTATTTTTTTTTCTCTACTACTAGTATTTAATCTCATTTTCTTGAATATTCATTCATATTGCAAAGTTGATTTATTTATGTGTGTATGAGAGGTATTAAAATATAGGTATATATAAATTGTAGCGTTTTATCTGTAATATGTTGTTATATTTCAAGTTTTTTCTATATATACAATATATATTTTGAAGAGGAAAAATTGTATAAAATTCATATTATAAGATTGATTATGTTTCCGTTGTTGTTTATGTATACATTAAATTAACATTTATATATATTATATGAGTATCAAGTATATATAACATATAAGCAACAACAGTTACCTATCCTTTAAAGGTTGAAAAATGTGATGTTGCATTTATTATATAATTTTAATTTAAAAAATTTGAATTTTCAAATAAACGATACATCGTCACGCGTTGTATCTGTATTTAAATATACATTCTGTTTACGTGTACGTTTACGCAAAGATATTTACTTTTAAAGTAATTGTATTTACCACCCCAAACCAACAATATACACTTAAAATTTAAATTTATTTTCCAAGGAAGAATATTTTCAGTATACATACAAAGGCTAAAATAATGAGAGTACGTTTAAAGATTTTGTGTTTTTATAGGGTAACTTTTAAAATAGTAATTATATTAAAATTTAAATTACTGGAAAAATATTTTATAATGAATTTCACGTAATATTACTTCACAATTAATTCATTTCGATGACTATTTACATCATTATATATATTGCTCGTAATTGATGAAAAATGCGATGCCAAATTTTTACTAGTTGGAGATATTCATATTTTCATAGCATCAATTTTAATATAAAAGTTATCCTAATAAAACAAATTCATTTTTTTTTAAACACGGTTATTATCTTGGCCACCACTACTAATTTTTTCACTCTTGATTTTAATTTTAAATTAAAATTCATACACAAACAAATAATATTAAACAGAATGTGTTCGCATATCATGGCATATATTATTAATAATAAGAATGAGGTGTATTTAATGTATATATATACGAAAGATTCAAGAATGTTAAGGTACATAAAACGTGGGTTGTTCAAAAATTTTACCTAGCGGGAATATGAAACATATATTTATATTATTTAAAATCATTTCATTTTTCAACAAAATCTCCCACAGCACTGTAATACACTTACTTCACCAATGTTCAAGTTTTAAAATCACCTCTTTATAATGAGTTTTTCCGGATGGTATGCAAAATATATGTTTACACCTGTAATCACTACTTCATTTCATATGAAAAAGCCTTTCCCTTATATTTGGAAACAGACTCTTGCTTTGATGAAAAATTATATTTCTTGTTTGCGAACCGTAGTTATTTTTCTCATTAATTTTCACAGTTTTAAATTATATTATCCCCTTATTCTTTTACCTTTTTCAAGAGTATCAATCAATAAAATACTTTTTGCATCCCAGAAAGTCAATTGAATAAAATATTTTTGGTTTCTTTGATACACTTCCACCAGGCAGTGGTAAATCCATGTTTCTTGCACATCGTTCTTTATCGACGAACAAAATCGGTAACTTATACTTACTAAATGCATGTCTTAAAACCTAAATACGGTATTAGTATTCTCTAACACCTTTCGCCCAACTGCAGCTAACCTCTTTTAATCCTGAATTTTAAGGATCTTAGTGTGAAATTTAGGAAATTAATATATATGCGCACTTAGATGTTGGTCCGCGAATTATTTAAACTTCCCCACGCATAAATATTGGTATTATAAAATAAATTAATTTAAAAATATCGGAGTATCTATAGAATATTTCTCGTCACCATCATTGTTTTTCCACTTGACTCAATTTAATAAGTTTTATTTTAGTAACAAAAAAATAAAATAAATAATACCTTGAATTGAACAAAAGATTTAGTATTAGATATATATTCTATTTCGTGTGTAGGTGTATTTATAACGTATACTTAACCCTTTCGTTATTGCAGTTCAATTTAATGGATGTAAATTTTGTTTCGACTCAATGGAAAATAGTTATTATAATTAATTACTACTCTGTCCATATAATATTATAATATTTTGATGTTCGCAGTAAATTAGACTGTGAATTGATTATATGAGGGTTTTCTATATATGATTTTTATATGGGATGGCGGACACATATATTTTGTGTCACAAGAATATAAATTAATCGTCATCATACTATTAAATAAAAGAATCGTCAAATACTATTACCGTAAATAATTAATATATAGCAAGTCATACTACTCCAAGTGGAATTTATGGAATCTATGTACTATGTAATGTATATATAATTATGACAATGACAGTATTGTGATTACAATGGATGAATATAATATATATATACCTGCAATATCAAATAATTTCTGGTCCAAAATTGGAATTCTTTTAAAGTTTTTGTTAATTATTAATGAAAATAACACACTGGTGAAAAAAACCTCAAGCAACTATATATTATTTCAGATATTTCTGTGTGGTGAATTATATGCGGGTGTAAATACAATATTATATTCAGATGCAATGAATGTATATATGGTACACATTTTATTGCTAAACACACACTCACCCACCTACATACTGACATTAAACATATATGAGCACTTACATATAACTTTATATATAATATGGCTAAGGTGAATGTATCATGTATGCAATATAACTGCAATAAATTATGTATACCTATACCTATATATGGTATTAGTCTGACACTGTGTGCGCAAATAAGACTTATATAAATATTTATCCTTCTTTGTCCGTATATAAACAATTTATTTTTCTACCTTTAAAAATTATTAAAATTCTTGTTTGTACACGTCTATGACATAACATATATTTTACAGTTTACACATAGTATTACACATAAATTTTTATAGTACGACTTCAGATGAAAATTCTACTTTTCATTTTCTATTTTTCTATATGTTTTTATTTTTTCATTCGTATCTTATTCTCGCCGTGTTAAAGAAATGAATGGATATATACGCAAAAGCACAAATAAGTATACTCACATATATATATATATGCGCATACTTTGTCACATACTACTTTGTCACATAACGTCTAATACGTTAATGTCTCCAGAAAAATTATATAATATATAACTTATTAGAACTGAATCTTTATAGGTTTATAGGAAAACGAATTTATTCGAAGAAAATAATATATACCATATCTTTCCGTTAATTTGTGGGTAGCATTACAACTAATAGTTTCTATTTTAAAGCACATTCCACATTTATTGTACCAAGTTTCTGCAGTTCTTCATAATATTTGTAGTGTTACTAAATTTCTAAACAAAATACAATTATCGTACATATTCTGTAAAATCATGAGATACGTTTCCATTTATATATAAAATAATGAAATGAAACTATAATTCTTATTTTATGGTTCAAATAAATCACTATATCACTCTAACAATTAAAGAAACATATGTAATTTTTCCATTTGTTTGATGCCACAATTAAATGTAATAAATAATAAATGAAAAAAAACTGTTAAGTTGGAGTAACTAAACTGATAACAATTAAGTGCTAAAAACCTGACATATTTTTAACATTTATTTATATCAAATACATCTTTATAGATAGATGTTGTATTTATATATCCATCCATCCATCCGTGTATACTATGGTATATGCGAAACCAAAAACGTTTTTGAGAGGTTTAAAAGCTTGTTGATATGATACCAAAATGAAAGGCCAAAGGGAAATAGCATATATACAATATATATATGTATAGGTAAAATAGTGATTGAAGTGTTTGCATATATAAACATATAAAATTGATGAATATAAACAGAGAAATGTTTATTGCCTGGTGGCTATGTGTTTTTTGTTTACATGCAAATAGTTATGAAATATATACCACATTTTTCCATATATATTTATACCAACCGCACTAACACATAAATATAACTTGGAATGTTTAATTGAAATAACGGTGAATGAACATATATCTAATAAAATATTAAATAAACTAAAAATAATAGCATAATTTCATAATTAAAAAAAAAATTCATTTAAAATTATTTAATTTTATCAAAAAGGATATGTGCGATTTTCCTATAATGTAGATTATAAAAATAAAAAATTCCTATATTAAATTTTTCGGAATTGTTTCGACTTGTATTATTTTAACGAATTTCTAATTTTTAAATCGATTTTCCTTAAATAAATTTATTTTCAATTTTTCGTATATAAGGTTGTCAAATATCTCCCTTCCGCCTTTTTGTCTTTTTAATTTCGCGGCTATGTACAAAGCGCTACAGAGCTCGTATCTGGCAACACTGTACATAATTTGAAAGCTCTTGACATAACAAACAAAACGACGCTATGTATGATTAGTTTGGATATTGCGTTCAACAGTTATAGACGTGTAAACATGGAGTTCACTAACGCCGAAATTCGCGCTATTTTAAAGTTTTCCTTCGTTAAAGGCAAATCCGCTAGAGAAACGTTCCGTGAGATTAATGGTGTTTTGGGGGATGGTACTCTATCACTTCGAACCGCGGAGGAATGGTTTCGACGATTCAGAGCCGGTGAAAACGACACCATGGATAAGCCAGCCGGCGGAAGACCTGTGACGACAAATACCGATCAAATCATGGAATACATCGAGTTAGACCGGCATGTGGCATCTCGTGACATCGCCCAGGAGATGGGAGTTAGTCACCAAACCATTTTAAACCATCTGCAGAAGGCTGGATACAAAAAAAAGCTTGATGTTTGGGTGCCACATGAATTAACAGTGAAAAATCTAATGGACCGAATTTCCATTTGCGAAATGCTGCTGAAACGGAACGAACTCGACCCATTCTTGAAGCGGATGGTGACTGGCGACGAAAAATGGATCACATACGACAATATCAAGCGAAAACGGTCGTGGTCGCAGGCCGGTGAATCGTCCCAAACAGTGGCCAAGCCGGGATTGACGGCCAGGAAGGTTTTGCTGTGTGTTTGGTGGGATTGGAAGGGAATCATCCACTATGAGCTGCTCCCATATGGCCAGACGCTTAATTCTACCATCTACTGCGAACAACTGGACCGCTTGAAGCAGGCGATCGACCAGAAGCGTCCAGAATTGGCCAAAAGGAAGGGTGTAGTGTTCCACCAGGACAACGCCAGACCACACACTTCGTTGATGACTCGTCAGAAGCTACGGGAGCTCGGATGGGAGGTTTTATCGCATCCACCATATAGCCCGGACATAGCGCCAAGTGATTACCACCTGTTCCTGTCCATGGCGAACGCCCTTGGTGGTGTAAAGTTGATCTCAAAAGAGGCTTGTGAAAAGTGGCTGTCCGAGTTCTTCGCAAATAAGGAGGGGGGCTTCTACGAGGGAGGTATTATGAAGTTGCAGTCTAGATGGAAACAGATTATCGAACAAAACGGCGCATATTTGAACTAAATCCGATTACTGTAACACTTTTTATAAAGCATTGAATAAAGAGCAAAAAGGCGGAAGGGAGATAGTTGACAACCTTATATATAGAAAATGTTTCTACAGAAATGATCACGTATTTAAAAGATACAGTGATACACATCCTTGATCATGTCGTAAGCTATCAAGATGCGTCTGCAAAATTTCCTCACTTACTTAATTTCCATATTTACTAGTGTGAAATCACAATCTCGATATAGCAATCGCAAATCAACCATTATTATAATGTGCTGAATGGCAAATATCATATTAAAATTTATTTTTTTCACTTGGTGAAACATTTTTCTTGAAAAAATAACTAAATTTTCATGTTATATTACATATTTATAAATATACATACAAACAATTAATAAATATAAGTAAGGGATGCCTTGCTACGCTTTGTTGGTTCTCAGATATTTGACATAAAAATGTAGCAACATATTTTAATTACAATATTACAAATTTCTTTGACTATATCTTTTGAAAGAGTAAAGCAATTTTTTAAAAAATTTATTTTATGAAACAATCTATAATTGTTTTTCCGATGGGTGCATAATAAAACTAAGTAAATTCTGGGGAAAAATGTAGATAATCGACATAGTTAATATTCCGGCAAATCGAATTTAATGAATTATATATTTGGTTTCAATTTAGCACCACATTTTTTCATAATTTGTATTTTTGTACTGTATTATTGTATTATTAATCAATTTGTAATAATTTGTGATGGAAATTTAGAATCTCTTCGCAGAATATTATTATTTTGAAATCAATATGTAAAAGTGAAAATTATTTTTCTTTCCATTACTTCGATTTTCCTGATTTTGGATGAAGAAAAATTTACATCAAAAAATGAAATCCACAATGAATGCATACAATTTAACCATTGCGGCTGCTGTGCTGGTACATTGTCTTGACGACATGAAAGAGACTAACCTAGTTCTTGTTTTTTTTTATCTGTAACAACCATCAGCTGCAATATCTGTTAATATATATTTTCATAGTCAATGTGAACTTTTCACGATGTTATTTATTATCAAACCTTTTTTGTATTTCTTCAATAATTTTTTCACATAAAAAATATCAATTTAATAACATTATCCATTGTTAAAAATTTGTGAAAAAAAAACTTATTTCCATTCACACAAGCTTTGCATTGCATCAATATTTTGTATCTTTTCTTATCGCAATTTTGTATTAGTTATTTGTCAAAAGTATTGTATATACACAAAATATACATAGTATGTTTTGGAAAACGTTCCACCATGGTGGTGTTGATTTACGTAATCAGCCTTGTCAACAGTGTAGTCCACCCGTTCGTATATATATATATATATATTTGAATCACATGTGTACATAAATATTCTATTGAAATTTAAAAATATACATGAAAAATTATATATGAATATCATATTATTTTTATATAGAAAATGAAAGCCCTTACATAAAAAATAAATATAAAACTTCGATTTTATCCTTTATATATTGAATATTACACAAAGGTAAACCTTTTTAAGTCCTATATAATACATTATTTTATGATTTTAAAATATTCAATCATTTTTATGACACAAAACAGCCAAACAAATAACGTTTTAGTTTAGAAAATATTATTGCGTCGGTATATATATGTATGAGAAATTCAGTGTCTATACCCGGAAAAGTAAAATTTGCCTTTGGGAATTCTTTGGTTGTGTTTTAAAATATGATTTCCATTTTACATCTATTTATGTATTTGTATGTGTGTGTATGTGTGTTAAAAAAAATATTAAGATATCACCAAACAAAAGGATGATATATATTTTATTGTTTTTTTTGTATTATTAAATATATTGGTATGTAAAAAGAGTTATGTAAAAACAAAAACGAATACATATATTTATTTATGTTTTGCATACATATTTATGTTGTGTAAATACATATATTGTATAGTATTTTTTTTTATGTAGGATCACGTATTAAATTTGTATTTTTAAAACGATAATGTGTTCTGAATATTTGAATTATTTTAAAAAATAAGGATTTATAGAAGAGGTTGATAACACTTTATAAAATTTACATTTTATATACAAAATTAGGTAATATAAATATTAACACAAATAATGCAGTTGATATTGATTTAGTTTCCAATGAAACATAATCATCATATACGTGTCGTGTTCGTGCGTATATAGTGAAGGAAAAAAAATACGGTTCGTTGAAAGCAAAAATAATGTTGCAATTTTTAACATTCTCTTATTTAAATGTACCCTACTTTGGCTACCTTGGAGATTTCATTAAAAAAATACTGCAGTACTCCCACCTTTAAGTTCTATACCAGTTTTTCCTACTTTCGATGGAATTTTCTATAAAAGCTTTATCCCCACACTCAGCTAATGATTATGAACGCATATTTGCGAACGTATGCATGACCTGTCATTTGTATTTCGATAATAATTTTAGAAGACAAACAATTGTTATATGAGCATATACTAATCAGTATTTACTGTTCGTTGATCGTCCAACATGTAACAGTATCCTCACAGGAGAATTTATCAAAAAAAAAATAATTATTTTAACACTGCAGGAACGAAAGAAAGCCCTTTTTTTTCCGTTTTGTTATGCTTTTACTTATATCAAATCTATCTCATTTCGTATATTTTCTGGACGAGTTCAAAGAAAAATGTTTAGAAATGACGTGCAGATGCATATAGAAAATTTTTATGTAGCTATGGCATAGTTGAATAATTCAAATATTCTTAATTTTAAATCTTTATTATAATATTTAGAATGGTGGAAGTGGTACTGGTTTTTTTGTCATCGTTTTCAAATTTATATATGACTTTTGCACGCATTGCACAGAAATATAAGGCGAAATTATATTATATTTATATAATTAGGATTAAACTCCTTGAACAACAACTACTGTACACACTACGCAACACAACCCGTTTTCACTATATAGGTAACAAAAATTTTGCATACAACAATATTGAGTTTGCTTACTTTATAAAAATTTAATTATTTACTTAAGAGCAATCATTTCCGCAAATAAACCCGAACTGATTATATAGTGATTAGACAGGTAGTAAATTCAAAATATAATTAGCGTAAATTGCGCCCAATCGATGACATATTGATGCAGGTAAATTTTTTTGAACTGAATTATATGCCAAACGAAAGTAAAGATTTCTCAATTTAAATTACAAGAGTCTTAATTTATGTTACGTGAACAAATACCAAATATGTTTTTGTTTAATTTAATAAAATGCATTCTACTTACAATTATAGTAGATCTTATTTTATATTGTATTATTGAAGACGTTTGAGAATAGTTTAAAAATTTAGACAATTTTTATGTGTATATTCCATTTGGAATGGTTTACTGACTGCGTAGTTGTCTTTTTCTATGTTAATTTAAAAATTGTTTCTGAAAGTTATCCCATCTTCTGCATATCATATAAAATGTTTTGAATATTGATTCGACGACGCATTAACATTATGGTGCTGACTTTGAGGTGAATGACAAAGATCATCGTGGAAAGAAAATTCGTCTGCCAAATTAACAAAGATTTTTTTTGCATAAAATCACAAATTGAATGCTGTACTCTATATGTGGCAGACACATAACTGTGTGTTTCAGTATAACTTTACTGATGTAATTGTAAAACATATTCTACTATTAATTGCATGATAAAGTGTTTTTGCTATATATACGCTATGTATGTAGTAAGTGCGGGTGGTTTTTTTGTGCATATTGCAGAAATATTTTTTCAATGAAGTAATCAAGTTATATCTTTTGAAAGTAAATCAACAAGTTTTATGTAATCGTTGTTTATATAGTCATGATGATATAACAAAATTTGTATTCCAACAGATAGAGTCAGTTTTTATGTGTATAGCAGCAGTCATCTCCATATATATATATATCAAGTTCTAAACATATACATATATACAGAGTGTTCGCCGGGAAGGATACTTTATGGAAAATGAAAATAAAATGGTTGAATGCTGATAAATGTTTAATTTAATGTTGGTGAATTACGCGTAATGAGAGACAATGTAAATATCTTCTTATAAATGTTTTCTTTATTTAATTGATTATAAAATTAGTCCATATATTATTGTAATTTGGCATCATGACAATTTTAAAATGGAAATAAAACCACACTCAATATTTCTAATTGAAAAATTCAATATGGTAATTCAAAAATAATAGAAAATATAAATTTCGATTAATTACAGTACCAGACGTAAAATATAAAATAAAAATTAAAGCACTACACTATAATACAAATGCAATGTTTGTTTGAATTTGCTTACCATACCCGGTGGAAACATAGCCTCAGTCAACTACAACTGACTTAATGAACAAACGATGCATATCATATACAGATTTAATCAATTCACTCTTGTAAAGTACATATATATTTATAGATAGCGAAATATAATATTTTTTTTATAGAGTTTCTTTGCAGTCGGTTTGGTTTTTATTTAGTTAATTTAATAATATAACAATTTCAATTTAT
Source organism: Bibio marci (assembly GCA_910594885.2). NCBI lineage: Eukaryota > Metazoa > Arthropoda > Insecta > Diptera > Bibionidae > Bibio > Bibio marci. The sequence continues at coordinate 25,537,893 of OU343116.1, read as the reverse complement.
TAGAAAAATAAAAAAAATATCTAACTATATGTTTCTTCTTTGCTTCGCCTCTGTAAGATGGAGGTGCATTCACCTTTGAAAATTTATATTTAATAAAAAAAATAATATGCGATTCAAATCATGTGAATTCTGCACAGCAGACTAGACGCTATATACGTACGTCGTTATGACATAGTAATATTTTCAGTTATCTTATATATATTACATGTAGAAGCTTATATAATTATATGTATCCTTGTGAACTATACAGTTATGGACATTAAAATAGAGTCACGCACATTGTAAGATATATAAAAATGGCATGTATTCTGGGATCAATTAATATAATAATTAAAAATCTGTTATATTATTAATGTTTTTTTGGCATCTTTTTATCATCACAGAAGAACGTACGTGTTTCGTGTACACACAGTCATTTTTATCTTGCGGTCATTAAAAAATAAAGACACTATTAAAGTTACTAATGTTATTTTGAATAATTTGATAATGGATAAAATTAAAAGTTATATTTTATTTAATTAAAATTTAACCATATAATTTACTTGTATACAACTATTTTATTAAATTTCAATCTCTGATTTGATGACTTTTAAAAGGATCATATTTTTGTTGTTTTTCCTGGGTTTATCTAACTTCTTTCAATATTTTTGTTGATTTCATTGCATTTTCCACCATATTTTACGAACAATTATCCAATTCTGACAATTTTCAATACTTTTTAAATATTAATTATAATGAAATAACATTACAGACGATACACACATAACACTATATCAACTTCTATAATATAATGTCGTATTTAAGTAACACTGTCCGTCGTTTATCCGCAAAAATCCCGCATTATTTGTAGTAGTCCGTATAGATTCAATCCGAGAAAATATCTATGGATTTCTTACGAATATCCTTTGGAATTTTATATGATCAATGCAATCCTGTGCACGGATTTTTACAAAAAAATGTCCTTGGATTATCCGTTTATTTCCGATGATAATTTCTACGGATTCCTGTTAGAATTATTTCTCTTTGCTATATTATTCCACAAAATATCCATAGAACTTATATTCATATCCACGGATTTTAACAAAATACGCCGCATGCGACAAGTGCACTCGCACAAACATTTTTGTTATAACATGTTGAAACAAAATTTTTAATGTATTAAATACGAAATAAAAATAAAATAAAAAGTATAATATTTTTATTTTCTTATGTAAAAAATACTTAATTTAATTGTAAGATTTAATTAATAAAATCATACAGTATAATTTTGTAGAAATTTGACAGAGATATAAAACTTTTACATAAACAAGAAACAAAAAAACCACGTATAAAATCCATAAAAAATATTTCAAAATTCCTCGCGAATATATCGATTTGAGTTGCTGCTGGTATATTAAAAATTATGAAAATAAATTAAAAAAAGTGATAAGCGAAATATACAAAATTTGAATCACTGTCTAATTTGGTTGAAATAAATTATGAATACAATACACAGCGGATATATTTTGTAAATATTACCCAGACAATCGAAAGATTTCAATTGACCTAAATAAAATAGTATTATATTAAGTGGAAAATCTATGTGGACGTATTCTTTGGAGAAATTCAATTATGTGGATTTTTTCCACGGGAATTTTTTCAAAGTACGTATAAATTGTTACTATAGTGTAAAAGCATTAAAAATATAACAAATGATATTATTATATTAATTGATCACAGAATGCATGCCGCCGTTTGTGTAAATCAAACAATGTGGTGTTTTTATTTTAATGTCCATAACTGTATAAATGCATATGGATTTTGCATATAACTATACGACGGCGGGGATTCAGGATAGAAAATATAATTAAAGAATAAATATATATTGTACTAAAATTCATATAAAAGTTCGTTTATTTAAATTTTCTTCATTCTATGTACTGATCCATATACACCACATCATCTATACGCATAATACACATATAGATACTAATATATGCTGTAATTTCTTATACAAATATGCAGAAATAACATTTTCCAATATATTTTTTTATATAATATTCATAGATATAGATAGATAGATGCAAATATACATAGATAATATCTATTCGGTTATATAAATATATATAAATTCAAAAAATCACAATATAATTCAGCAGTCTTTATGTCTTTATATCTTTACATATTTTTCATACATATTTATATATAAATATAACAATAATCACATGAAATCGATAATATAATAATACACACATGAATGAAAAATCAAAAACACAAAGTTTTTACATAAATTTTTATTGAATTCCCTATCTATGCTGTATATGTGAAATGAATTCAAGCGTGTGGCATTTACATATAACATAAAACAACATAATACCAATACAAGACATACCTTTATTTTTATTATAATATCATTATTATTTTTTATATTTATTTGATTTTTCTATCCCATGAGGCAAATGACAAAAGTTTAAATTGTTTATATGAAATATTGTATTTTATGAAAATTTAAACAATATATTGTATAATTCTAATGTTCAATATATTAACCCTTTCCTTTCCACCACAAAAACTATTTAAAATAATATTATGGACGACAATAAAATAATTTATATATTGAAAAGAAAAAGCATCACACAATTATATTTATTTTTATTCCGACTGTATTATTAACACGTTAATCGCCACGAAAAATTTTCACATGGGCCATGGTAACTTTATTTATACCATTATATATGACTATGTTTATATCATTTTATTGTTTCTAGTAAGCCAAGAGATTTTCAGATTTTGTTCCTGATAGGCCAGCTTTCGAAACATAATGCAAATATATCGTTTGCGTCGAACATCTGTGATTGACGTGGCCTTCTACCAAATCGCGTACGTCAGACATATATGTCTGACATGGCTCATGTAGAACTTCTTAGCGTCAGACACATATGACTGACATGGCGATTAACGTGTTAATAAAATGTTAAATTAATAACTTAATGTAAAAATTTTTATTATACACAATATTCATTAAAGATAGTTTTCCTATAGGGTTAAAATAAAATACATAATGTATTAATTTATATTGTATACTAATAATGCACCCTTAGGGAAAAGTTTTACTATATACAATTTATAATATACCTGTGTATTTATTATTCCAAAAAATATTTTAATTGTTATAAACATTTTAGTATATTATTATTTGTTGTTTGTCGATAAATCGTGCAGATAATGTATATTATAAAAATTTAAATATATTTGTCAAATTTTTTATATTATATAAATATGTACAATAATTATTTATAATTTTGGTATTATTGACAGACAGGAAATTGATATGTAACTTAAAATTTATATGAAAATCGATTTTCCGGAAAATATATTATATTATTATTTATATATACCAAAAAAAAAAAATATTCTGCTGAATTTTATATTACACGCGTTTATTTTTACTTTCTATGTGCATTTTTTTTTCTCTATTTATATTGAACTGTATATACAATGGTATTAAAGTTAAGTTAAAAGCTATTTTGAAACCTCTTAAAATTTAACTTATAATAATATTTCATATTTTCTATTCATATAAGATGTTCAATTTAAATTTTCGTCGCGTGTATTGTGTGTGTGTGTGTGTGTTTGTGTTATTTTAAAAATTATATATTTTATGTACCATTCTCTATATATAGTCTATTTTATATATGTATGCGTGTGTATAAATTATAATATATATATATATTTTTTTATCTTCTTTCCCGTTGCAGATCAAGTTGATGGTATTAATTTAGTAAATTCATCAACAGCAAAACCAGCAACAACAACAACAACAAATTATGATAATTATAACAATGAAGACGAAGAAAAAACAGCAACAGAAATAATAAAAAATAATAATTTATATGATATGAAAATTAAATGTTCACATTTGACTGGTAACAACTGTAGTAGTAACAATAATAATAATTATAATAATAATAATAATAATAATAATAATAATAATAATAATAATAATAATAATAATAATAATACATGTATTCAGTACGGTGACATTATAACAAAAGATACGGTCCAGTGCGCATACCAGTTAAATGGTAAAAATATATCCCCCTTCACCGTCAACGTACCGCCGGCAACAATTTATTCATCATCACATATAAATAATTTTTCTTCTCATATAAATGTTAGTAATAGCACGAGTAGTAGTAGTAGTATTTTAACAAAATTCTGTGATAGCGCATGTACAGAACAGGTCATATCGTCGTTGGAAAATCGTGAAAATAATTTATCGATCGACGATACTGTAAATGTTAACAGCAACAACAACAACAACAACAACAACAACAGCAATAACAATAACGACATCAGCAACTACAACCAGGACATCGTCGACGATGATATTTCTGTTACGAATTGTATTTGTGGCGAGACACAATCACAAGGTAATAATATTAACAATATAATAGGTAATATTAAAAACAATAATTCAGACAGTAAACGACAATCAACTAAATTGGATGTTGAAGGATTGTCAAAAAAACAGCTGAAAAATTATTCAGTTCAAACAGCTGCTGTTGCAAATGAAAATATAGAAAAAAATCATTTAGAAGAAAATTTTATTTCTAATCAAAATATAAAAAATGTGTTGTGTGAAAAAAATGTAGAAATTCCGTCAACAAAGAAAAATGAAAATTGTGTGATTGATAATAAAAAATATTGTTTGGATGAAAAGAATAAATTGAGTATATTTTCTACAAAATTTAATTACCAACATCAGTGCAACAATATCAATAGTAGTAGTAGCACCAGCAGCACCAGCAGCAGCAGCAGTAAATGTAATAACAACAGTGAAAATTATTGTAAAAATTTATGTGAAAGTGAAAATGCAAATAATAGAAAATGTTATTGTAATATAAAAAAAAAGTGCCATAATAAAAATAATAAAAATAATAGTGTCAACGACGACAACGACGACGACGTTAATAATAATGATAATATTGGAAATAATAAAAAATGTTTAAATAAATTTTATGAAGAGTGTAATAATCCATATGGTGTCAATGTAACATTAAATGCTCATATTGAAGTTTCATTGAATAATCAATGTGAAAAAAATTGTGATTTAATAGACCATAAAAATTGTGATATAAACGAAAATTTAAATGAATGTAATAATTATAAAATTAATATAAATAATAATAATAATAATAATAAGAATAGCAAAAATGAATCTTATGCAGATTTAAATAAATTATCATCACCGTTAATATTATTATCGTCCGCTTCATCATCGTCGTCGACATCACCAAATAGTGATAATTTTGAGGGTAGTAATCGTTTACAAAGATTAGAAAAAAGATTTAAAAATTTTGCTTATACAAAACGTTTATTAAGAGATTCATCCGAGAATTTAGTTGAAATATTACCAATATCACCAACAACTACAGCCGCAGATAATGATAACAGCACTGATGAACGAAAAGAATTTTATTATCAACAGCATCATCATCATCATCAAAAACATCATCACCAGCACCACCATCACCAATCTTCTTGTTCACAGGATGAAAATATATTAAATTCGGAATTATTTCGTTTATCATCGTCAATCGATGACAACAATAATATTATCAATTATAATAATATTAATTTAAATGACAAAAATTCTAATATAATTACAAAAGAATTTGACAAAAAAGTACATTCAATTGATAATAATAAGAAAAATAATTGTAAAAATAATAGAAATTCTAATCACGATGAAGATAATAATGAATTCGATAATGATGACGATAATGTCGGAAATGATATTGGCATATCATTTTGTGATGAGACGAACAACAGCGATAATAATGACACCATTATTGGCATCAGAAAAAATTATGAAAATGACAATATACTTGTGAATGGTAAAGATGGTTTAGTAAATGGAAATGAGAAAGAAAATCTAACATTAGTTGAAAAAATATCCTTGAATACCACCACACCACCATCACAAAATACCTCAACTATAAAAAATAATAATACTACTATTTCAATAAATTCTAGTAGTATTAACATTACAAATAGCACAACTCATACAACGACCAATACAAATATAACATCTACTACCAGACCAACCACCACCGTCACCACCGTCACCACCACCACCACCACCACCACCGCTACCAACACAACCACCGATATCCCCATAGTCGCTGCTGCTGATGCCATAAAGAAAAATAATTATTTTGATAAAAGAAATGTGAAAAATAAACAATGTACTTTATTTCAAAATTATAACACTGGAAAAGATAAATTTAATGACAATTATAAAAATACTGATGCTGATAATAATGATAGAAATGATGATTTGATAAATTTGAGACAAATTAATCAAACACCAGAGTCAACGTCTGATTCTGATGAAATATGCGATATATTTCCAACACCATATAATAATAGTTTTAATAAAACATGTACTAACAGTGAATTTATAAATTGTGAATTTGATGTAAGGCATTTACTTAAATATTCAAATAATCAATTAGATCAAATTTATGAATGTTATGATGAATTAATTGATTATGATAGTGATGACAATGAGGTGGTGATTTCTTGTGAATGTGAATGTGTTAACCGCGTTAATAATAATAATAATTGTAATAATAATAATAATAATAATAATAATAATAATAATAAAAATAATAATTTAGAAGTGATTCAAATTTATCATCGCCCATTACCAATAATGCGTGAAACAACGGGTCCACTACGTGGTCTATTAAAAAAACCAAATCGACCGCCAGCAACACGAAAAAATCGTGTAGTTTTTGATGAAACACGTAACGAATTTTTTGATGCTGATTATATTATATTAATACGTGAAGATTGTCCGTATGATGAAGAGGAAGAAGAACCATGTACATGTACTGATCCTGAATTGGTTCGGTTATGTTGTGAAGAAGGTTGTCAGTGTTCTGGTTATACAGATAATGATACAACAATTAGAACACCACAAGTGAGTCAATTATTAATTATTAATATCATATAGATTTAGATTTAATGTGCATGCAAATATATATTGTATATATATCTATAATTGATACGACCAACTTATAGTTGTTTAAATTACAATCAATATTCCAGATATATGCCTATACTATGTCTAAAATTCATAATCACCCAATTAATTACAGTGTGTGTTAGTTAAAATATATACAAAATTTAACGTATATATAAAAGGATAACGAAATTTTCCTATTTAAATTTATTTTTTTTGGAAAACTGTAAGAAATTTTCATTGCTCCTAACAATAATCCCAATATGAAATCATATTCAATATTTCAAGAAATTAAAATTATCGATATGTTTTTAGAATCAGTATACATTTAGCAATCTGTATACTGATGGTTCCTGAATTTATTAGGCATACCTTTAACTTCATTAAAACATAAATACATAATTTAAACAACATTGATTGAGTAATGGCCAAAAATTGTTGTGGGTATAATTTTTTATATATATCAAAAAGTGAAACTAACAATTAAGTAGCTGTTTTGATTGTTTTGAATTATATAGGCGACCTCAAAGTGACATCTATATATTTATACATAATTATAAACATTATATGATATCCTTTCCTCTAAATGTTTGATTGTTGCCATATACATGATCCTCTTGGAGTAACCACAAACTTGATGATGATTGTTTATCGAATTTTATTGTATTACTGTAACATTTAACATTCGTATTGTTAATTTTTAAAAACTTGATTCAACCTTCAAACAATCCGAAATATTTTCTACATATGTACTTCTATAGAAATACAATAATAGCACATTATAAGTTACGGTGTGAAACCCATTTTGTGCAAAGAATATAAACACCTTTACATGTGTGTGTATGTATAGATAATTAATTGTATTGCTTTATATCACTTTATATATGATGCATTGTATAAATAATACAATATATATATATTCGTATTATATTCGGCAAACATTACTGCTGATTTGGAAAATAAAATATTCTTAAAATGAATATTTTGTATATTTGTAAATGGTACCCTAAAGGTAATATTTCTTTTTGTGGTAACTCAGACAGAATAAATTGTTAAATACGATGAAAATAAAATAAGAAAACATAAAGATAATGTAAGAGAAAATATAATGCTTACACCGTATGTCTCTAAAATCCCCAAACCTATTGGAAATCTCATAAACCAGAGGTGACATTGGATGTGAGAAATACACGTCTTTTTACCGATGCTTATTGCATTCAAACTATATTTAGTGACATCGAAATAAGAAAATACTCGCAGCTGTAACCAAATGAATATGGTGAATGAATAAGTATTTTGTAACAACTAATATAACCTATATAGAAGTCACTCCTGGTCTATGAGCAGTTCAGCAATTTCGAAGACATAGGGTATCTAATACACTTATATACGGAATACTGTGTTACAGATAAAATATACAATATATTGGATTGTAATGAATAATGGGAAAAAAAAAAGTCACAAACAAAAGTTTCTTCATAATAAATAGATGTTAATACTTCTTGTGATATTTTGTATATACAGTGAGTAAATAGTTAGTATATATACAGAGCTTGGCAGTATCTAATACATGTATATTAAATACATTTCTATATATTTATGTATGTAACTGATAGACGCTTTTTGGTATATGTACTTGTATTTAAAATACATTTTTTCAAGTATCTTGTATTTCTGTTTTCCAAATACATTAGATCAAGATATATAAAAATGATTCGAAAAAAAAATCAATAAGACCAAATTTATTGCTTTAAGTCAAATTTTTGGGACACTTTTACTTATTGATGGAATTTTAGTTTATGAAAATCCTTTTTTCTGTTTTTATTTTTTATTGACTACGAAAATTTAACACGCAATTTTCTTTTAAAATGATTGATTATTTGTTATCTTATTTTATAATCTTTTTTGTATTTGTATTTATATCTTATCTTAAAAAATTTTGTTTTTGTAAGATACAATTTTATTTTGTCCTACCTAATAAGATATATTCTTTTTGGAATAGTTTACCCAATTCTTTTAGTAAATACCTTCCTCTACGTACAACAATATAAACGAATTATTTAGTAGTTTGGGTTTATAAGGATGAATAAAATAAATAAAATCTTATTTCAATATATTATAGGTGAATGTTTGTATAATATTTGAAAAGGTTTACAAATTGTCCACTATATCGTTTAATATATATATATATATATATATTATAGTCAATTTTCTTTGATTGGATATATATTTTGTTCACCTGATGAAAGTATTAGATTCTATATAAATAAAATTTATTTGTCATTCAAATGTAGTGAATATGCATAATTGCTTTTTATATTATAAATAATCCAAGGGGCGAAACGTAAAATAATCTTTTCAAATTACAATATCACTATATTAGTTAGTGGTGGCCTACTGTGTCTACTTACTAAATATTATGGAAAATCGATCTTAAAGAATTATCATTTTTCTGAATTACAGGCCATAGTTTTAACAGATTTCCATTTTTGTATACAGAATTTCAAATCATAATCAATTTCCAATCATTCATAAACGAGATTTTTAAAATCGATTCACGCGTGTTCAAAAGATATGACCGATATTCTGTTTTATGCCAGTGAAATTTTGTATGAAATAATGATACTGTATTAAATTTTTGTACCGTTTATGTATTCTCTTTATATAGTACCAACAATTTCTTTAACTTAAATTTTCTCTACCATCGATCGGAATTTGTTTTGGAACTACCTGTTTAACTATACAATTAATTAATTAATTAAACTATAATTTAAAATTAAATTGGCCAGTAGATAATGCAGTTCTGCAATTCCTGATCAACAGAATAGAACTGAGATAGAAACTAGCTAATGGGTTTGTTTTATATTGATCTATGTTCCTATTCCTAACTATGTATTTTTTATCAATTTTAATTGATTGTATATAATTTTTAAGAAAAATGCAAATTAAATATCGTTGAATTCAGTGGCTAAGATATTTCAATTAAAATTTCCACTCAAATTGGATTGATTCATTATTAATTTAATCATAAAAGTCAATTACGCAATTACCGAGTGTGTTTTATTAGAAATACATGTATTTTGTAAATTTCTCGTGTAAACACATTTACATTTGAATGTTTTGTGTTTGAGGGTAAAAAATTTATATATAGTTTTTAATGTTTTCGTACTATGAATGTATTTTGCAAAATAATTTTGGTCTGTTGATTTTTAAAATTTTGTTTGTATATAGAGAATAATTAATAATTGACACTTTTATAACTTCTATATAAATTGTATATATGGTATACGTGTGTTTTTTTTTACAAAACGTTTGTTCAATGCATGAAAAATATTAATTATTATTTTATAATTACCAACACACGCACGCAACACACCACACTCCTATGCCATCTACATATATTGAATATATGAAATGTGTATCTAAGAAACAACAACGCATTGAAATTATATTTATGCTTACCCAAAATTTGGAGATTTTGAATGTTGGATATTAATATTACTATAAATTGTTATATATATAATATAAGTTATATAGTGATATTTCTGCTGGATTGTGTATTCTGTGGTTAAATTAATTCAATTTTTATAATATTACAAGAATAAATAATTTTTTAGCAATGGTATAATAATTAGCCTTTATCCAAATTATATACTTGAACCATAAGCTATAGTTAGAAGCTGTGTTTTTTTAGAGTAGTTTATCTGTTACTTGACATATAAGAATTTTACATCAAAATTGTATGGTCCATTTAAATGTTGACATTTGTCAGATTAGTAAAAGGATATGAACGAAAAATCTATAAATATGATTTATTTAAATTTTAAATTAATTTTCAATAAATTTTCGGTTATAAACAATAGTATAGGAAATTTAATTTCTTTTGTGCGAACTTACACAATGAGCTGTGCGCATAAATATTTAATTGAATAAAAATATTATTATATAAAATGAATTTACAAACAAAAGTGATTATATTGTACGAGTATAAATTAAAATAATAGTTACGATTGGTCGATGCGGTTTTTTTTTACCTATTGTCTTTATTTTATATTTTTTATTTATATATAGCCTAATTTAGATTGATAGATATATATATATGCAAATATGCAACACCTCAGTAATTGTAAAAGTTTCCGGGATACTATATAATTTTTAAATAAAATCACAATTTTTGTATACTAATCGTTTTCGATCATTATAACTGGCTCACACAATCAGTCGAAAGCATTCAAAATATATTGAAAAGCTATATATGATTTTTTAATTGAACATCCTGTTTCTATTTTTTTATAAAAATATTCGGTGTACAAATTTCGCGAAGTTTTACTTCATTATTTTATTGCCAAGAAAATTGTTGTGAAAATGCATATAATTTCCTTTTTTTTTTTGGAAATTTACTGCGTGAATGCATGATCCATCACAACTTGCAAATATAGTGCGGTTTAATTAAAAATGATTTCGATATTTTCAGAGGCCATTCGTCATATGGATACTTCTTTTTTTTTTAATGCTATATACGCGTCTGAAATTATGTGTTAGAAAAGCAACTTTGTTTTACGGAAACTTTCAGGATTACCTAATTGTAACGATATGTGTATAACATCTACTTTTATAATTGTGCACGTACCTGTTATATGCATATCAAATATACCATAAATACACGTTAGTAAAATAAATAAAGTATTAATCCTCTATTTTTTATAATATGATTATCGATTCGTTGTACTTTAATTTTCATGTTGCTTTTGTTATATGTGTTGTGAGAAATTGTACATATATAATTATTTATTACAGCCAGTAGTAGTTAGTTTTTCATTTATTTTTATATTGTTGTTTTATTTAGTAACTATATAATATACGAAAACATTAATTTAGTGTATATAAAGTATATGTGAATGTTCTCATAATGGATAGATCTGAATATGAATTATTCATTGGCATTGTGAAGCTCGCGATAATGTGTATAATGGTCACCTCAGCATATATACGAGTATAAAATTGTAATAATGTGCTTGCTAAAGCATTAACTCAAATATGTCAATTACTCTCTATATATAGACTTCTACTTTTAATTAACATTTTGTGAATTCATTTGATTCACTGACAAGATGGTAATGGCAGCAATGACGATGCATGAAAAAATGTTTACAGATTGCAATATCACTATATTTTTCTGGTAGCCGATTTGAAAGTAGACTACATTATGAAATAGAATTTAAATGTCTACTTACTAAGTTGTCTGGAAAATTGACCATAAAGAATTATCATCTTTCTGAATTACGGGCCATAGTTTTAACGGATTTCCATTTTAGTATATAGAATTGCAAATTATAATCAATTTCCAATCTTTCTTGGAAGATATTTTTAAAATCGATTCACACATTCAAAAGATATGACCCAATTTTCCATTTGATGTCATTGAAATTTTGTATGAAATAATTGTACTGTATACATTTTTTTGTACCATATTCGGTTGTCAACTTTATACAGTACCAAAAATTTCTTCAAATTTTTTCTGCCATCGATTTTAAAATCGATTATATCTTTTGAATGTGTGAATCGATTTTAAAAATCTCTTTTTAATGAAAGATTGTAAATTGATTATAATTGTAGTAAATATAGAAATCCGTTAAAACTATGGGCCGTAATTAAAAAACGATGGAATTCATAAAGATTGATTTTCCGTAAAATTTAATTCGGTGAACATCTCAATCTTTTTTTCATAATTTACTTTAATTTCACCCAGGTTTTAAGAAAAATATAACGATATTGAAAACTGACGGCTATTGTTCAGCCTTCGCCACCGAATGGCACACTCGTCCACTATATATATATATACTTCCTTGAGTATACAAATGTACACTTTATAAGCTTTCCGTTGCAATTATAATTTATAATTTATTTTTCTTATTTCCCTTTTTATTACAACAATTTAAAACATTACAGATTGGGAGATTGTAATAAAATGCACAACGTGTGAATATACAAAACTTTTATTTTGTTATGTGTACGCAAAGATGTACGATAAGATGGAAATAATTTGTTTTTAATAATTTTTGTTTATCTAAAAATATATAAATAGTTTTATGATTAGTTTCTTTTTAAAATTTATTTATACAACAATTGTAATTGCGGGTTAATACAATATTTTATATTGGACTGAACACAAAACTCTCTATTTATGTATGGTATACATCCGTGAAACTTTTATTTGAAATATACTTTATTTTACATTATTAATATTGATATACGTATATTTATGATATATATAGTTCAATGCAGTAAAGTTTTGTATAATATATATTTTGTAGTTCTTATGTATGGTATTTGTATATTCGATGATGGAAAAAAAAACTAATTTTAAAATATATTATGTATTTTACAAGGGAGCCAACCCGATTTAAATTAAATTATATTTATATACAGAGCACATTTTATAGACATAGCTATTATTTTCAATTTTAAAAATGATTGTAGCACTTTGGGTTCAAGAGTTATATACATTTTTATAAAATGTCATGTTTTTTACTCCTTCACAGGCGGACTACTAGTTAACCCCTTCAAAATGAAATGAATGAGATGAACGGAAAAAAAACGTGTTTTCTATGATACATGTTATTACAATCTGGTTGCATTAGAATTAAGATGGTTCCCTTGTTAGTAAATTTTAAATTGGGTTATACATAATAAAAATATGAACTTATTTTAAATAACAAGATAACTTTATTTAGTTACAATTTACATTATAATGATACATATAAATTGCTGCATATTATAATAATATAACATATGTATACTAAAATATATATATGTGTGTGTGTGCTAAGCTATTATAATATACTAACCACACATTTCATTATGTAATTGAGAGCAAATATATTTAAAAATAAAAAAATTCGATCTATTGATGCACATGTTATTTAAGTTTTTATTTATACTAAATATATTATAAATAAACTATTATCAATACAAAAAAAAAATTAATGTAACCTAAATTCTTGTTAAAATATAAATAATAAACATGTACGAGTACATTTGAATATATGTCACTGCATATACGTTTCAAGCAATCAATTTATTTTAATTAGTATTTTGTACACACCGCAAATGTTGTATGCGTTTGTATAATAATAAATTCTTAATTTATTAAATTAGGTTATTAAAATTTAATTTTTTTCCACATTTTTTATCAATCAAATAATTTCTAATAAAATTAAATTTAACATTGAATAATTGTTTTAAAGTGGCAATATTTATTATTATGGAAGGACAAGGATATTTCAAGGACATTCATATGATAATTTTTCTATATATTTTGTAACATATGCATGCATTGAAATTTAAATGTTTTTCTTAAAGGATGTCATTATATATTATGGAATAATTTATATTTTATTTATTTATTTATTTATTTATTTCAAATACAAATGTCCAATTATCAACATATACTATGCTGATAACAATATATATATTATTGTACACTATAGCTAATTTGCTGATCATAATGCATAATTATATAATTAATATATTTTATATAAATAAAAATATATTGCTTACTTACTCCACGGCAATAAGACACAGGTGCGGTTTTAGCCTTTTTCAACCTGACCCATCGACAGCTAACGTCTTCCAATCCCGAATTTTAAGGTTCTTCATAAATAATTGTCATTTTTTCGTTATAAATTCGTAGGAAATTTACAAGGGTATGCTTCGTCTATTCCCAAATCAGTTATAATGGCGTTGCTGACTCGTTGTTACTGAATCATTAACTAAGTTTTAATCAGATATTAATTTCACCCAGTATCCCATAATAATTCTAACGCAAAGCTGCCACATTGTCCGCGGCTATTTCTTTATTAATCGTAGCTAACCCATTGTAGGCCGTTCCACTATCCTGTGGACCTGTGGACGCTTGCGGTTGCAACTACCTTTGCAAGTATGCCATACTCAACATACCATCCGAATATAAAATAAATAAAAAAATATATTATTATTTGCAATAAAATAAAATAGAAATTAAAGGATAAGGTTATTATGGAAAAATAGAATAAATGGGTCATATCATATGATAAGAAAAATTAAATCCAGTTTAGCACTGCATAGTATGAATCCAGAGGAACCATAACAACATAAAAACGTTATAAAAGTAATTATTTTATCAAAATTATTATAATTTTGTATATAATAATTAAATTGCAATAAATAAATTATGAATCAAAACGAGAAACACCATGCAATTGTCCTATTTGCTAAAATTACCATATATTAGTAATGGGCAAAATCGTTCATTTTACTGAATTAATTCATTTAATTCAGTTCATTTTAAAGACTCATAAAAACGATTCGTTCATTTGAGTCTTTTGATTCTTTTGTTTGTTTCTGTTTTAGAACTTATATATGAACAAAGCAACACGAAAGTTTGAATTTAAATGTTATGTATTTCACAATACAAATGCAAGCTTAAACATATATGTTCATTTCATAGTGTTGGTGGTGTTGGTTTCGATTTCATTTCTTTCGTCATAAGGATGGTTCCAAATTCCAATGTCAATCTTTCCAATGTCCAACCGTTCATTCGTTTGGCATTAACATTTAACAATTTTTCAAATGAATTAAAAAGTTTATGCATTTATAAAACATTTAAAAATCTCTGAGTGTATTGTGCGTGTTGTGTATTTGTATGTAATGTGTTGTGCATTACTTTTGTTCTGAGAGAAGTGAACGACTGAACGATATATTATTAGAAATGTGAATTGAATCATTCGATGACCTTACTGATTCGTTCAAAATGAACGAATCGTTCGTGAACGACCCATCTCTACCATATATAAGCGCAATAATATACATTTGCATATGATGTAATATCAGGAGACAAGGATGCTTAAACTTAACTGCGTGTTTAATTTTCCATTAATTTATTGAGATTTGAATAGCTGCACAGTGGCGACTCGTGAGATATAATTTATTAAAAATATGATATATATTGTTTCAACGTCTGAAAGAAAGAAAAAAAAAATGAAAGATAAGACCCCATGCTATAATAAATTTTCCGGAAAATCAGTTTTTCAAGTATGTACATGTAACTAAATTACAGTATTTTTTGCTATTCTATATATGTTAGCTATATATGGAAATTAAATTCAATAATATATACGCACTATACTATATACGCACATTCATAATAAATGCGTAGGTGTGTATTATTATTTATATCAATATTATTAACAGTTCATATACTATACCCAGCACTTTTGTAAGTATCATTTTTATATAGTAAACTTAAGCTTTGCTGTTACCATTCCTATACACATAATTTAGTTCACTAATATACAATATATAAAAATTAGTAATTTAATAAATAAAAGTAAATTCTTTAGGTTCGGGGTAATTGTACGGATGTAATATATAACATATACCATATACCATATACTTAACTATACATAGTTATATATTAAATTTTTGTATACATAAGAAAAATAGAAAGTTTTCCCTTTTATATAAAGAAGCGGAAAAAAAACTGCTTTTCCATGAGGCAAACATTCTTATTTTATAACTTATACATACATTAGTTACATCATATGAAGTTTATCATTTGGAGTTGTTTTTTGGTTTGGTGTTATGACTTTCCTTTCTATATACTTCACACACAAACACATATTGTAATAATAATAGATAGATTTTATCTATAATGATGGCTATCGAAGTATTGTTTTACTGTTTTATTCTGTTCAATGGATAGATTCATAAAGAAATGCACATGTTAATGAAAAGTTTTATACAATCGGTTGGATATTACTGCACGTCTTTATAGGAAGCGACTTAAGCCATATGGGGGGGTTATAAAACATTAAATTTATATTTTGAATAACGCGAATGCATATCGTTTTAGAAAACATAGTCGCACCTATTTTTAACGGATTTTTCCTCAATCATATATATTGTATATCCATAATATTTCCATTTTACCAGGACATATATAGGATTACAAAATTTAAATCGACAGAGTCTTCTTCGATAGGCCTTTTTTAGATACGTTTTTTTATATTATATATTTTATATGTACTAATATTGTAAGTATATTTCTTGTGCGAATATATTCTTGTTTTATTTTTTTTCCTTTTATTATTATAAAAGTAAATTGAATTTTTCCTGAAATTTAATCTTAGCAAACTTAATAAAATTTATATTTAGATAAAGTTTGTTCGTTAAGTATTATATCCTTCTTTTTTGATATTATCATATACATATAAGATTATGTATTGTATTTGTAATATAAACACACACATATATATATATTGTATATATCAAAATATTTTTACCTATCAATATAATACTTAATTTGAATTGAATATAATAAATATATATAGATACAATAAAACATCCATCCATTTTACACTACTAATATTTTTTTTTGGATACATTTTACTACTGTGTTCAAAAAATATGGTAAAATTTTAATGTAAACTTTAGATGAGTTAGATGTGGTGAAATCAAATACTATTTTTTGTTTCTATATAAATATTATATAGTCTATAACATTTGTTAAGTGAAATTTATAATTTTCATTAGTTGCTGGGTTTTGCAGGTTTATAATTTTTGTATGCAAAATAAATTTTGTGCTGCAGATTCGTTAAAAAGATGGTGCGTAGAAGATCTTTGACGAGCACGCTATGTCAAAAAAAAATAAATACGTTACATACAAGGTGGTACAAATTGTTTCAACCATCAACTTTCGAACTGATGAACAACACGTGAAAAAAAAAATCTGGTGCTTAAAAATCTTTAGTTTACCTCCCATTGTAACCTTGCTGATAGTGTAGAAATTTAAACATAATTGGTGAACACGATTTTAAAAGATTCCAAAAATACTCAATGTGTTTTACAATGAGCGTCGCGTTGACTGACAAATGGTCATCATTATATGGGATATAAGAGATTTAGATCCGGAAACGGCTGACCAATTGAG
Source organism: Bibio marci (assembly GCA_910594885.2). Lineage (NCBI taxonomy): Eukaryota > Metazoa > Arthropoda > Insecta > Diptera > Bibionidae > Bibio > Bibio marci. Next base: position 25,519,912 of record OU343116.1, on the reverse strand, counting down.
TGAATATCGTGGCATCATGATATAAAGATTTTTCAAAATATTTACAATATCACACCTTATTTTATGGACACAGTTGTATAAATTTATTTATGCGTATATTAAATATAGGTCTATCCACAATATATCCTATATATGTATAAATACAAAGATTTCTGAATTCGGAAATTTTGCCAATTTAACAGAAAAACTTTATTTGATGTATTGTATATAATCCATTCCATATATTCAGAGTATATGGATGCACAATGTACCATAAGTTTGCCAAATATATATTATTATGAATATATATAAAAAAAAACTGTATTTGGCAACTGTTTTTTTCACACGTAAAAAGATTTTAAATGAAAAATGTATTCATATTCGCACATATATACCATACAGTGTGTCTTTGTAGATATATATGCAATACAAAATAGATATACCTCTGAAATAATTCTGACAATGCCTCATACCTAACTCATATATAGATATAGGTCATATTGATGATGACGATGTTTGATTGTGTGTTCAATAAAAAATTTAAATATTTGCTAAGTTTCGTGTATATTTTATATTTACCATATATAAGTCTTACATATATTTAGTGTTATATATAACATTGGCAGCTATATAATTCAGATGTGTATCGTAGAAATTCTCAAACTTTCTTAATTACTATATTTATATTTAAATACTTTATAAAAATCTGCAAATTACATCTATATATATATATAAAAGAATATATATATATATATATGGAAATGCCAGCGGTGATATCATGTAAGGTGATAAGTGACAGTCACTGTCACCTTTTATATATGTTGCATCGGCTATGGCGATATCACCGGTGACTATCACCAAAAAGTAACGATTTTCAGGTGATAGCTTTTTTGCAGTCGTTTTGTGCATTAGGTTATATTTTTTTGAGAAAAACAGAAATTCTTTCATTGTTATTTGTTGTGAATTCGGTGTGATACGCAAAATATTAAAATAAATAAAAAAGGAAAATATTTAGTTTTCATATTATATTCAAGGAATATATTTCGTAATTTTTTTGTTAACATTTCGTAATTTTTTTTGTTAACATTAACAAAGAAATAATATATTTTATCAAATATTTGTACTTGCGTTATATTAAGTATGGATTTGCAATATATTTTATCAATATTCTTAAGGCAATAACCAATAGATATATTCTCTATATTTATGTTAAAAGAAAAATAATGATATAATATTTGCTACATTCAGACCGAAAATTCAATTTTAATAGTTTAAATTGTTTGCAAATTATTTTAATTCGTAAATTTGTAATGGTTTTATTATTATTAAAATATGGTTAATTTTTTATTGAAGATTACAATCAAATAAATCCTATACCATTGTGTTCCATCGTCCCTGAACAATATATATAGTTCAATCGAAACTGAACTAAACATTTATTAATTTTTATTAACGCTAAAATTTTATTATCTTAATTTTGATCATATTTCTATGATTTATTTGTAGATTTTATTTTTTTTTAGCAGTAATATAAAGAAAGAACATGTCAAAATATATTTCTTTCTCACCGTCGATACGAATGACATTATAAAAATCACCTTGTGGTGAGTTTAAAAGTGATTACCTTACATGATGCCAAAAAAAATGGGTGATCACTTTTTGAATATCACCATGGTGACTGTCACTTATCACCTTACATGATTCCACCCCAGATGTTATATCTTTATAAATATATGAGACAGCATTTGTTTCTGACTCATCTCATATGGCTGTAATTTTCTGTAATAATTTAATAACAATTTCCTAAAACACTGAAAGCAAACGATATCTTATCTTTGTGTGCGTAGCCGTTTTTTCCAAAAATTGTATGAAGTTATTTAATTTATAATCTATATCTGCTAAATATCAACAAGTTAACTCGCAACAAATTCCCCACTGATATTTACATTTTATTAATTATATATATATGCGGTTATTTTTTTAATTTCCATGGAATGAATCCAATTGTGCGGTATATATATACCAGAACTGCCATATCTTATTTTTACAAATATTATAAATTTGAGGTGGCCAACAAGATGGAAATATACCATTGTTTTATGCATCAATTGTTCATTTAAAAAAAGCCATATTTTTTACATCGAATTTTTATTGTATATACAATTGAAAAATGTGACAGTTCGGTCTTTAATTCCCAGTGTTATCAAACAATTTCACTATAAACTTTATGTGAAATTTTTAAATCGATGATATCGTCATCGTGCAGTATAAAAATTTAATACTAAAATATTTAACACATATACAATGTATTGTAATTTCGATATAATGACTATAAAAAAATATAATATTACAATCGAAATGATATTTCATATTATTCTATTTAAAACAAAGATAATAGAATGTATATATAAAGCTTTTTTTCTTGTATGTATATGTGTAATAATTTGTAAACGTATACCATAAATATAAAATACATATCTAATATGAAAAGTATTATACATTTTCATAATAAAAATCATACTTTTATTATAATAAAAAAAAAATTAAAAAAGTCAACAATACATTAGTATAAAGCTCTGCATTCTGCTTCATCGTATATGTAGAACAACCCTTTTCATTAAACAATAAACATATAACATTCATGATGTTATTACAGTAAGAAGCTCGCTGTACTACATGTACGCACGGTGTTATGAACTCCGGTTAATGTGAACAAATGTTAATTTTACTTTGAAACGTTATTTGGAGAAAACAATTACAATAAAAATATTTTAATTAAGGTGCTAGAAATATAATCATAACAATATATAGCTTGCGTACCATTGACGATAATATGTGATCACGTTTGGTTTTTAATAGGTCGTGATTGTGACGAGCATTTACTGTATATAGGTCCTTTCAAGTTTTCATAATGTATAATGATTTTTTTTATTATATATATTATAATAACAAAACTTGGCATATATTTAACTTCATGATTTGTTATCTTCTTAATGACATGGTAAAAATACAATTTTTATATATAAACTCATTACTTATGCGGTAAATAAAAGTAATTTCATATATCCCATCAGTGCTGAGAATAAACTTTATAATTTTCAAAGATTATCCAAATGTATACAAATACACAGATACTATATTTTTCTTCTTGTTCTTATGATCTTATGATCTTATATAGTTCCACATTATAACTGTATAAATCATCAATCCAAATTTGTTTTAATTTATCGGTTGTTATTTGCTTTTACATTCAAATAGGAAAACCGAAAATTTCAATTATTATTTTTATTTGATAAAGATTTAAAGATTTACTACAAAAATTAGATGAATCGGTAATTTTAATTAAATATATATTTCGATTAGTATTGTTTTGGCACAATAGCATTGAAAGCATATGCAAATTTTGTATTAATTGTTAATTGAAATGGTTAACTGTTGATTCATTAATATATGCACATACCAAAAATTAACTCTGTAGAAGTATCAAATGCGTCAATTTGTTGAAATTCAATATAATTCGTAAAACCATTCAGTAGAATAATAATTTGTTTTAGCATTCGCTTGATTTCTAACGATTTAAATATGATATGAATATTTTCTATTATCGCTAAACTTCATTTGACGATGACGAGAACCTTTAAACAGTGTGCATCAATTGAAGACTTTACACTACAATGACCAACACTCCAATCAGCAACCCAAAAAAAAAGTCATTGGATGCACATGTTGAACATGCAAATAGATGTATTTCAGTTGCTGGAATGGTATATTTCAAATAAATAACATTCATTTTATAAATATAAATTAATTGTTTTTCTCTCCACTAACCCATTCCGGTTATATTTTCGGACAGACGGTGTGTGATTGAATATAATTGATTAGCTATACATAAATTAATATCAATACATTTGCTTATAAAATCTGTATATATTTATCAGTCAAGCTATATAATAACGTACACACATGCAATTATACATATAATTATATGACATTATTTTACATTCTAAACATGCATGTACTTAATGTAAATATACATTTAAAATATAATTTCAGAAAAAAAATGCAGATTTGCATATAAAAATATAATAATATACGAAGGTGCTACGGTTTGATATGGAAGGTATATAAAAGTGAAACAATGATTTATTTAATTTTTTTCCAATAGAAATAAATGTTCTTTTCAACATAATAATTTGGCACACTTTTTATAGAAGGATATTTCAAGTCGGAATAATATTTAATATAATGTTGGTTGAGATCTACAAAATACGAGCAGTTGTGCCGATGACTTTGGAAATTGTCGTTTTTTTATATCTTCTTTTGTGTGATCCCACTGCTTAGACAATTTATTTGTTTCTGGTGTATACATGTAGTGATGAATCTGTGTTTCGCATCAACAGTTATCAATCGATTTAAAAATGCTTTCGAATTAAAACACAAACTAATCTTTTCATATTTCTTGGTGAAATTCTTGTATATATGCGCATAACTTTTTAAATAATGTTCAATGTGAAAGATTACCTTTATCTTTTCGATTTTTACCTTTATTATCAATTTGCCCACGTACATTGTATTTTATAGAAATAATATTTATTTTAGGTTGATATACGACACTTATAATCGCAATTGTATTTTTATTTTGTTCTATTTAAATATACACGTATGTTATTTATATACTTTTTGTATAAATGGAATATTGATAAGAACGTATTGTTTCATATAGTTTATCTATAAACTACTACTACTACTTTTTCATTTCATTATTATGTTTATATATTTTTATATTATTTAAATGTAAATAATATACATTTTTATTATTGGCAAAAGCAATTTTACATATTATAGTTTAAATGAAAATTTATAATTTTACAAAAATAGAAATAATAGATATAGAAAGATGAAAATTTTAAATATTCATATCACTTTTTAATGAAATGAAATTTAATATTTTATTTATAACAATATTATATATATTTTTTGGTTCCTTTCTCTTTATACCATATATAAAATTATATAGAGTAACGTATGATTGGGTGTCTGTTATCCAAATGTGGATATTATATGCTATAACACAACTTTCTATAATATTAATTGTTACATTAATATTTATATACGGGTTTTTTGAACTATACGCAACCTTATATTGAGAGTTATGTTATGCATAATGCATATCATCGCACAATAACGTGTAATGTAGTTTAAAATCATCCTATATAAAACAGGCCAATTGAAAAGTTCCCGGTCTGACACACAAATGGCAGTGCTAGTATTAAATCCATATGATTTTTAGTTAGTACCAACCTTCAAACGATACGTGTCAAAATTTGACAGCAGTCCGACCATTAGTTTGTGAGATATAGCTACTTTTGTTGTTTGAAAAAAGATGAAAAAAAAAAGAATTTCGTGTGCTGATAAAATATTGCTTTTTGAAGGGAAAAAATACAGTTGAAGCAAAATCTTGGCTTGATGAAGAGTTTCCGGGGTCTGCACCAGGAAAATCAACCATCATTGATTGGTGTGCTAAGTTTAAACGTGGTGAAATGAGCACCGAAGACGGTGAACGCAGTGGACTCCCAAAAGAGGCTGTCACCGACAAAAACATCAAAAAAGTTCACAAAATAATTTTGAATGACCGTAAAGTGAAGTTGAAGATCGAGATGTAGCAGACATTGTGAAGATATCATCTGAACGTGTATATCATATCATTCATATTTATACATGAGAGAGCTGTGTGCAAAATGGATGCCGCGCGAGCTCACAATCGATCAAAATAACAATAACAAAATTGCATGAATTGGAATTCAAATTGCTTCCGCATCCACCGTATTCGCCAGATCTGGTCCCTAGCGACTTTTTCCTGTTCTCAGAAATCAAAAGAATGCTCGCTGGAAAGAAATTTAGCGCCAATGAAGAAGCAATCGCCGAAACTGAGGCCTATTTTGAAGCAAAAGACAAATCGTACTACAAAAATGGTATCGAAAAGATGGAAGATCGCTATAATCGCTGTATCGCCCTTGAAGGCAACTATGTTGAATAATAAAATCAAATTTTGCCCAAAAAATGTGTTTTACTATGGTAGACCGGGGACTTTTCAATTGGTCTGTTATATATTTCATCTTTATATAAATAATTCAATAGTAACATCCACAACAGTAATTTAGTTAGAGAGAAAAATTCAATTTATTATATTAATTTATACAATATAAGTTCAAAATTTTTATTTGAATACTTGAATTCGATATGAAATTTTAATCTATATATATTATTTAATACTATATAAATTGGGAAATAGTAATTCTCGATCAAAATATAAGTACTATCATGGTCTGTCGTGTATACTATTATTATAAAATATCAAGTATCAGCATATTTTCGCGAGTTTTATATCATAATTATTATTTTATTATTTTGTGAAAAACTCAATTAGATGGTTCGTATATATTCAAATTTTGTTGCCTTATACAAAAATGTCTTTATCGAAATAACATTTTTGTGAGTGGTTTATAATTACCCTATATATACGTATACTACTTGTATGTAAATTAGTAGGAGTATATATTATTTATGTGTGTATAAATATTCTAATAATTTCAAACATTATATTGTATTTTACTTAAATAGGATTAAAAGTATAGATTTTTATTGTTAAATTAAATACCCGGCAGAAAGAAGAAAACTGAAAATATAAAAATGAATTATATAATTGTAATTTCTGTGTTTGTTACAATATAATTTATTGTAAAATTTTATTAAATGTGTACAATTTTGTATAAATATCATTTCTTATATTATATTAATTATATATATTATACTCATTTAGTTACAGAATCACGTGTAGGTGTATCTGTATATATTTACATTTATATTCATAAATCATAATGTATTTATTTTTAATAGTTCGGGAGTCGTTGGAATCAGATCACGTCTAACTAGTATATACACACTGTTATATATATGAGGTTGATTACTCTCACGTCTCACCGTAATTGTGTCACTCTAGCATCTATATCATCGGACATTATAATAGCATTCAAGTTGGTAAACTGTTCCGTATATAAGGTAGTAGTATATAATAATTCTTTGAATTGATCAATTATTGAATTTTTCTATTTTGTTAAAAAAAAAATGTGTATATACACGGATCTTTGATAAAATCTTGAGACTCTTATAACAGTTCTAATTTTTCTGTATTTTATATATAATTAAAAATACGTAGTTGTCTGAGACTCTTCATATAAATTTAAGTTACATATAAATATAAGTTTTTTTTACTTATTGAAGTTTTCATTTCTCGGCTTTCACTATAACACTGCAGCAGTACTAAACGGTTCGATTAAAAATTAAACCCTCTGTCTATAATATTATATATTTACTATGAAACACAGATCTTTATGGTATATTATATATAACGAATATTACTATATCTATGGTATTATATACAAGTAAATCCCCCAAAGGTACAACTCCACTTTAATATTTGCCGAATCAATAATGTATAAGGACTTATAAATTGATATTTATATGTATGGCAAAATAAAAACGTATTATTATTATAAATATTTCAATCTAAAATCATAATAAACAATAATTCAACATATATATATTATTGAATAATAACTTAAAGTCAAAATCCATATATTTATTTATCAATAAAATCGAATTTTTTTTTATCATTCTTTAAATTAGAAATATTCTACTAAATATTATTTTGGCTGATATTAATATAGTTACAAAAAAATGAAAAAATAATAATAAAAATATAATTGTATTTCTATTCTATGCAGTAATGTTAATATTTTTCTATGACTGATTTGTTATCAATATTTTGCATGTGTTTATATATACGCGTTGAGCAATCTCAATCTGGCTAACCGATTTTATATATTAGTACACTCTAGTCCAGCATAATTGTCTTTTATTATAAGCGTATAGTATCCACATTGAACAAAATCAACAAAATTGTGTATTAAAATCAAAATAGTAAAATAAATAATTCAAATACGCACAATTAAAAAATAATAATTACATTGTGTTATTATTTCAGCGTAGTCAAAAATCGTAATTGATGTCAAATATTTTGCTTTGAAAAAAATATTTTAATGGCATTCTTTCGGGTAAAAAATGTAATATTGTAGCCATCTATTTATTTTTTTTTTTTAATGCTTGATGTGGTAACCCAAAAATCAAAATTATGGTATAAATTTTATTTTGCCAGCAAAATTTCATATGAAAAAATAGATTTTCCTAGATGGTGGATGTCTAAATTTTGGTTTTATAAATGCATCAACTGTGCGCGCATATATATACAATACATTGTTGAACCCTCTGCAACGTTGATCAATTCAATTTTGTGTGCTACACATAACAATATAAGAGGTTTATCCAAAAATTGTCAAGTACATAAAATTATACGTATTTAGATGTAAAGATTAAATTTCTTCAACAACCACACACACACACCTGTTTTTCGAACATTTCCATTCAGGTTTTACTGTATAATTTATGTATTGTATATATGGTTTTTTGGATAAAATTTCCCAATTTAATTCTATAAATAAACCCAACGAAAGAAAAATAGAAAACATGTATAAAATAAAAAAATCGGTTTATCTATAAAAATAAACTGACCATAAAATAAAAGGAATCAAAATTGCAAACAATATATATTTTCTTATACTCACTCGTATATTTAATATATAACTTTTTCTATATGAAAATATACAATGTATATAGACTTTATTTGTGTATTTATATATATTGATATTATATGGGAATATTTTCTAACTTTAACAATATTAATACAATTTTTCTATTATATACAGTAAAATGTTTCCACATCATACAGTACATGGCTCGAAACAATTTCATACGATAGTGGTTCATAGTCGGATTAATAGTACGATTTTATATAACGAAAGGAGTTGAATTTTTCTTATACAAAACAGAACTTACCGTATAAGTATGAAGAAAAATTGTACTAATAATAATAATATCAGCCTCCTTCTGTGTTCCAGTTAATTGTAAATTGTATTTGTTGAATTTTTTGATGGTGTAAATACATTTAAATTTTCCGAATCAATAAACATAACGTTCGTTATTCCTTAGTAGTATATATTGTTGAAATTGTGTGGCTCTTGGTGTTTCATATTTATTTTTTGCAATAATTACAATTCTATCATGACATCTTGCAGATCGGTCAATACAAGAGCTTCTATAATTTATATAGGAGCGGTTCTATATATTGATACTTTCACTGTATACATATATTTACCATATATAACTTTATGTATAAAATACATATATTGTATTTATTGTATATAAAAAATACACATTTTCTAATATAAAATTCACATAATCGTATACTCTCTATGTGTGTCCTACTGAAAAGATCAATAGATTATTTATATATATTTATTTTATATATAATATTAACTATTATATAATATATAAGTATTTGTATATGTATAACAGAAATGGGTACCTTATTTAATATGAAATGGCTATTCTTTGATATAACGTTGCTATATATATATAAATACGCACCATAGATTTAATTCCGTATCTATAGTCAAGTCAGTATAAATCCATATACAATATTTGTATGGAAAATGTTTACATGGAAATGTATGTATAGATTTATATAAAAGAAATTCCGATATAGTATCCATTGACATATACGATGTGGTTTATAGATATTTACATAATTTATACAATGGTCGATCAATATTATGTGTAAAGAATTTAAGAAGTAATAAAATCATAATATTTTTGTAATACATATGATAAAAAATATAAAAAATTGGAAAATATTTATTTTATAATTATAACTAAATATATATGTATCTTCATATTATAATGCAACGCTAATTAGTCTTATTATTGTTGAAATTATATACGAGTGATTAGTATACTACTACTACTCTACTCCATGGCGTTACAACCCGGGTGCGGTTTTAGCCTTCTCCAACACGCTTTTCCAACCCATGACCTATTCGCAGTCAATGTCTTCCAATCCCGAATTTTAAGGATCTTTATATCACAGTTTATTGCATCTAGCCATCTCGCCTTAGGTCTTCCGGTTCTCCTTCTACCCTCTGGTTTACTATTTAACAGTTTTTTCGGCACACGCTCCTCCTCCATGCGTTCTACGTGGCCAAGCCATCTCAATCTATTGATCTTGATTGTTTTGACAATATTTGGTTGACCGTACAACTTGTCTAATTCAAAATTGTATCTTCGCCTTCAACCATTCTGTTCTTTGACGGGACCAAATATGAGTGATTAGTATAGCCCATAATAATTTGTGTTGTTAATTAATTTACAAAAAACGTGCTCAACCTTTATACAGGTATAAAAACATGACATTATACAAAAATTCTTAACATTTGACCCAACCCAACAATTGCCACAATCATTTGTGAAGTTGGGCGTCATACAAAGAAGTGAACATTTTTTCATATGTTATAATTATTAAAATAATACCACGGATTCTTCGAAAGTAATTGTTCCAACTGGACAAACAATTACCGTTTGCGTTGCGATTATTATTTGAAATGATTTGATTTTATAGCCGTCACATTGTCGTCAGTTTTTTGTTGTCTATATATAGTAATACATTCAAAGTCGCAACTCTTTTATTGTTTATAAATTTTTGGTCATATGAATTATTATATTTCCTGATTTAGCGCCTTGCCACCATTTCATATGCGTGTCGCTTGTAATCAAATTAAACACTCATATATTAACTATACCAAATATATTATAATAACTATGAAAGTATGTTATACTACAATATATATAATTAATACAATATATAAATACCAACGTATATATATTATTTAATTAAACTAATTGATTTCTTTTATACAATATGTATTATATGGAAAACTAATTTAATGAATTTACAAATAGAAAAATATATGGTTTCAAAATTTCATAATTTTCAATTTATTTCATTTCATGTAAATTGGAATGTGTATGCGTTGGCAATTTATATTTTATAATAACAAATTATTAATTATAGTTTATTAAACGATTTTATATAATAACATTTGGATTTATATCGAGAATATTAATTACTTCTAATATAGGCAGAGGTGGGCCCATAAGATGGTCGCCAAGTTCTCCAGACTTAAATCCATTGGATTTCAATTTATGGAGTTGCCTTAAAGAAAAAGTATGTGCAACTGTGATTAATTCACTTGAAGAGTTAATTCAGCTTATTGAAAACTGTATTCAAGACCTTCGCCACAAGCAACAGCAAACACTTAGATTGGTTCGGTCTATTGAAAAGCATTGTTGTCTATGTATTCGAGCTGAAGGAGCACATTTGCAGCAATTACTTTAGGCTTTGTTTGTTTAAAACTGTGGTGATATGCTTGCGTGTGCTTTAGTGGGTTTATGTGTGTGGCCCTTTCTGTGTGAGTTCGTTTGTGTGTGTGAGAAGGTTTGTGTGAATGCATAGGAGTGTATGGAATCAGTTATTTGCCACTTCCATATTGTTGGTTCTGGATAAAACCAAAAAAAGATAAAATTTTTCCATAGCGAAAATCAATTTTATGCCTACATCGTTGTAGTTATTTGTATATATATCTTTGGAACCAGTTGAGACCTATCGTAATGTTATAGCTTAAACGAAAGCTTATGAATGTGGCAAGTTTTTAAACAGATACCGAAAAAATTTTTTCATCATGATTTTTCGACTTATGCTTGAACAAACTTTCAAAAAGAAAAATGTCGTTCAGCTAACTGTCAACATTTCTGTAAGTATCTGGATAACCACATGTCCGAATTTCCTTATCTTAACGTAAAATTAAAGATCTCCGTATGCTAATGCTAAAAGTGTATCAAAAATATAAAATCGGTTAATTAGTTATTGAGATATTGCCTCCAGTAGAGTGCAAAACATGGTTTGATTGAAAATTTGGTAATTTGCGTATAACTTCGTACCGAAGTCGAATCAGCGAAAATGTTATTTGATATTTTCGACGCAAAATGACCCAGAGAATCTAGTGTTTTCGTATTGGGACACTCTGTATATGAAAAAATATGCAGGTTGTGTGAAACTATAATGAAGAATATAAGCAACATTTTATTATTTGTATTAAAGCAATGTATGACATAGAAATGTGTGTACACAATTATTACGACTGTCTTGCATGTTTCATATATTGAACAAATTTGCTTTAAACAATCAGCAAAAATTGGTCCATCATATGGTCAAATACTGGAGAATTCTGTCCGGGGCAAAATAATTGCCATTGTCATTATTTTAAATTTTAATGTTCGATTCGTCCAGTCGTGCCTATGATGTATTATAGCATAGTTTTATATTCACATAGGGGTTATTATATGTTTACAATTTTAGAATTCTTATAAAATTGATAAATGATTGTTAATCGTTTTATTGTGTTGCCTATGACCTAACCATTGTCTATCTGCGGGCATTATTATCATACATGCGATTGATTTGCAGTTTGTATTTCAATTATGAAAACTATATGTTCCCAGTGTTATTGTGTCTCCTTATACTGGGCCAATTTTTATTTTTAATTGAAATCGCTTTCACGCAATGAATTTTATTTTTCAAGTTATAACAAATTTTATATATTTTATAATATATGAATTTTAATGATGACGGTATTAAAAAATTTCTATATTTTTCCAGCCTATTCCAATGCTAATGTCATCGTCAAAATATAATGCTTTTTAATTTATTGCAAATACACAACAACACATGCATTGTATTTTTTGGATATAAAGTCATTAAATTTTAATGTATATGTATAAAAACTAATTTCATTTCATGGTTTTTTGCAAATAATTTAATTTAATAAATTTTTCTGATTTTTTTTTATCTATATTCAACACATTAAATTGGAATTTATTAATATTTTTCTGTATTTTCATTTTCCTTTTGTCTTAAAAAGCGTATACGCATAATTTAACTCTGATACTATAATAACTCTCTAAACTATAACATCGTGTGTATATGGATATTATATTTTTTATTTACCCATTTTTGGATAATATAATAATAACATCATAAGGGGGGGTTGTGGGGATGTGGGTATAAGAATAATTTTCCATCCAAAACAAAACGCTATTTCCGTATAGAAAATATTACATTTATTGTTTACTATTCTATAATTGAATAATTATGTAATTAATAAATAAATGTGCGTCCATATGCGAGTAAGAGAAAGTGAAATGCAGCAATAATGTCTCGTGAAAAATGCGAGGTATTATCGTATTACAATATCACTATATATATATATATTAATTGATATAATTAGGTTGACATATACTCAAATTTTTTTTTAGTGGAGAAACTTTTCGATTTTATAATTTTAAGATATCATTAAGAACTCATTAACAGTGCTATGTTAGCAGATATACTATAATTTTGTATTATATGGTATAGAATAAAGGTATTTTGTTTCTAGATATATCTTTATATACCATATATCTCTACGTGTGTATATTCTAAAAATAGAAAGTTTTCCAAACCGATGTGTCAAAACCACCCATCTATATTTACCCTATAGGAAATCCATTTTCTATGTGTTGTCTTGTGATGAAAATGAAAAATTTAAAAGGTTTTTAAAATGGAAACAAAAAAATAAAAAAGGAAAAGAATTTTACTTTTTGTTTTTATTTTATGTTATTTTTTGAGTGTGTTTTTTTTTTATACACATATCTCTGTAACATACTCGGTACATAAGTATTGTTGAAAACAAAATTCTCTTAAAGTTTTACGATAAGAATTTAAAAGTAAGTATCTGATTCACATATATATATACAATATATACATCAAAGTCATCAAACATATATATACAAAAGCATAAATTTTTATAGACAGTGTGATTCTTATATAAATATGGGTATTATTAAATGTTCATGCAAAAAATATACGGCGTATATAAATTATAATTCTTTAAGACAGTGCGTACCCCAACGTCATTCATTTGCTAATCCATGTCCTTCTTCCTTTTGCATAAACTACTTGAGTAACACTTTATACATTCGTATATCTTTTGGCCATTTTATTGGTTCTATAGTTATTAGCAGATGTAAATTCGAATATGTTATACCTATATATTTAGCAGATTTGCAAGGAACTTGTATGCACTTACTACTGCTACAGCTAATAGTAGTTCGATACCGCCAGTTCGATGTATTATTTCACATCCTTTCGGAGAGTTGTGGTTTATGAAGCAATTTGATCAATGGCAGCTTTTCAATTATTATATGACAATATTCGAATTGGTTTTGTTGTAGCTCTTCTTGATTTTCGTCTTTTGTGCGATGTATCATTAGGTTGAGCACTTACGGCAACGTCGTTGAGTTGCAATCTGCGAGTTGGTACAAGATTATAGACGATGTGATGAATGTTTTGTTGAGAGTAGCCTAATATCACGAGTATCTTTTTCGCACACACGTTAAACATTGATAAAAATAGCGTGTGGGTGGGACTACGTCATTCAGATAAAATTGGTTATCCGGAAGTTGTGGTTGAATATACCAAGTCTGTTTGGACCAATTTAATATAATGACATAGTTCAATTTATATGATTATATTTATATAAATATACAATTTGATATGTTTCTTTGAATTTGATGAACATATTTTTTTTTCTTTTGTTCGGATCACCCTTTCCCCCGCCTAAATATACACATTTTTTTATAAATCAAATTTATTTTACCGCAGAAAAAAAGGATACCATACAGCTGTATTATTGTATGTAATATTTATATAACATAAAATTTATTTATAATCGAAACAAACAATAAATTGCATAAATACTGTGAAAATAATTTTTGTAATATAAAATTAAAGGATATATCGGAAATATTTATATGCCTCATGATAAGTAATAAATAATTTTTTTATATATTTGAGGATAACAAAATACATTTACAAAAATCTAACCAATGTAAATTATCTGCAATTTATATAAATAAAAATGGCAAAAATTCAATTTCAATTATTAAAATTGTCAAGGTATCAAAAAATTATTGAATTGAATTTTAACATTTGTTCGTTTTGCAGAATCTCAAATTAGCGAATTAATTTGAAAATTTATTATATTATAATTGGCTTTTAATAGCTTATGTCACTATGTCAACTATAGTATAGTCTACTCGATATCCTTATACATCGAGTTTTAACCATTATAAATAATCGTTATATACCTAATTTACATATATACTTTTAGACATTAATATAACTTACACAGCAATGGACTAATTTATATATAAAAAATAATAGAATTAAGGAAACAATTTTAGACTAACTCTGGTGATTTGTTATTTGGTACTTCTATTCTACAATATATTATTATTATATGTATATTGATAAAATCGAAATTTATAGAAAAATTGTAGTCTACAGTGAAATATCGTAATTAATTCATATATTGAAAATCTATATTAATATATAGCCCTAAGTCGTCTTTGTTGTAGGTGTGTATACATTTTATAATAAAAATTTTTGGGTTTATATGTTATACGAGAAATTTGAGTTTAATTGTTAATATGTGTATTTCGATTTTTGTATTTTTAAAAATATATGTAATGTAATAATTAAAATTTTCCCATATAAGCACATTATATTGTAACTATAAATATCATAATAAATCATTACATTTTTCTGTCAGTATATTCCGGTATGCGTATGATGAAAAGAAATTATAAATTGAATAAAATATCTTAATTGGAGCAAATATTATTTTTGAAACGATGTACTAAATATAATAAATTGATGTATATTTATTTGTAAATATAAAAATTGATTGGTGTCTGTGGTCAATATTTTAAATATCATCGTAATTATTATACTATACGCAGGGTTATTCTCTAGAGATATACCTCTTTCACTATATATACAAACAGTTTATTATATATAGCAAGAACTATTTGTATAGATATATTCGTATTATGTGCCACTAACGAACCAGACTTTATGAATAATAATGTTTTACAACATTATATAGCTGTATAGCTATAAAAAGACAAAATTAATCGGTAAAGGTAAAAGTATATAGAGTTTAGGTTTAATAATGATAAATTGAATATAAATGTTTGTTTTTAAATATCAATGTTTCCGAAATTTATTTATAATTAAATAAATTATGAATTAATTTATATAATGCTACTAACTTTATATAGCTTTGTCATCAAACATAATACGTATATATATATCAATAAATAAATAAATTAGTCTATATGCGATACATAGTAAGTGACTGAAATCCAGATTTATATATTATTTATTTAACAAAAAATTGATAATTATTTTCTTCATACACTAAAGTTTAGTATATATAATTTTGTATATCAATTACTCGTTATACATTTTTGATGATAAATATTATATGATATACAGACAGGCTTCACTCATCCAACAGCATATACATTGTATTATTATATCGAATAAATGAAATATATTTTATTTTAGACAAATATTTTATAATAAACAGAATTTTCACATATACTACAATTTTCCAGATATGTGACAGCATTTTTTTATTCTTACAATTCTTTAACTCTTTATTGCACTGTAACGTGTACGTCGAATATTGATTTTTATTTATATTATTATGATGAACACATGAGATTCTTTGTTTATAAGGTGGAATTTATATTTTTATAATATTTGGTTTGCCATTTTCTTTCAAAGAAATATTCATCTCAACTGAATACTACTAATATTATATAATATGACATTCAATTACCAATTAAAATCTTGTCAATGTATAGTTAATTGCTGTTTTTTTGGTTAAGCTTCTTATAGTTTCTATGTGCATTATGTCTTTCTATTCGAATTTATTCAACCATTAATAATAATATTCGTCATATATAAATAACAATGTTCCATTTTTACTGAGAAATTTCTGATGGTGTTTGGATGTGTATTTGAGACAGCTACAACAAATAATGTCGACGCACGAAAAATATTAGCATAGTTGCACAAATGAATGAACGTTGTTTGGATTACACAGAAAAAAATTATTGATTATAAGATAAACTATCATCTTCATAAAATCCTTTTATTTTTGGGTTATCACAATTTCCGTTGTTTATTGGATGTCCAAATATTACTTAGCGAAAAAAATCGGTATATGACACTTTTTGTTTGTGAAATACCCTCGGCGTATACAAAATACAAACACTATTTATATAGAAATTGAAAGATGATAATACGTGTGGTATAATGTCTCTGTGGTTTAATTTCTGAAGCTATATATGCTTCAATGACTATAAATCGTTATAGTGTGAAAATATTGAATAAATTGCGAGGTATAACTTGCTGAGGAAATCTTAAGAATCAATCAGTATAAATCGGTATATATTTAGAATACTTATGGGTATGGAAAGAGTGGAAAAAGAAAGAACACACTTACAGTGAATGAACCCACCACTGTGGCATCACATCTATATATTTATATTATAAAATATATATGAAAATGTACAATATTTATAAGGTTTTTGATTAATTCTAATTAATTAATAATTTCATTGACGTATATTATTATACGAATTTATTAACTTTAATATATTTATAAATTTCTTCATTTCTTTACCATATTTTATATGGTACATATGGATTCAATGTTATATATGTGTGTGTGTAAGGTCTTCATCTCCAATTATATATAAAATAGAAAAAAAGTACCAAATAATTGTATAAATTTACGACGTGTACACTGTTTCATGGATATACAATATATAGCGAAATTAAAGTTACATATATTATTTTGAACACGATATACGTGTGGGTGTAATATACATTTACAGAATAATAAAAATATATTACAATCAAGTATAAGAAATGTTAATTTCATTTTCTCATAACAATAAAATATACAAATATATTATAATATAGTGCATATAAAAATATATAATCTGTGTGAAATGAATACATACACTCAGTGTCTTAAAAATGTCCGAACTTATTATAAAATTATAAAGAATTGTTGGTAATTTTTAGTTAATTCTAAGTAATCTTCTGTAGTTGTATTACAGCTGGTTTGGTATTACTCCAAGATGGAGCTTATATGGTATCTAACAACATACAACATACTACAACATACTACATCGAATTATATAACAATTTACCAATTGTACTGTAATCATTATTTAAATATTTGTATTTGCTGAAAAAAACATTCTAAAAATGTTAATAAAATGACTATTATTACCAGTAGATATCATCTTCATGACGTTGGTAAATGTCTTTTGTATCGAATTTATATCAGCAAAATGCTTTTTACTTTCATTTGTATAATCAAATGAAGTTTTAGGAATAGAAAATAGTTGCGTAGTCAGGCGAATTGTGGTGAATGGTTTTTCGACAAAATATTTCTCCAAGTTTAAAACAAAATTTAATATTATTTTAGCTTTTTGTTCGAAATTAATTTTTGTACAGATTTCAGACTAATGGTTTAAAGCGCAATAACTTTTTACGTATAAACAATGGAATGTCATGAAATTTTGTGGCACGCCAGCAATCAAAGATGTGTTTTTCGGACAACCAATATCACCGCTAAATGTCACCTCTGATTTATAGAGATTTTTTCTGAAAATTCTCAGAATTCTTGAGACACAGGGTGTTCATATAACATATAATAATATAATTAAATTATGCATATTATATCTATTTTTATTTTTCTTATACAGAAATTTTTTATATATATAATTTATTTTGTAATTTGAAAAGTTATTAGATTATACGAATGCATATCATTCATGGTATGACGGCATCGTTTTCTTCTTACTATATTTATATTGTTGTTATTGGTTTAGGTAAAATATGTTTTAGTTTTATTTTACACATTCACATCATTCATTCTTAATGAGTAAAAGGATTTTATATTTTCAAAAGATTATTATAATTTTATTTTTATTTTTTTTTGCTTCAACACATTACATTCAAGTCATGTTGGTCTTCTTTTGTATACTGGGTAGACATAGAATGCATGTGAATGAATAAGAATAATTCATAAATATAATATATAATATATACGTTACGTTCTATGGTATCTGGAAATACTAAAATACTGAAATATAATAAAGTATATATGATAGCAAATAGTAATAATTTAAGATTATGTTTAAATACAATTATATGTACACACGGATTCAAAATTGAGTGAACACTTAGAAAAATGTATAGTAAATTCCTTTTTTTTTTTTATACTTTTACAAACCAAATTAATATGTTCGCTTGTTAAGGACCACACTATATTATTCTTCTTTGTATCCAAACCACCAACACAGTTTGTTGGATTCTTTCAACACAGTATCCGATTATTAATGCTTATTTCTGATTGTCATTTATGCGTTAACCTTAATTATTATGAAATTTTCTGCCACATTTTGTTAGTATAAATGTCACTTTTTAAATGGCAACAAAACCGAAGAAAATTCCTCAACCAAATTATAATTTTTTGCATTAAATGCAAGTGTTCACTCAATTTTGATACCGCGTGTGTGTGTGTGTGTGCGTATTATATTGTTTACAGAAAAATAAAAAGAATTAATTATGTAATGAAATTAATATTCTTTATTTAATTTATTGTTTCTTCTGTGTGTGTGTGTGTATAGTTATTTTATACTATATATACTTGAATTCTTATGAGGAATTTGAAAGCATTTATGCAGTTCATATAGAATAAAAAAATAATTATTTTTCTCATGGTATTATATTTTAGGAAATTAAATTTTATTATATTAATATATTGTAATAATAACTTGTGTAAATAAAAAGATATTATATTTTACATTATACAAATACACGCATTTATTGTTCTAATGTCTCTTTAAATATACCCGTACCTTTACGAAACGGAAATTAATTAAAAACGTATATATAACATAGACTATTTTACCTGAATTTCAACAAAATTTTATATATTATTATATTAATTGAAACATTATTTTGCAATAAATGATTAATTGAAAATCTTATTATATTGTTACGAAATGTTATATATAATTATTAAATAAAAGTGACAGTATATACAATTAAGAACATTCTCTTGTACACATCAATTGACACACATCCAAATATTTTTTTTTAAATTATTGCCTGCCCCTATTACTTTCAATCCTACACCTTCTACGTAATTTGTCATTTAACATCACAATCATTGCTTCTGAAATCATTGAAACTATTTATAAACTGTATTCCATTTTGTTTTAGAAATAACTTCCAATATATTTCTAATAACTTTTTGCTTCAGTGTTCTTTATATAATATAAAATATTTAAATGAGCAAACATTTATCCCGCAAAATACTGTTTCACTAGCATGAATCACGAAATTTTCAATGACAGAAAGAATTGTTTACTACTTCAAATCTGTATGTATTAAAAAAAAAGTAATATTATTCAAAAACTACTAATCCAATTTGTCACTCGAAACAATAAATAATTGGAAATAATTCAATTAAAATAAAAACAGTGTTGTTACTTTAAAAGTGACATTAATGCATTTTACGAGTGGTGTTTTAAAAATTGTATGTTTTTAAATATTGACAAGTGCAAAATAATGAATTTTACACGTTTAAATAACGATGTCACTTTCTCTTACCTATTGAACGGTAATATTTTAAAAAATATTGAAATTGCACTTGATCTTGGTGTATTATAGCTCGATCGTAAACTTAGTTGTAAATTTCATTATGATTATGTGATTAGTACGACCAATTCTATGTTGGGTTTTATTTATCGTGAATCCCGTCAATTTACTGATCCTTATTGTATCAGCAGGGCATTGTTTTTTGCTCTAGTACGTTCCATTCTAGAATATGTGTGTCCTGTAAGATCACCATATTATGCTTGTGATGTTGCTAGACTAGAATCTATACAAAAAAGATTCCTTCGTTGAGGGAATTTCTTTGGAGAGACTCTCTAATGCTTCCAAGTTATGAACATAGACTATTACTCTTAAGTATGCCGTCACTAAAAATGCATAGGCAATATATAGGCTTAACTTTTATTTGCAATTTATTAAATTTTAATATCGATTGCGCTAATATTTCGAATAGATTGAATTTTTTGAATAAACACAAAAAATCTTCGATCAATCGAATATTTTCATCTAGGAAATTATCGTACCAATTACGGTCGATTTAATCCTTTAAATAGTTTACTAATGATATATAATTTTAACAGCAAATATTTGTTAGACAATAATACAAGAAATTTGACTTTTAAATCAATATTTTACAATGGCTCTAAAAATCAAATTTAATTATTGTATTTATATATTGTATATTCCTTTTAACTAAATATTGTAAATTAAATTATTTAATTACTAATTTAATTGATATATTCAAGAATTTTTGGCTTTTTAATAATTAAATTTATAACATGACAATGATATTTGTACATTAGTAATTAATGTTTCTTAAATAAATAAATAAATAAATAAATAAATAAATAAAAAGTATAGAAATCAAATTGTTTATCAAATTATTACTTGCTGTCGGAAAAATTATATCAGAATTATAAAAGTTAGTTTGCAAATACTTATATTATATGGTTTTCATCACGTTACCGGTTTCCTCCCACTTTAAGTTACAACACTTCTGACCTGCAAAACTTATTATTAAGTGAAAAAATGTCCCAACAGTTATAGTTAGTAAATACAATTTATGAATTATCAAAAGGATACATCTATAGGAAATGAATGTATAAATACGAAAAATACTTTGGATAAAATATTAAGTTATTCTTCAAACACAAAAGCGTATTTTATTTATTAAAACTCAACAACTCAGCTCACAGCAATAATTTATTCTATAGTACACAAGTTTAAAAAATACACTTAATACCACAGGCCACACACATAGGAAGATAATTTTTATTGTGATTTTTAAATTCATTTAAATATTTTATTTAAATTTAAATAACACATTTATTTAATATTCATTTATAAATACAAATTCTTCGTATACAAAATATTGTGCATACATTCCCATACTCAAAATACATATATTAATTATGTATTTATACCTAACCTATATTATATTTATAATGAATTTATATAATTTATAACAATAACCATATTATTATAATATGCGATAAATGAAAAGAAGATTTGTGCGGTAAATATAAGTTTATATATTAATTTTAATACATTGTTTAATGACACAGTGTGACCCATTTTAATTTATAGATAAATATTGTGATCCTGAGATGGTGAATTTTTAAATGTAAAGCAATCTTTTGATGCGGTATTTAAGACGAACGGGAATAAACTTCGTGATATTATTTAAAACATGAATATGCCCGCTCTTCTTAAATCCCGTGTTAAAATAGGACATTTCCCTTCATAAAAATTCAACTTCTCAATGTCACAATTAAAAATTTATTTTGGGATCAAAAATAGGGGTTATTATTTGAAAAAAAAACGGCTTTTAGATTAAACTCAAATTTAAAGTTAACATCAAGCAAAATAACTTTTTTTTAATACATTTTTTGCCAAATGCAGTATATTTTAGAAGATATTTGAATCTGTTAATGAAAATGAATTACACTGTATACATACGTATATTATATGTAATATTGGCATTAATTTTCATTTAAGCTCTCATTGATTTTAATAATTCAACTGTATGTTTTAAAAAAGGTTCCCCTAAAATTAAAAAAAATTATACATTTAAAAACAATAAAATTTTTGAACAGAAAATTAGGGCAGGAAAATAATAATATAATAATTAATTTATAATTATACGATACTTGTAAATGTGTATAATAAATATATAGAATAATATAATTTTGTAAAATTAAAAGATTATTGGAATTTTGAAAAATTTTAACTGTAAATAGTCATAGGAACTCCTTTTCCAACAAGAAACACAAAATAAAATTATTAAAATATCTTTTAATTAGGTTTTTATGCGGTATAATACTTTAATTTATAATCCACACCAAGGGCGAAGCATGATAAAATGTTTTAAAATTATAATATCACTACATATTTCTGGTTATATATTTTTCGAGTTCAAAAGAGGCTACATTATGAAAAAAAAAAATGGGAATGTTTCCCTACTAAATTTGCAGGAAAATCGACTTTTAAAAATTATCATCTTTTTGAATTACGGGTCATATAGTTTTAACGGAATTCCATTTTATTGCAATATAAAGAATTTCAAATTATAATTAATTTTCAATCTTACAGAGAAGAGTTTTTTTTAAATCGTTTCATGTGTGTTCAAAAGATATGACCAATTTTCCATTTGATGTCATTAAAATTTTGTATAAAATAATGGTATTCTATAAATTTTTTGTACCATTTGGCTGTTCACTGTGTATAAACAGTACCACAAATTTCTTTAAATTTTCTCTGCAATCGATTGAAAAATCGATCATATCTTTTGAACGCTATTTCTTTGCCTTCACCAATGCGATCCATACCATTATCAGTATACCAGGTATAGGAGCATGAAGTGAGCCGCTGCCAATAATTGGCTGCACTTAAATTAGTAATTGTGAAAGAGCCTTAATGCGATGTTTTTTTTATTGTTTTGACATCTGCCAACAACATTCAGTGTGGTAAATTCCATTTGTAATACATCTACATAAAATTTTATCGTGTTAAAAATGTCTAATTTATTGCCTTCAACAAGCGATTCGCGGGTATCATTAGTTTTTTGTTATCATTTAAAGAAAAACGCAGCTGAATCTCAACGAATGCTTGTAGATGCTTTTGGTGATCATGCTCTATCATTAGCAACATGCAAAAATGGTTTCAACAATTTAGAGACAAAGATTTTGATTTGAGAAATGAAGAACGTGGAAGACCACCAAAAAAGTTTGAAGACAGTGAATTGCAAGCATTGTTAGACGAAGATGATACACAAACTCAAAAACTAGTTGTTAAGGCAAAAGCCTTAAATGTAGATCAAAAAACAATTTCTAATCGTTCAAAAGCAATGGGAAAGATTCAAAAGTGTGGAAAATGGGTTCCACATGAATTGACTGGAAAGGCAACAAGAAAATCGAAAAACCATTTGTGAATTGCACCTTCAACAATACAAACGGAAGTCTTTTTTGCATCGAATCGTGACTGGTGATGAAAAGTGGATATATTTTGAGAATCCTAAATGCAAAAAATCATGGATTACACCAGGTAAAGCAGCAACATCGACTGCAAAACCAAAACGATTCGGTAAGAAGAGAATGCTTTGTGTTTGGTGGGATCAGGAAGGTGTGGTGTATCATGAACTTCTGAAACATGGTGAAACTGTTAATACGGTTCGCTACCAACAACAAATAATCGATTTGCATTATTAGATAACCGACCAGAATGGACAGAAAGAAAGAAAAAATCTGTTAAGGTAATTTTGCAACATAATAATGCACCAGCACACAAAGCAAAACCAGTTCAGGATACGATAAAGTCGCTTGGATGGGAGCTGTTACCACACCCGCCTTATTCACCAGACTTGGCTCCTTCGGACTACCATTTGTTTTCATCGATGGGACATGCTTTGAAAGAACAGCACTTCAAAACATCTGAAGAAGTTGAAAATTGCCTATCTGAATGGTTTTCGTCCAAAGCAACACCATTTTTTTCGACGTGGTATACGAAAATTGCCTGAGAAAGGTGGTTAAAATATGTAGAAAGCGATGGAACTTATTTTGAATAAAATATTTTTGATTTTTCTATTCTAAATAATGTGTTTTTCTTCCTTTAAAAAGGCTCATTTCATATTTCTATACCTGGTAAATATATTAATTTTAATCACTCACAGTGAATGTAATCCACTAATATATTTATTATTTTTAATAATTTTTTTGAAAAGGAAATGTATAATTATATATAAATTTTCTAATATAATATAGAATATTATGTTATTTAGTATTGAAATTGAATTTCTTATCCTATTAGTATCATAAAAATCTGAAAATAATCTTTTCATTATTGTATTTTTCATTTTAATATATTACAATAATTTATTCTATATATATTATTATAAAAGAGTATTTACGGTTAACAAACAACGAACATACAATACAATTAAATTATGTATATATTGATTATTTGTATTGAAATTTATACACTCCTTAGACTTAGGCTTAGACCGTAGGATAATTATTTCAGGTAGTTGGAAAATAAACATTATTTTTTCCATTTCCTTTGTCTTGCTCAAAATTACATTTTCAATATATGTTAGTAGTTATATGCGATTTAATCTATAAATATAACGATGCTATCTTTTAATAATATATTGCTTTGTAGTCAAATATATACTCTATATATTTGATATATTTTACAATATAAAGTAAATTTTATTACTTATTTTATAGTTTGTAATAAAATATTCAAATATTGTTTTACTAATAAATATACGAAAAAATAAATACAGGAAACTGCACCCTAACTCAAAAATCATTGACAAAGAAAAGATGTAAAATATTATTGTATAATATCATCACCATCAGCTATATTTATTTATAGTAATAAAAAAGAAGAAAAAATAGGAAGAAGCAATCTTCTTAAAGACATGGGTTGGGTATTTTTTTATTTTATTATTATTTTTTGATAAAATTATTCATATTTGCTCTTATTATGTTTTTTTTTTTTCGTTATCATTATTTAAGTATAAATGATAAATAAAAATATACAATGTGTCACATATTTAATCCAACCGCCGCACTGAAAAAATTAGTTTTATAGTGTCGTGTACAAATTAATTGATTGATTTTAAACGCAATCGTTTTACCGCAATTACTGAGACTATAATTATAATAAATATTTCGGCATACATTTCATTGTGTTGATTTTTCGTTTTTCTTTGATATTCAACGATTTAATATTTACATAGTCAGCTTTTTCTTTAATTAC
This sequence comes from Bibio marci, assembly GCA_910594885.2. NCBI lineage: Eukaryota > Metazoa > Arthropoda > Insecta > Diptera > Bibionidae > Bibio > Bibio marci. The sequence continues at coordinate 25,494,072 of OU343116.1, read as the reverse complement.
CTATATCTCATCTCATTTCCATTGGATTTCTGTTTAATATTTTCCACTATATAAAGTGTAGCCGAAGATTCGTTGTTATATGTTGTTGTTATATGTTATGTTACTGTGTTATGCTGAGTTATGTTATATTCTAGTTGTTAGATGTTATGCCTTCGAAGTTGTTAGACTAACTGACGAGATCGCTGAGTGTTGTCCGTAATATGTTCATAATGCTGGTTCGGTGTTGTCATCGCAGTTGGATGCGTTCGTATATATATAACATTCGTAACATATATTATCAAAATATGGGTTAATGAATAATATAAAAATATTGTTTTTTAATAACCACAGTTCATAGTCATCAGACCCAAAACCAATTGAACATGTCCATACTTGGTTAATGTTGCAAAAAACAGCTCAAATGAACAAATTGTGAAATAAAATTGATACCAAAATTAGTGCATTCAAGTTAATTGAAATAAATGCCAAAAAAAATCTGTAGAACTGTTATTGATAAAATATGTGGTATTCAAGATATTCTTATACAATTAGCACATAGTGGTGGTCATTAATTTTTTAACATATAATTATGAAACAACTACCTAACCTAACTATATTATTTATCCTTTACGCAAAAAATTTTAAATTTTGAGATGTGATTAAATAGTTGACATAGTGTTAGTGTATTGTGCATACTTATATAAATAACAATTTTTTTGAATCCTAAAATTATATTTTAGGTTTTCCTTTTTTTTGTTGAAATATATATAAATAAATATAAATATTTTATTAAAAACGTTTGAACTTTGACAGAAACAAAAAAAAAATAACAAAAAAGGACGAAATATTTTTCTATTTATTTATTTCCATTATACAAATAATTTAATAAATAGAAATTTTTATATATATTACAAAATTTTAGAAATGGTTCATTTTACTGTCTCGGTAAATATATACTATTTGATTGAACATTTTTTGTTTATATATTGCTATTTGCTATCCACTAACTATTTATATTCAACGAATTTTGTCATAGATCTAGGTCGAATTTATTTTACCTTCCCTTTCTTCATTTTTTTTTTTACCATATATTAATATTGTCTATATGCGTTGCGTTCTCATTCAATGGATGAATGAATATTTTCCATATAATCATATTCTAAACATATAGATTTACCAAATCTGAATAACATTAGATTAAAAATAACAAAATTGGAATCGGTTTCTGAAGCTGTGTATACAAAAATTTATCACCAAAATGAATAAGATTTTAATTGTTAGCTATAAAAATGAAATATGTATAGATGGAGTTTTTTCTTCAGTTTCTTGAACCTCTCGTTTGATATAGAGTTATCTGTACTTCTGTATAATATATATTTTATAACAAGCCTGATTACTATTTTATATAAGAACTTTAGTTGCCAGTTAAACATATTATAGAAAAACCACAACTTGTAATAACGCCGTAATTAAATAAAAAGCCAACGGTCCTTAATACGCCTACAACATATCGCGGATACCCAATTCAGGATCCATTTTATTAAATTGGAATATTTATTTATTTAACAATATAATAAAAAGGTTATAATGAAATGTTGCTATATACCAGGTATAGGAGTATGAAATGAGCCTTTTTAAAGGAAGAAAAACACATTATTTAGAATAGAAAAATCAAAAATATTTTATTCAAAATAAATTCCATCGCTTTCTACACATTTTAACCACCTTTCAGGCAATTTTCGTATACCACGTCGAAAAAATGGTGTTGCTTTGGACGAAAACCATTCAGATAGCCAATTTTCAACTTCTTCAGATGTTTTGAAGTGCTGTTCTTTCAAAGCATGTCCCATCGATGAAAACAAATGGTAGTCCGAAGGAGCCAAGTCTGGTGTATAAGGCGGGTGTGGTAACCGCTCCCATCCATGCGACTTTATCGTATCCTGAACTGGTTTTGCTTTGTGTGCTGGTGCATTATTATGTTGTAAAATTACCTTAACAGATTTTTTCTTTCTTTCTGTCCATTCTGGTCGGTTATCTAAAAATAATAATAAATTCAAATTGATTATTTGTTGTTGGTAGCGAACCGTATTAACAGTTTCACCAGGTTTCAGAAGTTCATGATACACCTCTCTTCTTACCGAATCGTTTTGGTTTTGCAGTCGATGTTGCTGCTTTACCTGGTGTAATCCATAATTTTTTGCGTTTAGGATTCTCAAAATATATTCACTTTTCATCACCAGTCACGATTCGATGCAAAAAAGACTTCCGTTTTTATTGTTGAAGGTGCAAGTCACAAAAAGGTTTTTCGATTTTCTTGTTGCCTTTCCATTGACTATTCATGTGGAACCCATTTTCCACACTTTTGAATCTTTCCCATTGCTTTTAAACGATTAGAAATTGTTTTTTGATCTACATTTAAGGCTTCTGCAAGTTGTTTTTGAGTTTGTGTATCATCTTCGTCCAACAATGCTTGCAATTCACTGTTTTCAAACTTTTTTGGTGGTCTTCCACGTTCTTCATTTCTCAAATCAAAATCTTTGTCTCTAAATTGTTGAAACCATCTTTTGCATGTTGCTAATGATAGGGCATGATCACCAAAAGCTTCTACAAGCATTCGTTGAGATTCGGCTGCGTTTTTCTTTAAATGATAACAAAAAACTAATGATACCCGCAAATCGTTTGTTGAAGGCATAAAATTAGACATTTTTAACACGATAAAATTTTATTTTGTTATATTATAAATGGAATTTACCACACTGAATGTTGTTGACAGATGGCAAAACAATAAAAAAAACATCGCATTAAGGCTCTTTCACAATTACTAATATAAGTACAGCCATTTATTGGCAGCGGCTCACTTCATACTCCTATAGCTGGTATAAAAATGTATTCAAAGTTCCGGCCGGATGGATACTCCTCGGTGTCGTCCACATAAACGATTTCGTTTTATATAGCATCACGATAAACACAATTTCTGTATATTTTTTAATTTTTTCATGTATTAATATTTTTTCGCTAAATAAATTATAAATTTAATAAATCTATTGTATTTTAAATTTGTATATAAAATTAAATAATTTTTTTTATTTTCATTTTATTTCAGAGCCCAAAATATGCTCCACCAATTGAATTTATTGATCAAGCAGCGTTAAGTCCACCAGAAGGTTATAAAGATGGTAATGGTAATAATACTGGTGGTAGTGGTGGTGGTGGTACCGGTAATCATACAATTACAAATGCCTTGGGTGGTGCACTTGGTGGCCATGTATTTGGTGCCCAACATATACAACAATTACAAGTTATACAACGGTTGCAAGCACAAAGAGCAGCTATGTTAGCTGCAAGAGCATCATCAAATCCACAGCAACAGCAACAAGAAGAAACAACGAATAATGAACATGAAAAACATCAGCATCAGCATCCACAACAACAACAACAGACACCTGTATGTTCTGAATGTGCTGAATGTGCAGAATGTGCTGCCAAACAGCATATTAATGAAGAGGGTAAGTTTTTGTTTTGCATATTTACTTTATTTATTTTATTCTTATTTTTCTGATAATTATACAAAAGTTTTTCAATTTAATTAAATTGGTTAGAGTATATTTTCATAAAAAAAAAAAATTAATCTAAAAGAAAAACAATTTTTTTTGCATAAAGTACTTTTAATTTAATTTTGTTTTTTTGTTGGTCTCATTTGGTGAACATATTATAAATAGAAAAGATTAAGAAATTTGTCATTTTGACACAATTTATTTTGTGTATACATTATGCGATACAATAAGTAGGTGTATTGCACACAAACATAAAGTATTTTTAGTATACAACATATAATTTATTTGTACATTTAACTTAAGACATTATAAATAAATTCTTACACTCGTATTAAAATGATATTGCAAAAGAAATATTATTATAAATATAGAATTACTTTATATTTTTTATAATTTTATTGTTGACAATATTTCAATATAATTAAATTAAACTTTCGTAAAACATTCTCAATTTTCAAGCAATTTGTTTAAAAGTGTTCATGAATATTTTAAATTTGTTATAACACAATAAAATAAAAATATTAATTACAAATATATATTCCAATTTGATAGGAATTAAAGGATGTGAAAAAGTTTGTATATATTTCAATGATTCATTCGCTTAAAAATTATACGATATTTGTGTTTGTTATAATATGAGCGATAGTTTTGATTGTTTTTTTTTCATTTCAATATTATACCACGTAAAAGGATTAAATGCTATACGCTTTTGTATTTCTTTAACATATAACATCGCATGATCGATGACAGACGACGCCTCCAACTTATCCAGCATAATGTGCATATTTATGTTAATACAAAATTCTCGTTATATAATATAATTAGAATATTTGAGTTGTGAATTGAATATGAGATTAAATATTTTTGATTAACAGATCTTGCTGCATATAATATAGTCAAACCAATTATTAAGATATTAATGAGAGTATAATACGTCGTACATTGTAACTACATTTTTATTACTATAATATTTGTATAAACTCAATCAATATACGCACCAATAACATAAATTTTTAAGAAATATAGCAATTGTAATAAAATTTATTATTACAAATTAATGAAATCGTTAACTTTTTTTTTCATATGTAATTCACTAATTTATTCACCCATCGAAATATATAATATATAAAATCTATTTTAGTAACTGAAATGAATCTGAGGTGTATATAACTGATACCTTCCTACACCTACACATTTCATCCTTTTTATCTTTATATTGTATATCATATGTTTTTATATAAGAATATAATAAAATATAAATACGAGTGGGCACATTATTACATTTGTTATCACATAAACAAGACAAAAGTATTTAGCCTTTTATTATTATATAGTTTTTATATATTTACCATTTTAGTGTAGGATGTATATAGTAAGACGTAACAACATGTTATAATTTATTTGGAATCCATAACGTAGGTATATTATTATCTAATTCCAATTGAATATAAATCATTAACTTATAAAAATGAATATGTTTATCTGTTCTCACAAGTCATACTTTTGACGTCTTAAAATATAGTTAATGCGTTTCTTTTTATTCACTATGTGCGTATAAAGAATGGATTGTTACTATTTTAAAGTCTATAACTTATAACTGCAACTTCCGTTGATGCTTCTGCATATAAATTACTCCCTCCGTATCGAAATGATTATACCATTTGATTTTTTCTCTTTTTTTATTTGCAGTAAATCTTATTTTTCAGTAATTGCACATTAATAAAATCCATCCATCCATATCCTTGTATTCTTCCTTCAATATTCTTGACTCATTTAATTTGTGTTGCATTGTCTTGTTGAATTTTGATTTTCATATTTTTATTACCAGCTGGCCATTTAATAGACGGGATTGCTTTTTCAACCAAAGTACGAACATATATTTTTCCCTGCGGTAAAACTTCAATTGGTTTGATAACAGAGGTTCATATAGCACAGTTTTTTGAGTTTCCCAATCCCAATTTTACCATCAAACTGAGTTTATGTATGCGGACGAGGACGTGCAACGGTTGCGAGGAACATGAATTTTGGTTATAATTTTATTGCTCTTACAAGTTCGATGCGAAGCTTCTTCATATGGTAAAACGTAAAAATTGGTTTAAGTTAAGTAAAAGCATTTTTCGTTACTGTGAACAATGAAATTTCCATTGATTGGAATTGACAACTATTCTTTTTGCTAAATGAAAGCGCAAAACTATGTCTTTCAATGTTGTTATTATCGTCTTGTAACGTTGGTTTTACAGTATTTGATATGCGTAATAAGTTGCCGACTTTATAAATTCTTTGTATCAATGGTTGCGGTTCTTTGACTGCTGCATCGCTAATAGTATACTAATAGTACTATAAGTTAACGAGAGGACACATTATCGATTTTTTCCAATATCGGAACGTGATATTTCCGCTTTCGGCCACTACACTCTTTAATTCTTGAGTCGATGTTTGCCAGTTCTCCTTTAACAAAGCATTGTTTTGCTCGTAATGCCGCGCATTCGAGAAACCGATTTTCTGAGACTTTTCTATACTTTTTCGCAATATATACAAGAGCTTCGTGTTTTACTATATTTTCGTTCTTGAAATTTTTCAATATATCTTGCAAAATTAATGTCTTTTGTCTTCAAATTTTAAATTACGAGTTTTACCAATTGTTATGAACTTAAGAATATGGGTATTTTATCAACATAATCTATACGTCAAAAGTTGAAAGGGTTAACTGCAGCGGGTACTTTAGGTTAATTAAACATTCATTAACAGTTGCCAATATTTAAAGCGACATTTTATGACTTACACCAACTGCAATTTATATTTTCAGAAGAAGTGTTCATAATGAAAGATTAGTAACGTAAAATAATAGAACAAAAAACAAATTGAATTCCGTTTCAATAATTTAACATAATTTTTCGAATGGAACAATTATTTCGATACGGAGGAAGTATAATATATATAAATTGAAATGAAGTGTCGTTTCTGATAGTTTTTATTGTTGCATACAAGAGTGTTTTAATCTGATAAATTTTAATATCGTTTTTTTTTATACTCGTATAAAATATATGGATAGGAAATCCTGAGGAAATGCATGAATGTCATCATATATATATGTGGTAAACATATGAATTTTGATTAATAACCATATAATAGCTTGACTGATAGTCCCATAATTTTATAAATAATTATAGCATCCTATATATGGGGACACACGTGAATTATACAAATATATATTTCCATACCACTGATATTTAATTATTAATTTGTAACAAACACGCTTATTTGAAATATTTCCTCATTTTTTATTTTATTTATTTTTTTTTTATATAAGATTATGCATCACTTAACTTCCGGCCTTGACCCTTCTTCCACTATATAATATATATATGCACATGGAGTACAATGTGCATTGGTATTCAAATATGCATATACGAGTAAATATATATATTAATGTATATTATTATTATTATTATTTATACCTTTGATTATTAGCTAATATAAATTTTACTTTAATATAAAATGTTGGGATCCACTTTTACATACACCGACGAATACACTCACTAAAATACATTACAGCAAATAAAATACTTTCATAAAACATATATTATATTTATTTATTTGCCGTCTATACCCACCATAAGTGCACAACAACAAAATTCAATTGTATATGGCATTTATTTACGTATGTAAAAATATTAAAAAAAAAACAGGGATTTGAACTTCAGGATATCTCTCATGCGTAACTCCGGTTTATACTTAAACCAAAATTAATGTTAAAAAATGTTTTATATAAATAATTTTGTTGGTTTCTATATTTTCGTCTTCAACATTATTTTATTATACAATAATAGTACCTCTTTACCATTCTGTAACGTTATATTGTATTGTATCTACAATATATATCATTAAATGTGTTATGTATGACGGTATTCCACATGTGTACGCTATACATAAGTTATAATTTTTGTGTTTGATGTTGATGCGTTGGTGTTTCTGTTTTTCTACAATATAATACAACACACACACACACACACAGTTAATTATAATAATATGGTTTTAACTTTTAAAACATTTGTTGTGTTTTATTAATTAATTTATATGATAGTTTTTAATTAAATTTTTATGTGATAAAAAAACGCGTTAATTGTAAACAAACAAAAAATTTAAAAAGGTTAGTTGTTGGTATTTGTTTTTTATCCTCCATTAAAAAACCAGGTAATATTTATAATTTATTTGTGTTTTTCGTATATCAATATTATTTAATAATAAAAGAATCACATTTTATATTAATATTATATTCATTATAGAAGTGAATTTTACTTATTTGTCAAATGTATATTATTTGACAAGTGATTGAATTTTTAATTATTAATTTTCTTTTAATTTGTTTTTATATAAATAATAATAAATAATTTAATGAATCGAAAGTGATAAATATAATGTCTCATTCAGTATTTGAGTAAAACACTAATTAATATATTGATAATTTTCAAACATTGTCTTCGTTTATATATTATACTTACTTACTACTTACTCCATGGCATTACAACCCGGGTGCGGTTTTAGCCTTCTCCAACACGCTTTTCCAACACATGACCTATCCGCAGTCAATGTCTTCCAATCCCGAATTTTAAGGATCTTTATATCACAGTTTATTGCATATTAATCAAACCCAATTTTATAAGAACTGTGAGCCGTGTGTGTGTGTGTATGTGTGTGCATAAATAAAAATATAAGTGATAATACAAAATCGTGTAAGTCAAGTAAATATAGAAATTAAGGTATTGTGCGATGTGTAAAGTAAAGAATTTGTCTATAAAAGGGTAACATTTGATTTTAATAAAACACAAATTGCTTGAAATTTATTACCATTCTTTTAATTAATTACAAATATATAATATGATATATGAAGCTGCGGAATGGTTATGTGATTATGTTCAGTGATCGTTCCTCAACAAACTGTCAAAATGTCATTCAGTTGAAACGAAATTACAACCCACAAAGTTACATTAAATTTTGTTGCAAGAATAGTAACACATCTACTGAAATGCTTCAAATGCTTAAAGTCGCTTATAGTGCGATAATTGTTTATCCAAAACATAAGATTTTGAGTGGTTTTGAATATTCAAAGATGCGGTTTATAGAGAAAATATTAATGATGGTGAACATGTGCGAAGCGATTACTTAAAAAAAACATTGATTTTATAAAAGTTTATCAAAAAATTTTCAATCATATTCATGGAAATGTAACTAGTTTTACCTACAACAATAATTCATTGCATTTTAACTGAAAAAATTAGTCTACGATAGCTGAATTCCAAACATCGATTAACAGATGATCATAAATTGTACCGAATTGAGCATTGCAAAGACATCGCATTGAGGTCGCTCGATAAAAATTTCTTAAAATCGATTGTTATTGCAGTGATGAGACATGCTTTCAATATGAGCCAGAAAACCAAGCGTCAAGGTGCGAGGTCACCAGATGGAAGAAATAAAAAATCTCGTTTAATAAAGTCAAAAATAAAAACAATCCAGATTTCTTTTTACGATTCACCAAAGGAATTATTCATAAAAAGTTTCTTCCAACTATACACTGAAAATAAATTTGTACATAATTTCAATGAGTTTATAAGCCCATTTTTCATTGTTTCAATGTATAATTCATAAATATTTTTCATTTTTAAAAATTATCTTAATGTATTTGTTTATTGAATGAATGAATTTGCGATCATTAATTAATTTATGTTCAGAATAATAAATTATTAAACAGAAAACGTTGAAAAATTGGAATATTATTCATGAAAACAATTATACAATTCTTTAAACCAACGTAGTGATCCATTGAAAAACATTCATTTTCGGTATTATGTTTTAATGAATTATTCGTTGATTTAATAAATGTTATTTTATTTTAACAATGAACCATGTTCCTTGCAGCAAAATTAATTAATATTTCATTGTTTTGACGTTACTTTTTAATTGGATCCATGTACTTTTTTTTTCAGTGTATGGTTCAATGGTTTAATGCTACTTTTTTTATTTCATCGCATTTTAACTGAAAAATTTGTATCTGTATTACCTTAGTGTATTGAAGCGTTTAGTAAATCATATTCATCGTATTCGTCCTGAATATAGAGAACCAAGAAGGTTATTGTATGATAATGCACCAGCAGTTCAACAATAATCACTGATTTTTTAACTACAAAATCACATTTTTTTTTTTGCTTCAACATTCGCCGCCGCATATTCGTCAGATTTAACTCCTTGTGACTATTTCCTATAATTCGTAACACTGTTGTTGCGTACTTGTTGAAAATTGCAAAAAAAAGTAATCGATATTCAATTTTGAAGAAATCATCAAATATCTATTACATTCATAGATAAAATAAATAATATAAAATTTAACTAAAATATGACCAAATTACATAATTTCAAAAAATGTATTCAAACAAATATGATTTGTATATGCGATTGTCTTTAAAGTACATTTGAAATTTAATTAAAATTACATTTAAAAATTGAAAGACAGTTTCTATAAATTTTATGAAACTAATACTGAATCTGTTGAGGTTTCCTGCATAATTTCTTGTTCTTTCTGTTGCTTTTGTTGTAAATCTTCTGCAAGTTCTTCTGCTAATTTTAGTAAAAATTGTTGCCTAGAAATTTTATCGCCATTTGTTTCTGTATATAGCACCCATGAATTAATTCCAGCAAAGTCAAGAATATTGAAAAAATCTGTAGAGGCCATCTTCGGGATTTCGATTTTACGGAGTACTTTCTTGCCATCTGATCTGCCATGTCTACACCAAATTTAGTGCTATTATATAAAATCTAATAGTTTCGGGTAAAAACTTCCCCTCCCTTTCAATGTGTCAAGATGAATGTCTTGAGCTAAGTAGAAGTACCTTTTTCATCGGCTTACTTTTGTAAATTGTAAGTGTACATTGATTAGCTTTATATAATTTCGTTGAGAAGCGTGGCATACCATCTTTCGTTTGTTTGGCAAATTTTGGCAATTCTTTTTTATTTGCTCGAATGGTTCCCATAATAGTGGTTTTTTTTTCTTTACTAACTTTGTAGCTAGAGATACACTTGTAAAGAAATTATCAGTTGTAACACTTCTTCCACAAAACCAAAAACAAAAATATTATTGTCAAATATTGTTATTGCAAACGTGTGTGATTGAGAAAAATATATGGCAACAAACAAAAAAATGTATTTATAATTATCCGACAGATATAAATCCACATGATTTCATATACATTCTCGCAAGGGGTCAAATGACTCCTTGCGGTAGTTTATTCAAATTTAATGTTTTCTTCCATAAAACATTAGTTAGTAGAGAAGGCAATTTTGAAAAAAAAATTGCATCTATTTTTTTTAATAAAAGTGGTATCAAATTTTTTTGATTTATTAATGTCATTTCAAAGAAATTTATAAACATATGTATAAAAAAGGTCATTTGACGACCCCTCTTGGTAGTTTTAGTGTTAAGAAAATTCTTAAAAAAATTCCGTTTTTATTATTATCGAAAGGGGAAAAAAAAACGTGTACCGCTTTGGGTTTTAATTTAACTTTATTATATTGATAATATTTTTAATTATATTAAATTATTATAGTATAAATAGAGTAATCTATAATAAAAAATACATATAATAAATTTTTCCGGAAATTTTCGACCATTTGTATATGTTTCCCGCCTACAAAGAATTTATTATATAATAATTGAAAAGAAATCGAGCAATAAAAATGAAACATTAAAATACATTAAAATCGTTTTGTGTATAACAGTTTTTTTATTTTTCAGATTATATTAAACATTCCTTTTTTTTTTCTCCTTTAATTCTGGATATTATACTTTTTAATGTTTAATTTTCCCTAGAATGTATATTTTACATAGGTATACACATATATACATATTCGGTAACAGTAGCATTCAGCAGTTTATATCTTTTGACATGATGAATGTTCATCCGGAGTGTATAGATATAGGAAATATGTATACATAAACATATTATATGACTATACCTATCATCAATAAAAAAGTTTCAATACGTACTACTACACGACGCAACATATTTATATGAAAAAAAAAATGTAAGATAAAATCGATACATTTATTTTTTCTTTTAAATATCACTGTAGATAAATATAAGCAAAAAAAAGCTCTTTACGAGGTATATGTTCTATGTCTACCATATATATTTCAAAATTCTACAATATATTCTATATAAATATGACTATTCATGCATATTACAACAATATAAACAACCACACATTGAATTTATATATTATATACCCTATATTTATCTATACAGAGATATAGCGCCTATATATGTCTTTAAGATGTTTTATTTTTTCATATTGTAGGTAAATATATTATGTTATAAACAAACAAACAAAATAAAATGAAAATTTGTTATGTGAAAATATGTTTATTTAAATTTGTTTTTCTTTTTCGAAAAAAAACGTTAAAAAAGTTTGCCAATCCAACGGACGTCAAACTGTAATAGGAAAACTACACGTTTTATCCGAAATTATTAATAATTAAATACTTTTCTTAACACTAAACGTACCGACACTTCGTATATACTTATTCCTACCACAGGAGGTCAAATGACCCCTATAAAAAAAGTTATATATTTTACTATATTTTGGCAAGTTTGGTGCATGAATTAAAGCTATTTTTAATAACGATTACAATTTGTTAATTTATTAAATCAAAAAAAAATAATAACATAACACAATTCAAATTTCAAACATAATAATTAATTTCGATTTTAATATTACACGATTCTTTTTTTATTTTGATAGCATTTTTTACAAATTATTGGGTCTTCGATGGCACATTTACCACACACATATTTTGTACATTTCACACAAATTTTTGTAGTTTTGTTTCCCTTGCAGAAACTTATTTGGCACTTTTTCCTCTTTGCCACACATCAAACTAATTCTGAATCTTAATCTTCCTGTTGCTTTTGTTGTAAATCTTCTGCAAGTTCTTCTGCTAATTTTAGTAAAAATTGTTGTCTAGAAATTTTATCGCCAGTTGTTTCTGTATATAGCACCCATGAATTAATTCCAGCAAGGTCAAGAATATTGAAAAAAATGTGTAGAGGCCAACTTCGGGATTTCGATTTCACGGAGTACTTTCTTGCCATCTGATCTGCCATGTCTACCCCAAATTTAGTGCTATTATAAAATCTAATAGTTTCTGGTAAAAACTTCCCCTGTTTTTCAATGCGTATAGATGAATGTCTTGAGCTAAGTAGAAGTACCTTTTTGACCCCTTCTGGTAGTTTTAGTGTTAATTTAACGTCGGTTGAAACAATGTCCTGTGAAAAAAATTCTAATTTGAAAATTATCATTATTCTTGACAAACTGAGATTCGTAATAAAATATTCTATATATATATAAATTAATTCATTCACCAAATTATAGGGCGGTGCAGGTTGCTATTGTTATTTCATCTGGTAAGGGATAAGGAATTATGAGGTTGTTGGATAATATTCAAAAAGCTACTTTTTGTAATTCTCATCAAATGGTTGTGTGTATGGTATAGAAATTAGAAGATAAGGAAGGTTGTAGGAAAATTTCAGGAAAATTTTGATATAGTTTTTCATTGGTTGAAGGCTGAAATTTAACACAAAAACTGGATATATATATATTGATTTTATGACACACATTAAAAACACTACAATAAACAAAATAATATGCGGGTAGTTAAAATTTAGATTATTTTTTTTGTTTGAGAACCTCTTGTATATTTTATTTTTCATCATATTCAATAGAACCTCATCATAAAACATAACGCAATCAAAGAACCTATTCACATTATACATTTAAATTTGTTTATTATTTGTAAAGCAAATACAAATATTAGTATTGTATCAGTGTATTGTTATAATATAATATGGTGTATAGGCTGGAAACAAATACAATTTATTAAGAAATGATTGATGACTTTTCTTTTCGTACACATCTCGTCAATTCAGAGTTTTTAATAAATAACACACTTCACTGTTATTTTTTATACGCATTTTTTTTTACTTATAATTTGTCAATATGTATTAAAATAGTGCCAGCTCGATGAGGTACAATTTTAAATTTATACTGTGAATACAGGGATTCATATGTACTTTGAAATAGAAAGAATAAGAAAACATTAATTCATACAAATTTTGTAGATTTTGTATATAACCCAGAGATCAGAAATACGCCAATATTTGTATATAATTATTATATTATTAAAGGTATAGATAATATCCAGCAGCAAATTGATTGATATATTGTCACAAATTAAAATGAAACACAATCCAATGACAATGGCACAAAAAAAAAACCATTACTGTCAGTAATCTATTTTTAAACTCAATGTATTTATAAAAAAATTATACGACCAACAGTTGCCAATAAATGACTCAAATTGAATTTCCATCACTATACAACTCTTGTCACTTAGTTGAGACTGTTTGGAAATTTCATCGCTCCTTATAATTTATCAATGTGTGCTCCATTCGATGCAGCATATTTGGCTTGTTAGTTGTGAAGCAGTTCAAAGATAAATTAAGATATTTTTCATCACTGTGCGAAATTCATTTCTTTCCAAAAGAAATCGCATATATAAAGAAGTGTGTAGAAGTTTTTTTTACTAATTTTCAGTCTTCATTCGACTAATAATTTGCCTCCACATTATTCAAAATATCTTTCATTAAATTTTGTATGTAGAATAAATTTTATAAATTGAATGGTTTTCGAATGTTTGCATATCAAATTTATAATATTATACGTAATAATTCTATTTAACTTGGATTTATTATGTGTTGGGGTTTGTGTTACAATCAAATAGGATATAAAAATATATAAGAAGATTTCCCAAAAGTTTAAGTTTGAATTCAACATTCATTTTTATTGTATTTTATAATACTTTTATAACATAATATTTTTGATGTTGTATAAAAGAAATAGATATTATTATTTTAAAATTTATCTCTATACGTACACATTCTGTCTCAAAAATTTCTAAACTTTAGACAATCTCATAAACCACCAGAATGTTACATTGTTTGTTAGAAAGACACATCTTTTATACGGGGGGTTGTGCCAACATTTTATGACACATTGTTTACAAACAAAGTTATTGCGTGCTACACCCATTAGTTAATGGCAATGGAATGTCATGAAATTTTGACACAACATCAGTCCAGGAATCGTCTTTCTCTTACACCCAATATCATAAATATATATCAGCGGTGGTTTATGAGATTTTCTGAAAATACAGAGATTTTTGAGACAGCGGGTGTACATAACAACAGAGAAAATTGAATCCACTTTTACGCTTTTATGATCATTTATGAAAAAAAAATAATATGTTTTTTTTAATAACATTATTGAATAAATAATTTTTTATGATTTATGTTGAGTTTTTCTTTTTACTTTTGTATAATGTACACGTGTAGCATGTATACACTACCTCTATAAAAAAATATCCGGTCATCTCCATTCAAATTTGGTACGTAAATCAGCTAGCTTTTCAAACATATGTTATTGGCATTCTTTGAAAATTTGTCGCCAATCAATAAATTTTACATTATGATAACAAACACTATCCAAATGCATTCATTACTCAACATTTTTTTGGCTGAAAAAAATACATTACTATTAATGATATTAACCGAATCCAGTTGATATGGTTACAGCTATCCTTTTTTCCTACTCATGTATATAACACAACCTCAAAAAGAAATAAATCAAGGAATATGTTTCGATAGCAATAATAGAATTGAATTGAAAATCAACAAAATTTGATGATGTAAACAAAAACATAACACAAAGTCTATATCAAGTTTAAATGGAGTTGATCGGATATTTTTTGATGCTGGTAGATTCAATGTTAATATATAATATGCATAACTTATTTTTATGTATTTAGAATGAATTGAATGAATATGATGCGTATAATAAAAGGGATGGATGGAGTATTCTTTAAAATAAAAATAAAATGTAACGCGCCGACAAATTTTACATGAAAAAAATATTCGAAAAATATATTATGATTTGTGGGTATGTGTGTAGGTGTCCATAGACGAAATGAAGCCTTAGCTAAACATATACATAAGTATATAATATATAATAAATACATAATACCAACGTTTGTTACATATATATTAATGTTATGTTGTAAATGATTATATATAAATAAAATAGGTATATAATGTACTACAATATTGTATGTTTAAAGAAATAGGTATTCTAAAACCAATTGTATAAATTAATGAAATGCGTATTTGCGTATACAAGAAAAAGTTCAAAATACCATGTAACAAAAAAATATAATAAAATTGGTTCATTTTTACAAGAGATCCATCTAATAACCTTCTGCAGAATTATTTCGTATGTGTGAGTATATATCTTATAATTATACAATTCACTAATTGATCTGTAACAATTTGCATGATAAATATATAGTAATATGTTTTCATTAATTATTTAATTAATTAATTATTTTTATATTGATACAAATAATAGAACAATTAAGTGCTTACGTATAGTAAAGATTTTTTTTTTTTATTTCATCATATTTCACTTCAATTTATGGGCGAATAATTTTATTACAGATTAGCAATTTTTGTAATTAATACTTTACGAAAAAATGAGATAATTATATTAATATAATAATTAGATTTGTGACGGAAATTACTTTTATATTAAGAATACAAGATTTAAGGGAAATATCTATACATAATCTAATTGCTACTATGTCATACTTATGGATATGTACCATATAATGTGTATAAAATAAATACATAATAATAAGATAAAATCTTGCTTTTGTATATATACAGAAGTATACAGAGCAACCTCTGTCAAATGCGTAACATATCTCTCTCTCTTTAATACGCAAATATGGTTGGCATTTACGGAAGATATTTTTCATTCAAAAAAAAACCTCTATTGGACACACTTTTCACGGAGATTTGTATAAGGTTCTGTAAAAATATCATTGTTCTTTTAATTGTAGGGTCCATGTAATGTCCTATTTAATTCTCTTTTATAAGAGGTACGATATGCCTATAATTTCTATTATTATCCTTAGAAGGTCCAGGTAAATGTACGATTTATTATCGAGAATTATCTTGGAAATAACATTGTTCCTTCAATCGTCAGTTTTAGGATGACTTATAAGAAACATATCTGCACAATGAATCTTCTGTGGTCTAAGTGTCGAAAATTTATTTCCCTTTTAAAAGCAATCATCATCATCAATCGCCAGTTCTATTAAATTTCATATTCAAGTTTCTTTCATAATAAGAGATACGACAAATTTATTTTCAATAATTATACTTTTAAGTTAATGGAAATATCCTTGATCATTCAATCATCAATACGGCTTAATTTTCTGTTTAATTCCCCCGTATGCGAAATACAAAATGTTTACTTTCTAGAATTATAGGGGGGGAATCCTGGAAATGTTCTTGATCCTTTTTTCTACCATTTTTATTCTCTTGCCCATTTAATTCCCGTTCATAAGAAATTTATCCTTAGAAGGTTCATCAAAGATCCTTGAAACATAACTGATATTTTCTGCCTTGTAATAATTATCCTATATAACCCACGCATGCTATTAATTCTCTTCAATGGTGCTATAAATTTTAAAATGGTTTGTAAAATAAAACACTATTATTATTGATTGGTCTGAAAATGAATTAAAAAAAGAATATAAAAATTGAGAAATTTTGCGTCACATTTAGTTTGGATTGCTCCTCATTAAAGTTGTATATAAGTCGGTGATTTTTACAACAAACATCGTCCGTCAGGATTTAATAATTAATTATATATTAGGCTTTGCCATAACCTCTATCGTATACATACAATGCCATTACCTATGATAGAAGTTGTACTGTATATATATTTACAATATATACTTACATATGTATGTGTGCATATATAGTATTTAGGGATAAATATTTCAAATCCTTTGAATCTATACATATACATTAAGCACATAGTTAAATATCTTCGAGTGTAATGATGTTTATTTTATATATTGTATATGTACAATATAGGACACAAATATCGGGTGTCTCAAAGAAAAATATTACATATATATTGTTTGAATACCGTGTGCATACTGTTTATAGTTTTGTTAATTTTTATATATGGGGCCTCTTCAATAATAATTGTTGAAACATTAGCACACTTACTTATTTGCCATATCCATTTGCCTATATTAAATTATAATATTGGAAGAAAATATCATATACAAAAATTCATTAATATTGATTCAGTGGAACATTTCGTTTTGACATTCTGTACATTTATAACATAAATACGAATTGTATACGAGTATATTGAGTATATACAAATGAAAAATATCATTCAAATTTTAGATGATAAAGCTATACCCACAATATAAATTATTGATTTCTCTCATATATACGTGAATATTCTTACAATAGAATATTATTGGTATATACTAAATACAAACATTTAACTACAATATCTATAGATATAGATAACTGAATACCAAAATAATAAATACAAGAGATACTTAATCGAATTTTATGACATTGAGAATAAAATGAATGTTTCTGTTATTGGAGCAAATATCGAAATACGAAATATAAATTTTAGATATATTTTTGTCTTTTTTTTAAATAAATCAAATTACAAATTTCTATATATACTTTTTATTTTATCTATTGTATAATAACGATATACATATACACTTTTATATGAAATTTGTTTGGGAAAGATGATCTAATATCGCTAAATCATTATCATCAACGACAACTTGTATACATGCATAGATATATGCAAAAATAAAATAGTATATTTGTGTAAGGATATTTATTTAGGAATATTTAATATCTATTTTATAGTCACATTTTTCTCTACATTCATGTATAAACCCACAGAAATAAAATTTTATATTGTATAAATATCAATAGCCAAATATATAGGATGTTTTTATTATATTCGAAAAAAAATGATACAACTTTAAAGTTAAATAAAACACAGAAAAATTAATGAAATTCCAACCATTTTTACTTTTACTTATATTAAAAACATTGGTCTATATACACAGGATGACATTTAATGTTTGGTAAATGTGAACCGCATATAAAAATATAGCGCTTTCGATTGGTAATATGTATTTCCATTTTTTTGCCTAAAATTCGCATGTGATATTTCATTTATGCAATGCACATTATGTTGGTCCCGACATATAATACCTCAAATGTTATTTCGGTTAAAAATCTATGATTTGATTTGATGCACAGTGTCAAAGAAAATAATCTAAAGTTGGTAAATAATGAAAATTTTGATGATCAATTTACAGTTTTATTATTATATTAATATATTTGTTATTAATAAATCGATGCACTGATAATATTGCTCTGTGTAACCGAAATCATCCTTTACCATAACATCAGCTCCTTGACTATTTCGTATACAAAAGAAATAGGTATACCGATAATATGTAACCAGTGAGTTGCTTTAGTTTTCTATTACATTTTATGAAGGTATACTGCAGCAATTTTGTTTATTGACGTAACACTTTAACCGCGCCGAAATGAGTTAACACATGGGCTTAAAAGTTTCCGAAAATTCTAAGAAAAAACATTTTTTTTGCAAAATTAAAATTTATTCATCAACATATGGTACATCCCTTCGCGGGCACTGATACACTGATTCCAATGATCTTCCAACTTTTCGATACCATTTTTATAGTACGATTTCGTTTTTTCCTCAAAATAGCCTTCTGTTTCGGCGATCACCTCTTCATTGCTCTTAAATTTCTTTCCAGTTAGCATTCTCTTGAGGTCTGCAAACAGGAAAAAGTCGCTGGTGGCCAGATCTGGAAAATACGGTGGATGTGGAAGCAATTCGACGCCCAATTCATGCAATTTTGCAATCGTTTTCATTGATTTATGACACGGTGCGTTGTCTTGATGAAACAACACTTTTTTCTTCTTCAAATGGGGTCGTTTCTTAGCGATTTCATGCTTCAAACACTCCAACAAGGCTATAGAATAGTCACTATTGATGGTTTTTCCATTTTCGAGATAGTCGCGATGAAAATTAT
Organism: Bibio marci; assembly: GCA_910594885.2. NCBI lineage: Eukaryota > Metazoa > Arthropoda > Insecta > Diptera > Bibionidae > Bibio > Bibio marci. The sequence continues at coordinate 25,474,464 of OU343116.1, read as the reverse complement.
TCCATGTGCATCCCAAAATACAGATGCCATAACCTTGCCAGCCGACTGTTGCGTTTTTGGTCGTTGTGGACGAGGTTCGTCGCTTGTTGTCCATGATGCTGACTGCCGATTTGACTCCGGAGTATAATGATGAAGCCATGTTTCATCCATTGTCACATATCGACGCAAAAATTCTGTTTTATTGCGGTTGAACAAGCCCAAACACTGCTCTGAATCATCGATACGTTGTTGTTTTTGATCGATTGTGAGTTCGCGCGCGGCACCCACTTTGCACAGAGCTTTTGCATGACCAAATATTCATACACGATATATGTCCAACACGATCCTTTGATATCTTCAGAGCCTCAGTTATTTCGATCATCATAACTTTACGGTCATCTAAAATTATTTTGTGGACTTTTTTGATATTTTCTGGAGTAACAGCCTCCTTTGGACGTCCACTGCGTTCATCTTCGTTGGTGCTCATATGGCCGGTTTTAAATTTTTCAAACCACAAATGTACTGTTGAAAGAGCTGGAGCTGTGTCGGGATAATGCTCGTCAATAAGCAGTTTTTTGGCTTCAGAAACACTTTTTCCAATCAAAAAATAATGTTTAATCAACGCACGGAATTCGTGTTTTTTCATTTTTTTTTCAAATAACAAAAGTAGCTACACTCACAACGCAATATCTCACAAACTAATGGTCGGACTGCTATCAAATTTTGACACGTATCATTTGAAGGTTAGTACTAACTAAAAATCATATGAAAAAAATTCTAGTGGCACCACTTCTTAGAATTTTCGGAAACCTTTCAGCCCATGTGTTATTTATATTAATAAAAACTGGCGATTTTTATAGTAAAAGTTTAAAAAATTTTATATAAGCGTTGTTGAAATGCATTAGTTGATTTTGATTTGTCAAATTATCCTGAATTAAAAAAATTAAGCGTAAATGATTTGAGAAGTTATTATATACAAACATATACACACCCTAACGCAAAAGCGGTTGTTAACACAATCACATATAAAAGTCAATATTTCGTATATATAAAAATATAATAATTTTAATCCTTACGAACATGAATTAAATGATGTAATTATTATTCTCGAAAACAATTAAGTGTAATCAATGTAAAATATACATATATTATTATTAAATGTTATTACACTCGTATACCTATTGTATATATATATTATTTCTAAATCACATATACATAATAATAGAGACAAAATAAAAAATAACAACTATGCGATAGTATTTATACAAAATACTGTATATAAATAATCAACCCTGTAACAATGTAATATAATATGTCTTGTATATTATACCAATAGTATATGTACTAACAAAATGGGGAGAAAATTATAAACTAGGTCATGACTATTGACAATCAGCTTTATATTGTATGTTATATAGTATTTGTATATGATGATGTAGTAATAGATTGTCTGTTTATATACAAAATATAGTATAGAATTTATATACACATTATCCGATGAGTCTCTGGAATCGTGTAAATGTATATATGTGTAGCATAATATAGACATTATTAATTTCTGAATAGCATCATACAACATGAACTTTTCTATAAGATGTTCGTTTTTTTTTTTTTTGTTATCTGGATTCCATAAACGAACAAATGCTGGTAACTCTATATTGGAAAACGTCTGTGTGCTAAAATAAGGAAATACCGAATTTCACTTGTAAAATTTCGAGAATTGAAACGTTTTACCACTGGCGCGTCGCTGATTATTTTTAATATATATATTTTATATTTAGATGTTCCATATATGGTATACCATATATATTTTATTATACATATTATTTGAATTTTGTATTCTGATAAATGAGCAGGATATATTGGAAGGATAGAGATGTACATTGATAGATTGTTGTGGATATGGATTATGGATATAATGTGGAATGTTATATATTATATGTTATATTTAGAAATATTGTATTTATATACGAATATATAACATTGTGTGAAAAGCATAAACTGGAAAATTTATTCCTAAAATGATATGTTTTGTTTGCTATCATTACATTTTATATACATTTTATATATACAAACGAATATACACCATCCATAACATCCATATACAAAATAATATAGCACATTTCTTATTGTTAGTTTATAGAAAATTAATGTAAATTTATATGGAAAGTATAGTAATAAATTAAAAATACAGTAATGATTCGTAAAGTCGTAATACGTCAAAATTATATGTAACTAAAATCAATTTGAATCCTTTGAATACTCCATTTTCGCAAACTGAACGACTGGTTGAGACACTACTGTGTGTGTGTGTGTGTGTGTGTGTGTAGGTGTAGTAGTCGTATATGCAAAGTTTGTTATTATGAGTATTGAAATTGTTATGGCATTTTTATTATTTTGTTTATCCATTTTGCATAACTAAATATGGAAATGTATAAAGTACATTTATTGTAATATTTATATTAAAATGCTATGCGTAGAAAATAGATCCTTTTCTATTCTCATACATATATATAAATTCTTATATTTTTATAAATATAAATACTTGTGCATTAATATATAGTTTATATATAAGATAAGTGGTATTTTATAAATATAAGGAAGGTTATATATATATTAAATAGTATATAATATATAAATACATCCTCATCCTCCTCCTCCATGGAATATGCACAGTACATGCCGTTAAGCCATTTTAAGAAAATCAATTTAATAGATATTTTATAGTTATGCATCATATTTCCATTTTTATATAAAATTATTCCAACTATTTTATTAAATTTCGCGGCGATGGGAAATCCATCGAAGGAAGGATATTTTATAAGCTGTTACCATTATATATTTTATGAAATTTATTATTTACTGAATATTTTTATACCATATTTTAAAATTTTTTATATATTATTAATAGCTGTGATTTAATATTGTTTTATTTTACAAATATAGCTTTATTAGTACTTTGATTTATGCAAATGATAATTTTATTCTATTTTCTATATCCTTGTAATTATAGTTAGCAAAATCTGACAATATGTTGAAAAAAGTGGAATTTCGAGAAAAAGTTCTTCTACCATACTATGCCGCATATGTATACCGCATACAATACTAAACGTGACTAAATATTTAGTTAATATGAAAAAAGGTTATATTGTTGTTAGCTATGATATTTAAAATAATGTGACATTATATTTCTTCGTTATATTGTCAAAACAATCAAAACACCAAGCCTCCGACCCATACGTTAATATTGGACGAATTAAAGTTGTATATAGCTTGCACTTAAGATCTCGTTGTAATGTTTTCGATCGGAATTGTTTTTTTAACCCGTAATAACATCTGTTGCCAGTTGCTACTCTGCGGCGTATTTCCTCTTCAATATCATTTTCAACATTTATCAACTATCCTAAGTATACAAAACTATTGACTATTTCAAAATTGTGTTCTCCAATATTAACCGTCTTAAAATTGCGCGCACGTAAATGGAGATTGAATTTATATAAAAAAAAAACTGTAGGACAGTGTACCAGAAGGAATAGAAGGAGAACTTGATAAAACCTAAGGCTAGATGACTATATATAGATTAGATGCAGTGAAACAGCGATACTAAAAATTCGATTCACCCAAATTTTCTGGATCGATTATAATGCAGTAATCGAATAAATAATTCGTGAATTGAATTTTGACACTATATTTCAATAACCATAGAATAGCTAGACTAATGTAATAAATGTTAAATGAAAGTTTGCACTTAATCCGATATTAAATTAGTTGTTATATTTTTGAAAAAACTTGATATTTTTTGAAGTTTTGGAATTACAAATGAAGGTCAGTTTGTCAGTTTATAAAATATTATTGGAATTTTTTGATAAATTTAACAGATATGTTCAAACCTAAACTACGTGTTCATTTTTTGTACAATTTCTGGTTCAATGAATGCCCAGATAAAAGGTTTTGCTTCAAAAATTTCTGGAAATTTGCTATACCGGTATGAATTTTAATCAAATTTTATATATATGAGAATAGGATTAAGATTCAAACTATCATTTAGCATTTTTTATATTAATTTCTAGAGTGACCATTATTTTTAACGTTTTATTGCAAATATATGGTGCATTAATCGAATTGTGTTTGAATCGAGTCTGCTTGAATCGAATTTTTTACTGTATTAAGATTCTTAAAATTCGGTATTGTAAGACGTTAGAACATTGGTTTGGTTGCGGAGATGTATATTAGACACCTGGGTTTAAATTCCACGTAGTAACTAAGTAATATCTAATATATATATATATCATTCGCGATATTAACAATAATTGAAAAAATTAGAAGTTTTTATATTAGAACATTTTCTTGTACTTAAAAATAATAAATAAAAATAAACAATGATTTTTCAATAGTTTTTCTTCAGAAAAAATGTATTTTTCAAAACTTCCATTACTGACTCCTTGTATACTAATTAAATAATAAAAAGTTGTGGAAGTCGACCCGTTTTCGAGACATTGTTGTATTGTTGTAATGTGTCATTGTAAATTGTAATGCTTGCGTTATAAATTTTATGATCGGAATACTTTAAGTTTACTCCTTTTTGTCAAACTTATTTATTGTTGTTTTTATTTTTTGGTATAATTTCAATTGTTATTTTTATTGAAAAAATCGATTGTGTGTATTTTTTTTTTGGTTGGAGGCGTCAGTTGAAAAATGGAAATTGAAAATGGGCAGAATATACCCGTCGCAGGCAACCAGAAGATTTTAGCAGTACAAATGGCAATTGACTATAATAATAATGAGTTTTTTTTATATTCGAGTACATAAAATGAATTCTTTATTTATTGTATGTAATTAAACTTTTTAACAATTTTAAAATACACATGTCATTTATGCGCCAGTGATATTTTTTGGTGGGCATACACTAATTGTATATTTAATGGAAAACTCTTGAGATTTCTATGTGCATTATAAATGGGATTTTTTTTTTCTTTTCTTTTGTTTATAGTTAGTTAGTTAATAAATTTTTTAGAAGATATTTTAGAAATTAATTTTGTTGTCTAATTTATGTTATGTAAAAGTTTATTTTTCCATAATATACACCTAAATAATTAAATATATAAAAATATATGTTTCGGTTTGTTTGTATACAACAAAAACTTTTTATAATATTCTGTGTTAATAGAAAATAAAACAGAAAAAAAAACCATAACAATGGCAAAGTGATCCAATGGATGTTAATGGATTTTATTGTATAATAATTTTTGTTTCTTTTTGTAGGAATGTTTGGCGGAGTAAATATTCATTTATTTTATTGTATTGTTATTCTTTTATTCTATAAACTAATTCATATTGCATACATTTCATATAATAATTTTTAAAGACTAATTATAGTATAACATACGTTACCTCTCGAAGGACACAGGATATCTTAGTAATTTTTATAAAATACTTAAACAATTATTAAGTTTACACTTAATTATTAAGATCAATAGTATAAGTATAAGTTGGTTTTATTCGAAGACACATTAATAATCCATAAAATATTTGGAAACCAACACAATATCCTTTTTTTTTTATTTCTTTGCAAAAATAAAATTATATAATAATACCTAAGTTAGAAATAAATTTAACACTCGTGCATTGAAACATTCTTCTTCTTTTTTTTTTTTTGTATTCTTACGTAAACAAATTTGTAGCGAATAAAAAAATTTTTCTCTTTATTTTTTTCTTGTAAAACATGATAAAAATTGATATAATTTCTTTAAATAAGTTTTATATAGCAAAAAAAAATAGAAAAAAAATATAAAAAATAAATAAATAAATAAAAAAGATTCTTTTGAAATGCTTTTATTTATTATATTTAAATAAGGAAATCACTCCACTTTTTCTTTCTTTTTTCCATATACCATACACTTATTTATTGTATAATTTCTATGAATACAATCACATTTGCCATATAACAACATTTATTTCGTAAAACTTTTGAGTATATAATAAGTGAATTTTTTTTTATATAGTCATTATAAAAAATTCATTTGCTCACAGACAGATTTTTAATGTTTCCTATTTTTTTCTTATTTTATTTGGAAAATGTTGATGTTTTTTTCTTTTTTTTTTTTGATGATAGCCGCCCCACTTCTGTCTTTATATAAATATAAATATATATCTATAGAACTTATGGCTTTGAGAAGAGTTCAAATTATTGTAAAGTTTTTCTACCACCAACTATTTCTATAAATACTTAAAACTTAAGTTTCACGTATTTTATTGAATTGCAAAAGCATATTTTTATATGTATTATGTAATTGGATTGCAATAAATACAAATTAGAACTTTTATAGTTTTTATATGGAGTAATTCCTTGCCTCAAGAGACTCGCCGCCATTTGCCAATTTTGAAATTATAATAACAAAAAATTATCATTTTTAATTTGGAATTTTAAAATAAATAATATTTAGTCCTTGTTGCTGCAGGACTTGCTATATTTTTTTTTTTTTTTATATGATCTATAGAAATGTATATAACATACAATAGGTTGGATAACTAATTCATTACCCTATTCAAATATGGAATGTTGTTAGTTGAATTTTTACCTATGATTGTTGCGATCGGTTGTGCGGTTTTTTATGAAAAAATGAACATATTCGTCATATTTTGTTAATTTATATCTGAAAACGAAAAAACTCATCGCCGCCACAAGTTCACAAAAAATGATTAGTGCTGTGTATGCGATAAGAAAGCCTTCAAATGTTGAAAATAATTTGGCTACGGAAAAAAACTCGATTTATGGGGTTCCTTCTTAACGAAATTCACCTAACACAACGCATTAACATCTATTTTGTTTATGAAATGTAAACGAAAAATAATATAAATCGAAAATTATCTTGGAGTAAATTAGATAAAACACGGCAAACAACATCTAAAGCTGATATTCATCAAATGAAGGTTATATGTTATCAGTTTTTATTGAAATTACGCAGGTTGTTGTCTATTTTGAAAATTTACCACTCAACCAAACGATCAATTTAACGATGTATATCATTCAACAACTTAACAAACTTAAGTGATTCAAAAAAGTCAATCAGAAATGGCAAATCTGGCATGTGTTTTACTACACCATGGCAACACTAGACGACACACACATATTTGGTTACTCGTCAAAAATTATTGCAGCATATAGTTCTTGCACCTATATGCTTTTGCGTTTGTAAAACATCTTAAATGGCATAAGCATTCCAATAATGAAGATGATGTCAAAACACGGACTTACAATTATTTCAGTTTTACCACAGAAGTTTTATAAACATGGAATTATTGGTTGAGAAAGAAGAAGCAATTACTTAGTTATCAACGCAATCGTTTGTCATACAATATATTAATACAAACAAAATGGATATATTCAAAAAAGTTAAAAATGAGAAATAATGAGATGCTAAAAAATAAATAAACATAAAAATCTCTAACTCATATAACTAAACCAATTAAGAACAATTTTTTTCAAATTAGAGATTATTGCAATTTTGTTACTATATGTACATAAACTCCTCGTATACAAATTAGCATATATGCGGAAAAATTACTTCTTAAGATAAAGAAATAAATGTGCTTATTATTAAGTCTTTTATACAATATATATACTCTTATAGTCCCATTTCATTAAAAATACATGTTTACAAAGTCAAAGAAATTTATATATAGAAACGATAAGTATATAATATTAATTTTCTTTGAGAGCCAAAATTAATTCTATTGAAGTTGGATAAATTTCTATATAATATATGATTGGGATTCGGTACGACAAAATCATTATAAATTTAGAACTTAAATTATTGTTATTCGTTTTATTAAAATTATATAGTTATATTACTATATTTCGGGAACAGACAGTTTTAGTATTCGTATTAACTTAAAATTATCTCACTTTATGTACGTCATCCGGACAAATATTACTGCCTGTTCATGTGAAACAGTTTGTCCTGTTAAAATTTATAAAATCTTTCTTATAATTTATTGTTAGTAACAAATATATAAAAAAATCAATATACAATTGTTTTGTTGCACATATTAATTTCAATATCAAAGACTTATTAACACGTTAATCGCCACGATAATATCAGAAAAATTTTCACATGGGCCATGGGCCTTCAACCAAATCGCGTACGTCAGACATATATGTCTGACATGGCTCATGTAGTACTTCTTAGCGTCAGACACATATGACTGACATGACGATTAACGTGTTAAAGTAAATGTTTACTTTTTGTTTATATGTTATAGTAATCTATGGACTAATCTAAAATCGCTAAAATGATAATATAACATTTAACGTATTAATACATTACACTTAGAAGGACCGACTATATATGTTAATTAGAAAGACCGTAAGTAACAATAATAATAATAATAATGAATAATTCACTTGTAAAATTTTGACAAAATTCTAATTATTTTGAATATTGATATTCGTCAAATTGAGTTGTTTGGGATATGCTTCTATAGTTCATTTATGATGATGTGACAATTTTAAAATTTTTCCATTATTTAAAATAAATGGAAGAAGTAAGAAAAATATAGTCATTTATATAATAAGATTTTCTATGATTCTATATGTAATTAATTATTATATTGCATATATACATAAGATATGCTGTAAATATATGAAAGGATAAAGGACGACGAATGATACATTTTTATATGTAGTTGTAGTATTATATGTTCTAATACGTTCTTCTATAGACAAAATTCATATTCTTATAATATATAACAGACGTTTATTTGTACACATCCGTAACTCCTTTAAGCGTAATAATAATAAGAAATGCAGAAGTTCAAGTTTTTATTTACATTTACATTTTCTGCTACAAATTTATATTATATAATTTACACGTTATATAAAATTTAATGATGTACACACACACACACACACATACCTTTTAATATTTTCAACTTATTCTTGTGTATTCTATGAACAATATAATCTTCTTCAATATGCTAATAATGTGATATGATTAAATTAAGAATTATATATGCGTTTTTTTAATTAACTTATCTAAAATTGTGTTTCATATTAAATTTATAATTGTATATAAAATATGAGAAAAAAGAAAAAATAGGCTAATAGAATTTATTTAAAATTATATTTTTACGTGACATTTTAATTAGCAAATGTATTATGTACTTATAAATTTATGTTATACACTGCAGTGTAGTATCAAAAGAGTTTGCCCGAGGACGATGTACTTGAAACGCCTCCTATAGCTATATATTTATTAATGTCCCGCGGCGATAAAATTCGTTTTTCATTTTCCAATTTTCTATTTGATCACTAAATTATGTGCAATATTAATTATATTTTTTGAAATTTGCGCGAATATGTGTGTACGATAAAAAATTAACTATATTAATTTGTATATTGTATAGGGTGTCCTTGAGTATAACAGCCATACACCAATACTGACTTTGAGTTATCTGCGAGTTTAACATTGTAATCCATATAGTATATTCTGGAGTAGCATCATGTTGAAAACATATTTGCTGTCGATTTGTTATAATATGTGAAATCTTTCAATATAGTGTATTAATTATCTAATCTGAAATGAAAAATCACAGAATTTAACTTCAATGGTATAGAAAATGAGGACAACCAAATGTGATTTATTAACAAAACTTATAGAAGATTTAGTGTTCGCGAATGTTACCATAGTAATGTGGGACACCCTGTATATACGTGTATATAAGAAAAGTAGATAGATAAGATTTGATAAGGTGATAATAATATTTATATATAGCTGTTTACTCATCATCACATTGTATTATCCACAATATTATAGGTATATCGGTATGAAATTATCCTTTTTTTTTGTAAAGAAGTTTATTTAAGAAATAGAAATAATTATTGATTGAATATAATTACCACTGTTAAGTGCAACCTTTTCCCAATTTTGTGACTATAAATACTATCAATACAAAATATTTCTATACTCATTGGATGTGATCTAAGAATCGGGTTATTTTTGGATGTCTTCATAATTGTAGAAGTGTTGTGCACAAAATCCATGTGCCACCAGTTGTCAAACAACAAACAAACCACGCCCTGTGCAAATCACGTTTTTCAACAGTACAATAGAGGACATTTTTAACAAGCAAAAAAACTGTTTATGCACATAACCGTGAGACCGGTGCGGTTTCATACCGATATACCTGTATTATATAAAGACTATATAGCGTGTATTGTTATCATTTTCATGAAGCACGAAATAATGTTTTAGAAAATTTATTTTCTTCAATCATTTATTAATTATTGGACTCTGTTGTTTTTTTCTCCACATGAAAATTGTGTAGGATATCTACAAAAATATTCAATATTATAATGGAGAAAATGAAATATTTTATTATGATTACAACATCGTCGGTATAGTAATGTGTAATATATTTTGAAGACATAATAATTTATAAATCACAACATTGATGAAGGTATATGATAATATAAAATATAGTTTAGTATACGCCCGGTGTCTTAGTAATTCTCGAACATTTTGAAAATCGTAACACAATAGTTGGTTATTTTAAATTAATTCTTTTTATTCATTTAAAATAATATGCTTTAGTTGCATTTGGCAAGTTCTAAAAGTGAATCAAATGGGTTTGTAATGTCATCAGTAACGTCGGTATTATAAGCCTCTTGAATCGAATTTATATCAGCAAAATGTATTTTCCTTTCCTTGGCCAAATGAAGATTGGGTAATAGAAAATATTTGCAGCTATGGTCAAATTAGGCGAATATCGTTTAATGGTTGAGTGTTAAAATTCCGTTTTTGATCAAGAAATCGGTAACAATTGATGATCGATGTGATCTTGTTTTCATTAATAACTTTGGCCTTCCACATTCATTCATCATCACCAACGTCTTCACCATCATTTTTTAAACAATTATATCACTCATAAATTATGCACAATCATCGCACCATACACTTTTTTCATCATTTCAAAAGTTTCACAAAATGTTTTTCCAAATTTAAAACAAAATGTATTGTTATCCCTCTGTTCCTAGTTCATTTTTGTACCTATTCCACTAATAGCGCCTAATGGTTTCAGTGGAATTATTTTGCATGCGTAAACAATAGAATTGCATGAAATTTTGACACAACATCACTCAAAGATGTGTCGTTTTAACAACGAATATCATGATTTGTTATATTTTCTGAAAATGCGAAAATTTTTGGGACAAAGGATTTATTGTATAAGATATGTGACGTGAATATATATATATATTAAAATATTATACATATTTTTATTTTACCATCAAACTATAATCGTATATATGAAATGATGAAGTGCGTGGGAGTGATGAAGTATTTATTATAAATAATAAAAATTATAGAACGGAATATATATGGTAAAAATATGGATTTTTTTTCTTTCGGGATCCGCTATCATATAATTCAACTGTGTGTAGGTAGTTGTACGTACTTGTTGGAATTATGTTGAAAAGTTTTGAATAGTTATTTTTAACAATTTAGGATTTAATTCATAGACAGACACAATAACTTTTATATACAATATATTGTACACTTAATTTATACCGAATATTCTTAAATTATAAACTTTAATGTAAGATGGTCTATAATTTAGAATGGTCATATTTTAATCTTTCTAAAAATACATAAATATAGATTAATGTGTATGTTGCTTTTTATGGTATTACCCACACACACAGTTTAATAATTACATGTTGGCATGCATGTATATACATGACATTTATAACAATATGTAGCTATATATTTAAATATTGTTATATATGATATTATACGGTATAGTAATTTTAATTTTATTTGCGTATATTATAAAAAGCTATATATATTTCACTCAATTAAGTATAAAAACGTTGTTATTATTATGCTCATTTATATACAGCAACAAACATTGTATAAATGTAAAATCTAACTAAATGTGAGATCATATTACAACATACCAGCAATTATTATGTGCTGAAAGAATATACGAGTATTTAGGAAAATTTAGTAAATGTATAAATATTATTATACATCGTTTAGAGCATAGTTCAAACATGTACAAACTTGCAAAATATAGAATGTGTTTTAGTATAATAAATATACATTTTTGTACAAGTGAAAATTTTTGTTTCGGGAATTAGATAGATTATGTTATCATGTAAATGTAAAAACCTACACTATTCTTAATTTTTTAAAACCTTTATATTATTAATTATAATTTTACTTTACTGTTACATATAACAAAAACTCACATTTTAGAAATAAAAGCTCATTTATTAAAATAAAATTTTTATATATATTATTTACTTTTTAATATAATAAATCGTAAAACTTACGAAATTTTAGATTTCTTTAGATTTGAAAAAATGTACCTTCACATTTTCTCATAACCACGTCGATATTTACATTTTCTAAATATCTATATATGTTAAATTTCGTTTGTTGGTGGTTTATTAGATACTACTTTCATGTACGCATCAGCAAACATTTTCAATCGCTTAGATATTGTTGTTATAAAATAAATCGTAATCATTTAATTTTTCTGCGTTTATAATAAACTTTATCGATTTAATTCAACTCTTCTAAATTACCATTGAATATTAAAATAAATTAAAAATTTATTATTTTTATTTACTCAACGCACGTACAAAAACATCAATTTGTGAATGAATTACTGTCGTATATTTATACATTATTTATGTCCTTGTCGAGGAGACATGATAGGAGTATATATAGATGTATTACAACCAGTGGCGACCCGATGAACATTTGTATTGGGTAAGCAGAGCTAAATTTTGTTTTCAGAAAGTCATGCAAATAATAAATTAATCCATTCACAAATTATAAGTGGTTAACATATGACTAAAAATTAAAATCTATGGGTTTTAAAATACTGTGTGTGATCTAAAAGATCTATTGTACCCAAACGATCTGCTTACTCCGTGTTATGGTAATTGCCATCTTTACATTATATACTTCAGGCCTGCCTCTTGAATGTATTTCATGTTATGAAGTCGATCCAATGAAGACACTTTAAACGGTCACCCGTAGGCAGTATGTCAGGTTCTCTTTTTTTTTGCAGATAACTGCCCCACATTTTTTGACTTAATGTTCTGGCGTTTCTGGTCCAATTTTGTGCAATTCTTACCCTGCTACCGAGAACAGCTTGTCACTGATTACTACATATTTATATGTTATATAGACTGTGTCATATTGAGCTTTCACATACATATACGTGTATATATTTGTTTTATTTCAGTGTATATATTTAGTTTAATTTCCTATATCATATTTGTACGCATCAAGTGTGATTTTTATGTTATTCATATTCATGTATAATAAAGAAATTCCGCTCTTATAAATATAAATCCAATAAAATATTTATTTATATCACAAAATATACTGTGTCGCTATATGTGATAATATATTTTTTTTGCAGACATAAAGTTATCTATTATATGTGTTTTTTTTACTCCACACACACACATCATAGTATCCTTGTAATATTAAATATCCTCGCTATATATATTATCCTGTTTGTCATAGTATTTTCATCAAATTTTGCAATCGATCACAAGTTGTTGATCTCATAACTTTATGAAATTTTGACTTATTTACTTATAAACTTAAAAATTTAATTTGTACTATTGAAAGGAAATTTATAGTCTACTATATACAATACAATTAAAATATATGAAATCTCAGATTTAGCTTTACATATGTAAAACGTTCCTTATTCGTCCGATATTGTTTCCGAACAAACTGCGTATAATATTTCCCATATGATAATATTTTGATATATATTATATAATATATAGTATAGGCTATAATTTCCAGAACTTATAATGGATTTTGTCAACAATGTATTGTATATGCGAAGTATTCTCTTAGGTTTAAGTTTGTCAGTGTTTTTTTTTTCTTTCTTGTATTTGTTGTAATATTTTGACAATTTTTTTTTTCTCTTTTGCCAAACGTTGATTGCTTACCATTTACCACACCGCCATAATTCATAACTCATATTTATATGTATAAACATGCACGTATACAAATGTACACCTATTGTGTTTATATAGCATAGATTATGTTTTATGTTTACATGCTGTATATAATAAATCATTATATTGGTGAATTGTATATACAAAATTTATTAGATCGATAAATTAAATTGCATCTATTTATAAATTATATGTGTAAGTAAGTAACTAAATATATTCATATATACATTTCGAATATATATTAGATATATACGTATAAGACAATATTTACTTAAATTAGACTTAAATACATGGCGAATATAAATTAGATGCTTGAATAAATTTTTGTCCTTTTTTGATCACTGTGAATGTTTTTCATTGAATAATAATGTCACTATAACGCGATAAGACCATTTTTACATTCGTAAATAATCAATTTTAACATTTTAAAATATATATTCATAATTTTAATAAACATAAATATATTATAATAACATAAAACAAAAATATATTCAAGTTTCCCAAGTAATATTGGTGACAAATTTTATATAATTTGATATCCATACTTTGTCCGATGGTTCTATAAAACAATTTTATCTACTATTGGTTCGGGCGTATACATTTGGTATTATAAATGCGGACGACGAGCTTATACTTATCTTGCTGCAATATCTTCATCATTGTTGGATCATTGCAATAAAAATGTTTCTAAAAATATTCGTGACAAAGTTCTTATCTTATCTAATTAGATTTCATTTTATGGAATTACCGATCATGATTTAATATTTCTTTCAACATGATAATTCCATATTATAAAACGTCTAATTTTATGTGTAAATATACAAATAAGAATTACTGGCATATCAGTTTTAATGATCTATATTTATAATGAAACTTTGCACATTATTATTGTGTGAATTTGAATTTTTTAATATTGATGGTATAAACAAGTACAAATTCCCAATGAATTGGTTATATATTTATATTTAATAAACATACATGTTCCTATTCATAAATTTGGCGAAGTTGGTGGGGAGAATTATTTCTAGACGTTATTCTTTATAAGGAACTTGGTACAGTAATTGAGATGACAATTTCCGTAATGATATGCAAAAATACGCAACTTGGTTATACATTTAAGATCAAATAGGCGAAAATCACTAAGATTGCAAGTATGTTTAATGTTAAACAAACCTATATACAACATTGTTTGGGATTTGCTCTGGCTGGGAAATTGCTGCACGATGAAATTAATTCAGAATTTATTAATTCGGCATATCATTCATTATAAATAATATTGACTTTACGAGTTAGTCGGTGTGTGGTGTTTCTTTTTATAATGTAACTATTGCCTAAATTGGATGTATGTGATCCAATATCTTCTATATATATATAAAAATATATAAGGTCTGGTTCGATTGCAGTTACGATAATATTATTTTTATTAGGATTTTACTACCGTTCATGTTGACATAAATTTCACATTTCTTAAACTAAGTTTCTTCCAATTTTCCATCTATTTGCAAACAAAGCTAAGAATCGTGTCAATACCAAAGGCTAAAAGTTTATCATCTCCATCAAATTTGAATGTCATTATAGTATTCTCTCACGCATTTATCGAAGACACTTGAAAAAAATAATGAAGTTTTAATTGAGTATTTATATTACTAATAATTATCAATCGGGTTTTCGTTTACATCATATTGTACAACAACAACGTACTTTACTTACTATACTACTTAAAGGTTACAGATTATATTTGTGATTCTATCCACAGAAAAATGTGTATTACTTCATTTTTCAAAGGTGTGTTAATTAAGATTTTCACGTTGTTCATTTTTTTTTTTGCCATATTCGAATAAACTAAAAATTGAATTGAACCGAGCATTGAAAGAAAAACGATCGGAATAGGCCAACATACACAGAAATTAGCAATGCTCAATCTCGCATGTTGTAAAACCAGTCCATATACATATTCGGCTTCTATATGTCCTACACCACACTGCGTATACATACACACTATACCTGACCTCATCTACGACTACCACCTACATTTCAATCGATGCAGCACAGATTTACCGAACACCCCAGGAATTCCATCGAAGATATTAAAAGTTGAATCGATGAATATTGTTGATGTGAACCGATGAAGAGTTCTATCGATGCGTAATTCATCAAAAGGTGCGGCTATAACGATGACCATCCCTTTGATTGTTAAAATTCATTTATATTATATACTAATCATATATCAAACGCATTGTTAGGCCGAAAAATTAGGCATTTCATATGCGCATATACATTTATATATACCGATTAATACATACGCTATACACATAGTACTACAATATAACTAATATATAAATTATATACATATCCATCATATACGAGTTTATTAATATGTGCTATGGCTCTAATCATTTTCCGTATCAATACTGAATCCCTAAGGAAATTTATATTATATTATATATTGGTGTATATTATATCACTGAATATTGTAGTAATATATATTATATTATAGTTACGTTATGACCGATTACGATAAATTACAATATATTGGGGAAGGTGAGGTACCTCCTTAGTGTAACATAAAAAACATTGTTTAACCATAAGAGTTAAGTAATACTGAATTATTCTAATTATACGAATTATTATGTTAAATATATAGAAAGTATCATTAATTATATATATATATTATTTGAGTAGATTGAGGCAAGCAATCTTCTTCTTTAATTGCCCTATCCGTTCCGGACGTTGGCTATCATCATGGCAATTTTTACTTTATTGGCTGCAATTCGAAATAATTCCGTGGAATTTACTCCAAACCATTTTCGCAGATTTGCCAGCCAAGATATACGTCTGTGACCAGGTCCCCTGCGACCTTCAACCCTTCCTTGTATTATAACTTGTAGGAGTCGATATTTGTCATTCCTCATGATATGTCCAAAGTATTACAGTTTTCGTTGTTTTATTTTATTTAATAATTCAGGTTGTCGACCAATACGTCGAATAACTTCATCATTAGTAATATGATCCACCCAAGGAATCTTTAGAATACGTCTGAAGGGCCATAGCTCAAATGCACGAATGCGTTTTTCTGTATTTACTGACATAGTCCACGCCTCCACGCCATATAGTAACGTTGAGTACACAAAACAATTCAACATACGCATTTTTAAATCCATTGAAATGTCATAACAACAAAACATACATTTCATTTTGAAAGAGCTCTAGCTCTTTCGATTCTAATCTTTATTTCTTGTGAATGATCCCAAGATTCGTTTAAATAGCAACCAATATATGTAAAGCTTTGAACCTTTTCAATTATTTCATTGTTAATTGTTGTTAGTTTTTCTTGATTGAATGAATTTTTACTAACTACCACGTATTTTGTTTTTTTGGTATTGATTTCTAATCCGTAGTTACTGCTTACATATTGTACCTTGTTTACTATTAGCTGTAGTTCTTCTAATGTTGGTGCTATCAGGATAGTGTCGTCAGCATATCTATCATCATTAATTCTTATGCCATGTTGTACATTGTCAAGTGCTTCGCCGAAAATGTATTCTGAATATATATTGAATAGAAGCGGTGATAACACGCAACCCTGTCTTACACCGGATTTAATTTAAATTTTTTCATTTAACAATTGACCTTCTATATTTAAAGTTGCGTTTTGATCCCAATAAAGATTCGCAATAATACGAATATCATTATTGTCAAGGCCGATGTTTTTTAGTATTTCGATCATTTTTCCATGTTGGCATTTATCGAAAGCTTTTGTGTAATCGATGAAGCAGGCATACACGTCACAGCCCAGATCTCTACATCGTTGAAATTAAACTTTTATTGAGAACAATGCCTCACGTGTACCCAATCCATTGCGAAAGCCGAATTGAGTTTCGCTCATATTTTCTTCACATTTTTTATATATCCTTGCATGGATAATTTTTAAAAATAGTTTCAGGACATGACTCATTAAACTAATAGTTCTGTAGTCGTTGCATGTTTTCGGTGTTTTCAATAGATCTTATATAATAATATATTTAATATAGTAAACAACTAAATTTTCGACATTGTGTTCTCCCTTTTGCCTTCCTTCCTTCATACAATAAAAAATGGATAAACATTTTATTACTGTTGTATAGGAAAGGATCAAAAGTATATAGATATATATATTTAAACGAACAGATGAATATGTAAATTGTATACCATAGAATATATAGTTGTATAAAAGTAAAAGACTTTGCTACATATATAAATATTTCGTATATTAATATTAATAAATAATATTATAATACAAAAAATCAAAAGCTTTTACAAAATCTTTTGATTTAAATTTTCAAAAATATTAATATTTAATATTTTTTATATTTCGTGGAAAACGATATACATACACATAAATATATAATGTAATATAATATAAAAATTGCAGACAGTTTAATTTCTTAAGGTTCATTGATCCCGAGTATATTGTATTATCTAAATCCTTACATTTATTAATGGTTTTTTCATAAATTCTTTATATTCGTATACTCTTATAAATATTTATTGTATACTGTATATATTGGGTTGAAAACTAAATGATTGCACATTTTTGGCAGTGCAAAAACAAAGTAGTAATCGATGCGTTTCATTCATAGCCTGAAATTGCAGAAAAACTATATACAGACGTATCACATCCATCCATTGTAAACAACTTAGCAACGTAAAAATATTTGATTGCTAGTTTTTTCTCTTCCAAAGTAAATTCACTTAATACAACACATTACCCTGTGTGCGTACGATGCTTATGTAACTTAACGAAAATGATCCATTTTTTAAATGATTTATAATTAGCGATGAAAAATGAGTTGTAAACTTAAAGTGATTATTATTTTGTATATAGGAGAAAGTAATAATTTATAAAATTATTGATAAAATTTCGACTATATGGTATATGAGACTCATTGATTTCTTTGCGGAACCTAAACATATAATATCATAAAAGGACGCTGATGCGATAAAATAAATAATAATACGGTGAACAAAAAATAATGTAAAAATTATTCTACATTTTACTGCTTGCATTTATTATGTAAATTCTTTAAAAATTTAAAAAAATTAATATTTTATATATTATTATAACAAAAAACCCAAGGATTATCCATTCCATTCATATAATTATATTTATATCTTTCTTCCATTAATTAATGATTTAGATAAATTGAAATTCACGTTTACGTTATACTAATTCTATTTATATTATTTATTTACATAGATACAACAATATGTTGGTTATGATGATGGTATATTTTACATGATTTTGATAAATAACTTGAAATTGTTAAATTGAAATTATAAATAGATTAATATTTATAAATTATATATTAAGAAACATTTTTACATATTATGGATATTTATTAAATGTTGTCACGACTCACTCATACATTTAATATATTATATTTATTTCGGCTATAATACATATTATGTTGCAAGTTCCATCAAATTTAAAATATTGTTGGTATTTACATTTTGTTTTTCTAATTTAAATTCTTGACATCTTTAAGCAACCAATAACATAACAAATAGTGAATTCAATTTTTCTACTAATATACATGATTATTTATGGCAAAATAATGTCGCTACTCTGCGGGGTTTTTCGATAAACTTATGATATAAACGACATTTATTTGTCAACATTATAAATTTGAATAAATTTTCATTGAAAACAATAAAATATTATAGGCATTGATGTAAATTTACAAGTCAATCTGTTTTATAGTTTACAATGCCATTGGCTGAGCCGTCAACTTTAGTGTTTTCGAAATAATGAATAAATTAATGAGTTCATGCTGCAATTCATTATATTTTGCTGACAGATTTATCAGCAGCCGATATCAAAAAGGAAATGGATAATGATAGATATCACCATCATACGGTTTTTGGCAGTGTAAATGATGAAGAAAGAAGTTGAAGACGATTTATAATAAAACACCTGTACATTCATTGAAATTATTGAAATAATTCATGATATAGTTTTGAGATACTATTCTCACTGCTTCTGGTTGCTCACATATCGTATCTGCGAATACTTTCAATGGAAATTTCTGTAAAACTATTTATTCGATTTTTTTTAAATTATAAACAATGAGTAACAAGTTTTAAAGTTTATTGGAAATATAGAAGACATTCACTAATTTTTCTTTTCTTATTGAATGCGACCAGAAGTGTCTTGTCCTCTCCACTATTTCCCTACGTACAACGTGTAGTTTCTGTAGTAGTTTGATTGACCTAATTAACAGTCATCTTTGTTTTCATATCCATAGAAATAAATTTTTCAGTGCAGTGTTATGTTATGAATATATTGATTTCAATTATATAATATGAACAATATTGTATGAAAATATGTAGAATTTATGATTATGATATTTTCATTTTATTTAACCTTCATTGGATCCTTGGTCTTAACGTGTATTGATAAAAGATTTATTATTTAAGACTAATATTATATAAATGGTAAAATAAATTCTATATACAAGTCAATATACATTTCATTGCAAACATTTCGAAATTGTTCTTTTTGCAATCGTATAGATGACCCAAAAAAAAGGTGATGGTCATTTAACACCACTCGATCAGTCAACGTATTATACAAAATTTGTATTTTTTTATATCATTAATGTTGTATAGCAAACAAAAAAGGTGAGAGATTTCGTATGAAAAAAAATTGAATATATTCGTTTTGCCAAAAATTTGTAAGATAAACTCCGTTTTTGTGTCAATATTCTCAAAAGTAACGCAGCGACGAATATAATTAGACATTTTTAGACAATTTTAACAACAAAAAAAATATTATAAATAAATATGTTCTGTATTGCAATAAAAATTTTATAATGTAAAAAATCAATTATGTAAATTTTTTTACATTTTCATATTTACTGTGTGCTGTTTTAATGATATGAATATAAATATTATTATGTAAATAATTTTCTTCAAAGAATTTATTATACCATAATTGAAATATGAATACATTTCATATTTTTATTATTTTGATTCGTTTTTTCGATGTTCATTAAATAGAAAATATATACAATATAACAATGTAAAATGTATAATTATTAATTCATAAAATATAAATATCCTTTTTTTATATATATTAATTTGTTGATATAAAAAGAAAGGGAAAATAAATGTAATAACTACCACCGTCAAAAAGTACCCAGCAATCTACTCCATTTAAACTCGAAACACGTGAAACATACATGCGTGTAATTTATTTTTTGTCCTTGATTGGCACGCACATGTTATTGAATTTCTATCAAAATTACATAGCTTATAATTGTCTCAGAGTAAGCGTTTAGTCACTGTTGTGTTTAGTTTTGTTTACGCAAGCATAAATTTTTTGCGTCTGCTTTTGATTGTTTAATATTTTAATGTAGAATTTGTGTTAATATTTATTTTAAAAATAAATAAATTGTTGAAATGGTGACCGTGACCGCTCTATGACAAATAATATTAATTGATTGGTATATTCGAAATCATTAGAAGACGACCAGATAAACCATCGACATCGAGAACTGATGAATGGATTGAAAAAATCAAAGTATGAATTACACAGCTATATGTTTAATTGAAGATGACCGGATTTTTTTTGATGATAGTTGTATTCGAAATATATACGCAGTTGAAAATATATTTATGAATAATAATTACTTTACATAAAATACTTGAAAAATACCTATAGAAATTATATAATTTTACACAGCTATTATATTTTATATTTTCTGCAAGTGAAAAGTTACTTACTTACGGCATTTTACAGCATTGTGTGAAAAAGTGAAATTAGGAATTAGGTTTTTAAACAAAAATCGATAAATTTTTCAACAAATATTGTGATGGTTATAGACTACTTTATTATCTATAATTGCAGATGAATTTATTTATTCCTATATAATATTCGAGCTTTTTTTGCGATATCGTGTTGATATTTATGAAGGAATAGAATATTAACGAAAGAACTAACAACCATTTAAATTTTTTTACTTTGAAAGCCTATGTTTTGTTTTATCCTTGCTTCTAGATTATCAAAATAATTTTAAAGTATGATTTATTCTTGTTGTTATATAAAAATAGTAATGATATGTCATAAGTTTCATTAACAATTATAATATGACCGACAAAAATTCATTAACACTATTATAAAATACTCACACAATCACTTGACCGCAGCACACAGACAACTTTTTCATTTGTAAACATTTCCATAAGGCATTATTACGCAATCATTTGACATATGCAACATTTACCTTATGGTGGCAAACATTCTCCAATGCTAAATAACACATAAATCACAAAATTTACCATAGTCCTTTGTTATAACATTTCACAATATTTGTTTTCAGTTTTAGATAAAACCTTTTAGATACAAAGTAAAGTCAAAATTGGCGTATGTCTGTCTGAGTAACCAACTGGAAATAGTTGTATCAAGCCAAATGGTGTAGTTCAATATAGATATATATAAATATTAAAAAAATTCAATTTAATATAAGAAAAATAATTGGATTTCGTTAAGTTTTTATTTAACTAATCCATAAAAAAGAAAAATGATAAAAACATTATATACTTTACGTCCTTGCGACACAATACTAATACAAATACATTTAATTGGTATACTTTATATTCGGGATAAGACGTTTAATAATTTTCTCATTTAAATACAGTGTGTTATGTAATGTATTAAATTTCTTCAAGTATATGTTACTGTAATGTGTCCTTGAATAAATTTTGATAAACTATTTTTATAATATTATTACGAGTGTCTTATATGTTTTATTAATATATCATGCGACTATACTATACTAAACTAACTAAATCTAAATGGGTATTATAGAACTATATATAGTCACATTTGTGTGTATATATATAGAGAACAATGTATTGTGTGCGGTTGTTTTATGACATACTATAAAACTATATATATGCGGGTATATAATACTATAGTATAGGAACAGAATATATAGGGATCCAAGGATTTAAATAGATTCCTTAAGATATATTTTTAAACATAATATTTTGTTTCACATAATACAACACAATTGTATTGTAATAATTTATAATGTTAAGCAGACACTTATAAAAAAATATTTCTAAATTTATATAATAAATATTTTGTGAATAATTAATTGTTGGCACTGTATCATTTTACGTTTGTGTAATAATAAATTATTTTAAGATATTTTTAATTGATTTTGATTATAATTTGTTTCGAAAATGATACATTTTTTCTTCATTAAATTTATGAATAAATTTATTATACGAACTTTAATTACAATGAAATTACAAATTATAATCAATTTCTAATCGTACCATTGAAGATATTGTTAAAATCAATCCGTAAAGTTGTCTGTATGCTGGGTCAAGTGATTGTGTTAAGTTAAAAGATATTGCTGATTTTCCATTTGAAATCAGTAAAATTTGGTATGGAATAAGGACGTTTCGTTTTTCACTATAGTCATTAAACTATTGGAATATTATTCTAATAATTACAGCATCGAGCTATACTAAAGAAATTATGTTGAAAAATAAATGGATTTATATGGTTAAAATAAGAAATGCCTTTTATTTTATATTTATCTTCCATATAATAAAAAACCCGTCCACGAATTGATCTACAGCTATAGAATACAAGATACACGAGCATATTCTAGACAAGATTCCAAAAATCTGACATAATTTGATAATTTTTTTAACCGATTTTGATGACCAATATCTTATGAATGTTATGATTGCTATAATAATCCTCAGGTTACCATAGCCATGAATTGGTATATTTTATAATTTCTTCAAATATATTGATGAACAATGGCAGGTAGATTCATTGGTCCTTTTATTAATCCTTTTTTTCTTTTTGTATTGTTATTATTTTAATTTTTTGTTTGTATGATGAGAAATATCCATAAAATTGTGGTAATAGACTTAAGAGAATATGACCTGAGCACATTTTTTTTTGAAGAAATTCACATAAATTATAAATTATATATTTATTTCTGTGAAACTTTGTACGATCTGTATAAATTGTTTGTACCATTTGTGTTGTCACAAATTTCTTTGAATTTTCATTGACAGCGTGTGAAATATCGAATTTTTTCTATGAAAGATTGACATTTATTATTATAACTTGAAATTCTGTATTGACAAAATTGGAAATCCGTTAAAACTCAATGGGTCATAATTAAAATTAATTTATAATTAAAAACTGAATGCTATTACTCAGAGCTCAATGAAAAACCTAAATAAATATGGATACGATAGAGTTGATCTGTGTTAAATGAAATTAAATGTGGGTATATTTTTTAAATAAATTTCGTAAATAAATATAAATATTATAATTTAAATTAATATTGTTAAAATTATACATTTTTTATTTATTTATTTAAATTTTTTAGATTGTACATCACCATGTTCAGATGAAAATCAACCATTGGATATTGCTCATGTTGCTTTGGTGCCCATACAAACAAGTTCACCCGAGCGTCGTATAACATCACAAAAAGAAATTATTGCGGGTGAAGAAAGACCAAAATATTTACTAATAAAACAACATCAAGAACAAACACAACCACCACTACCACCACCACTAGCAACAGCAGCAGCACAAATACAACCACAACAACAAAATGTACAACAGCCATCATTGACGTCATCTGCATTACCAAATTCTTCAGGTGAATATTTAATGATCTTTTTATTTTTTCTATATTAATTTAATTAGTATTTATTTTTCTTCGCTATATTTATATATTTTTGTCTTTTGTATGAATGAAATTTTTTGTTTGGTAAATTATAATTATTTTTTTTTATTTATTTTAATTGATAATAATATATATTATTTGATATGCAGTTGCGCATTTAATATATTACAATATACACTTACTCAATGTATTGTATTTTGTATGATATGTACACCATTTCTGTCTGAAGAATAACCAGAATGATTTTCTTATAATTATAATGGATCCGGTAAAGAAACTATCTATTATTGGCTGCCGGTTGCCGATTTATGTATTGTGAACCGACTTTAATAAACTATATCAACTGTTGCATGACACTCAGTGTAGATCAAAAAAGACAACACATGTTTTTCAGTGTCATTGACGATTCAATGGATTTCAGTTGAGGAAGCATATTTCGAATAGATAAATGTATTTTTATTTAATACCTGAAGGCGTGACTTTATATTTTAACTTTTTTCTTAATTCATTCCGGTTGTTTTTCGGACAAACGGTGTGTGTGTGTGTGTGTGTGTGGTGGTGTATACATATTAAAAATATCATTTTATTTTGCAAATTCATTCCACAATATAAGAAACATATATAGGATTTCGAATTAATATTCTAACTAAAAATTAAATTAGAAAAAAGAACAAAATTTATTCTATATTATATATTTTTTTGCTATGAAAATATATATAACTTTTCGCTTTTTCTCAAAAATGGATATTATTTTAAACGCTGTTGCGGCACACAATTTTATCTGAAATGAAAAATGTAAAAACATTTTGGGGATTTTATTTTTTTCTTTCATTTTTTTTGTTTGTTTGTTTTTTTAATGAAACCATTGTAACCTTAACTTTTATTTACTTAACTACAATATATACAAAATTTATTTAATTATTTTAATTGTTATATTCATGTTTTATAATTATATGCAAATTTATTATACTTTATTTATGTATATGCAAACGCAAATAGTATGTGTATATACTCTTACTCCCACACGTAGCACTTATACATATAAATATACAGATTTATAGCCAAATATATATCGCAGTCAGTACACAAATAATTGAAGAACATTACTTAATGTAATTAAATGTTGTTTGGCTAAGAGGGTTGAATCTGTGACACCTCTATATGTATTTATTTTTCAAAAGTGATTCAGTTAACACCCCACTATTTGGAAAACCTACGCAATTGCATAAACTAGGTATAGAACTTAATATTACATGTACTGTAAAATATATATTAATACATGTGTCCAAAAAATAAGATAATATCATAAATATTATTTTGAAAAATTTATATTTATTCTTCCACATCAATTTTATCACAAAATATTATATACACTTGTGCCAACGTTTTTGTTTCCCCCATTCCTTGTAACTGTCTGAAATTCATTTTCATGAATGGCCAGCATAGCGCGCCACGTTTTGTTATGTATCTGGCTGATCGAGTTAAAACCGTGTTATCTGTTGTTTTGAATACACATAAGCCACATTGTGCTAATTCAGGTGAATACGACGGTTGTGAAACGATATTGGTTCTAATAGTCAATGCGATCTTTCAACAATTCCAACCCCTTTAGGGGAACAGCTTCACACAATCAACGTATAATACCCAAATAATATTCCTGGTTAAAAAAGTATTCGCTCGATTGGTCAGCTGTGTCGTTAGCGTAGCTCCAACTCTTATCTCCCGTATTGAAGCGTTTCAAGGCCGTTTGATAATCAGAATTAATCTCTTTGCAGACGTTAGCATGACATTTCTTTTCAAACAATTTTGAGAGTTTTTCCTCTTAAATGTTTAACATGTTATTTAAACCAATATAAATTGACTCATTGACTCACCGACGAAATACGAATATGAAAGCAAAATTTTAGTCTTACGGCTTCTCCAAACAAGTATCGGTTTGCCAAACAACAGTTTTTCCCCTCAATATATATATATATCGGGTTTTAATAAGATCAATCTATAGTGGTTCATTTCGTCCCATTGGAAAAAAAGTGATTCTGAATTTATTTATTATTTTAGATTATAGATTTCTGCGTTAAAGATGGTTTTACAGTAAAAAATTTGCTAACTTTAGCAAATGTTTTGTACTGTAAATGTATTTTTTACAATTCTTATGGATTTAAATATTTGAAAAAAGGAAATATAACACATAAATGTTTAAGTTAAATGATTGCTGCGTTTTTCATCCACGATTAGTTAATTAAAACAATCGTTGATTCATTAGTATATGTGTTTGAATTAAGAAATATGCTATACATTTGTTAGAATAATGTTATGTTTTTCATGGATTTATCAAACAATTCTCGTATTATTGAAATATCCAAATGAATTCCGCTGGATGTACGAATAGAATTTGTTCGCATTTTATTGTACATTTAAAATTCTGTTTTACGTCTATCCATCCACCACTCATCTCTCATCTCTCTCTGTTATATATGTGGTATTATATATAAATATATAGCAATTATATGTATATGGCGTGTATATCTTTATAACATCTAGTGTAATAAATTATCTAAAAAAGGTTGATAAGGGATTTTCAAAAATTGCTGTAATTAATAATTATGGTTTCTTTTTATAAATTGTATTTGTATATATAACTGCGTATCTGTCCATAGTTCATCCGTACACATAAAATAAATTTCTGTATTCGAGTATGCGCGTAATCTGTAATGTAATATATTTATATATCCTGATTAAATATGGTAATATAAATTTAAATAGTTTCACATTAAGAAATAGTATGGATATTAGTGCATTTATAATTATTTGATAGATCACTTGAATATATGGTATACTTGGTTTCGATCTGATGTAATTGTTCATAAGGGTATACAACTTTATTTGAATTATTTTGGAGGATATCAGGAATCAGGGTCATTTTTCGTTCGTTGGTTGATTACTCAGACATACGCCAAGCTGCCGTAATATAGTTTCATCCGTTTTATATACGGTATAATTGTTTTTATAACATTTCCGTCAAGTTGGTTAATTACTCCGTGTGATGAGTACACAAAACAATTCACCATCCTTTATTCTGCAATTATGTTTTATTAATTCAATTAATTTTATGACTTCGAATCGTCCATATATATATATAAAGTTGTATATTTGAAGACATTGTTAATCTCTAAATAGTGGGTCTAACACGTATAGTTTCAATAATTTTTCGCTTGTGTGAACTAAATGATAATGCAATGAAGTAATTTTCAAATACCTGAACATTTTTTTCTCACATCAGCACCGGAATGGTACTCACAACCTCTGTGTTAAATGACAGCAAAGTATAATTACAATACTATCAACTCATGCGTGTATTTAAAGTTGTAAACACATACGATAAACATAGGAAATAATAACAATAAACATAAACATTATAAACGCAGAAGATGGGATTATTTATTATACAAACGTTATCATGACAGTTTAAATATATATACACATGAATAAATCGGTATAGATCTCTGGTATAGCTTCAAAATCAAATGCATTACATATATATATTTACATTTTGCAAACCATGTAATATTATAAACGTATAATATATGTATAAATGTATATACCCTTATTTTAGTACAACATTCGATTTAGTTCACTGT
Organism: Bibio marci; assembly: GCA_910594885.2. NCBI lineage: Eukaryota > Metazoa > Arthropoda > Insecta > Diptera > Bibionidae > Bibio > Bibio marci. Next base: position 25,446,145 of record OU343116.1, on the reverse strand, counting down.
CAATCAATATCAGGAATGAATTTACCGATATTTTATACTTATCTCTGTTCCATTAATTTTCCTTATATTAGCAATCTTAAGGCAATAATAATTAATTCGATTTTCTTTATTATTAAAATTAAGACTATATAAATTTTGTGATTTTAAAAGTACTGTCACCTAAAAGATTTATTGTATCACACCTTCTAATAGGACTCGTTCGGTGGTGTGTATCCTGTCATCAGAGTTCCCACTCCAGGTTACGTTTCCTTAAATAATGAATTTTAGGATATAGAGTATGTTTAATGATGATACTTTGTCGTCACCCAAGCAATATGTTCTCTTGGTTATCTCTTTATTTGCTGGTTAGTGCTCTACCATTTTTTGAGTAGATTTTTTGCAGAATTGCAAAATCTATATATATTCATCATTCGTCTCGGACAGAATTCTAAATCCATTTCTACAAATTTTACAGTTTATGATCTTTTCGGGTTGAAGCCTCACAAATTTTTGATTGTCCTAAAAACCAGGATGTTTGTTCCCTAGCCTATTCTATTCTGTCTTAGTTTAAGACTTCAGCCTTTATCGTATAAATATATAATGCTTTTGTCTCCTCCATAGAAATGTTCCGGGTTCTTCAAACAGCTCCCATTCCAATATTGATATGGGACTGCATTTACCATTTGATTCAATCAGCATTCAATCAATTCAATAATCATGAATTGGTTTTACCTTTTGTTATTAAATCGTTGAGTATCACACCATTTCAGCTGCGGTGACATTGATTTCGTTTTCTTTCTTGCGCTTATTTCGTACCAAGTTCCCCACCAACTGTTTTGACTATTTATTTGTTTTTCGTTCAATGAGAATACATGATGTAAATATTCATACAATTTTGTGAATTTGTAAAGTCATTTATTGCCTTTACCTCAGATAATTTCAATGTTTTATCGCTTGTACGACAATATATATTTAAAATCAACAAATTAATAGCTTAGACCTTATACTGTTACTATGGAACAGCTTAATTGTACTCCTAATATTTATCAAGTTTTCTATTTTAAAGCATCCCCTAGAATATATAGATAGAGAGAATTACGTTATTGCATGAAATTAAATTACGATAATTATATTATATTTATTTGTTTAATCAATATATCAATTGTCAATTGTTATACAAATATACACACACACACACCTACACTCTTATAAGTATATAATGTCATATATAATATATATATACATAAATATTTTCATTTCTTTCCGCATATCTTCATAAGATTTTAAGCAAATCTATAACATTGAATAGAATATATATATTGTAGATTAAATATTATTTCCTTATACATATATTTTTAAGCCAAATACATTTAGAATTAACAAACCATGAAATAATCTTATGTTTTTCAATTTAAGATTTTTACATGATTTTATGTGAATCACGTAAAAATGTCAGTGCGTCTTGTCTTGTCATAGTATATATATATATATTAGGTTGTCAACTATCTCCCTTCCGCCTTTTTGCTCTTTATTCAATGCTTTATAAAAAGTGTTACAGTAATCGGATTTAGTTCAAATATGCGCCGTTTTGTTCGATAATCTGTTTCCATCTAGACTGCAACTTCATAATACCTCCCTCGTAGAAGCCCCCCTCCTTATTTGCGAAGAACTCGGACAGCCACTTTTCACAAGCCTCTTTTGAGATCAACTTTACACCACCAAGGGCGTTCGCCATGGACAGGAACAGGTGGTAATCACTTGGCGCTATGTCCGGGCTATATGGTGGATGCGATAAAACCTCCCATCCGAGCTCCCGTAGCTTCTGACGAGTCATCAACGAAGTGTGTGGTCTGGCGTTGTCCTGGTGGAACACTACACCCTTCCTTTTGGCCAATTCTGGACGCTTCTGGTCGATCGCCTGCTTCAAGCGGTCCAGTTGTTCGCAGTAGATGGTAGAATTAAGCGTCTGGCCATATGGGAGCAGCTCATAGTGGATGATTCCCTTCCAATCCCACCAAACACACAGCAAAACCTTCCTGGCCGTCAATCCCGGCTTGGCCACTGTTTGGGACGATTCACCGGCCTGCGACCACGACCGTTTTCGCTTGATATTGTCGTATGTGATCCATTTTTCGTCGCCAGTCACCATCCGCTTCAAGAATGGGTCGAGTTCGTTCCGTTTCAGCAGCATTTCGCAAATGGAAATTCGGTCCATTAGATTTTTCACTGTTAATTCATGTGGCACCCAAACATCAAGCTTTTTTTTGTATCCAGCCTTCTGCAGATGGTTTAAAATGGTTTGGTGACTAACTCCCATCTCCTGGGCGATGTCACGAGATGCCACATGCCGGTCTAACTCGATGTATTCCATGATTTGATCGGTATTTGTCGTCACAGGTCTTCCGCCGGCTGGCTTATCCATGGTGTCGTTTTCACCGGCTCTGAATCGTCGAAACCATTCCTCCGCGGTTCGAAGTGATAGAGTACCATCTCCCAAAACACCATTAATCTCACGGAACGTATCTCTAGCGGATTTGCCTTTAACGAAGGAAAACTTTAAAATAGCGCGAATTTCGGCGTTAGTGAACTCCATGTTTACACGTCTATAACTGTTGAACGCAATATCCAAACTAATCATACATAGCGTCGTTTTGTTTGTTATGTCAAGAGCTTTCAAATTATGTACAGTGTTGCCAGATACGAGCTCTGTAGCGCTTTGTACATAGCCGCGAAATTAAAAAGACAAAAAGGCGGAAGGGAGATATTTGACAACCTTATATATTGTTGTAATATAACTTAAAGAATTTTGGTATATTTTTCCTCATCAAGCACACAAATAATAAAATAAACGAAATACGGATGAAGATGAAAAAACATACAGCATAAAAACATAAAATTAAATACAAGAATAAAACACTAATGCTATATATTATTTACTTTGAATTCAGACATTTTCTAAATTGATTATTGTTTATTTATTCGTATATCTATTTCTATGTCTATCTAAATATTTCGTGTAAAGAACGTACATCTTTATTGTAATTATATATAGAATGTGTACGCTTGGATCCTTATGGCCCTTATCTCGTATATTCTATAAATATAATGTAAATATAATATTACTAATTGGCACTATTCTTTTTTTTTTGTTGGGTTATAGTTATGTATATAGGAGAAGTTGTTGTAAAATGAAACTTGGTCTATGTAATATAGTATGACGTAATCGTTATGTTTAAGTAATTGTCCGTTCAGATGTGATATGATATGCGTTGGTTCCGATAAGAATATGTCATAGAAAAACAACAATACAATATACATTTTACGTGAATAGTAATCAAATTCGGCATCGCTGTATACCGCGAGCTTTTGATATTTGTGATACATTGGGTTTCTATAGTGCTATTCGAAAGAATTCATTTTATCCCAAACTTTCCTTATATACTTTCTTATATATACAATATATATATGAACCTATCCTATACACAAAAGGATATATGGAAAAAATGTATATTAATTTATTATATATAAATTCATATAAGATATTACTTTATTATATAGAACAATTTATTATCGTTTTTGTTTTTTCATGTAATAAATATTATGTGTAGGCGTGTATTTTCTTTTGCTATACATATTTCTGTGTGTGTGTGTGTGTGTGTATATGTGTGGCTATATACGTACGAAAATTGTATATCCTTGATGATATTTTTGTTTGAAATCAACTGGAATAATTGCTTTCATCTGAATCTGACGCATTTTCAGTTTTATTTATTGTATTCATGTTCTAATTTTGCATAATGTTACATATACGACGACTGTATATTGTATAGTATAAGATTTTGCATTGCATTAAATCCAATATATGGTAATCACGTCACAATCAGTTAATATCAAAATAAATGCTATAGAAAACAAAGATTTGAGTTAAATTGTAATATGAAAAATATTGTTGGAAATATTGTATATCGCGCGTGCGGTAAAAAATTAAATAATAATTATGCCAAACTAGAACATTAACACTCGTTTGTCATTCATCAAGTTGGTACGTATATGTATTTACTTTATTTCTGCATTGCATTAAAACCTACGTGCGATTTTCGCCTTCTCCAACCGGATCCAGATGCGCAGCTAACGTTTTCCAATCCCGAAATTTAAGGATCTTAATATCAAACATATTTTGATAGTTTTTACAATATTTGGTGCACCTTATATAACCCGTCTATTTCAAAAATGTGTCTTCGCTGCCAACCATTTTGTTCTTTGACGGGACTAAATATGCCACGGAGGAATATTTTTTTTAGTCGGTACTATAGCAATATACAAATATACAAAACTATTGACAATTTCATCTTATTATCCTTGTTAAACTTTCGGATTTCTGATGTATTATTAGTTGCCACCTTATATTTTGTTTTGTATGCAATCAATATGAGACTTAAAACCGATACCTCCTTATTTAACGATTCGAAACCATCCTTGACAGTCACCATATTTCGATCCATTATGTTTATATAATCTGCATACGCCAATAGTTGACCTGATTTTATTAAAATCGTTCAATGTTTATCAATATTTACGCTCCTTCCTGCCTGCTCCAGCATACTATTAAAAAGCAGTGTAGTGATAATGGATCTCTCTATCGTAATCCATCAACCGTTATCAGATAATTTATCTCGGATTGTAGAAACAAATACTTTTTTTTTTTTCATTTTTCGATTGATTGTAATGGACCAAATTGTGCAACCAAATTGTTACGGTGCTACAAAAATATATCGAAAATAACAAAATACATAAATCACTGATCGTCTTCAGCAATATCAAAAACTGAATGAAAAGATGAAAAATTTAAATCATTTTTATGATGCAATACAAAGTTTAAAACGTTCATATCGCAGGGATTTTAAATTGAGGGGATTAAATTTATTTAAAAAGGAAAAAATCGTGCTTTCTCTTTGTTTGCTTATGCGATCCAATATAGCCTTCATTAAACACAGATACAATTTAACAAGGTTTCTCGAATACAAATGCTCACTGATTTTTTTTCTCGATATATCGATGTGTGTTTTATATTGTGATTATATAGTATAGTAATTTTTTCCAACTGAAGTCAATAAATTAAATACTGAAACATCGCATCTACAGATCCATGTACCTATGTTCGACGTTGTAAAGAAAATTCGTTATGATGCTGATGGCAATACCAAAAGCCGGTTTTAAAATTGCTTTAATAATTGTATTAAACATTTGTTTGGCATTAATTTTTAATCATCAAATGATGAAGCAGACGAAAATAAATGGTTAATGAATAAAATGTAATATAATAAAATATAATAATAAAATAATTTTGCTGTAGTTCCGGTTATTTTTGATTATACAGAAACTATTCTGTAGTGTATATCAAAAGTAAAAAACCGATTATAATTAATTTGATTATTATCATGAAATTAAATTAATTTATTATTATGTATCAGAAGAATATTATAATACAACGCCAGACATAGTATGAAAAAAGAATAAAACCTTTTTTATTGCAAACTATACGGAAGGAAAAACTATATAATAAAATAATAATTTGCTAAAAACTTATATCGTCTAATTTAGATAAATGACTTTTTGTGTCCTTGTGTTTACCCGCAATTTTTATATACGACTACTTATCGCCTTTTTTTTATATCATATCATTTTATTTTATATTGAATAGTTCATTAAATTAAATGACATTTTGTATAAAATATACACGCCGCATTTATTTTGTTATTATAAAAATTGTTTTTTTCTTTTGCTATAATGTTAAAAAAAAAACTATAATAAAAGTAATAAATCGTTCTTTATTTGTGAGTCCTTGGATTATTTGTCTGCGTAGATTTTATCGCCGTCTGCTGTGTTGTTTGTAAAATTGTGAACAGCAAAAAATTAAATAAGCAAATTGTTTATAGAAAAGAAATTGTTTTCCATTTTTTTTTTATTTTGCTTTTGTATTTATTACAAACAAAATACAAAAATATCCTATTAGAAAAAATTCAATATGTAATTGATAAATTTATGCGTATACGAGTATAAAATAAAATAAAATATGTATTTAGATTCAATATGTAAAATAGATAATGTAGCATGTGTATCTGCGAGGTAGTTTTTACAATACAGTGTGTTTCAGATCACGCGTCGTCGTCGTCGTTCGTCGTCTTCATATTCATACACCATTTAAAATTGAAGCTAATGCTTACTATCGCAAAATCATAAAAAGTTTGTTAAGTAAAAATGGTCTATCGAATGGTGCGATATTTTTAAATTTCTGTACTGATCAGAAGTGAGATATCTATAGATCGATACTCTATTATTTTAGATTTGTATTGTCTAAGATGACATTACAGGTTAAGTAAACCGATATTTTCTATCGAATTGTAATATTGTGTACTTTTGGTACTGAACGGATATATATGCGATTATCCATTTATTATTTCAATTCAAATTAAAATTATCTGATCTGTTTAGCTAACTATTCTCGACAGAAGAAAATTTAACCCGATCTATAAGTGGGTTTTTTTTTTGCGTTCAATTTTATTAAACAGTCCTCCCTGCATTTCCTAAAGGTATATAAGGATAATCTGAATCTACCGTGGTAAATATACACACACATGACACATATACAAGTAGAATATTATATTATTATGGAATTTAATTCAATTTCATTGTAATATTTTTTTGTTGTTCTATTTCTCATACAATTTATTTTTTGTATAAATTTTAAATATTTTTACATAAATATTATTTCATAAAATTTATAGGGTTTATTTTACCAGTTTGTGATTTACTTTACTGTTTATTCTTCACTCACCGTCCCCCAAAAAACTATAAAGATACATTTTGTTTATGCCACAGCGTAGCTAAGTTCGTGAATTCATGTATAAGTGAACTGTAAACGGTTATATTTAAATTATGTGTGGAATAGTTCCCAGATTGAATGTGGTGGCTGGGGTGAAATTTTCCTTTTACATAAATTTTGAGCGTTAAAGTAATGTTAAAAAACTATTTTGTTATATGCCTATTCTTCTATTATGGTAGTTTATCCACTATGGCTCGCTTCACACGCATATAAGTTGTTGTCAGTGGTAGACTTCACCAGTATTACCATTTGCGATTGATTAATCAACTCGCAGAATAGATCACACAATTTAGATCAGCACCACATAACACAGCATATCCTTGGAACAATTAATGTTTTGCTGTTTGGCTGTGATGGACCTGCTTCACCCATAATTATTTACGTTCAGGATTCTCATAACCTTTCAAATACATGTGTTGCTAGATTTAGCTAATAAAAGTTAGTAACGACGTTTTAGTAAAGTAATGCTCATTGTTTTTAAAAGTGTTACCGTATCCATTCAAACTGAAATCGAGTTCCGCATTGTTATTGTCAGTTTTTAAAAACCATCTAAGTCGTCAATAATAAAAACTGTTCACAAATATACAATAAAAAAATTTCAGTATCGTCCAAATCACATTATTTTCAAATTACAAGTGACTTTTTACATCCCTTATTTGACTTATTAACTTTGATTATATATATACGTAGAAAATTGTTTTGTAAAATTTTAAATCAAAATGCATATAGAGAGAGGAAAAAAAAATGAATAATCAAATTAACTGTATTTTAATTGCAAATGTTTTCACAAATTTTTCACAAATTTTCACAATAAGGATGTGTCGTTATATACCCTGGCTACAACCCTCCTACACACACACATATGTTTAAATATGTAATCATTTAATTGAAAGCATGTATAAATACACAAATATACGTAAACATATGTGATTTTATGTATGTTTATATGAAATTTTTACTGAATCTGAATATGTAATGAAATATTTTGCATTTATGTAATAATATGAATTAATTAAATTTTAGAAAGCTAATTTTTATGGTCAATTATATAGAAACTAAAAATTGCAATTTTATCAATAGAATAAAATTTGTTCTTATAGAATTTAAATTAAACAAAACTTTGGTATACAAACAATTAATGTCACAAAACAACGTAATAAAAAACAATATATAACCATTCCATTCTATATTCATATCATAATTAATTACTCGCATTCCATTAACATTTGTATTTCATATTAATTATTGAATATATGTGCGCTATATGTTAAATATGTAAACAGTAAAAATTCATATACCATTAAGCTTTTTATTTGCCAATGCTTTATCATAAATAAATAGCATACATAACATTACACTAGTTTAATTAAACATTGCAATTAGCATATATTGTACATTGTACGTAATACAATTAAAGAAAATTATGCACTATTCAAAATATTGTTGTTATACTGAATTAAAATCATGGAATTTATTTTATTTATGGTATATACCAATTTCTGGTATTATTTAATTAAATGAATGACATTTTCATTATGTGTATGAATTCATAAAATTTCTACTAGTTTATACCTAGTCTTAATTGCAAATTAATATGTATAAGACTATAGGGTAATTAATAATCATTACATGACAATTTGATAAATGGGTTTTTGGGTTAATAATAATGTTAGCCTATAAAACAATGAAAGACTATACATGCGTATATTAGCTGTATATTATCTTAAAAGAATTCCAACCATTTTATATATATAACGTTTTTAATTTTGTGCCACTGAATAAAGTCTGGTGTGAATAAATCATTGAATTATATTTTCATATGGTCTTATACAATATATAGAATTTGCACTGCGAATCATAGAATCTCTACTTATGGTCAAATGTTTCCTTTCCTATATACCATATAAATATATATATCATCATAGTAATTTAATAACAAAATTTCATTGTTTCATTATCCCGGTTTGTAAAAACTGTATTTCATTATCAACCATATAGATAGCTCAAGTTTACTTATGGATAGTGTATTTGTATGGGTCCGGATGTTTGTATAATACCATATTACATACTCACTATAGACTATTTAAACGACAGAAAAGGTGAGGGTACCCATAATAATAGCGCATGCATATGATTCTTTAGCCATACACATTTGTAACCAAATCATTTTGGGTCGATTGGTGTTCAATAGACAATTTGAGCTATTTTCCTTTCTGATTGTCTGTACAAAAAAATATTTAATTTTTTATTTATTTAGTTTTTTATATGTTTTTGCGTATAATAATGTCGGTTACTGTTTTAATTGCAAAGACACCTGAAAGAATGATGCGTGATTTATTGAACATTTCAGATCATCTTAATTCGTACCAATTTCGATCTCAACTTTCTGTTGAACTTGGTCACTACTGCAGCAGAACATCATAGGTGTATAGCAACTTTAACTTATCTACCTTCTTTGTAGTTTTTTACACTGGTGACCCATTACTTATTCATTTTAAAATCGCTGCATCGCTGCTTACGTAATTTCCAAATCAATTTTCTGATGAAAATTAAAAATAAAAATGATATTGTGTGTTATTTTTTTAATTTGCGGTAAAGTCAAATTCAAAATTAGGATAATTCATTAAAGTCGAATTTGTCGGTAAAACTTATATGGTCTTCTTTACAACATTTTCAATTTTGAATATTCCATTGAAATATGTATAAGTTTATATGATCAACCCTCTGTTGATCCAATGGGCGATAATTGATTTATTTTCAAATTTAAAAAATGAAACTGACTCATTTAAATTTTATGCTGATGTAAATAATTGTTATTTACATTGTGCACTTGTTACATGAAAAAGTTATTGAGAACTAAACATACAACTTTACTTCATCAGCAACCAATTATATAATATTATATTCGGATCATAGAACAATATGTGTATATGTCAAGTATCAGTATCCAAAATATTATATTATAATGTTTATATTAAATAATACAATCAATATATTGTCAACCCTAAATTTGCATATTATATTCTAAATAACACATATCCTATAAATATGAAATTTATATAAATTTGACACTTTGAAATACGGTGACAAGAATAGTTACATAAATATTATGAATAAAAATTGACATCTATATTTATTTACAAAACATTAAAATTTAATGTATTGGAAAACTTAAAGGTCACACATTTAGTTATAGTTAATGATATATATTTATATAATTTGGGTATATAGTCGTAGGCATATTAATACATTAATTATATTTGAACCGTGAACGTGAAATTCCGTATATAAGTTTGTTTACACATAATTAATTTTTATTTTAATTACATTTAATAATAAATAATATCGTCCACACATTATATATGTTATTATACATTTGTATATCGATATGGAACAGATCAAACGAAAACATCTTCATTATTTGGACAAATTCTTTTAGTGTTTTTAATTACAAAAAAAAAATGTTATCTAATAGGGGAAAGTGGTATATACAATTCGGAATACTTTTTGCCGATTCAATCCAATTTTAGTTTATATTTTTAAAGAGCCCAGTATTAATCTTTGCATATTTTTGCTATACAAACATTACCATTTTCCCCTGTATTTCTTGAAGAAAAAAAACAAGTCTATTTATGCGATTTTCCAAAATGATTTTTCATATTAAAAAAATATATTCATCACCTGATAATAGAAAACATTTTAAATATTGTTTTTTTTTTATCATTTTAATTGAATTCCATATTTTATTTACAGTATTGATTATTCGAAATGATAAAATATGAAAGAAATTAATATATGTTAAAAAGGAAAAGGGTATGGTACTGACAAGTCAGTTGGAACAAACTGATTTTATAATTTTTTTCTAAATACCAATATGAAACATCATCTGATATTTTAAAAATAACTTACTGGGGAACACTTCTTATCCATTTGATAACTTATATTTGGTTATTTGGTTCGTTGCCTATTGATTTCATTGATTAACATGGTTTTCTTGTTGTTGCACCAAACATTGTGCTTTTTTATCCGCAATTGATACATTATTTCATTTATGAACTCATCGTCAGTTTTAATATGGTTGCTTTGTATTTTTCCGTGGTAGTGCTTTTCGATTTATATCATACTTGATTGATTGAAGTATATCATTCAATAAAAATAATGTTGATGAACATGGAACAGAAGTATGGTGGTGGTTGCATGATTTCAACACCATCACTTAGTCATATATGTATTAACGATGTATTAAAAAAACAGCTAGAACAGTTTCATCATTCGTTTATTCATTTTGTGAGTATAATCACGATCAGTGATAGAGTAAAGATTTATACAACTTTTCCGATATGTAATACCATTTTCCTCTATGTACTATATGAAAACTCATCAAATACCTAACTATATACACGTTTATTTTTCAAAATTATAATGTTATAATTGTACCATAGAAAAAGTACAATTTGCTTCCTAAAATATATCATATTATAGCTATCTATTAATATAAAGAAATAATAGAAAAATTCTTTCTATACACACACACACACACACACCCACACCACACACAATTGTTATGGAAAAGTTCAATGGAAAATTTAACACAGCAGCACCCACACAATAATAGAAAAAAACATCAGTTTTGTTTTCTCTATAGATATAAAACATAAAATAAAAAGGAAATTTGACCAATGTTAGTTATATTGTGATTTTTTATATAAAGGTAAAATTTGGTACATAGAAAATTATATTGTCCATCCAGTGTTTTTTTTGTGTTTCGTATTTGTTTGGGATTTTCACAGTAGGTATACCATTTCTTTTCATTTCATATCTATTATATTATATTTATATATCCCATAATATATACAATGTTTAGGATATAGTCCTTATATAATATTATATATAGATTAAAATGTAATGCCGGTTATAACTTAACATTTGAAAACCACCACATCACCGCAACGACAATATAAATTATACTTTTATATATATTCTTTATAAATAATTTAGATGTAGAGTCCTGTTTATATTTTAGGTGTGATTTTGACATATTTGAAGATATTTTTTTTAATTTAATTTTATATTTATATGTGTATTGCGTATACATATTGGCACAGTGTGAATGTGAGGAACCCTATTTCATTTCCAGAGACACATAATACAATTTGGAGCACCTTTTTTTTTTGTTAACTGTTTATTTGTTTGGAAACCCCGATAAGAGAATAGAGATACGTGAAATGGTTGCTTTTTTTTTTCTTAAATTTCAATTGTCATAATGTCTATTTGTATACGGTTTGCTATTTGTTGGCTATATATATAACACATGGGCTGAAAAGTTTCCGAAAATTCTAAGAAAAAAACATTTATTTTGCAAAATTAAACTTTATTCATCAACATACATCCCTTCGCGGGCGATACACTGATTCCATCGATCTTCCAACTTTTCGATACCATTTTTATAGTACGATTTCGTTTTTTCCTCAAAATAGGCTTCTGTTTCGGCGATCACCTCTTCATTGCTCATAAATTTCTTTACAGTGAGCATTGAGGTCTGCAAACAGGAAAAAGTCGCTGGTGGCCAGATCTGGAAAATACGGTGGATGTGGAAGCAATTCGAAGCCAAATTCATGCAATTTTGCCATCGTTTTCATTGATTTATGACACGGTGCGTTGTCTTGATGAAACAACACTTTTTACTTCTTCAAATGCGGTCGTTTCTTAGCGATTTCATGCTACAACATGGCTATATAATAGTCACTATTGTTGGTTTTTCCATTTTCGAGATAGTCGATGAAAATTATTCCATGTGCATCCCAAAATACAGATGCCATAACCTTACCAGCCGACTGTTGCGTTTTGGTCGTTGTGGACGAGGTTCATCGTGTGCAGTCCACTCAGCTTACTGTCGATTGGACTCCGGAGTGTAATGATGGAGCCATGTTTCATCCATTGTCACATATCGACGCAAAAAATTCTGTTTTATTGCGGTTGAACAAGCCCAAACACTGCTCTGAATCATCGATACGTTGTTGTTTTTGATCGATTGTGAGTTCGCGCGGCACCCACCTGCACAGACCTTTTGCAGGCCCAAATATTCATGAACGATATGTCCAACACGCTCCTTTGATATCTTCAGAGTCTCAGCTATCTCGATCAACATCACTTTACGGTCATCTAAAATTATTTTGTTGACTTTTTTAATATTTTCTGGAGTAACAGCCTCCTTTAGACGTCCACTGCGTTCATCGTCCTTGGTGCTTATATGGCCGGTTTTAAATTTTGCTAACATCAAATGTACTATTGAAAGAGTCGGGATAATGCTCGTCAAGCAGTTTTTTGGCTTCAGAAATATTTTTCCCTTCAAAAAATAATGTTTAATCAACGCACGAAATTCTTGTTTTTCCATTTTTTTTTCAAATAACAAAAGTAGCTACACTCACAACGCAATATCTCACAAACTAATGGTCGGACTGCTGTTAAATTTTGACAAGTATCGTTTGAAGGTTGATACTAACTAAAAATCATATAAAAAAAATTCTAGAAAATTCACCTCTTAGAATTTTCGGAAACTTTTCAGCCCATGTGTTAATTCTTATAAATTCACATCCATTTATTTGTCTCTATATCGATAATACACGCATAGGCTCAGAAATTATTTTCGTTACATCATTAAATTGTTAAATTTTAACGTTACGAAACATGTTTTTATTTCTATGAATTGATTTCAGAATCGTTAAGAGAAGAATCCTTTTTAATTTGATGAATTTGCTGAATTTGAGATCATAATTGTTATATAATTCTATATTTATAAAACCGAGCAAATCCATTAAAGTTAAGAAGGAAACAGTAGTGTGTCATTGGCTGCAGGTAAAGATAAGGGCTATGCGCATACGGTATTTAAGTATCTATATACAAAGATGTAAAACCATTACACAGCAAATTGTTATTTGCATTCTTATGCAAAAGTATACTGTTTTTGTGATAATAAACAAAATTCTACCGTATTATATTTATTATATAAAGATTATTCTTATTCATACCCGCCGCTGTTACTACAAAAAAAAACTAAAACAAGGATAATGCACAAAAGTATATTATCATTTTATATTATAAAGTTTAGTCTATATATTATTATTAAAGCTATATAATTATATATAATTATTAAAGCTTTTTACTCATTATATATATTTTGTTATCAATATAATTACATAACTAATTCGCTAAAAACTGCAGTTCTAATCTGTAATGTAAATTTAAACATGATTATTTTACAATACAATATAAAATAAATATATGTTACATTACATTTACTTATATATTTATCTTAACAGATGCTGGTTTATACTCATGTATACTTAATAATTATATACAATATATACTGATATTCTTATCAATCCTTAAATATATAAAATTCATCACAATTGCAATGAATGAAAATATAAAAAAAAAATAATAAAATGCATTATAAGAATTAATACGGAAAGCAAAGCTTATAATAATAATAATAATATTAATAATAATAATAATAATAAAAGTAGCTTAATTCTGTATTATTAAAAAAATTAATTTACACTTGCACATTAAAATATACGATAATTTATTTTTATATTCAAGCATTAAATTCATTATCATATTACTTTTTATTCATCTTGACGAAAGAATCTGAATGTGTACTCGCCGTATATATAATCGGAAAATTAATGTTTTAGTTTTATATCTACTATTACATAAATCTTATGTGCTTGTGTCCTTTTAGAAAATATTACAATATTATATGGTAAAACTTAGATGATAACAGAAAAAACAATTATATGTAATTGCGGTGTATGCATATGAAATGGTAATTTTTTTACGGCTAACCAAAGCATTTATTTGGATATACAATAATAAAAGGAATGAATTTAATAATCAAAGTATTGGTTGCAACGTTTGCTGCATGCATCGCATTTCCAACTTCTGGGCAAATTATGATTTTACAAGTGCTGTTGATAGAACTTTTTATCGGTTTACGTCAACTATATGTTTACGATCTAATATTTGACTTTTTCGAGGGAATGAAAGTGTTGTCCGTAGAGTTAGTTCTGCCATTGATGGAAATAAACAATAATTCGTGTAAATGGTTTTTCACCTTTCTATATATATCTCTTTGTTTCTATTCGCGTAATTTGTCCACGATCTTTGGTGCTGAGTCTGATATCGAAATCACCACTTTTAAAACCATTCATCATAAATTTCAGCCAACAATCAATCATTGTATTTATAGTTTAACGGGGTTTTACATCGACCTTTCATATGCATACACTTATATATTATATCAGCATCCTTGGTGTAATAAAATATTCTTATATTCGTATATGTTTGTTGTCTATCTACTTTACTTATACCATATATTAATATATATATAAATATTGTCATCAATATATTGTCAAACAACATATAAACGCATAGTGAAACATATATAACCTGATATTAGTTGTGTCCTTGCTTGCCTATAGATAGATAGGATGTTGTTATAATATTCATATATATTTTTCTTTTATAATGTATATTATTAACATTTTATCATCCATATATTGAAATAGATATCAATGTGTACATTGTAATACGGCAGTATTACGTACATAATCTATACGTAGAAATATTCTTCTCTATATATGTTACATATGCCCAACGTTCTACAATCGTATTTTGCTTCCAAATCGATAGAATAACAACGGGTTGCCTTCAAAGAATTTGATGAGGTGCGGTTGCCGATGTTTTCCAGTGTTTTTATAATATATTTTGCCCTTCAAACTATTCTACATAGATCAGAATAGATACAAGGAGTTAATTGTGGCGTATATGCCTTTTATATATAAATTGTTTAAATTCTCAACAATCTCTTTATAGTTATTATGCGTTTATTATCACAAATGAAACTAAAATAGAACAACAATTGATGCTAAACTCACTGTTATGGAACTAACAATTTGTTAGATATTCATTCGCATCAACATATCAAGAAAAAATTTAATAGTAATAGCCCGTCGTCCAATAAAGTTTCTGATATCTATTATGGAAACCGGGCACTAAGTTATGCAATAATACAAAATTTGTTTTCTTATTATAATGTATACAAAAACTAATGAAATTTTATTTGTTCGGCGACGACGTCGTGGGCGTAAATATTATAAATATATACAAGAAGAAAAATTAGAATATTATAGAAAAATATTCGTACAAGTTTATCATCATAAAGTCATATGATACTGCCACAGTGAAGCCATACCAAATATTCATTACGCACAGATAAATTGATAAAATTACACCGTATGGGACTTGCATCACTTTCAGCTGCTGCTGTACACCACATATGGACTAATCGCACTTATATATAAAATACTATGGTTTAGTATTTAACCGATTGGTCTGATGATTGAAGGATTATCTCAAACAAGTGTATCTGGCATTGTCATTTCGTCTTTATGTATTACTCATTTTTTTTTTAATCGTAATTCCATTTGAGATAATCTCATTTTATTTATCTTGCTTTTGTTCATCTATATAGTACCGCGCATCTATAGAATCGTGAACATAGTTTTTTCAATGTTTTATTGTGTTGCTATTAATACCATATCGCAGCTACTAAATATTCAAATAAAGCTCATATATTTAAAGTCATATGGTCAAAAGTTAGTTAGCACAGCTAAAAAAAAAACTCGATAAAAATTATTGTATATTGGTGAAGTTTCTACAATGAAATTATTCCTATATAAATTTCAGTTATAAAAGCTATTCATATAATTTATTAATGTAAACAGTAAATCAGTTGGACCATTACTTCGGCAATTGCTACACTGAAGAAGTATTAAATTTTCATCAATAAAAATTATTAATTTTTTCAGAAAATGTGCTAAAATAACTTATTGTTCGTTTGTTATATAGGTTTTAGTGTGCGTTGCGTTCTTTTCAACATATCTGTTATCCGACAGCTATATTCAATTTTGAAATATAAACGTGTACTATAATATAATATAGTCGATGTTATGTAAACAAAATACGAATACTGAATACATCTTCAAATGTTTTTGGATTAGCTTTTTCTATATAATTTTGAAATCGAAATATATGTATATCTCTTACCTCTCAACCCTCCCAGCATCACAATAAATCTGTTGTATATATAAAACATATATTATATGCGTAATATGACTAATATTGATATTGAAATTGACATAAAGTAAATGAAATTAAATTTTTATCAATTAAATTATTTTGTGGTGTCACTCCTCGTATTGCATTCGTTTTTCATTCAATGCTTAGCTCAAACGCATTAATACATAGAATACGGAGCATTTGTTTGGAACCATATGGTATATTCAAGTTTCAAGAAGATCAAATTAATGTTAATATTATATACAATATATCATAGAATAATTCCTATATTCCAGTTCTATGTGTGAGATCCCTTGAACGGACTGCATTACATCATGTCGCATAATCGTTCTGTTTGGAAATTTTTTGTTGTTAAATTTTTATAAATATTTACCAAACATAAATATAGACATCGATATAAATTTTATTTTATTTATTTTATTTACTATTTTCAATATAAATATTTACAAAATCAAATATATGAAATATATTTTGATATATCTCATATTTTGCCTGAAGCTGATACGTACACGAACACAGTGTACAAATAAATTTGTAACAGAGAATTATATACAAAATACAATATATTGTAGACAGATCGGGTTCGTTGTTCATATCCTGTATTTGCTATATCTTGAAAAAATATGAATGTAGGTGGAACGCATCGTATATTAATTTTAAAATATAAAATAACAACTACAGAAGTATCTAAATTTAGATGATATTTTTATAGACAGATAGTATCGATTGTGTTTGTTTTTCACTAATGTTTTTGTGTTCTTTGAGTTGAATATGGTCTTATACCATATAAGACTTATCTGTATAAGTGGTAATAATATCGCAACTTCTTCGGACGGACCGAAAAATAGTATAATTATTCATTTATGTTTACGAACATCATATTATTCCAAGTGGAGTAAATTATACTGCACAAATATATGGGTGAATGTATAATAATATTGTAATCAATTGGTGTGTGCAATTATCGTTATATGTTTTATTTCAGTTTTCATTTGTAAAAGTCTTATCAAATTATAAATATTACTTTTCAACATATTGTATGTTTTCATAAATGCTCTTATCATTACTTCCCCAATTTACCCTCTAACATATTTTGATTAATTATATTTGATAATTTTGAGTTAAATATATTAATATCAATAGTACATATACTATGTGTCAGTCAGTGTATGTACATATATGTAACGTTACAATTAGTATATGTACAGGGTGTCCACGTATAGGCGTCCGGTGGTGTTTGGAGACATAATTCTATGTAAGTGGAAAATACTAACTGACACATTTTTTAAATGATTAAATTTAGTGTTAGCTGTTTTCAAGAAACATCCATATAAGAATTTATATCGATAACCTAATCTTTAACATATAATTTTTGTGATACTTGACCTAAATAATAAAAAAAAAGTTAAATTAATTATAATAGTTTCCACTTACAATTATCACCAATCGTGCGAACAACCGTGTAGAAATAAAATGTGTATAATAATGAAATATTCATTTTTAAAATTACAGATATATTAATATATATTTTACAATTTTACATAAAATTTAACATGACGATATAATTTATTTGTTATCAAATTTTTCATATTTTATAATATATCCTACGGCTAAATAATAGCATATTATATTATTTTAATTTATGATCATCAAAATATTCGTATTCGTCTATTATTATTAATATGTATATCCGCATTTGGGAGTAACGTGTAATACATTATAACTATTCTATACATACATTTAGTATAATATAAATGGAAAATTTATAAATTGACTGTAATTTATACGTACAAATATAAATTATTTCATATAAATTTCAAATTAATGTATAAAATTATATAAATAAGCATTGGTATTATATAAAATAGATTCAGATGGATTGATGTATAACCGTCAAAAGACTATAGATATTAGTATAAATATGGATTCGTTTTCAGTTAATTCTTTATCTGCATCGTAATTTTATATTTTTCCTTTCATTTATTTAGTTTAACATGATTTCAATAAGAAAATTTGATAGTAGATCTTTTGCAACTCACAATTTATGTTGTATTTTCCACACAAACGAATGGTCTATCATTTGACTCGCATTGCCAGTTCATTTTGAAAACCTAACGATCACCTTTTGCATATAATTGTTTAAATGAGTAGATATATATATAATCCAAATAGGGTTACATCGATCGGAGCAGATGCATCCAAACCAGAAGAATATGGCTGTGAAAATGAAAATTCTCAATCGTGATCCAGCATGTTATATTTGAAAATGTACGCTCAAAATTTACTACATTAATTACTACCACCAGGATCAAAATCCAATTACTTACGCAATACAACACTTTAAAAATTCTACACCATTTTCTATATTGTAGGAGGAAAATATATATAGCTTCTTCCTTTATAATCGTACTTAATTTTTAGTTTTGCTGTATTTTTTTTATGCCGAAACCAATACAATACAACTCCAACAGCATTCAATGGCGTTCGGCGGCACTTTTCTTTGAATTTAGCAGGAAAAGTAAAACTTCCCGCATATTGTGTTTTAATGGCTCGTAATTCGACAACTACACTTTAAAGAGAAAATCCCTTTAGTTGTTATATGATACCGGTACTGTTTTCTTTGCACACTGGGTAAAGGTAAACAATATATTATATAAAAAACTAAAAGTTTTAATAATTGTATATGTTTTAATGGAATGACGCATTATTTTTCTAAATGTCATTATCGGTTTTTACTTGATAAAGAAATTTCTATACATAGCAGCTATTTTAGAATGACTAATAATAATAACAAACACGTATAAAATATATATATTGTGATTGGAAATTAATTATTAAGGACAAATATATACAATATTTATAAATTAATATATATATACTTAACTATGTTATATAATTATGTGTTTAGATATGGAAAAGTTTTCCGAATTTTGTCCGCTACTGTATTTAATAATATATATTAAATATTGTATATAAATACTTGAAACATCTATATTTACAATATATTCTGGCGCGGGGTAGTAATGTATAAAAAATCTGTATTATATAAAGAACATTTTTAAATTTCAATAAATCAAAACCAGACACATCAGACAGTATAAAATGTTTATTTTTTATATAGAATATGCTTAAGTCATCTTTTTCGTTGTTTTTGTTGATAAAACCCTATTTGTTGTTAGATAACAAAAGTACAACAACAGCATTAAAAATGTTTAAACTATAGTCTAAAGATTTATATATATATATATATGTATTTAAGTATGTATACTTAAACCTTCTGTCGTAAAAATAATGCGAATAGCAACATAGTCACGCACTTTTTCAATATTTTCTTCAATAATTATGCTTCAGACTCTATGACTTCTGTGAATTGTCTATGGCATCGAAAAAATTGTACTTTTGACATACAATTATCACTGATAACGCAATTTTAAGCAAATCATACTATTGTATAAGTAACATTTTTACCAATTTTAAAACAAAATATGATGTTGGTGGTTCTTTGGTGATAATTACTGAACAGAAACAATGGAAAAGTACGTGATTATGTGAAAATCTTTAAAACACTGCTATGTGATTTATGGAAATGGAGCTTGGAATATTGAAAACAACAATTCATCGAATTTTAACCGGAAAAATTGATGTACGCACAAATACTACTGTCACCTAAAGAGTTGTATTTTGGCTTACACTACTGAAGAAAATGCCGTGAAACGTTAACGCAGTTTGTTTAGATCGAATCATACTATATAAATTAATTTGTAGCTTACCGACAACGTTTTTGGGACAGAGGGTGTAGTTACTATATGTATAAATAAGCAAATGTATATGAATGCGCGTAAATATAATGTGAAAATTTATTTTATATAAAATGTCACAAATTGAAATCATAATTAAAATTAAATTTAATTATTATTTTCAATCTTTTCTATAGTAGTAGGTACATATTTACTGAGTTACCCTTCGTTTTTAAAATATTATATATATATATATTATTTAGGTATAAGGGTATAAGTCTATGTCTATATAATATATATATATATTTTACTATATGATTTGATATATTGGTTATACTGGTTATACTAATACACGTACTAGTGTGGTGGTTATGAAAATAATATAATTAAAAATAAATATTATATGACGCACAATTTTACATGAACATACGAGAGAAAATTTAATTTTATTTTGTATTCGAACCCAGTTAGCCAAAAATAATTTCCGAATTCATTTTGAAATACTTACCGAGCATAAGAGAAGTACATGTGCTGGAAGCTATTCTGAAATCTTTTGGAAGTACATACATACATAGATTTAATTCAGTAGTACTTCTAAAACAGTACCCAGAATGCTTTCATGGAAGCCATCGGAATTTTCTTAAGTAGAATACATACAAGTTCCCTTATAGATAGACTGAATCCAGAATCACTTACGTGGCATTCATTCATAAAAGCTTACTTGAACGTATACTATTAAACAAGTATAAATGCCAGTATAAATAAATTTTGTAAATTGTTATGAATCTATAATAATACGTGTATATTAAACGGTCTGACCTAAGTCATTCCCCCAGTATTATATATAACAGAATAACTTTACTTTTTCCAATTAACTCTAAATAACAATATTTTGTTGAAAAAAAACAATGAATGGGAAATATTAAGAAGCATTTTTAGTAAATATTTATTCTTTAAAAAATCATAAACAATTACTTATTTCTCTTCAAATTTAAAAACACATTTTACTCGTACGAATATCGTACGACATATTATGTCAGAATAAAATATGTTTTAAAATTTGAAGAGAAATAAGTAATTGTTTATTAGGTTTTTTTTAAATGTAAATATTAGCTAAAAATGTTTCTTAATTATTTCCCATTCATTGTTTTTTTAACATTATATTATTATTTCGTATTAATTGAAAAAAAGTAAAGTTATTCTGTTCGTTCGTTAGGTTTTGATGAGGCAGAAATATTAGTTCTGTAAAATATATCAAATGTTATGACAACTGGCAGCTAAAAGACTTGACAAGAAAGATTTTAAAATCTTTTTAATTGAAACAATTATGAAAACTTATATTCGATAAACTAAATGACATAAGTGAAAGTATTTTTATTGCCAAAGAAATGTTTGAAGAACACGGATCGCTTTAACAGATCACTTCAGATCATTTAAGCCGTATTTATTAGTGGCTGTGTATTCTTTGTGCGAATGAATGTTTTTCAATTGTTGAGGATGTACACCAGGGGCGAATCGGTTCTGACAAACTGATAAGGTTAATTTCAATTGTGTGCAGATTTTGAACCTTCACATAAATTAATAATTTATCCAGCAGTATTTGCGTGTTAAATATTTTTTATTCTTTTCAAGTGGATGTGTGTATGTGTGAATGGAAATATCCTTGTAATTTCTTTCACTTATTTATAGGTACTAATAAATAGATACTATTGCGATAAACTTTAAGAATACATGAAAATATTTGAACTACTTTAAATTACTTTGAAAAAATATTTCAATAAATTTACTTATAAATTACTTTTAAGTTAAAATACATTTGTACATGAAATACGTACTTGTTAGTATTTCAAGTATTATTTCAATAATATAGTAGTACACAGTATTACAAATATCCAAACTTATATCGCATATGTTTATGTTAATGGGAAGTAGCTGTACGAATAATTAACTTGATTATCATTTTGAGTATACATAGTATTTGTCAAGAGGATTATAGTCATATATACGATTTTCTAGAACTTCATAAGAAATTCCTAAATGTCTATGTTCTGCGAATATTATGACAAGATTTTATCGAGATTATTCATAATTTATGATCAAATTTTAAAGTTTATCCATATACTCATAACTCCTGTAGCCCAGTAGTCCTACTTAAAACACTGATCCGTATAACGCAGAACGAAAACACACCTTATAAGAAGACAATTGTTCGCGTCTACAAATATTCTAAACAATCTAAACATTTACATTGCAATCATAATTTATATCAAGCTTCTTTTAGCATATATTTTCTATTTAGATGCCTATTTTCAATTAATTTATTCTATTAGTTAAATTTTTAATTTTTAATGGACAGGTTTATTATATACTTATTGAAGGTGATATCATTTATATGTTTAAATAATCAGATAATGCGCTTTTACCATCAATTTTACGTATTTTTTTCATCTTTGTATAACGCACTTAATTAACTATTATAATTAAAATGCAACTAACTTAATATGGTACAATAAAATTGATGTTAAGTGTTTATAATTACAGAAACAAAATTTCACATACAATGGTTTACTTATAAATATATTAAAATATATATATTTTAGACTGTCGACTCGCAAACATACTCACAGAATATCTATCAAACTTTATTGTACATGTCGTATGCATTTAAATATATAATGATTGGGTAGTGTCATTACAAAGTAAATATAGCTACACATAGTAAGGTAATCTAACCAAAACACTAATCACAACTGTAAAACGGAATAGAAATATTAATAATTTTTAAGACGCTTCCATAACTGATTATAGCCCAATTTTCGAGTAACATTTTGAAAGGATTCAGGTATGAGTCCGGGTTAATTTTTTCATTGGTATTTTCAACGGAGATTATACTCCACTGCGTGGAGTCCACGCATAATTTCAATGCTAGTATTCAGTTCAGTTACTGTAATTTGAGAAATTATACAACCAAGGTACCATAAATTGACCACTTATTGGTTCTCGGTCAAAATTTTATACAGTGATCATACTGTATGCGTAGCTATATATACTGTGGTTATTATGTGCGTGTTTCACACAACTTTGGTTGACATTAATTCGAGTGTCAGTATGTCAGTCTAGCTCTAGAATAAATAGTTTAGTATTTATAAGTAAATCATTGTGTAAGAACTTTTGCTGATGTTAACATTATAATATATAAAACATATAAGTGATATTACATTTTATAAGAATAAACACCGTTAAACTATTTGTTACTATATATATATATTTATTATATGTTCATTGTTATATATAATTATTTTAATGTTGTGTATTATAAATTATATTATAATTATAATACAATATATTATGCATGCGTATTACAAATTGTATATATATACGTAAAATGTGTTTTTTAATTGCTGCGCCATCCTTTTTCTACTTTGGTCCCGTTATAAATATACAAATACATATAAATAAATAATCAAATATACTAACATCCATTTTGTCAATGTTTTGTGGATTAACTATAAATAAATGAAAAAAAAAAAATAACAATTACACTTAAATGATATGTAAAAATTGTGTGTGAATTATGTAAATATTATCTATATATATAATAACTATATAAAAAAATAAATACTATAAATAAATATAAGAAGATGGAATGGATAAATTCCGTTCCATACAAAAAAATCAAAGATATATTGTTGAAACAATAACAATGACTACAGTAACCGAACGACGAATAATACGGGAAGCAACGGATATACAACAGCAGCAACAACCAACTGCATCAGTGATACAAAAATCTAGTGTTGCTGCTAATGTACCAACATCAACATCACCATTATTGCCATTAACAATGACATCCACAATGGCAGGCGGATGCGAAGAGGTTGATACACATACAAATGAACGAAGTACATATCTAAATGTAAACAATAATGGTCATCCATCAATAATTGGTACAGCAGCTCAAATTACTGGCATCTTAAAAGGTGGCAAATTATGGAAAACAGATCAACAACAAGTAAGTGATTCTTTTTTCTCTCATAATTTCAATTTTTATTGTATGTCTTTTTATTAATTTATTGATGTGCGCTACGCGCGACAGTGTTCTTTAAATAATAAGTGCCAACTACTACATTTATAAAATTAAATTGAACAATTATGGAAAAACGATCGGAAGGGGTCAGCATGCAAAATTTAGCTGTGGTGCAACAGTTTCCCAGATTTTATGAATTTTTAACAAGATTTTATTATCGTATAGATTCTATATTATACCATTCTTTGTAGCTGTGTATTTCAGAATGGAATATGTTTTATCGAACACTCTTTTTGTGTTTTTATTTCCATATAAAATAATCTTCTTACAGTCAGTTCATCATATCTTCGCAATTGAAAATGTTTTGTTAGGCTATGTAAAGCTGACTAACGGAATGTCTTAATTTTCCTTTTTGGTTACCATATTGCTGCAGAGTTGTGTTTTATTATTTTAGTTCTTTTGTAAATGATAAACACATACTGCATATATTAGTTTAATATTTAAATTAAAATTGTATCTTGTATTTTATTTTTTATAAAGTGTGAAGAACCAACAAGTGTAACGTCAGATGATGAAGGTTCAAAACGTTCTGTTCGTTTTACAACCGATAATTTAAAAACAGAACTTGAAATATTAAATTCCGATCGTGATGTATGTGATGGTCAAGCACATAATGAATCTACAGATGAAAATAATATTTATGCTCCAGAAATTGTGCCAATGAAAAAACATTCTAGTTTATTCCATAATGCATTACGACCAAATTCAGCTGTGCGACAATTGTTTCCAACAACAACAGCAACAACTGCATCAACAACAATAACAACAACACCCACAACAATATCAACAGCCACAACAAATCCATCAGTTCCATTAACACATGAAGCACTTCGTGCATTTGAAGAAGCCAAACGTACACACATAACAACCACAAATGTTATACACAGTGACTCCGAAACGGATACAATACGTAGAACAATTGAACGAAATGCCTTAAGACGTTCGCTAATAAAATATGAACCTAAGTAAGAATCATTATCATTATTTTTCTATAATATATCCTCCTATATACGTTTGTTTTTATTTATTATTGATTTAATATTATCACTTATTTTTTACAAAAAGAAAAAAATTACAACGACCAGATACTTCATTGGAAGAACGAATACGACAATTAACCTGTGATGTAGATGAACCATTAAATGACAATAATGAAATAACAGAAACTGATAATATTAATAATAATAATAATATTATTATGAATAATACAAATAATTTAATCAATGAGCAATATGATATTAATGGCATGGAAAGACGTAATAGTCCAGCAGGTGAAGAAAATCCACAACAACCGAAATTTCATCCGGACAAAAGTTTTTCACCCAGTTCATCGGCATCGAGTTCATCGAGTAGTTCAATTTCAGGTTATCGTAAAATTACTGATATTTTTAATCGCGACCGACGTCAAGATCGTATACCCGAAGCTGATGAAAATCCAATTATTATAATACCACAGGTATACAATTTAATATGATTGATTAGGCATACATTAATTTTAAAACGCAGTCACATTAATTGAATTCATTTGTTTTTTATTTAATTAAGCAGGAATGTCGTTGTCCGGCAGCACCCGATTTGGGAATGGGAATACAAATGCCTGCAACACATACACAAATTCATCAAACACCACCCCGTCAAAATGAACCACGTCGTCAATTTTTATCAACATTAGCCCCATTAACTGCTTGTGTTGCCGGTCAACGTGATGATTTATCATATTATACATTAGCACCAGGTGATCGTACATCTACAGCTAGTTCCCAATGTTCTGAATATAGTTTGGGTGACATTGAAGCTGTTCTGCATATAGATGAAATGAAGAAAGTTGCACCTGATGTAATTGCCGGTACACCGGGTCAAGAACATCAACATCCACATCAACATCAACATCAACATCATCAACATCAACATCAACATCAACATCAACATCAACATCAACATCAACATCAACAACAACAACAGCAGCAGCAGCAGCAGCAGCATCAAGATGAATTAATAGCATTTGCACAACAAGAAGCACCACGTACCGAACGCCTCAAGAAACGATATAGTGCTGAAACATCATTATCGGCACCAAATTCTAATGCTGGTTCTGATGATGATGAACAAAATGATTATGGCTTTAATAAAAGACCATCTGTACGTGGTATTAAACCAAGATTTAGTTCAACAAATGAAATTTTACAACAAATGCAAGCTCAATTATCAAATCCTAATTCTGCACAGGTATATATAATAAATGTTACAAAGATTTGTAGTTTTGATAATGACGCATTTCTTTTTTTTTTTATTGTTGAAGCTTCCAAATCAAAATGCACAACAAGGTGGTGGTGGTGGTCAACCTCAACAAACCCATTCCAATACATTACCAAAGAGTCATTCACATACAATGCAATTAGCTGCAAAACAACAACATCAACAATCACCAACGAATGCAATTCAGCAACAACAACAGCCACAACAGCTGCTACAGCAACAGCAACAGCAACAACAGCAACAAAATATAGCAAATACTTGGAATTATTATCCAGAAGCGGCGCAACGAAATCAAACAACAAATAATAATGATGTGACAAATCCACATTCAAATTATTATCATCATATGCCATTTCATACACGCCATAGTTATCATGGTCATGAAGAATCGACGATTTTTCAAAATTGTCAAACGGTTGCATTGGAACAACATTATGGACGTACATTTGCTAGAAGTCCTACAAGACGTCCTGAATCTCCTCCACCGTTACGAAATTATCATCAAACTATGGTTTTAATACCATATAATACTGAATCATATGCACATCATTTTTCATCAAATGATCAACAAATACCGGCGGGACCACATTATCAACGACATAATATTTTGGAATATCAACAGGTAATTACTATTCTTAGTATTTTGGTTTAAGTATTAAGTATTTTTGTTTTCATTTCAACGAAATAACTTTATTCAGCAATGTGTATTGTGTAGATTTATTATATCTATGTGACCTTTTACCATCTTACGGACAGCATAATATTTTCACATTCATAAAACATTAAGTTTTTTAGGGGAAAAAAATAAATACTGTTCTTAGTGCAATTTGAAATTATCGTCTTTCAACCATTCAAGAATTTCTGTACAGAATGCCTTCCATATTGTATTGACAGAACACAATACCTTACACCAGAATAAAATTTAGCAAACCAATTTGTACAATGATACTCTAATTAAAGCCGGCAAAATCTAGTCCATATAACCTTTTGTGAGCTTTTAATGTTTTTTTTTTAGATATACTACAATATAAGGTGCGTACGGTAGTTGAGATCAACTTGAGATTAAAAATAGTTTGATTATGTTTATTAGTCTCACATTCAACTACGCCCCGAACGTAATAATCCAGGGGATTAAGGTCTGTGGAGGTAGGTCGCTATAAGTTCGGGGTGATTTGGTCATGAAAATTCTCGGTCAACCAATCTTGTGTCGCCATCACTTTGTGTGAAGGAGCAGAGTCTTCGTGGAATTTGTATGCTCTATTCCCACATACAATATTAATCCAGAGTTGCGCACCAATTTCTAAAACCTCAATGTAGGCGGCTGCATTAACCTAAAGCCCGTCTGAAAGAAGGTGAGGTGGCATAACATGATCTTCGTTGTGTATAGCTCCTAAAACCATAACAGTAGCTGGAAATTTCGTGGGCATAAGGAAACCTCTGTAGGTACTGAACATAGCCATCTATCATTGCTCCGATTGATTATTTGGTTTTGAGAGACATTAAAGTCTCTCGCGAGGGTTCTTATTGAATTTGAAAGATTTTCGTCAAAGATCCCTTGTATTTGTTGAATAAATTGTGTAGTTCTAATAGTGTCCGAAACACTTTATACTATTTCTGCAAGTCTCTAACTTAACAACTCTTAGAATAAAATTAATTCAGAAAAATTCTAACTTTTATATCCTGATAACATCACCTACTTAAATTTTGAGTTACAATTTAGTGTGTTTATTGGTTGGTAATAGTACTCTCCACCCAATTATAGTTTATTTATATTTACAAAATTATTGCTTCCATATTTTATATTAAAGGCCATAAATTTTGAAATAGAATTGACATATATAAAATCAATCAAAATTAGGTAACTCAACAAACTATACGCGTGCCAATGGGTTATCCTTTGCCCGGTATGCAATTGCATGTTGTGGCTGGTCGAGGCACGGCTCAACCATTCAATCAATATGCTAGACAACAAGCGCAATTACCACAACCTAATCAACAACAACAACAACAACAGCAAATACAACAACCACAACCACAGCAGCAGCAGCAACAGCAACAACAGCAAGCTCAACCACAACCACAGCAGCAGCAACACCAGCAACAACAACAACAATCGCAGCAGCAACACCAGCAACAACAACAACAACAACAATCGCAGCAGCAACAGCATCAACAACAACAATCGCAGCAACAGCAACAACAAGCACAGCAACAAAAACAATTACAGCAACATCAGCAGCCACATCAGCAACAACAGCATCAACAGCAGCAGCAGCAACAACATCAACAACACCAACATCATAATCATCATCATAATCATCATCATCAAACTCCGCCGCCACCACCACCACGATATACGCCATATGTTGAAAAAGCAGCTGGTGCAAAATTTGCATGTGAAAGAGGTGTACCAGAGGGTGCAGCAAGTGTAACACAAACTGATACAAATAAAATGTTATTATCTCCAACATCTTCTCAAAATAATATTCATCATAATAATAATAATAATGTACAACAGCAACAACATCATCAACATCAACCACATCAACATATAATAAATAATGCAACTGTGGTGAATTCGGTAGCAACAACTCAACCTCAACAACAAACTGCAACGGCACCGGGATCCGTATTTTATGCGATGAATGTTTGACCCGGTGATTAATTAAACATTAATATAATAATAAATAAATAGTAAATAACAAATTGTCAGCAGAACTAGCTCAGTGAAGTAGTAAAATTAATATTAATTAATAAATTTTCTGTGATCATTCCTTTTTCTTTTCTTATATTATTTTTAATTGTTATGTTAATTTGTTTATAAATTAAATTGCTTTTAAATTTCGAAATTTTATTTAATAACAAATAACAAAATATAGAATTTAAAATTTTTTAAATAATTAAATTTATATTTTACCTTTTTTTTTGTCTGTTTTGGTATTTTATATTATTAATTAATTTTATTATTTTAAAATGAAAAAATATTAAATTTAAATGTAATTGTGTTCAACACCAAAATAATATTCTAGTTTTTAATTTTTAATATTAATTAATTATATGCGTAGTTCATTTCTCTTTTGCTATATGTGTACGTACTTTTAATTATGCATTAATATTTTAAAATTAATATCAATAAATTGCATATAAGATTTACTTACAGTATAAAAAAAATTAACTTAAGAGAAAAGCGACACATGACGGAGGAAATTTAATGAAACGAAAAAATTATTTTATATAATACTTACCATATAATAAAATAAAAATAATTAAAAGAAAAACAGGAATATTAATATTAACAAATGAATAATAATTTATCGTAATTATTTTAGTATATAAGAAAATATTAAATAAATTATAGAAAATGATATAAATTTATTATAAACATAGACAAATTAAATATCAGATAAGCGAGTCAGTAATATTGTACCAAAAAAACTATACCTACAATTTAAAAGACATTTTTCATAGAACATTAAAAATTTAATAGTAGATAATTTAACAATAATAATAATTTTAAAGTCATCACCAAATAAGCGAACGTAACAATAAATAATCAATGAAAATGCAATAGATATACAAATATAGTGTGTGCGTTCAAGACGCATTAATTAAATAATTAATTTTTTAAATTTGTATTAAAACATTATTAAAAACGAAGAATATTGATAACAATTTTACTTATTATATAATGTATTTCGTATAATCAGTAAGCATATTAAAAAAATAAGAGTATAAAGAATTAGGCTACAATAGCCGAATGGATTAACATATTTGTGTTAATTAATTAATATGCATTTCTTATGTATTTAATTTACTTTATTTATAATAAGTTAATAATGTCTATTAATAAGTAATTTATAAATAATCATAAAACATATAATTCAAGTCTGTCGGCTAAGTCCAAATTTCTAAAATTCAATTAATTATTCCTATAATTTTATATTGAATATTTTTATTAATGTTGATGTATGTGTGGATGGTATGAATATGCATACGATCGTGTTTGTGCAATGACCACACTGTCGCACAACTCAATATACACATAATGCATACATGAAATTTCAAATGATCATCTATCAAATCATACACTACTTAAATAATACCTATACTATAGTAATTTGTAGAATATGATATAATAAACTGCCAGAGTGTTTCTTGATTAAATGAATAAATAAGCTGTCCGACTAAAGCCTAGTCAGTGGTTTGCATGACCCAATAATCCCAAGGGTACGAAACATCAAGAAGACTTTTTTTTCTCTTCAACTTTTCTTCAAAATAACAATAACATAAAATTATCGTTACCACACCACTAATAAAATGCTGTGCAATAATTTCAATTATTAAATGGCCAATAATTCGCCTTACAAATCGCCATAGTTCGATTGTTCCATTGCGGGTGTCCCTCATCGATAAATCCTTGGTCAATTTTGTTCTATATGCATAATCAACATATCGTCATCCATATCGTCTATATCATTCTGTGAAATGTAATATGTTCGTCGACGATGTTTAATATTATGTACTTTTAGTCTGAATCTGTCATTCAAAATTAACTGTATGTCTTTCATATCATCATTATTACACAGATTGTGTTCTTCGCACCATCACTCTGTTACACATATTGCATAGTATTCATACCATACCTCACCTCACCATATTATCGCTATTTTATCTGCGCGTACCTACTATTATATAAGACTGTTAATAGGTTACCATTAACTTCAATTGGTCGACCCGAACGTTTGTTGTCTTTGAGTTAAAAAAAAACTGCTGAACGAAATGTTGTTAACTAATTCTTACCAGAGCGTTCTGTTAAGGCAATACCACTAAACCTTCATAAACTATTACATAAATCACTATATATTTTGATTTTTTTTTTTTTGTTTTTATTTTATTTTATTTTTTTTTTATTTATAATATTTTGATAATATTTATAGTTTTAAATTAAATTCAAATATAAAGTTCTAAACATTATTATAATAATAATTATGTTAACTTACTAATTTATATATAATTTAATACTTACTAATTTATTGTACATAGAGTTATCTACAAATTACACACACACTATCTTTTTTGTATAGTTTATTGAGTACAAATCTTATTCGAAAAACAAAGTAATGGATTATTAATTGTAAACTGTTGTATAGAATAATGTATTAATTAATATTTAAACTGAATTTAATTTATGTATTTCTTTGATTGTTCATATTTTTATAATATAAATACTGAAACCTATTTCTTTTAAAAAGAAATATATAAGTAATTTATGTATCATTTTTAAATTATTAATTATTTAATTTTAATAATTATTATAAAGAAAAAAAAATATTTTATTAAATAAAAAAAAAAATAACGAAGGATATAACACCAAAATCAAAAAACTAGACACTATACGATAATAGTTTCAAAAGTAGGGCATGATACACATTATGTATTATTTAGTGCAGTTTTTGCAATACTTTTGAAAAATTCATCCCAAATATGTTATTTTTTACTATCGCATATATTATATACGAAAATGTTAAATCATACAGTTTAGTCGTCAACTGGAACCACATTGAACCATTTAAAATGCAAATAATAGTCTTTATTAAATTATAAGTATCACAAATTGTGCCAAAGTTATAAAATTGTATAAATAAATGGCAAAATCATGTTTTTTCTTTGTTTGTTAATATAAAATTTAAATAATTAAATAAAACAAAAATAATAATACCAAAGAATTTGTTTAAGAAATAAATAAACAAAAACTGAAAATAAACAATATAAAAAAATATTTTTGTTACATTTTAAGACTTTTCCAAAAATAAAAATAAAAGACGCTGTTAAGTAAAACTGTTTCATTCATTGAATTTTTACATAATTAAACAACAACGCATACATTTTATAATTAGTATTTAATTAATTAATAATAAATAAAAATTACTATATATTTAAAAAAAAAAAAGAAAAATATAAAAATAATAAATAAATATTATAAAAATTAGTATTTTTGTTTATAATATAGAAATTTTAGTATTTCAAATTTCAATACATAGATTTATCTAAATTATATATTATAAAAAAAAATTATTGATATAATTGTTGAATAAAAATTATAAATTAAAAAAGATAACTTTTAAATTTAATTAAAAAAAAAACAAACAAAGAAAAGAATTGTTTTAGGATTATTATTAATAAATTGTAATAATAAATATTAATATATATGTTAAAAAAAACACCCCGTAACGTTAAAATCGTTATGTAATCGCATATTAATATAATATTCAAAAATAAATAATATTTAATAATTAATAGCAATAAAACATTTTTAAGAGAATATAGATCCGGAATTAAATTTAATTATATTATAATAATTGATTTGAAACTCTCTTAATTGTTTTTTTTTTATTATTATTAAATATATAATAAATAAAACAATATTTAAATATGATTAAAAACAAAACAAAACAAAGCAAAATTTAAAATTGATCTATTCTGAAATAAATAATTTAATTATATATTAATGCATTTTTATTAATTTAATTTACAAAATTTTGTATCAGCACAGAGCGCATAGTCTCGCATAATTAATTTAATTTAAAAGAAAAAAAAATGTGTCTAATTATTTTATTAAGTTCATCAATAGTTCCCCAACCTTTAACTACCGTCCATTGAAATCTGAAAAGAGAAACAAAAAAAATTAACCTATCATAAAATATCATTGCCTTGATTATGTCTTCGCCTAAGAAAAAAAAAACATCAACACAAATTATAACAAAAAAAAAAATGGTAAGTACAAAATAAAAACATAAATAATATATAATAAATAAATATATCATATACGAAGTTCTACACCAACACAATATATATAAGGACGAAAAAAAAAAAAAAGCGACTCACATGTGCACACCTTTAAAAAAAAAAAATAAATATCGGTCACCTTTAATGTAACACACTATCGGAATATATAAATTCAAAATTTTTGTAGCTTATATATCGGAACCGACATACTAATATTAATAACAAGTGTAGTGTATGAGGTAGAGGTGTAGCGAATATACATATGGGATATGAATTCGGCGGGTTCGAAATGCGATGATGGTCGCATATGAAAAAAAAAAAAATTCTCACATAGGTGGCTCCGGCCGCCTGGTGTATTTACAATTTTGAAAAAATCGAAAAGAATATAAGAAAAAAAGTAAATAGAAAAAAAAGAGGTAAACAAGAAAAAGAAAAAAAAAAAAGGGAATATCTTTTTTGCTTTTTTGCAGTCTTGAAAAAGAGTGATGGTTAAATGCCATTCCGAGCGACCTCATCGCTCCGATCCAATTTCTTTTTTCACAAAACGTAGAGCACGTCGATGCGCAGTTTATAGGTTAGCTCCGGACCCTGAATCCCTCCGGGAGCAGAGTTATGGCCATTCTCCGGTACCAAATTTCCCACGTTTGGGACCCCCTAACTCCGGGACCAACCAATATTTTCCAATGAGCTTATTACCAGTTATAGCCCCCACCTGGGCCTACAATTTATGGAGGAAAAGTTTTTCCTATCTATAACACTTTTCCGGCTATGGCTGCCCAAAGTTGGGAATTGCAAATGCAGACCTTTCTTCCGTTGGATGGAACTCTAGGAAATACTCAAATATCCAAAAATCTAATGATGCAGAAAGATGAAGCAAGGTTTAATCTTTACGATAAAATTTATTTTGGAATTTTCCGATGAGAAATGGGGATTTTCCTAGAACAACGAAAAACATCGATTTTCGCATGTTTTCCGATGGGATTTTTCCGGCTTTCCCGACCGAATTCTCCGAAATCCTAATTATCCCATATAATAGACTATATGACACGTATTTTGAACTATAACACAAGTCTCTAAGTATTATAGTGCTCCCACAATAATTGCTCAAAGTAAGGCTTACCGAAAAAAACCCAAATTTCACCCCTTAATAACTCCGCCATTTTGGATTTCCCAGAAGTGGTCCCACTACAAAGTTGTGGTCCTTGTCCTCCTCTATTGGATTCCCAAAGGAAAAAGCTCTAGCTCTAAAACTCACGAAATCCGGTTTTTTCATATTTTGAGTCCGTTCCGTACATCACCACAAAAGTTATGAGACGATTTTCCACATTGTGTTTGAAATTCATTCAAATGTCCCAAAACTTATGTAAAAAGTGTTTTTTTTAACGTTTTGGACATTTAAATGTACCATTATGTGGTCAAATTCGGACATAACTTTTGCGGTGCCTTTTTTTTTAAATCGAATTAATGGTCCGATTTGCCTGAAAATTTCCAATTATCTTAATGAAAATATTAGAAACACATTTTACCACTATGGAACATCGAGATTTTCACGGGTTTTCCCAGAATTTTCATTTAAAGTTTTTCATATGTATGAAAAAAAAATTTTGTTTTTGTATGAAATTTCATTGGAAGAAATTGCTCGTCGAAGGAAAAACAATTAAAAAAATATTTGTGTGTGTGTGCCTTGTTTATTTCTAAAAAAAAAATTTTTAAATAAAATTATATTCGAAAAACAACAAATACAAGTCATTTGTTTTTATTTAAATTTTTTTCTTTTCCATTCGAATTAAAGGTAAACAATAAAGAACAACATTGGTGCGTGCGTAGCGTATTACAGAATGCAATGGAAGAAGGAAAAACAATTACAAAAATATTTGTGTGTGTGTGTGTGTGGTTTATTTGTAAAAAAAAAATTTTAATTAAATTTACATACTAAAAACAACAAATACAAGCCGTTTCTTTTTATTTAATTTTTTCTTTTCCATTCTAGTTAATGTGAACAATAAACAACAACATTGGTGCGTGCGTCGCGTATTGCAGAATATAATGGAAGAATGCTCGTCGAAAGAAAAGCAATTACAGAAATATTTGTGTGTGTGTGTTTATTTACAAGAGAAAACTTTTGATCTAACAAAATAGGATTAAAATGTAATGAGCATTTGTTTTCATCAGTAGACGACACCGAAGTTTCCCTAAAATTTACAATTGAAATTTTTCATATGCAAGAAGAATGAATTAATGATTTTATATAGAAGAAGATTTTCCCGAAGAGAAAAAAAAAACAATTTAGATTTTATATAGAATTTTTATTACTTCGACGAGTATTTCTTGCCGTAAAATGTTTGAGATTTCATATCAAATTGTCCATTTCAATTTATTATTTTTCAACAAAACAATAGGGATCACACAGAAAAAAGAAAAAGAAAACAACAAATCACTTAAAAATAAATAAATAAAATATTATATAAAAAAAAAAAAATATTAAAACAATTCCAAACACTACTGAATAATTGAACCACCAAAATAAATATTCACAAAACCATAATACAAAAATAAAGTAAATAAACAGTAAAAATGTAAATATTAAAAATTTGCAAGAAAAAATTATTCTTTCCTTTCGTTTGGAAAAGAAGAAAAGAAAAAAGTGAACAACAAAAATGATAATCGAAAAAAAAACTTCAAAAATTTATGAACAAATAATTAATCAATGTCTACGCAAAATAAATCACGGAAAATTATATTTCTGATAGTGTAGCGACTATGATTCTTGGCCGACATAAAAAAAATTAGTGTTCGTTTCTTCAATTTACTTACATCGTTTTTTTTTTTTAATGCTCTTTTTCATTTTTAAAAATATTCCTAACCTAATTGATATTCACTTAAAAATTACAAATGATCCGATTCGATATTCTCTTTTTTAAGTAAAATTATTAAAATTAATAATAATAATAAATACCTTTTTTAATATGTCGTATTTTGTAACACACTTTGAAAAGTTTATAATGTAAACGTTGATTTGAATTTAGCATATACCAATAATCCATTACATTATATTAAAGCGAAATTATCATTACAATATTTGATTGATATGGATGGCACCAAAATCTGAAAATAAAAATATTTATACAGTAGCATTAGGTGATGAAACTATAAGATAGTTTTCGTTTTGTTTTTGTTAAATTTATTAATTTTATACTTACAATTTTATACATCAACAAAACCTTCAGATGGAATTGTATTGCTTGTAATTATATACATTTAGGTCTTTCATGTGCTTTGCATCTTTGTAAATTCAATTCCAGACAAGAATGAGCTGTAGTCGAATACTTAACAGGCGTCTATCATTTTTATTTCTTCCTGCGGTTAAACATATAGAATGTATTGCACCCGATCTAAACTCACATTTAGTATATATATATATATATATATTTGTTATTATATCACAATTTTTTTTATTTAACTATATTATTCATTTAATATTAATATTTTTTATTTATTATATATTTATTTATAATTATATATAAAATAATTAATAAAACAAAAACAAAGTTATGTCAAACAAGAAAATTTGTAAGCAACCATTTTGAATTTTATTTATACTTTGACATACACCATGTGACCAAATTTTTATGGATATTCTCTAATAGCAATACAGCATTTTGACAGCATTTCCCTCTTTCCAGATATTATTATGGTAGAATATTATCAATTAAACAATAAGAAATCATATGAATGTTTTTAATCATTAATAATCTTAGTTCCTGCAAAAACCTATAAATTTTAGTAAGGCATAGTTTTTGGTCATGTTAAATCCAGTGGAACTTACAATCGTCATTACAACCAAGTTGGTAAAAGTTAGGTAATAATGATAGCCCACTATGCATTTTCAAACAATGTTAATCGTAAATATAATTGTATATTCAATGAGTTTATTATTACGTTAATGGCATCCATCATATTTCAATTTATTAATGATTTCTCATTAAAAATATACAAATATTTTCAAGGTATTTAATTGTTGAAACACAAAAGGCAGCTGTAAAATAATAGCATCGCCCTAATAATTTAAATGTTATGTATAATAACTATTTCATATCGCATCAATATTTCTTATTTTAATAATATTACCTTTGAATCTCCATAGCTCCGCATCTCCAGGAAAATCGGAAAAAGTCATCGACAAAAAATTGTTTTTTTTTTAAGTTCTACAATCTCTGAAGCTTCGCTAGGGTATAGTGAAGTCAAGAGAAAAAATATTACAAAAGTTGCGTTATGTGCAAAACTTGTGAACCGATATAAACTGTACAATATAATTTGAACGCAAAAATTAATGAACTATTCCAAAGCGAAGCTGGGTCGATACAGTAACAATAGATACACCGTGAGACGACACCTCGTGGTTGTGACATATTACGGTTGTGCCGTGCCAGTGCTTTCATTTCTTCTTATTACATATAACCACATAGAACATAGTTTTGGTTCGGTTTTCTATTTAGTTATTTACATTTTTTTTGTTTGTGTTTTGTACGTATAATTATTATTCAATTATTTGTTAATCATGTAAAAAGAAAATGGAAAATTAAAAAATTAAACTAAAGTGCTAAATAATATAAAAAATAAAATAAATCAAAATGGAAAGCACTTACAAGTTACACGTCGTTCAAGTGAGTAATTTTTTGTACTTTTGTGTGTGATGTTAGATCTAGATTACTGATTCGACTGGTATTCTATAAATATTTTAACTTTTTTTCATTAATTATTTTAAAGACGCACCTATTCAAGCAAAAAAAAAGTAAATTTCTTGAACAACAAAAGTTAAAACAAATTGTATCAAAAAATGTAAATAAAATTATGGAAGAAGAAATGCCAGCACGTGCAGAACAAAATAGAGTACAGAAGTTGTTGCGAAACATCATAAAGACAAATTTATGGATACATTATAGATATTTATTTACAATATGATTTACTATTTAGAGATGTTAAAGAGGTTATGTCGAATCCAGTAAATAGTATAATGCGTAAATATTATCCAGAAAAAGAATATTTGGATAAAAAACGTCCACAAACTGTTGCTACACAATGTAAAAATTCATTAAGTAATTTAATGGATATATTAATATGTAAAGAACCATCATACACATATATACGTTATATAAAACCAAATGATGTACAAACAGCGGACACATTTGATAATAAATTAATATACATCAAGTTAAATACTCAGGTTTAATGGAAAAATTACGTGTATGACGTGCGGGTTTTGCATATCGTCGTACATATGAAATGTTTTTACAACGTTATAAATGTTTAAGTAAATAAACGTGATCACATTATAAAAATGGTTCAGCTCAAGTTAAATAACGAATTAAATTATGGTGAATATCGTATGTGTAAAACAAACATATTTATACGTTTACCGATAACATTGTTCGACACCGAAGATGCATTTCAAATGAAAAAACATTATTTAGCATAAAAAATTCAAGCCGCATGGAAAAGTCGTAAACAGCGTAGAATATATTTGCAAATGCGTAGTACTGCCCGCAATATTTGCACAAAAATATATACAACGTTATTTAGCGATAAAAAAAAGGCGGAACATCGTTGTGATTCTGCCATTCGAATACGTGCATTTATTAAAGGCCTTATAACACGTAATGATAAACCGAATGGTTATAATGACTCATTTATTGCACATTCATAACGTTTATAATTAATAACAAGTTAACAATTTTGTAACAATATCATTTGGCAAAGAAACATTAAAATATTCAACACCAGTTATAAAATTTGATCGTCGCGGTTATAAACCGAGTGAACAAAAACATCGTTTACCATTAGATAAAATTGATTTTTGTATAACAAGTGAACATGATAATTTAATGTTGGTACGTATACCATCTGAATAGAAAAAAAGATAAAGGTGATTTAATATTACCATTTCCAGAAATTATTGAATGTTGTATATGGACTATTGATGTTACAGGTAAACGACAAAATGTGAATATTGTTGAAACTACTTCGTAAGTATATTCTATTAATATATATATTATATTATGTTGTAACCTAGAAAATATTTGTATATTTTCAATGAGAAATCATTAATAAATTGAAATATGATGGATGCCAATAACGCAATAACAAACTCAATGAATATACAATTATATTTACGATTAACATTGTTTGAAAATGCATAGTGGGCTATCATTATTAACTATCTTATTATTATTATTCTTTTATATTAGCCAATCATTCATAAAAATATAATTGAATTTGAATTAATAAAGTTCATCAATTGATCAAATTACTATATACTCCCATGAGGAGTATTTTACCAACTTGGTTGTAATGACGATTGTAAGTTCCACTGGATTTAACATGACCAAAAACTATGCCTTACTAAAATTTATAGGTTTTTGCAGGAACTAAGATTATTAATGATTAAAAACATTCATATGATTTCTTATTGTTTAATTGATAATATTCTACCATAATAATATCTGGAAAGAGGGAAATGCTGTCAAAATGCTGTATTGCTATTAGAGAATATCCATAAAAATTTGGTCACATGGTGTATGTCAAAGTATAAATAAAATTCAAAATGGTTGCTTACAAATTTTCTTGTTTGACATAACTTTGTTTTTGTTTTATTAATTATTTTATATATAATTATAAATAAATATATAATAAATAAAAAATATTAATATTAAATGAATAATATAGTTAAATAAAAAAAATTGTGATATAATAACAATTACAAAATGTAGGTTTAGATCGGGTGCAATACATTCTATGTGTTTAATTGCAGGAAAAAATAAAAATGATAGACAACCTGTCAAGTATTCGACTGCAGCTCATTCATGTTTGGTTTTTGGAATTGATTTTTCAAAGATGCAACACAAAAGAAAGAACTAAATATATAATTACTAGCAATACCATTTCATCTGAAGGTTTTAATGATGTATAAGTATTGTAAGTATAAAATTAATAAATTTAACAATAACAAAACGAAAACTATCTTATAGTTTCATCACCTAATGCTACTGTATAAATATTTTTATTTTCAGATTTTGGTGCCATCCATATCAATCAAATATTGTAATGATAATTTCGCTTTAATATAATGTAATGGATGATTCGTAGATGCTATATCCAAATCAACGTTTACATTATGAATTTTCCAAAGTGTATAACAAAATACAAAGTTCCATTTTTGTGTTTTTTTTTGGCTTTTACACATATTCAAAAAGGTATTTATTATTATTTTTAATTTTATTTATTTTACGTAAAAAAGAAAATATCGAATGGATCATTTATCCTTTTTAAGTGAATATTAATTAGGTTAGGAATATTTTTAAAAATGAAAAAAAAAACATTAAAAATAAGAAAAATATGCAAAAATTGAAGAAGCAAACACTAAATTTTTTTATGCCTACCAAGCATCATACTCCATACACTATCGGCTGTATTATATTTTAACATTTATTTTGCGTAGATATTGATTAATTATTTGTTTAACTATTTTTAAGTTGTTTTTTTTTCGATTACCATTTTTGTTCTTTTTTTTTTTTTCCCAACGAAAGGAAAGAATAATTTTGTCAAGTAAATTTTTAATAGCATTTTGTATTATGGATTTATTTTGGTGGTTCAATTATTCAGCAGTGTTTGGAATTGTTTTAATATTTTTTTTTTTTTATATAATATTTTATTTATTTATTTTTAAGTGATTTGTTGTTTTCTTTTTCTTTTTTCTGTGTGATCCCAATTGTTTTGTTGAAAAATAATAAATTGAAATGGACAATTTGATATGAAATCTCAAACATTTTACGGCAAGAAATACTCGTCGAAGTAATAAAAATTCTATATAAAATCTATATTGTTTTTTTTTTCTCTTCGGGAAAATCTTCTTCTATATAAAATCATTAATTCATTCTTCTTGCATATGAAAAATTTCAATTGTAAATTTTAGGGAAACTTCGGTGTCGTCTACTGATGAAAACAAATGCTCATTACATTTTAATCCTATTTTGTTAGATCAAAAGTTTTCTCTTGTAAATAAACACACACACACAAATATTTCTGTAATTGCTTTTCTTTCGACGAGCATTCTTCCATTATATTCTGCAATACGCGACGCACGCACCAATGTTGTTGTTTATTGTTCACATTAACTAGAATGGAAAAGAAAAAATTAAATAAAAAGAAACGGCTTGTATTTGTTGTTTTTAGTATGTAAATTTAATTAAAATTTTTTTTTTACAAATAAACCACACACACACACACACAAATATTTTTGTAATTGTTTTTCCTTCTTCCATTGCATTCTGTAATACGCTACGCACGCACCAATGTTGTTCTTTATTGTTTACCTTTAATTCGAATGGAAAAGAAAAAAATTTAAATAAAAACAAATGACTTGTATTTGTTGTTTTTCGAATATAATTTTATTTAAAAATTTTTTTTTTAGAAATAAACAAGACACACACACACAAATATTTTTTTAATTGTTTTTCCTTCGACGAGCAATTTCTTCCAATGAAATTTCATACAAAAACAAAATTTTTTTTTCATACATATGAAAAACTTTAAATGAAAATTCTGGGAAAACCCGTGAAAATCTCGATGTTCCATAGTGGTAAAATGTGTTTCTAATATTTTCATTAAGATAATTGGAAATTTTCAGGCAAATCGGACCATTAATTCGATTTAAAAAAAAAGGCACCGCAAAAGTTATGTCCGAATTTGACCACATAATGGTACATTTAAATGTCCAAAACATTAAAAAAAACACTTTTTACATAAGTTTTGGGACATTTGAATGAATTTCAAACACAATGTGGAAAATCGTCTCATAACTTTTGTGGTGATGTAGGGAACGGACTCAAAATATGAAAAAACCGGATTTCGTGAGTTTTAGAGCTAGAGCTTTTTCCTTTGGGAATCCAATAGAGGAGGACAAGGACCACAACTTTGTAGTGGGACCACTTCTGGGAAATCCAAAATGGCGGAGTTATTAAGGGATGAAATTTGGGTTTTTTTCGGTAAGCCTTACTTTGAGCAATTATTGTGGGAGCACTATAATACTTAGAGACTTGTGTTATAGTTCAAAATACGTGTCATATAGTCTATTATATGGGATAATTAGGATTTCGGAAAATTCGGTCGGGAAAGCCGGAGAAATCCCATCGGAAAACATGCGAAAATCGATGTTTTTCGTTGTTCTAGGAAAATCCCCATTTCTCATCGGAAAATTCCAAAATAAATTTTATCGTAAAGATTAAACCTTGCTTCATCTTTCTGCATCATTAGATTTTTGGATATTTGAGTATT
This sequence comes from Bibio marci, assembly GCA_910594885.2. Lineage (NCBI taxonomy): Eukaryota > Metazoa > Arthropoda > Insecta > Diptera > Bibionidae > Bibio > Bibio marci. The sequence goes on along the minus strand of OU343116.1, from coordinate 25,402,944 downwards.
TCCTAGACTTCCATCTAACGGAAGAAAGGTCTACATTTGGATTTCCCAACTTTGGGCAGCCATAGCCGGAAAAGTGTTATAGATAGGAAAAACTTTTCCTCCATAAATTGTAGGCCCAGGTGGGGGCTATAACTGGTAATAAGCTCATTGGAAAATATTGGTTGGTCCCGGAGTTAGGGGGTCCCAAACGTGGGAAATTTGGTACCGGAGAATGGCCATAACTCTGCTCCCGGAGGGATTCAGGGTCCGGAGCTAACCTATAAACTGCGCATCGACGTGCTCTACGTTTTGTGAAAAAAGAAATTGGATCGGAGCGATGAGGTCGCTCGGAATGGCATTTAACCATCACTCTTTTTCAAGACTGCAAAAAAGCAAAAAAGATATTCCCTTTTTTTTTTTTCTTTTTCTTGTTTACCTCTTTTTTTTCTATTTACTTTTTTTCTTATATTCTTTTCGATTTTTTCAAAATTGTAAATACACCAGGCGGCCGGAGCCACCTATGTGAGAATTTTTTTTTTTTTCATATGCGACCATCATCGCATTTCGAACCCGCCGAATTCATATCCCATATGTATATTCGCTACACCTCTACCTCATACACTACACTTGTTATTAATATTAGTATGTCGGTTCCGATATATAAGCTACAAAAATTTTGAATTTATATATTCCGATAGTGTGTTACATTAAAGGTGACCGATATTTATTTTTTTTTTTTAAAGGTGTGCACATGTGAGTCGCTTTTTTTTTTTTTTCGTTCTTATATATATTGTGTTGGTGTAGAACTTCGTATATGATATATTTATTTATTATATATTATTTATGTTTTTATTTTGTACTTACCATTTTTTTTTTTGTTATAATTTTTGTTGATGTTTTGGTTTTCTCAGGCGAAGACATAATCAAGGCAATGATATTTTATTATAGGTTAATTTTTTTTGTTTCTCTTTTCAGATTTCAATGGACGGTAGTTAAAGGTTGGGGAACTATTGATGAACTTAATAAAATAATTAGACAGATTTGTTTTTCTTTTAAATTAAATTAATTATATTTAATAACGTTAAACATTTAAATAAAGATCACAATTAGTGATAATTACCATATAAATATATTGTTTTATATCTATTATTTATATTATTTTATATTAATCTTCAAAGGCTTCAAAATACTTGAAATGTATTTTTATTTGTTACTTATTAATATATACCTGTATATAATCCCATTCCAAAACTACATACCAAATTGGTCAAGAGATCATTCAGTTGCACAATGATGCGCTAGGTATTAATTTTAAAGAAAATTGTTAATAAATACCAGTATAATCCTATTCCAAAGGTTATCGAAATAGGATTATACAGGTATTTAATTTCTTGTAATTATTTTCTTTATATCAAATATTACTGAACATTGTAGTCAATTAATATCGAATTATCTTAATCATCAGTATACACATAAATAATTAATTTTTACTTATAATTATATATAAATATCTTACTTCTATTATACTATTTATTGTATTAATTTTAACCCTTTTAATATGTATTCAGTAAACATAAATGAATTAACTAAATATTTATGATGACATTTTACTAATTACATTACTTTAAATGAATTTTAAATAACTATATGTTCTTTTAACAAATTTATTTTAATATTTTAAATAGAACGAATTCTAAAGTTGTAATTAAAATTCAATAAAAAACATAATGGTTTAAAAAAAAAAAACCATTTCTTGAGAGTTCTATTTAAATAATAAGTTTAAAATGCAAATTGTAAACCAATTTAATTAGGATTACTTTATAATTAAGGGTTTGTTTGTTATTTATCTTATATAATAAGTGTTACATGTAATTGTAATTGTTAAACTTTATACTCATGAAATAAAATTCAATTATAATAAAAAGCTATTTTATAACATTGAAACCTTGATAGAAATTTTAATTTAACTAATACCATATTCATTTTTAATGTATAATATTATTTCTAATACGAGTATAATATTTAATTGTGGTAGTTACAATATACAATTACATTTAAAATTTAATTCATGCTTAAAGCTAAAACTTATTTTATTTATACATTTATTAAAATAACATATTTTATATCGTCAATTTGATAGAATGGTGTGTTGCTAATAATTCATTTAATAATACTCTGATGATAGAAGTAACATAAGTTTGCCACAATTTAATAATCGAATTATGTGTTGTTTCAATATACTTTTTTTAAATCATCTGCAAATATTAAAAAAAAATTAGATTAATATTACAGAGAATTTTTTTTAAAAATATTTTATATTACCAGTAAACAAAGCAAATATGGGGGCGACCAATCACTCAAATAAAATATAATCACTAATTATATATAATTAGTGAATTGTTATCGATTCCCATTAGGTCAAATTTATCAACTTCACTGTAATGATATATGTTCTTGATTTTGCATTATCTCCACGTATAGCATAGATTTTTGTTGTAGTCCATTGTCCATCACAAATAACTGCAAAAAATGCTATACATAAGCTTCCATTGGTTGTGGTCCTGTAGTATATTTAATAATTATCACCAATGGTATGACGAACGTAATAGTTCCAATTTTTTTGGTACACCAGCATCTATATTTATTTAATGATGTGATTGTATCATATGTGCAGCATATGTAAATTTTGTTGTTAATAGCATTGAAGCTAAAATTTGCATTGAACTAATGTAAACTAATGTAATAAATAAAAATTAAACAATATTTTCACTATCATATGGTTATGATTGCCTAATAACTATTCTGAAAAAATTGTATATTTTAGTTATTTTTCAAAGTTTTTGATCTGTTTATGTAGTTGTGTGTTTTGTATGCATGCGTGAGTATGTGTATACTTAATGCTTTGCATTTCTGTTTAAGGAATTTCGATGAAATTTCGTATAAAGGTTCTCGAAATAGGATTGAAACAACAGGTATTTATTAATAAGTTTTTTAAAATTCATACCTGGCGCATCTTTATTAATTGTGCAACTAAATATTTTAACATAATATTACATGTGTTATGAATATTTTGAAATGTCTAAGCAATCTAATTATTTTGTTTTCTATTATGGTACGGATAGATGTAAATTTAATTTATGTTCCAACACTAACCTGATCAATAATTGACATAATTGGTTGGTAAACCATATCATAGCTATGTTTATAACTCTGATCTCTGCTTGAAGTAGCATTACCAAATATATTCTTCAGCTATAATATTATAAATTATATTATTATTATTAATTAATAAGCTACATATTATTATAAAGAATAAATTACCTCTAATCCGATGCATTAAACCCTCATAATATTCCATTGAATTTACATGTTAATTTCAATCATTGCTGCTCAGATACCAGAACATTTCGTCTTTCTAAATCTGTTCTGAAGCGAATGAAAAGCCGGAATATTAGTTAAAAAGGAAATGTAAAAGATATTAAAAGATATTGGTAATTTCCCAAATTAAAGGATTCTGAACATGTTTTTTTCAATTTGATATACCAATTTGTTGTAAAACTGTAAAAGTGCATCATATAATTTTGAAAATATTGGTTTTCGAGCCAATAAAGAAACATTTGTGTTTTCTAATTTTAACTGACTTTAATCAAAAAAATCAAACACAAAAAAACAATTTGAAAACTGTTTTAAACAATTTTAATATGATGTGAAAGATAAAGAATGTTCAAAAAGCAAAAAAAAAAGATTTGACAATATGAACAAAGTGGCAGGTCAATTAAACATAATAATACACAAAAAGTTATTACGGCAAGTTATTATAATTTATATAATTTGTTTTATACTTTATTGATTAATGCTAATTTTATATAGTCATAGAAAACATTAGCATAATGAAGGAAAATCAATTCAATAAAAGACAAATAGAAAAAAAAAACAGTGAAAATGTCGCAAAACAATTTCTTGCATAGAATTGTTAGGAATTTATTTTGAGAATTTTAAACGATGACAAACGCACTTTTAATGTAGCAAGTAGGCAGCTTCAACAATTTTGAAAAACATAATGATATATCTAAATATCTACCATATCTATAAATAAGTACTACGTCTGCATCTTGAAATTTTTGTATTTAATTACTTATTAATCGGATACAATTTGACTATGATAAAAAATTTTGTTGGAAAATGCAAAAAGAAAAATATTATCAAATTGAAACATTTTTATATTTTTAAATTATAGTATTTTTCTTACCTTATATTGCATTGTGTGATGCTTACTGATTTTATTAGAAATTAACCATTACGTACTGGACAGCTGAATCCCTTATTTAACTAAAATATAAATTAAATTTTATTTTTAATTTTTACACATTTTTACTTTTTTTTTTAGAGGTTATGTTACATGAGACATCTATTAAAAACACAATCTTAAGTTGAATATTATTCCTTTTCAGTTGGAAACCGCAAAATCATTAAGAAATATATAATCATCATTTACAATTGTATTTTTTATAATTATTTATGATAAATTATAAAAAAAAAAGTTAAAAAATTTCTTTTACATCACTTTCTTTTTTACTACAAACAACGCTTTACTTTTACTTCTTGTTTTTTATTAATCTAATTATTGAATATGAATATATTTAGCTGTTGTTTTTATTTGACGTGACGTTACTTGGACGGACCGCTTAACCTATAGTGACTGTATCGGCTCAGCTTCGTTTGGGTATAGTGAAGTCAAGAGAAAAACTATTACAAAAGTTCTTTTAACACAAACACAAACATTTAGCGTAAAAAACATTACAAGAATTATTTTATTAATTTTGTCAACAAAATCTTCAAATCAGTAACGAATAAAAAGTAACGATTACTTTTTGAAAAGATTCGATTCCGACCGATTACTTAGAAGTAATGGAAAATCCCATTACTAGTCTCAATAATTATTGAAATTTAAATAGCAAAAATAATAATAAAGTTGAAAAAAAATTTAATTGGCTATGCGCACAATACAGAAATGGTAGAAAAGAACGAACGAAAATGACAATACCTGCGTCAATATTATAAAATTGCCTGGTACAATGAGAATTTTACTATGAATAAAATATATAAACAAATAAAATTATGAAATAAAAAAAAAAGCACATGATCGTATTGGATTCGCAAAACCTTACAATGGTATTTATTTAGATAAAAATAACTATTGTAAAATGTTTCCTAAAAATAATAAAAATCTTGAAACTGGAAAAATTCACATAGGGCATAAAGAAACATTTATTATAAAATTAATTAATTAGAATAATAATAAATAATAAAATAACACAAATATGATAAAGGAAAAATTATAAATCATTATAAATAATAGATATCTTTGGAAATATTGTGTTGGACGCTACGCAAAGATTAAAAATATATGATCAAACACACACACATCACTATGTGGACTCATCTCTATGTGGACTAATCACCATTTTAAAAGTAATAGAATTATGGAAACAAGAAAAGCTTGTCAATACTTACAATATAATGGCACTGCATCTAATGGTTCAAGTTTTTTTTGTCACTAGTTGACAGGGAATATGTGTTATTACTGGGTTTGAAATATACTTGCCCAGAATCGTTAAGAAGTGACATCCATTTTAATGTTTTTATCTTAGTATTTTCCCGTTTTTGACCCATTATTTCAGAATTTTCAAAATGTGAATTATATTATACCAGTTGATATATTGAATATTCAAACACAATAAGAGTATATTCAAGGACAAAAAGAACCAACGTAAAAAATAACATACGAATATAACATGGATCAGAAAACTCACACGATTTAAGGAATATAAAATCCATTGCCGAGTTCGTCCTATTAAAGATATATAATCAATATGTGAATCAAAATAAACAATTGTACGGTCAATATACACTTCTAATCCAAATCAAGAGTCCTGTGTTAACATTATTTAAAACCACTACCATCAAAATTATACGAATAAATTAAAATCACATTATTACAAGTAAAGTTAATATCCTTATATACTATTATATTGTAGCACAACACGTGAGAAGCTAAATATATCATCACATACATCGAAAAGTATCGTATTCCCCCACACGCCATGCACACATATAGTTGAAGCTTGATTGAGATATGTTATTATTAAAATTTTTAAAATGTTTCGGGGGGATACCGAATCAGATCACGAGAATCAAGCCATTCCGCCACAGTACCGTCTATCGTCATATCCAGCATCTGTTCGACGGCCAACCGAAACATATCCACCTCTTTGATCAGTTGAATTCCAGTACCAGTAAAACCTTCTAGTTTCCAAAGCCGGGAATTGAAATACGACATGCGCCCCAGTCTCCTCGTCTTCCATGCACAGTCTAAAAATGTCTACTGAAAATATTCCCAACTTTTTTAGATAATACCCGAAACCTACATCTCAAGTAACAATTTCCACCAATTTTCAAAGGGTTTCTCGCGCCATGCTTAGCACCACCCTAGTCTTATTTACTGTATAATATCGCAGAGCTATTTTAGATTGCCTATACATCCACTCATGTTTCCCCAATATTGCCGATGTTCTTCCATGACCCATTTCTCGATTAAATCCCTCACCATATCAATACCAATGGCAGAATATGGTTTCGGACCATTGAAAATCAAGGCCGGCTCCTTCTTTGTTGTCCGTCTTTTCATTTGCATTGATTCCCATGTGTTCCCTTATGCAAACCAAAGTGAGCACATTTCAAAGCCAAAGATGTAGTCATCTGTGTCTATTCCAAACTTCTGATCACTGTCTGATTATTCTGCGTGCAACTAGAATTTTATTTCCCTGCACCCACGACCAAATAATCCAAAACATTTATTAAGGCCATGTTGGGATGCGTTATATAACATTAACTATATAATCCTGACCATTACACCATCATCATCAAATTACCATTTATTTCATTCTATGCAAAACTTCTTCAATGGTAACAATTTCAATAATGATAATGATGTCATAAAACTCACTTGGTTCAGTTAGTTGCTGATAAGGAAATTATATGAGCATGGCGATTCATGAGGTTGTCAAAAAGATAGTCAAAGATCATCCGCAACAAAGTGGACAGGGACAATACTTTAGTGAATAAATTCCGTTTTGTATTCATAAAACAATTCGCAATCACTTAGTTGCCAAACCAATTTATTATTATTATGTGTACAATATATTATAGTTGCTCTATATACAAATATATATTGATGAGATTCACGTGCTTCCTTACGTGCTAGGCTCTTATACATATCCATAAATGTATATATATTTTCTTCGTCGTTTGCTGTACATTATAAGTATCGCAAATTACATTTTTCTCTTTCATATATTATTAAATACACAATAACATAAATTTATTATTATTTTTTATGTTTATTTTTATTTCAAAAACGTTTTAGACTTTCATTATAATTTCAGTATGTGAACGAAATTCATTTGAATAAGTTTAATTTAAAAAATATTTACTGACAACACAAATTCTATATTAATTTTTTAACTATAATTAATGCAATATATAAAAAAAAAATTGTTTATCGCATAAAATTTTGTATAACATTTAATTGTTGTGATAATAAAATTATAGTTTAAGTTCGATTAAAACAGTACAAATATAAAAAAATATAGGAAATAATTAGTGGCGGTGAGTACTAATAATTATTTAGTTGTAATATATAATATATAATACAATTTATTGTTGTTTTGGAAATTCACGATTATTTATAATGTGATTATGATAATTGCGCATAATTTTACGAATTAAAATTCTGGGCAACTCAACGGTGTGTGTTTTAAATATTTCTTATATTGATATAGGAATTTATAAACGGCAATGTTAATGTGACACAATTCGTAAAGTAAATTCAGGTGCTTTATCAATGAAACGAATATTTAAACTTTTTGAACCAATTCTGAAGAAGCGTTCGTAATTATATAATAAAAAAAAACATCTAACATATAATACATATTTGCTTCAACTTTAAAAAATAATATGTTTGGTTTATAGTTATTAATCATTGACCCAAAAAATAATCTTAAATTCCCTATCTATTAGTGATTCACTTATTATGTATTATATAGCATTAATTCCATTAGGAAATTTATACATATTTAATTTTAACCGCCATATAAAATATAACCTATATATTAATAAAATTGATCATTTCGTTATCAAATCGAATAATTGCAGAATTTAATGCCAAAGTCAGAAGATCAAACAAGACTAGTATTTATATATAGAAACTTTCCCAGAGAGACAACAAGTAAATCCCGGATTCTCTTTACTTTCATTTGAAATGATAAATTTTGCACAGTAATACAGTTGAAATATTATAAGTCAATCAAAAAATACAACAAAAAATAAGAAATTCAAAATGCAATCAGCAACTGTTACTATAGATTTTTACATCAGCGTTTGCCTATAAGGCTTCAGCGCAGCTATAGTTTGATTGATTATACATTAATCATAACCATTTGAATTTTAAATTGATTCAAGATGAACAATTTTTACCCAATGATATAGGAAAATTCATAATATGCTGAAAAAAGTAATTTGAAAAAACTGGGCAAACGGATACTATTTTTGAGACGTCTCAAAATGCACTGTATAGGAATATGTAATCAAAAATATATAATAGAATCCTATTTAGAAATCTTATATTGACCTCAACCAAATTGATTATTTGTCAGAATAAGATTAATTGAATGTATGCAGTCGCCGAGTAACATTTTCAAAAACTGATCCACCACACCAACTAATTTTAAAAAAATTATCATTCTACACGACTTAACAGCGTGCCTCGTAGACGGCAGTGAACTTTTGTTAAAAATACTAATGCATATTATAAACATAAAATAAAATTGTATGAAAAGCTAAACTTATAGAAGATACCTCAGCGCAAATCTAATGAATTTTCTTTGCATTGACTTCATTCTTGTTTTTCATAAGATGGCGTCCAAATATTACATAATAATAATTCGTATAAATTCACCAAGTTCATGAATTACAAAATGAAAATCTATTATATATATTAATAATATGATGGTCATGTGATACTTGAAATTAATTCTTTTTTTTATCAACCAGCATCAACATTGTGAAATGCAATAAAATTGTCTCTGAACAATATCGTATATCCGAAATGTTGTATTGACGCTTCGCGTTAAATTTTGTCATTATCATTTGTCTTACATTCAGAGAAATTTAAACGATAAATTAAAGTTTATTTATGTATAATCTAAATATATAGTACCTGACCACGCAACTAAACAAAACCTGGAATTAGTAATAATGTTCAATATTTTATACTTTTCTAATTATTCCGGATTGAAGTCTTGAATTAAATCAGTTTCAATGTTTGGCAAGATACAAGAATTACAATTTATGAACTCACCAAATGATCGCATCAAACCTTGAATTTAAATGATTGTATGCTAATAAATCCGCAAACAGAATTCTATTTGCAGGACAATGTCCATAAGCTCTATTGCGTTGTTTACGATTAGTTTTTAATTCATTTTCGCATACCAAGGGTAAATTTTACACTTTTCGTATACGTAGTGGAATATAATTATTAAATTAAATAAATATGAAATTACAAAATAAATCATCAATGCTTCTGAACTGTCTCATCGCATGGTCAAACAAATTACAATATCAACTAGATTTTTTAAATTAAATCTTAAAAACTGTTATTGTTATTGTTTTTTGTCAAAATAATGCTTTGGTTACGCGTGATAAGATTGGTGTGTGCATACAGACTTTTGGTTCATCCTATATTAAAAATTATCACATTTTCCAAACAATACGTTTGCATCTTCTTTAAATATCATTGATTCATGATGAATAGATTATATATTAGATATACTATACATTACATATTAATGATTAAGAAATATCTATTGTATTCTCGTATTTTTTTAATAATTATTTCAAATTTATTTACACGTGGTTAAAAATAATATAGTACTAAATTTTGTCAGATTTTATATTGTCGTAAAAAATTCAATGATTCAACACACGTTTCCCAAAACATGATAAACATATTGTATATTATTATAGTGTATATTTTCTTTTAAATACATAATATGGTTGTCACATTGTGATACCATATGCAACCAGTACAATCAAAATGCGATGGGATAAAAAATAATTGTTATACATTTATATATAAAATACATTCTATATAATTGTACAATATACAATATTTAAATTGTTGCTATATTTGTAATAAATCATTGAAATTCATCTGCATTGTATTAGCTTGCGCATTCATTTCATATACGCAGGTTTATATAGTAAATCATACACACATGATTTTAATTATGTGATAACTTTAGAACCAGTTCAGAAATTTTTAGCCATTTAGTTAAGTATGATGTTTGAGATGATTTTACTTACAAAAACTTTATAAAGTGCGCATATATATATAGAAAATAATATAGTTCAGGTCACACATGACAGTTTTTACGATCTGATTCTAGAATTTTAAGAATTTTATTATTTTTCTCATTCAATTTTAGACATAAATAAAAACATTAGATCATTTAGAATACATATTATAGTTTTACAAGTTTGTTGTTTACTATGACTTCAGTTGATCTCACTGGCAAAAGATTCAATAATCGGTAAGCGACTCTCCTCGAACATGTGATTCTGCATCGATCAGATCAAGTGGTAATCTGATGTAGTAATACAACCGATGAATACGGTGGATGGAGATAAGACCTAGTTCCAACCATAAGGCCGTCCAACGTGTCTTAATCATTTTTGCGAAACTACTTGACCTTGCATTGTCATGATGGACAATCACATTTCTCTTGGCATATTCAGGCTTCTGTTCCTTCTTGGCATTATTCATATCGATCAATTGTTGTTGCGGTAGTATTCAGCATGGATTCATTTGGTTTTAATAGCTCATAGTACAGAGCACTCCCTTCTGATGCCACCACATAATCTTCTTACAACGAATATTGAGTTTTGGCGACTTGGTGTTAATGTTGAAGACTCACTTGATTTGCACCATATTCTTGCTTTATATGGATAATCGTAATAAATACAATTTTCATTATCTGAGAATTTGAAGCAACATTTTACGAGAGATTTTTCAGTTTTCCATCTGTGTCCAACCATGTACAGTTCAGTTGTCACCCAAAAATTTTCCTTTTAAATCATTCCTGCATTGCTTTTTAACGCTATGATGTTGTTGGGTAAAATTTAATGATTTTGTCAATTCTTTTTGTGTTTGACAAGGATTTTACTAGCTGCAATGCTTCATATTCTTGATATTTATATTTTTTTTAATTAACTTGGTCGTTCTTTATCATTTGCATGAATATCAGTATACTTTTGACGCGCTGTGAAACAATTCGTAAGATTGTGTTTTTGTGGAGTATATGTGCACAAGTTTCCACAAGTTTTTGAAAAACGTATACTATCAACCCCCTTTATATGTCATATAGAGGTACTAAAACTCTGTGATATCTGATCGAATGATCGAATGGTGCAGTCCATAACTTAATGGATTTTTTTAATTTTTGTTACGGTAAGTTTAATATATGACTAGAGTTTAGTATATACTTAATATATATTATATATATAAACGATAACATGTGGTTTGTTGTATTTGTATGTGCATAGCATAAATATTTTACAGTATATATATAACAACACGTTATACATAACATGATATATATAACACGTTATATTCACACATGTTTAATGTATTGTGCATTATTTACTTAAAAATTATTGTCCATTGATGTATTATTGTTTGCCGTGATATTTGTTATAATGTTATAAAATATAAAATGTGATGATGTAGCGCAATGTGAATACCTAAATCTCCGTTTTGTGTGTATTTTATATATTCAAATTTCTCATCCTCAGGCTATCAACTACAGTGGGGTTAATGTTGTCGTCCCCCATACAGTATTATCCTGCAGATTATCTCTTTTCTTTGCAGACAATTACTTCATAGTTTATGAGCATAGATATTCTGGGGATTCGTCTGCTTATATAGATTTACCAAATATGCATTCATTTCATTATTAATACATCTCTATATTATCACAAAATCATTTTATTGGAGCAATATTGATGAAATTTTTTTAATTAGGTTTTGGGTTTCATTTCATGCATGAAATTTTGGATCCGTATTGTAGTAAAACATTTTTTATTTGTCTAATTAAATTTCTATAACTGCAAAATTTGCTTGTCAGGCGTGGTCTCCACATTGAAGTTTGCATATTACTATATAGAATTGAATTGATATAAAAAAGATTCTTTATACAATATTTGCATTAAGAAATCTTCCTTAAACTGGTTTTTTACATCTTCTGCCTTATGCTGATATTGGCTTTTTCTTTTGAACACGTCAACTCCGCATCGGCATAGAGACTATTTACGACTGTCATTTTGTGGTGAATTTGTTAAATGGTAAAATTGATTTTTTTACTTTATTTATAATGAATTCAGTAACAAATTAATTTTTAATTATGTAACAATGTCATGACTTTATAAATCACATTTTCTATTTAATATTCAAATTTTATTTTAACTGTAATAGACAATATAGGTAGTACTTAATGGATCTTAAATAAATAAACTTCATGTTATAGATTCAATAAACTTTTTTAATTTAATATAGATTTTTGATAAAATTAAGCAATTGGAGTTAAAATTAAAATCTTTCAGTTATTGAGATATATAACATTTGGATTTTCTTCAATCAACTCGTACATCAATTTAAATTTAGCAAATAAGATATTACCGTATTTTAAGAGAACACCACGACAGATATTCATTTTCTTAAATACCATACATCAATTATTTGATAATTATTTAAAATTTAAAAATAAATTTTACATATAAATAAGTAATAATACTTATGTAATGCGTATAAATAAATCTTGCCAATTTCAAAATAAAATAACATTTAATAACAATATAAAATGAAATAGCTTTTCCGGGTAATATATATAACAATAATAAGAAACATATATTGTAGTTATATGTATTATTATTTTATAAATATAATTTATAAATGGTTATAAATAAAATATATAATAAATAATTGAAATTTAAAATGAGAAAATTAAATGTGTTTCGATTTATGGAAAACAAAAAGGAAACAAAGTTATGTAATCTGCAATCACACACATGAACACACACATTTAATATTATATAAATACAGAGATAAAATAAATAAGAAAATTAAATTTAGAATATTATGTTCCAACTATATATTATAAAATACAATATATTTATTTAAATTGTAATTATGAAACAATTAAAAATAAATGTACAAGAAGGGTAGAGGTATTCAATCCCTAACAATATAGTCTCTGCTGCTCCATATAAGAAAAAATATCACAACATGTCGATCACCTCTGATTTTGATATAAAACACTTTAGAGACATTTTTAATGTCTGGAAAGAGGAAGAATTCGTTTGATGTCAAATTTAAAGAATACAGTGGATAAGGAATCAATTCATAACGTATTTTATGTTATTTTGTCAAGACAATTGCGCTGATGCGGTCGTTCTTCCACTTAATTTCTAATATAATATGACGCATTATATACACCCAGTTATAACTTTTTCTGTATACAGTAGATAAATTTTACAAGAGGTTCCACCCACTACTTCGGAACTTCTTTTGTTTATATTGGATGTAGTGATGAATCCCTATTTGTTTCGTCAACAATAAGATATATCTATACATAAAAATTCATCCATACTTCTTGTAAACAGTTTCACAGAATATATACTGACAATGAGTAGTGTGTTTTCCATTTTATTTCATTTTGAAACTTTAACTTTCCATTGATTGCAAGAGAATATAATTGTAAACTAACATTCAATTGATATGATAAAGTTCACGCGTTAACCATATAAGCTGCCATATTCATTCGATGCAGTTTTTCTCAATTAAAAAATTTAAAATTAATGCTTTGGTTTTATGGCTCAAAATTTGAAATATTCAACAGGCGAGAAAAAAAAGGTTGTTAGGAAAACTTTTTTGCTTAACACATACGCACACACACCGAGAATATAAGTACAATAATTCAGATGAGTTAATATTTATTATTACCCTCTGTAGAACAAGACCTCAATACAAGGATTTAGAAGTTTATAAATATATTTTAATAATATCATGAATGATTGAAACTTGCATACAACATAATTTTGGCATATTTTTTCTTATAATGAATACAATCATAGAGCATTAGAAATTAAATGTTAATTAGTTCGTTTTACTATACAATATTTGCTAATTAGAAAACAAAATATCCTATCTACAAAATCTTGTGCTTTTCTTTCGAAAATATATTATTTATAAATTAAAGTTATTGCTTATTATTGGAAAATGTTAAATAAATAAATAAATTATATATTTACTTACAATTTAATTATCGCCAGCGAATTCTCTTTAAAATGTAAATCCTTTGAAACAGATGATTTTAATACTTGTGCGCGGTGCATTGACGCCAGCGACACTATAAGAGAATCTAGCTGAATACATGATAATGCACAAATATGCGAGTAGCGTAATCCATTGATGGCCGACGGAATTATACTTGCACACCTATGATTATAAATTTATATTTTATATATACGTAATAATAAAGGATATATGAATTATATAATAAATATTATGTGTTTATTTTTAGAAAAATTATTTAATCATTTCTATATAAACTACGAGTCTATTTGCTTTTTATCTATTATATAAATGTTATATATTATAATATTGTAAATGTAACGATAAAAATAGAATAGAATATATTATTTAAATAAGTTTATACATTTAATTAATCAATCAATTGTTATTATATTTATTGAATGTGTCAAAAGCATTATCTTTAAAACCGATTTTATTTTCATACGCACATAAACATTTTAAGAACGTGTCTTTTACAATTTGATAATACCATACATAGAATTTAAATTTTAATGACATTTTTCAATTCATTTTATATTTAGAAACAACGTAAATTCACGTGTATATAAATTTTTGAACATTAAAAGTATTTTCCAAAGGGACGCTCGATCCTTATTCATCTGTGGTGTCACCCGCTTTTGGCACACATTTTTTCTCCTTTCGCATCTCAACACATTCCCACATCACCCATCATAATTTTTTTTTATATTATACATATAATTTATTTTATTAAATTGTTAAATAATTAAACTAAAAATTCGTAAAAATTGCGTGAAATTGTTTTATGAATGAATAAATTATGTTTTACATTTTTTCAATAATTATTCAGTTTACCTGTCTTTTTTTATTAACACATTGACGCCATTAAAAACGAAAATACAAATGCCAAAAAATATGTTTAAATTTCAATCAATTATTTCTAATTTTTTTATATTATCACTTATTTAATTTATTGTTACTTACATTTTATATTTTATATTTAATTCCTGTAATTTCACACACATCTGCCTGACAGGACTTGATAACAATAAAAACAATCTTTTTCTTTGTCACTCCTACATCTACACAGTACACACAACGCATAATAAAATTAATTAGTTAGTGTTTGCTTCTATATGCAATTATATATGTATTGCAAATTAATTCTATTGTGGTGTTGAAGGATATAATTTGTTTCCATTATAGCAATAAATGTTGCTACTTGTTAGCTATTCAATAAGATTAATTTTCAATATTATGTAGCTATTATGTAATAAATTATATACAAAAGATTACAATAATATTGTAAGGCGTTCAACAATATTTCTACACCTATTCAATAATTATTGTTGAATATAGGTAATACAGCTACACTGCATCTACTGCTTTTATTTTATTCATATATTTATGTCACGTATATCTTATATTTAATTTTAATGTAATAACCAATAAATTTTCTTTATGTTTATATTTACAGAAGTATAAAACTAAAATCAACACAATTAAATAAGGAATAAAATTATAAAATATAGTTATATTTTAATATGAGTAATAATATGGAGAATGATGGTACAACATCATCAACACATAATACAAAAATTTCGGATTCTGCATATTCAAATAGTTGCAGTAACAGTCAATCTCAAAGAAGGTATATATTTTAAAAATTTTATTGTTAAACATTTATTATGCCTAATATTTTATGATTTTGACAAGTACTCAAAATGCTAATAAAATTAATTTCTTCTAATTTATAGTTCAATTAACAGCGATAGTAGTAAATCACGACGAAATAGTAGTAATTCTTCTGGCAGCAGTGGTTATGGTGGAAAACCATCAACACAGACAATCAGGTAATTAATTAACAAAAATTATCATAATTTTTGTATAAATTGAATAATTATATAAAGGTTAGGCAGTACATAACAAGCGTATTTACTATTTACCACATATGCTTTGTAGAAGTTTAGATTTTCATAATCTCATAATTTTCAGAAAGATAAAAAGATTGAACAATTTCACATGATATCGATTTGAATGATTTGATTTAACACGAACATTCTCATTTGATAAAAAATATATCTGCCGCGTTAGTTAACAATTCAACAATCATATGACAACTTCATAGCACAGCGGTCATAGTGTCTCAATATATAGTCATATATAAAAAGACGCAAATAATTATATAGGTAGAATTGCTAAGACTAACATTTCTCGGAATAGTTAAAGATATGGGTTTTAAATTGGTTAAATAAACCATGTGTCTCTCTCTATATAAATAACTATAAAATAGACATATTTTTGGTATAACGTTTACCATTTTATTATATTTTTATTTTAGTAATATTGTTACTACAAATGAACAGCAATTACAAAAACGTACAAAAGAAAAAGAAATACGTAAAAAGAAGAAATCGAAAAATACAACAAATATACAATTACTTCCTGTGATAATAGATAAACCAGAACATCCGATCACAGTACCATTAACAGCATCAACAGTTAATGAAAATAATATAGGTGAATTGCGGTGGAGACATAACTTAATTTCTATTTATATATAACAAAAATATTAATCTATAATTGATTTTTTTTATTTTTCATAGAAAATATAACAATTAACACAGATGCAAAAGAAACTAATGGAATTACTGGGTTATTATCAACATCATCACAAAATGTCATTTCAGAAAGCACAATAAATGTTGCAGCAAAAACGCCTCCTATAATTTCAGGTATATAATTATCATTCCATAACATTGAAAATCAATTCCCGCACTTAATAAAATTATTATCTAATAAATAAATTATTAAATTTAGAACAAAAAATAATTACTGGCCGATCATTGACGGACTACGGTATAACCCCATTATTAGAGAAAGATATTGAAAAACATGAAGACAATAAAGAGAATAAAATAATTGAGGTAAATTTAGTTTAAAAAAAAATTTGATTTCAGCTATATAGAAAATTGTTAACATATCATAAATATATTTTATTTTAGGATGGATTTTCTTGTGTTATATCGATGCATGATGGTGTCGTATTATTTACAACACCAAACATAACAGATAGTTTAGGTTTTCCAAAAGACATGTGGTTAGGTCGATCTTTTATAGATTTTGTACATCCAAAAGATAGGTAAGTTTATCATCTCATGTTATAATTATAAATTACTATAGACAACACATAATTTAAAGTATTTATTAATTAAATATTATTAAACAATATATAGAACAACATTTGCTAGTCAAATTACATCGGGTGTGGCAGGCCCATTCCCAGACACAAAAAATTGTTACCACAAAGAAATAAGAAATTCATTATTTGTAATGTTACGAAAATATCGTGGTTTACAAACACATGGTTTTGGAATTAAAGGAAAAGAAGTTTCATATAGACCATTTCAGTTAGTATTAAGTTTTCGTGAAGCACCTGAAGAAACTCGTTCTGATGTATCATCGGTACCATTATTATCACCAAATGCTTGTAGTATGTTATTGGTTATTTCAGCCTCTCCAGTTTATAGTGTTTATAAAAGTATGTATAACATCAACAAAATCATATATATTGTAATGTTATTTATTGATTTATAATATAAATATTTCATTGTATGCATAATATAGGTCCAGAAGAACTAATGTCACATCGTAGTCCAAAATTTTCAACAAAACATACAGCATCTGGTATAATAGCACACGTTGATGGTACATCGGTAACAGCATTCGGTTATTTACCACAAGACGTTGTTGGTAAATCAATCATGGAATTTTATCATCCTGCCGATTTAGAATTATTGAAAGAAATTTACTTAACTGTTATGGAAAAAGGACAAACTGGTGGTGCGTCATTTAGTAGTAAACCATATCGTTTTTTAATTAGAAATGGTTGCTACATTACATTGGAAACCGAATGGACAAGTTTTATTAATCCATGGTCAAAAAAATTAGAATTTGTTATTGGCCATCATCGTGTTCTTCGTGGTAATTTTCTATAATATTATTTATTTTAAATTTAAATTGTAATTGTAAATTGTATTTTATAGGTCCAAAATGTTGTGATGTCTTTACAAATACATCAGAACATATAGTGAAATTTTCGGATGATTTAATGACAAAGAGAAAACAGATTCAAGATGAAATTTTAAAATTATTAAGTGAACCGGTGTCAAGACCATCCGATACGGTAAAACAACAAGTATCGAAACGATGTCAAGCATTAGCATCGTTTATGGAAACATTAATCGATGAAGTTTCAAAACCCGAATTAAAATTAGATTTACCACAAGAATCAGTACTAACAATATCTGAAAGTGGTTCGGTTATGTTAGGTGAAATATCACCACATCATGATTATTGTGATAGTAAAACGTCATCGGAAACACCACCAAGTTATAATCAATTAAATTATAATGACAATTTAACACGATTTTTTAATAGTAAACCAATAACAGAATTACTAAGAGATTCCGGTGAGAATGGCAATAATATTGGTAGTAATTGTATTTCTAATAAAAGTTCTAGCCCGGATCACGGTTTTGATGGCAACCGAAGTGGCAGTGGTGGCGGTGGTTTTTCAACAACCATGTACAGCTCGAATATAGACAGTACAACAAATGGTAGTAATACAGAAACTGGTACGTCATCTGATGGTTGCCATCCAAGTACACTCACCGAAACTCAATTATGTAAACATAATGATGATATGGAAAAAATAATGCAGAAAAAACATCGAGATGCAAGAATTGTTGTACGAAATGTTGAAAAAGCGAAAAAAAATGCAGAAAAAACATCTGAACAATTGCAACTCGGCCAGGGTATTAAACGAAGCGGATCACATTCGTGGGAAGAAGAAATATATAAAACATTAAAACAACATCATACCAATATGGCAGATAATCATCGTGATGTAATACCATTATTGGAATGCTTTGTAAAACAACAAGATTGCTTAAATGAAAATTTAGCATCATTAAATCAATTACAGCAACAGCAACAACAGCAACAGCAACAACAGCAACAACAGCAACAACAACAACAACAGAAACACCAGGAGCAACAACAACAACAGCAAGAACAGGAACAAAAACAACGTCAACAACAACAACAACAACAACAACAACATCAAGAGCAACAGCAACAACAGCAGGAACAACAATACAAACAACAACAACAACAACAACGTCAACATCAACACCAACACCACGAGCAACAGCAACAGCAACAGCAACACCATCAAGAACAACATAAACAACTAAAACAAGAACATCATCAACAACAACAAATACAGCACCAACAACAACACCAACAGAAAAATGCATCCAATACACGTAATACACAATTATGGCCACCATTCTCACTTCATAGTACAACCGCAAATGTTCCAAATCATTTTACAACACCAAATGGATTGTTTCCAACAGTATATTATGTACCGGCTACACAATCAAATAATTTAACACAAAAACAACAACCATGTCAAATGATGCCACCATCAAGTGCTCCATATGCCTTACAATATATGACCGCACCACCACCCACTATTATGTATTCACATCCGGCACTTTATGGACAACATTATATTTATCCACAGCATCCGTTAATGTATCAACAACCATTTCCAGTCCAACAGATGACAGCACACCCAATTATCGATAGAAATAATAATAATAATATTATTAGCACTTTATCATCGGTATAAAATCATAATTTGTTTTAATTTTGCTTTATTTTATTTTACATACATATTAAATTAAGATCAATGATCTTGCTATCAACTCTTTTGAGGTTTTCAAAAATATTAATATACATATAATTACTGTTGACTTTTATATTTTTAATAATTTTATTATGACCCGAAGTCGTTTCATAATCAATGCTTTTAAATTTTATAATTAATAAATTATAATGTTAATTTAAATTAAAAAATTCAAATTCATGTTGCTTCCTACATTTCATTTAAAAATAAAGTAACAATTACTAAAAGTTTTTTGAGAGTCCTAACTTAACATTGTATCGATTTCTATCGATTTTTGCTGATGCCATGCCTATATTTGTAATATGGCTGCGTAGTATGTATGATCTCAAAATGAAATAAATCTAAAGTCACAAAAGTTGTTGACCTTTACTTAAGTATATTTAATTTTGAGCATATTAAATTAATTAATGAATTTCTTCTTTTCGTTCTACAGTCTACCGTTGCCAACAGAAATAGCATTGTATTAGAAACATGTAAAACAAAGTTTGGCAATAATGTTATAACAACTACAGCCTCAAAAAATCAACAACAACAACCGGGTTCTCAAACAACATCTGTTAGTAATGGTGTACCCGGATCAAATATGGTAAATATCTTATAACTAATTTATTTTAATAAAATCCTATTATTATTTATTATTTATATATAAAATTTATGTTTAAAAAAGGGTCGACATTCAAGTATAACAAGTGACATTGATATGGATGTATCAAGTTATTCTAGTTTTTATTCATCATTCTTGAAAACTGATTATTCGTCGGAAAGTGAAAAACAAATTGATGTAATTATTTTAATAAAAATTATGATATTTTAATCTATATAAAATAAAACATTTTATAATATTTCATCGCTTTTTCTTTTTGTATATACAAATTAGGATACAAAATGGGATAGCATTTCTAAAAAATTATGGAGGAGACCACAACCATCATGGTTGGAAAATGTTAATTTATCACCCGAATTAATTTATAAATATCAAATATCAACAAAAACAATTGGTGAATTATTAGAATCTGATTTGAAAATATTAAAATCAATTAATCAAGTAAAAAATAATTTCTATACTATAGATTATAATATACAAAATAATAATTTAAATGTAATTATATTAATTAATTAAATTTTTTTACAGCCTGGATTGGTTAACGATCAATTGAATCAATTATACAAAGATCTAGAATTAGATGGAGTTTCAATAAAATTATCTTTAGAAGATAGTTCGGCAAGTAGTGGCGGCGATAGTGATGACGAAGATTGTGAAAAACAACATCGAGACTACTTGAAATATGATAAATTTGTAATGATATATGAAGAGAATGCTCCATTTCCACCACCAATTGTACATAATATTAAAAAATTAAATGTTAAATAATGAATACGGAATATATTTACACTCCATGCGAGTTATAATTATATTTATATAGCAATAAATAGTATTTATATTTTAATGTAAATATAGATCTGTAAATATTATACATATTTAAGATTTAAGAATATAATTATTTTTGCACAACAACCAGAAGCGTATTCAGTAAATGTAATTTAAATTATAAGCTCAATTAGTTTAAGAAATTTAGTATAGTTATTTTTATTTTTAAAATTGAGTCAGTTGGGTATTAAAACAGCTAATTAAAAGTTCATTGTTTTTTTTAGTTGGTAAAACTTTTTATTGATGCACCCTAATTTTGTGCAGGTGATCGAGTCTGTGTATTACAATAATAAAATATAATAATATTGTTGTAAAACTTTCAATAATCATATAATTATGTATATTTGCATAGACAATAAATAATGAAACATGTATATTATAACAATTATATATGATTTATATATAAAATAAAATATATATGTTCAATGTTAAAATAACATTTTAAAAATTAAATGTTATATAACATAACAATAATAATATATAATATAGCAATAAGTTATAAATAAATATTATATAATGATAAATTTTGTAAGATATTTTCTGTATTCATAAATAAAGAATGATTTGATTTTTATTAAGTAAATAGTTTAATTATTATAAAACTAATCTGAAGTAGGCGAAATTTGTCTACATTGTACATTTTGTTCATGTAAATGTCATTTAAAAATATTGATTCGGTATAGTTATAGTAATATTCTTAAGTATTTATGTATTAGGCACCTACAAAAATATAAAACAGGCTGAGTAATGTTTAATTCATTTGTAGATGATACGATATCTCCACTTATATGGAATTTGCTTGCCTTTTTTAATTTCGCTATATGCTATGTTCGCGAGTATGCTCCGTAAAAAAACTGTATTATTAAACAGGTTGACTCCTCTACCAATGAACTATAAATATCATACTTATCGTATTTTGTACGTCTCTATATGGGTGTTCACAGGTGGTTTGCATTCCTTCATGGATGATGGGGAACATAATTTTAAGTCAAAATTACTAATTGATATTTTTTCGAACTACCTCCCTAGGAATTTATTTCGGTAGTGTTATATTTGAAGCACCAATAACTTGGAATCTATGATAACTACAAAAAATACTAGTTCACCGACTATGTAGAGAAATAAATTCTTAATTTATTTGTGGTATAAATTTCTTTTATAACTTCCTTCAATTTCGAGTTATTGATAAATTTAAGAAATAACCATATTTTTTCAAAAAAATTTGTAAAATAATTATTTTTTTTTTAAAATCTAACAAAGCAACCTATTATTCTTTTGTAAAAAAAAAGTGAAACTAATATATTTCACTACAATTATGTAAAAATATTTCATTTAGCTGCGAACAACAGTTTCAAAGTCATCAGCGTATGAAAAAAGTGTTGTAAAGATAGGGATAAGAAATCAAAAGAAAATTTAATTTTAAATCTTTAAATTTTGAAAATATAATTTCTACTCAGTAAATTTTACTGCCATCTAGAAATAATATTTAAAATTCTTACTAAATTAATTCGAACTTCTAGTTTCCAACATTAATTTCCAGTTGTCATTTTAGAGTTTTACAATAGTGTGTGCGTTGTGTGTGGGTGGTGTTGGTGGTGTGGATGTTTTTGTTATTCTTTTTCTTTGTGATAGTTTGGATTTTTGTAAATTTGTGAATAGTATTGGTGGTCTTTGTTTTGTTTATTTTAATATCTAATTCTAATAAATTAATTTTACAATATTAAAAAAATTAAATAAAATAATGATAATATGGCAGCATATAATTGGAAAAAGATAAAATGTTTGAGTTCCCATCTTCAATTATCAGCAACATTAACTGGTGGTCAAAGTTTCAGGTTTGTATTTTGTGACAAACATATAAGTATAATGTATAAAATATAAATATTTATATAGCAATAGTTAAATTAAAATTTTATGTGTTGTGATTATATTTTCGCGCTATTTATAAATTTAACTGATTAGTACAGATAATTTGCAACATTAATAAAATCATGATTTGCTATTCTAGCTATTACATTTTAAATAAATTTGTTATATTTTACAACTTATTCAAGCGTACGACAAACAAAAACAAGCCCGTCTAAAAAATGATGCCATATGTTTGTTGAATTAGTAGGGCAAGGGCATGGCATTCAAATTAATTGAATTTATTAAACGCTTATTTTTAGAAATTACACTATAATAAATTTTTCGTGAAATGTTTTACATTTACTATAAAAACACACTACTTTAAACGTAATACTATTTGATTTCATTGTCCAAAAATTTCTATATGTTTCAAACATTTGTAATAATTTAGGTCAACAATAATTTCTATAATTAGCATAATGCTAATTAAAATTTTTGTTACTGCATAAATATAGATACGTATTTATTAAAGATACTAAATATTAATTGATCTATAATTCTATACAACAAATATTTATAATTAAATTTAAATTTCCCATAAAGAATGCCTGCATATAAAGAGTATAACCAATAACTAATTTCTTAAAAGTTTTTAATAAAATTGAATGAGACTGTTCGCAGGAATTTAATACTTAAAATCACAAAGAGAAAGTGTGTAAATGCTAAAATTTAATTAATTTTCTTTGTTTTTTTTTATTTTTATAGATGGAAAAAATATGAGTTAAGTGAAAATAATTCAGATGAATGGATTGGTACTATGAACAATTGTGTATGGTTATTAAAACAAGATGAAAATCATTTATTTTATAATATTTTGGGTGAATTACCATATTCAGAAACGAGTAAACATAATATTGTACGTATGAAAGTTAAAATATATCCGAGAAGAATATTAAATCCGCCTTCGTCATTATTATATCCAGATGAATATTATGAGAGTGTATTACGATCGTATTTTCGATTAGATATTGATCTTGAAAAATATTATAAAATATGGGCAAGCGCACATTCACATTTCCGAAATGAAGCAACACAATTTTATGCTGTACGAGTTTTAAATCAAGATCCAGTTGAAAATTTATTTTCATTTATTTGTAGTCAAAATAATCATATATCTAGAATTACTAATTTAATTGAAAAACTATGTACAAATTATGGCCGAAAAATATGTAATTATAATGGAATTGATTATTTTACATTTCCGGATGTAAAATCATTGGCTAAACCAGCAGTAATATAAAAATGAAAATAATTATACAAATAATAATAATAAATAAAATAATTTACGTTTCGTTTTTTGACTTCATTAGGTAGAATATGAATTAAGAGCTGCATCATTTGGTTATCGTGCAAAATTTATACAAAAATCGGCTGCAGAAATATTAAAAAAAGGTGATTTAGAATGGTTTGCAAATTTAGAACAATTAAATTATATAGATGCACATTCCGAATTATTAACATTGAATGGAATTGGACCGAAAGTTGCAGATTGTATTTGTTTAATGTCCTTAAATCATTTACAAGCGATTCCCGTTGATACACATGTATTTCAAATTGCTAAACAATACTATTTCTCAAAAGGTCGTGTATTTAATAAATCACAAACTGTTACACAAAAACTTTATGATGAGATTGGTGATAAATTTCGTGAAATTTATGGTCCATTAGCTGGTTGGGCACAAACGGTAAGTGGGCGTATATTTTCATTCATTATTATTTTAAACTAAATCTAAGATATAGTCTGGTTATTCTAATTGATACTTGTACTTGTTGTTTCTTAAAGGTTTTATTTTGTGCTGATTTAAAGAAATTTAAAGAAGAATCTACTTATGAACAATCAAAACGAAGAAAACTAACATAAATATAATAAAAATATCAATTTTTAATATTTATTTTATAATTATAAGAAAAATATTCCAAACTTTTTTTTTGTCTTTTTCATATTTGTTTTTATTTAGATAATAAAAAAAAAAATCTAATGCTAATTAATGTTTTAATTATTCCTGTTTGTTATATAAAGAATATCCGAATTATTTACTTGTAACTACAAAATTGTCACAAAATTAAAATTTATAATTATAAGTATATAGTATTAATTAGACATAAAAAAGGTGTTCGTCGAACTATGGATAATTTTTCGATAAGAATAACAACTGCAAAAAACTGGAGCAGATGGTAATACCATAGAAAAAGTATATATAGAATACTCATTTAGAACTACAGAAATTAATCACTTACTTTTTCTTTTTTTTTTTTTTTTTTCAAATGCGCTAGATCCATTTGAGAGTCTAAGATATATTTTCGCGGTATTGCGCTAGGTACAATACAAAGTTTATTTTTACTTGCGTCTTGGCTAAATTCAACTTTTTTTTAGTAGTTACTTTAAATTGATTTTGAAATGAACTATTTTAGTAATTTTAAAAGCTAGCTTGCCCGGTTGTCAAATTATATATATTTTTTATTTTTTTTATATGTACATGCAATATAAATACAATCATCAATTAAAAAAAACACATATAAAGAAATTTGTAGGTACTTTTTCTATTTATAAATATATTGTTTATTTGCATTCAATATATAAGTTTTTTTTGTAAATTATGTTATTTTCTTTATTAGTGGAATTATCATAAATTCATTTCGAGTATTGCCGTTCACAAATTAAGTCACTTTTTTCGATAATAATTTATAATATAATTTTTATTTATATTATATTATTTATAAGTATTTAAATAACATTAAAAAATTATAAATAAAAATTTTGAAAAATGAGTTATGGTCATAAGCGTTGCATAATTTCTTCCTGTAGAATTACAAGAATTATTGATCCTACAAGAAAGATATTTCAATTTCCTAAAGAAAATAATAAAAAATTAATTTGGAAAATGTTATGCAATATTTCTGATTATGAAAATGATAATTCTTTGTATATTTGTGATAAACCCTTTTTGAAAGAAGATATAAACAATAAATATTTAAAAATATACATTATTAAAAGCAAGAACTGTTAATCTGAAAAACCAAAAATTAACTATCAAACGATTACAAAAAAAAGTTAAAAAACTAGAGAATATAAATAGGGAGCCAATATCATCGAGAATAAATAAACTTTATGGGATATCTGATAATGGGAAAACTATGTGCAAAATGTTAATAAAAAATAAATCTGTTCATTGGACTGAAAAGGAGCGATTATTAGCGCAAATAATAAATTTTAAATCACCATCTACCTACAAGTTACTAAGACAAATACTAAATTTAAATTTTCCTTCAATACAGTCAATATCTAGGTGGACACCTATTAAACACTTTCATTTCGGTTTTAATACATCGGTTATTTCTAATTTAAACATTGCAGTAAGTAAAATGAATAAAACAGATAAAGAAATTGTTTTAATGTTTGATGAAATGTCCATACGCAAAGATCTTCAGTACAATAGATATCTAGATGAAATCATTGGGTTTAGTGACTTAGGATTTAAAAAAGAACAACTTTTAGGTAAACAAATATGCGTATTTATGGTAAGAGGCATATTTAAAAACTGGAAGTTTGTTATAAGTCATTTTGTTTCCAACACAAGCATTAATGCAAATGAATTAGCAAATCTGGTTATTCAAAATATTCATATGTGCTACAAATTAAATTTAAATGTAAAAATTTTATCATGCGACCAGGGACCTAATAACAGGGGTTGTTATAACATTTTTGGCATTACCAAGGATATGCCTTTCTTCTATTATAACGAATATAAAATATTTGGTTTATATGATGTGCCACATTTAATTAAATCTGTTAGAAATGTATTAATTAAAAATGATATAAATACATCGGATGGAAAAATTGCATGGGATGTTATTAAAGAATTTTACCAACTTGACCAAGATAACATAACAAGATTATGTCCAAAAATAACTAATAAGCATATATATCCATCAACATGGGACAAAATGAAAGTAAAATTTGCAACTCAAATATTCAGTAGAACGGTTGCGGCTGGCATTGAGACATGTTATTTAGCTAATAAATTTTCAAATAAAAATTCATCTTATGTAATTAGTACCATACGCTTCATAAAAAAAATAAATCAACTGTTTGATTGTCTTAATAGTAAAGTTCTATATGATTCAAATAAGTTTAAATGCGCGATACAAAAGAACAGTCATACTTATAATTATATAAGTGAAATGAAAAACTATTTTAATACATTTAATCTAGATGTGAATAAAAAAATTTATTGCTTTGATGGAATTATCCAAACTATAAATGGAATTACAAAATTCATTGATAATAATAATAATAATAATAATATGTATTATTTATTAACATCCCGATTAAATACTGACCCAATAGAAAATTTATTCTCTATTATTCGAAGCAAGGGAGGAAATAACCCTAATCCATCAGCCAATGAATTTAATCAAACCTTAGCAAAAATATTATCAACGAAAATAGTTAAAACAGAGATTGAAAATGATAATTCAAACTGTGAATTAGATAACGATGAATTTTTGAATTGGCAATTTAACTTCAATACTAATACAAACTATGTGCAAAATAATAATATGGTTTCTTCTATAAATAACATTAGTAAATCATTTTCTATAATAAATAATAACAAAGAAAAAGAAGAAAAAGAGGAAACATTGTAATAAAAAGAAAAATTGTTAATGAACGTCAAAATTTGCTAGAATTAAATTCGATGCGATATGTATGTGGATTTACGCTACACAAATTATTTAAAAAAATTAATTGTGAAAATTGTTATCAATTCACGGTAAAATCGGGACAAAACAATCAATTAAATTTAACTTCTGAAATTTTTATAAATATTAAAAATTATGTTATTAACGATATTTTTTTAAAGGCTCCAACAAATGAATTTTTCAATATATGTCGAATTCAAATTCAACATTAATAATAATTTTATTTATACATTCATTCATTAATTTTCGCTTTAATCCTTTTTTTATTGACAATTTTTTAAATAATACCGAAAATAGTTGAATTTGTGGCACATCATATAAACCAAATATTTTATATTCGTTATAATAGAAGAAAGGCATATCCTTGGTAATGCCAAAAATGTTATAACAACCCCTGTTATTAGGTCCCTGGTCGCATGATAAAATTTTTACATTTAAATTTAATTTGTAGCACATATGAATATTTTGAATAACCAGATTTGCTAATTCATTTGCATTAATGCTTGTGTTGGAAACAAAATGACTTATAACAAACTTCCAGTTTTTAAATATGCCTCTTACCATAAATACGCATATTTGTTTACCTAAAAGTTGTTCTTTTTTAAATCCTAAGTCACTAAACCCAATGATTTCATCTAGATATCTATTGTACTGAAGATCTTTGCGTATGGACATTTCATCAAACATTAAAACAATTTCTTTATCTGTTTTATTCATTTTACTTACTGCAATGTTTAAATTAGAAATAACCGATGTATTAAAACCGAAATGAAAGTGTTTAATAGGTGTCCACCTAGATATTGACTGTATTGAAGGAAAATTTAAATTTAGTATTTGTCTTAGTAACTTGTAGGTAGATGGTGATTTAAAATTTATTATTTGCGCTAATAATCGCTCCTTTTCAGTCCAATGAACAGATTTATTTTTTATTAACATTTTGCACATAGTTTTCCCATTATCAGATATCCCATAAAGTTTATTTATTCTCGATGATATTGGCTCCCTATTTATATTCTCTAGTTTTTTAACTTTTTTTTGTAATCGTTTGATAGTTAATTTTTGGTTTTTCAGATTAACAGTTCTTGCTTTTAATAATGTATATTTTTAAATATTTATTGTTTATATCTTCTTTCAAAAAGGGTTTATCACAAATATACAAAGAATTATCATTTTCATAATCAGAAATATTGCATAACATTTTCCAAATTAATTTTTTATTATTTTCTTTAGGAAATTGAAATATCTTTCTTGTAGGATCAATAATTCTTGTAATTCTACAGGAAGAAATTATGCAACGCTTATGACCATAACTCATTTTTCAAAATTTTTATTTATAATTTTTTAATGTTATTTAAATACTTATAAATAATATAATATAAATAAAAATTATATTATAAATTATTATCGAAAAAAGTGACTTAATTTGTGAACGGCAATACTCGAAATGAATTTATGATAATTCCACTAATAAAGAAAATAACATAATTTACAAAAAAAACTTATATATTGAATGCAAATAAACAATATATTTATAAATAGAAAAAGTACCTACAAATTTCTTTATATGTGTTTTTTTTAATTGATGATTGTATTTATATTGCATGTACATATAAAAAAAATAAAAAATATATATAATTTGACAACCGGGCAAGCTAGCTTTTAAAATTACTAAAATAGTTCATTTCAAAATCAATTTAAAGTAACTACTAAAAAAAAGTTGAATTTAGCCAAGACGCAAGTAAAAATAAACTTTGTATTGTACCTAGCGCAATACCGCGAAAATATATCTTAGACTCTCAAATGGATCTAGCGCATTTGAAAAAAAAAAAAAAAAAAGAAAAAGTAAGTGATTAATTTCTGTAGTTCTAAATGAGTATTCTATATATACTTTTTCTATGGTAATACCAAAATCACCGAGAGGTACGCATTATAATAATTATGTATATAAATACTCAGTGTAGTAGAATTAATGTAATATGGCGGAATTCACTTTAAATTAAAGACACTCAATCCTGCCATATTAAGAAGCAAATGGTGGAACTCGTACGCTAGAAATATCTAAATCTTATCGAATTATCTATTTGATATCCCTTTTGATAAAAACAAGAGATTATCACTCTAATAGGACGGACAAATATAGGGTCGACCTACAAATCGAAGCAAAATCACAACATAAGATAGATGCTTAACAAAATAAGATAGAAAACTTGTAATAATAAAATGGATACATAATCATGTTGAAAAGTCGTGAAACCACGGTGGAAGGAGTTCTATTCTAATTCTACTTTTACTATAAATATTATAGTTAAACATGGACAAAAAAAAAAGGAATCAAGATGCAGAGATTTCGTCATTATCATTATGCAGAAGTATAACCCATATATTGTCTCAAATTTATTCCACTGGTTTGCAAAAATTTGGTCTAAAATGTATGGAATATTGGGTCGTAAAAGATTCATGAAATTTTATTCTACCAAATAACATCAAAGTGGACATTTTTTTTTTAATTTCAGCAGATAAGATATCAAAACACTGACGGGAAATTTATTTCCTCGTTCGGCACCATTTATATTAATTGGAACCAGTTCAAAATAACATATGTTAGACACAAATTCCGCTACTCGTTACATGTTGGTATTTTTCTGATCAATAAGGGTGTAAAGTAGGTTGGGGTTATAAAAGCGAATCGTAGTGCACATGGTTCTATATGGAACCTTTTCTATATAGGCGTATAAAAAAAACAGTGACAACTATTTAGTTAATTCCATATTATAATAACTTGTACTATACAACAGAATATTGATTTTATATTTGTATAAATAGCGTGCAATTACATATGTATAAGTGTTTTTAACACTGTTCATCATCTGGCATCATATATATATTGCAAAATAAGTTAAATTTATCGCTTAAATTAAATGACAACAATTTATGGTTTCGATTTATTTAAATTTTAATAAGGTGTTTTTAATTAACTTGATTATGTGTATGGTATTTTACAAATTACGAAAGCAACACATAAATTCAAATAATACAAATATACAAATATAATGTTACAACAAACTTTGAAAAAGAATTTTATATTAATTTATTCACTCAAATACAAGTTAAATCGAAAATATTTGTGAAATTTCCTTCTTCGGGGACGATCAACTTTCACAGAAATAATTGTAAGTATTTGTTTTATTTTTTTAATTAATATTGCGATAACATAATAATATCTTCGTATTATTATTTCAATTTGATGACTGAGTGAATTAATATAATCATTGAATAATAATTATAAATATATATTTTATAAATTCCATACAAAAATAATAAATAAGAAAATGTGGCAGTACAAAAGATTGACAATTTGTTTAATATTATTAGGATTGTGTTTTGTTTGTATTCCAATAAAATTAACAATAAATAAAGATCAACAATTACATATAGATAGATTTTTAGCATTTATTGAAACATATAATAAATCATATAAAAATGATACCGAAGAATATCAACGAAGATATAACAGTTTTATGGTAATTATTATTTTTTATTTATTATTTATTTATTTATTTATTTTTAGTAAAAGTTATTTAATTAATTGTTTTATGAATGACATTAATTTTAGAATTCTTTAGATATAATTGAAAAATTAAATTCTATGAGAATACATAATGAATCGGCAACATTTGGAATAACTCAATTTTCCGATTTATCAGAAGATGAATTTTTAGCTAATATTTTAATGCAACGAAGATTAGCAACAGAAAATTTAACTGATAATTTTATAATAAAAGAAATATATAAAAATGAAAATGTTTTGGAAAAAAGAAATATTCCAAATATTAACGATCTTCCTTTAGCAATTGATTGGTAAGTAAATTATTGTATATAAATAAAACATAACATTTTTAAATAGTTATTTTGAAAACTACTATGATAAAGCATTTTAAAGTTTACATAATAATTTGTGTGTCGGAAAATTGATTGACATACTTAAGCGGGAGAGAAAAACATTAAAGGAACTTCGTAACAACAAAAATTTTTGTTTTTAATGTGGAAGGTTTCAATATATGTTTAATAAATAATTTAAAATATACAAATTTGGTATGTTACCATTGTATTTCATATATAAAGTGATGTAAAGAAGTACATCACTAAGCGAGGTAACATCATCATTTATTCCATTCTATACAGTACTAATTATAAAATACAATGATGTTACACATTGACAACAAGTTATATCAAAAACAAATCCACTCTCAATTGGTGATGGTTTGCAGAACGGGAGGTATATAGATACAATTACTTAAAATAATAAAGCATGTTGTATACAAAGCATTATAGTTAATTGGCAAAATTTTTTGCATTGTGAGTATTCCATATAACAATTCTCCGATTGGTCTACAATCATTTTTATCATTACATGCATCATTGGGAAAATTTTGTTAATCAACCTTCATCATATTTTCCGGAGATATTCGCTATTTAATTCCATACGCGTACATAATAATTCAGATTAGTTATTTTTAGAATATGAAATATAATAAATTATACTACAAAGAAAATTCAATTTTATAAAGTGATCTATATAAGCATATAAGTATTGACCGACCTATAAAATACATATAAATATATGAGTCCTATAGATGCAAATTTAGATGGCAGTAATTCAAAAACCGCACAGATATTAATTATTGTTATTAATCTTAAGATAATAGAATATCGTATCTTAATTATAATTTAAATAACTTATAACTATAACAATTTTATGATTCTTCGAATGTATATTAGTACAATATAAATATAATAAGGAGGCGTTAGTGTGAATCTATATACTAATTTGATTGCGTCTAAATAATTATTATAATCAATTCATCTATCCACAATCAAATTATAAATTACTCCTATATAATGAAAACAAAAGATTTCACTACCGATAAACTCTCTTAACACATATATGAAAGTGTTGTAAATTATCTATAAGTCAAATATTATTGAAAAGATTTGATAGTTCACAGAAGTAAATTTACCAAAATGTAAGTGTGTCTGTTTGTTTTACTTTTCAAAATATTCATCATAACCACGGAACAAAGTAGACAGATGCTTGTGGGCAAGTGAAGCTAACCAAAAAACAATTAAACGTTGCAACTTAAAAGCATTTTTATATTTTGCGGATCTATATAGAGCGACACGTTACTTATAAGTAGTCAATTTAAATTTGTTACTAATTCTTATTCAAAATATTGTTTGTTTATGTTATTATAATATTGGTTGAAATTTTTTAACATTTTTGCTAATATGTTTAGGCGTAAAAGTGGAACCGTTTCGGCAGTACGTGCACAAGGTAAATGTGGTGCATGTTGGGCACATTCAATTATAGGTACTGTAGAATCATTGTATGCTATAGCAAATAATTCAACAACAATCAATTTAAGTGTTCAACAAATGATTGATTGTGCTCGAAATAAAAATAATGGTTGTAAAGGTGGTGATATTTGTAATCTATTACAATGGCTTTATCTTAATAAAATTAATATAGAATATGAAAATTATTATAATGAATTGCCAACAAAAAATAAAAATGATAATTGTAAAATAAATAGAACTGTTGAAAATGTTATTCAACCAAAGAAAATTGGTATTAAAGATTTTTCTTGTCGCAGGTAATTAAAATAATAACAATAACAATCTTGTATATTTAATATTACAAAATTATTATATTATTTATAAATTGTGTGTATATTTATTAGTTATGTAGAAAAAGAATATCAAATTCTTAATTACTTAGCGCATCATGGTCCGGTTGCAGCTGTTGTGAATGCATTATTATGGCAAAATTATATTGATGGTATAATACAATTTCATTGTAATGGACAACCAGTGCACATTAATCATGCTGTTGAAATTGTTGGATACAATTTAAATGGCATAGTTCCATATTATATTGTACGTAATTCATGGGGTTCAAATTTTGGCGATGATGGATATTTGAAAATTGAAATTGGGAAAAATTTATGTGGCATAGCAAATCAAGTAGCAATGATTAGATTGTATTAATTATTTATTATTATTAATTATTATTAATATATATATATATATACGTGTGTATGTGTATGTATGCTCATTAATAGGAAAAGGAGAATCAACATTTTTATTTATACTATAATTTATATATTTCTTAATTATATTAAAAAAATTAATTATGTAATTATTTGTCAATATTAATATTTTTATTTTATAATTGAATTTTAATTAAAACCATTATTATTATTTATTGAATTATTGTATAAATTGTTTGCATCTTCAATTCGTTGAATATTTAATGTTGTTTGCATTTGTGCACTTAATGGTGGTATACTCGCTCTTGGTATTAAAAATGTTGATAAATTAAATAAATCCAAAAACACTTTGTAACGATCACTATATGTGTAAATAATTATTAATAATTACAATTTATATGCGACATATAATTTGTGGTTATACCTTAGAGTTGAACGTAAATATTGATATCCGGATGAACCACCGGTACCCAATTGTTGAGAACCAATCATTCGTTGAACCATTATAACATGATTATCTATAATTAATTTTAAGAAAAATTTGTTTAAAATTATAATGATATTTAATTAAAGAAACAAATTTATATATTAAATTTATTGACATCTCCATTTTGTAATTAATGAATCAATATCCATTAATAATGTTAAAATTTGATGTGGTTGACTGAATCTTGGTTCATCACGATAAAGTGTTATCATTATAGCTCCTTGTAATGCTTTATATGTAAATTGTCGTTCACCTCGTGATACCAATGCATCATGTGTTGCCTCATTAAATATTGAATTATATACTTCTCTTCTTTTCTCAATGTCCATTAAACGATACCTTTTTACATGTTCTAATTTTTCATTCTAAAACGGAATTATAAGAAAAAAAATGATTCTAATATTTATTAATAAAAAGTAATGTATTATGTGTACCATCGCAATAGTTTCTTGGTCGGCTAACAATGCTGAAACACTATCTTGAAATTTTTTCCAAAAATTAAAACCACCTGCATCTAATCCCGGTGTACGCTCTAACCATTTTTGTACCAAATCCGATAATGATGGTTCTGATTCAGATAAAACAATAGCATCTATTGATTTTGAATCAAATGCATGCGAATATTTTTGATTATATTTTACACGATGTTCAGTTTTAATTCCTAATTTATTTTCCATTAAACGAAATTGCAGACTTTGAAATCCCGATGCCGGCGATAGATATTGACGAAAATCCATAAAATCTAATGGTGTCATTGTCTCTAGTATTGGCACTTGATCAACTAATAACTAATATATGTAAATATGTAGTAAAATATATAGAAATAAATTTTATAAATTATAAAATAATTTACAGGTATAATTTTTATTAAAAATCTTCATAAATGAGATTTGAGATATTCATTACACAAATCAGAAAAATATTTTACACAAAGTTACACATGTTAACATCCTAGTAGTATCTCGTAAGTAAAGATATTCAATGACCACCGATGGTTATCCATCGATCAATTCTTAGTGACGGTGCGACTACTCATAGTAAATATCACAATTAAATTACAGTATGAGAAGTCGTCGTTTTGCAATGTTAGGCCCACTCGATTTTATCTTCATCCATAGCATGCCATGCATTTCAAACATGTGGCCATACTGCCTATTGCGCAGTGCTTCCGTGTTATTACAACTGATAGTGTACGTATTTTGTTCAAAGTCAGTTGGTTAGCTTTCAACCTATAGGCTGCCATATTTCATATACAGATTTTCTCTTGGTCACTTGGAGGCGTGAATTCCATTCTAAATCAATTGTAAATCCATTTCAGAGGCCTCGGTCCAGTCATTTCATTTGCCTTTTTATTTTCATAAATGTCGCAATGAAAACGTTTTTAATCAAGCTCGTACACAACTCACTTATGAAACATTTTGTGTGAATCAATCTGCAGCTTTTCTACTGTCTATAGGTATAGACATTTCTGCTTTATAATACCCCTAAAATGATTCGCGCTCGTAGTTCCACCATCTGTGAATCTTACAAATACAATATGCATCAAAAATATCACGAAAAGCCGAATTCGCAACATGTAGAATATTGTGTAACTAACTGTTGGTTATTGCAAACGTAAAATTTAATTCATTGTTATACCTTATAGCTGTTTTACATGCCTCAATTTTATATTCATACATATGCATACAAGAAATATCATTAGCTAATCATTTGATTACATTATTTGTCGTAGTAGCGACCACGTGGGGAAAACCTTCTCATTTCAATATATAGAATACATATATGTAATTACATGTTTCAAATTACAAATAGTATTCTATATTTTGTAATAAAATAAAAATCATATATAACATTTATTTATATGATTTCTTTTATATACTTTTTAATGCCAGTATATTTTTACAATTAAGAAACCGCACACAGAAACCAGTTGTAAAAAAAAAAAGCGCGTAACATTGTATATTGGTTAATTTAAAATATACTACAAATGAAACATAATATTATTTTATGTTTATTATATATATACCTTCAATATCAACACAATTCGATTAAGCCTTTTCAAAATTTCCAAAGTGTTGCATTCTTCAATAGCCATTGTATTAAATAAATTTCGTATTGAATCCAATTCATAAATAATTTGTTTAAACCACAATTCATATGCTGATGTTATTTGTTGGTGTACATAAAAAAGAAATTTGCATATTATTATAATTTACAAAACAACATTATATATTTTTTTAAATTACATTTATAAACACTTACTTTGATGTGTAATAATAAATAAATGTTCATCATGTACTGGTTTATCATTTTCCACCGATGCCATACGTTGTGCATCTAATAATTTATCTAACATAAGATATTCACCATAAAGCATACCAGCTTCTGTTCCTAGGAGTTCAGAATCTTGTGATGAATCACCATTACTATATACAATATATAAATTAATATATGTGTATTGTACTTTTAATATACGTGTGTGAGTGGCGCAAACTTTTAACTATTAACTTTAATATTATTTTAACTTAACTTTCATTATTCTTCAGTTATTATATGAAAACTTAACATATACAGATACAATGGAGCAGGGGAGCAGTATGGTTAGATTCGATGACGCGCATTGAAGACAAGAAAATTTATCTATTTCATATTGAAATTTTACATTTACATATTATTACTCGTACATTCACGAATACGGTCAATTTTCTTTTTAAACATACCGCGCACAATTAATTCGTCACTGAACATCATATACATTCACAATTGAAATATTAACTAAACCCAGAAATTGCTAACATATTAATGTATAGTAAGATTGTTCCTCATCGAAGCAATTTATTTGAAAAGTTACTGATATAAACGTGATTACGTAGCCAAATTATGTAATAGGATTAATTTATCGTGAATCAGGTGTGAACGGATACGTTCTATTCTTGAATATGTGTGTCCCATCTGGCCACCTTGTTATTCTTTTCTTGATGTTGGTTTGAATCAATACAATGAAGATTTCTCTGTTTGTATTGGAGTGATCCGTTTATTAAACTTCTTATAGTTATGAACATAGACTTACATCTTTTAAATATGCCAATTCTTTTAAAGCCTATAGTAAACACATACATTGGTCTATCTTTCATTTACAACCTATTGTGGTTTTATTTTGGATCAACTAACTATGTATTGAAATGGCAAATTGCAGATTTGTGGTCACGTGTTGTAATACTATTATACTGTATTTAAGTGTATAAAAATGTCACATTTATATTAATTTACTTATAAATATATATAGATAGCGATAATGGTTAACCTATTCTTATAAATTAATTACACAAATATATTTAAAAATGTATGGTATAGCAAACAAAATTATGTATTTACGGTCATTTTATTTGAAATCTATAGACACATTAACGTTATATAATATTTTATTAATGATAAGGAAAAATGATAATTAAATATTTGCATGATTTCATTTTATTATATTATATATATTGCCTCCACCGCCACATTATAAATAAAATATAAATAATATGTTATTTATGTACAGTATTATAATATTATATGCAAATGTAAAATTACAACAGGAACTATCAATCAAATTCAATATTCAATATAATGTTTTATGTGATGATAAAGGATATAAATTATTATTTTGCTTTTAAGTTTAATATAAGTTACTCATAATAAATACATATAATTAATAATATTACTTTGTGCTAAGAAAACTACTGCGGATAGTCATCGTATGCTTGTGGAAACTTCTGGTAAACATTATATACATTATCAAACGCATCGTTTCAAATTATAGTGATTTATGGTGCGGCTGCATTATTTGCCAAAAGCTCAGAAAAACATGCGAATGTTATATAGAAAACGACGTTGCATAATTATATTTTACCATTTTAATTAAAACACTAATTTGCATACAAAATATTCCAAAAATAAATATATTTGTTGACACTCGCATGTCACCATGACGAATGAATTATGTGGATTGATTTCCCACACATACATCAAATCAATCAGCTATACAATATATAGTGTTTTTAAAAAACATCTACCACAACCATTATAGTAGTAGTAGTTGATATAGTACTCCGTATGGAATCCGTATACTAAATAATAAACCAATTGAACCGCAAATTGTATTTTTAAATATGGATTGGGTGCGCGCAGACACTGTTTATTATTTAATATCATCTAACACCGTACATTTTCAAAGATATTCGCTTACAAAATCGAAAAAATTTAAAACTCAATTAAATAATTTGTAGGATAGTCTGAAAAATACTGAAAAACGTAACCACTGCTTAAATTTGTATAACACTCATTTGAATAAATTCGCGAGTTTAGGGTGGCGTAATTTATGATTATATTTATTTATTATTATTATTATTATTATTATTATTATTATTAGTGATAAAGTGCGAGCTATGTAATATGATTAAATGTATAATAACAATTTATATAATTTCCAAAAATTATATGCGGTTATCATTAACATAACAAGTTCAAGTTATTGCGTATATGGAAAATGTAAACAAATTGTTTTTATATTTTTGCGTAATTCAATATAGAGAAGATTAACGTATTTATAACAAGGGTTAAATATTGTAGAGGTCAAGTATTATAAATTTATAACATATTATGAAAAAGTGTAAATTGTGTAAACATTAAGTAAATAATATTAACAATAAACAAATTGCAAATTTTTTTTTGATAACGTGATAAGAAATTGAAAAAAATGTTATTAGTACATTACGAGTTTTGTTTTGAACAAAGTACATATTTCGAAAAATTTCATTTTGTTAGAAACAATTTTGAACTGTCGGGCAGTCATTTATGTTTTAGTTTTGTAAAATAATTAATAAAATATTAATTATACTATACCATAGTCGCTTATTAACATTTTCTAACTATATATTTATTTATATGTTGATAAGAACAATATGCAATAGTATACAAAATACTATATGGTGTGCGAGTCTTCAGAAAAAATGTAAACTCTATACCATTTATCCACTCAATAATTATAACATATATTTTATCAATATACAAAATGTTGTAAAATTCACGAAAAACAGACATTTATTTGGTATACAAAAAATTGGTAAACAAAAGTAAATTCCGAAATGAATTGAAATGAACTATGAATTTTATGAACAAGTTTACTATTATGAGTAAAAATTGCAATTATATATTATAATAAAATATTATTAAAATAAAACTAACGTATCTAAATTATTCATTGGACAACTCATTGTTTCAAAATTACTAATTGTATTTAAAAAAAAAAGTCGACAATGTACAAAATCCAAAACAATTAATAATTAATTTTTAAAACTATATATAGTTTCCCGGTTATTAACGTATATAAGCCACTTAATTAATCACTATAACTATAACTTTATTAGTCTATATACTTGAAAAGCACAATATTAACTGATAATTATTATTTAAATTTAGTTGTATAATATAAGACGTTCGTTTAAGATGAAAAAATTACTGCTAATGATATGTATATTTATTTTTATTCATATCAATTACATTTTGCAATAAAATTAAAACATATATAATAATATAAAATGGCCAATGGGTGATTCTTATCACCACAATATTTTTTAGTATATATCAGAATAATGTAAATTGTAGAATTAACACTTCTGTCCATGCGAATTTTATACTTCACCGCAGTCAATACCATATATAATCTTACCTATGTGTAAGTCTGAAATTGTTCATAAATTATTTCAGGAACAAAACGATATCGAAACATGAATCCAACAGTGACTGAAAGGTAGAACCCTCTAGTTCATATGCGGATATAAATTGTTTTTATAATCTGTATATTTGAGAAGTTATGGAATTATAAGTAAAAAGGAAATCATTGTCATAACGAAAATTGCAGTAATTGCCCCATGTGGTCAAATCCAATATTTTCATGCAACACTATTTATATAATCCTATTTTCTATCTATGTACGAAATTTGTTAAAATTACCCATTATCAAAATACATAACACTCAACCTATAAGTTCCATTAAGAACCTTCTGCCAACAATCGACGGTACCTCGAAATCGTTCATGCCGAAAGATATTAATTATGTGATCGAAACATATTTATTAAATTTGAATTAACCAAAAGAATGTTGTACAAAAATATATATATTATTAGGTAGCGTAAGTCAAAGTTAAAAACTAATTTCGTTAAGAAAACTGCATATTTTCTACCACAATATTTTAGACAAAACTCGTCGATTAACGATTGTAAGTTTTTTTTGCTGAAAGAGGGACAACCAATTAAACCATCCGCTCCTATAATAAATAGCGTGACAACTTATTGAAGCTACAATGAAATTTAGTAAATAGAATTACTAAGTCTATATAGAAAAATGAATATATCATATATATACAGGGTGTCCCAATTATCGACGGCAATACGAAAACACTAGATTCTCTGGGTCATTTTGCGTCGAAAATATCATATAACATTTTGGCCGATTCGACTTCGTTACCAAGTTACACGCAAATAACCAAATTTTCAATCAGACCATGTTTTGCACTCTACTGGCATCAATATCTCAATAACTAATTACCCGATTTTGAATTTTTGATACACTATTAGCATTAGCATACCGAGACCTTTAATTTGACGTTAAGATAAGACAATTCGGGCATATGGTTATCGAGATACTTACAGGAATGTTGACAATTTGATGAACGCCATTTTTTTTCTTGAAAGTTTGTTCAAGCATAAGTCGTAAAATCATGATGAAAAAATTTTTTCGGTATAAGTTTAAAAACTTGCCACATTCATAAGCTTTCGTTTAAGCTATAACATTACGATAGGTCTCAACTGGTTCCAAAGATATACACAAATAACTACAACGATGTAGGCATAAAATTGATATTCGCTATGGAAAAATTTTATCTTTTTTTGATTTTTTCCAAAACCAACAATATGGACGTGACAGATAATTGATTCCATACACTCCTATGCATTCACACAAACCTTCACACACACACAAACGATCTCACACACAAAGGCCTACACACATAAACCCACAAAAGCACACGTACGCATATCACCACAGTTTTAAACCAACAAAACCTAAAGTAATTGCTGAAAATGTGCT
Organism: Bibio marci; assembly: GCA_910594885.2. Classification (NCBI taxonomy): domain Eukaryota; kingdom Metazoa; phylum Arthropoda; class Insecta; order Diptera; family Bibionidae; genus Bibio; species Bibio marci. Next base: position 25,361,054 of record OU343116.1, on the reverse strand, counting down.
TCTTCAGCTCGAATACATAGACAACAATGTTTTTCAATAGACCGAATCAATCTAAGTGTTTGTTGCGACTTGTGGGGAAATTCTTGGATACAGTCTTCAGTACGTTGAATCAACTCTTCACGTGAATTAATCACAGTTGCATATACTTTTCTTTAAGGCAACTCCATAAATAGAAATCCAATGGATTTAAGTCTGGAGAACTTGGCGACCATCTTATGGGCCCACCTCTGCCAATCCATCTTTGATAAAAGTTTGCGTCCAGTCAGCATCTAACATTCCCGCCATAGTGCGCTGGGCCTCCATCATGTTGAAACCACATCTGCACTCGTTCAAAGATGGATTGTTAGAGGTGGGCCCATAAGCTGGTCGCCACGTTCTCCAGACTTAAACCCGTCGGATTTCTATTTATGGGATTGCCTTGAAGAAAAAGCCTATGCAACTGTGATTAATTCACTTGAAAACTTAATTCAGCTTATTGAAAACTGTATTCAAGACCTTCGCCACAAGCAACAGCAATCACTTAGATTTGTTTGGTCTATTGGAAAGCATTGTTGTCTATGTATTCGAGCCGAAGGAGTACATTTTCAGCAATTACTTTAGGATTTGTTTGTTTAAAACTGTGGTGATATGCGTGCGTGTGCTTTTGTGGGTTTATGTGTTTAGGCCTTTGTGTGTGAGATCGTTTGTGTGTGTGTGAAGGTTTGTGTGAATGCATAGGAGTGTATGGAATCAATTATCTGTCACGTCCATATTGTTGGTTTTGGAAAAAATCAAAAAAAGATAAAATTTTTCCATAGCGAATATCAATTTTATGCCTACATCGTTGTAGTTATTTGTGTATATCTTTGGAACCAGTTGAGACCTATCGTAATGTTATAGCTTAAACGAAAGCTTATGAATGTGGCAAGTTTTTAAACTTATACCGAAAAAATTTTTTCATCATGATTTTTCGACTTATGCTTGAACAAACTTTCAAGAAAAAAAATGGCGTTCATCAAATTGTCAACATTCCTGTAAGTATCTCGATAACCATATGCCCGAATTGTCTTATCTTAACGTCAAATTAAAGGTCTCGGTATGCTAATGCTAATAGTGTATCAAAAATTCAAAATCGGGTAATTAGTTATTGAGATATTGATGCCAGTAGAGTGCAAAACATGGTCTGATTGAAAATTTGGTTATTTGCGTGTAACTTGGTAACGAAGTCGAATCGGCCAAAATGTTATATGATATTTTCGACGCAAAATGACCCAGAGAATCTAGTGTTTTCGTATTGCCGTCGATAATTGGGACACCCTGTATATTGTACAATCACGATAACAAAGAAATTAACAATTGGAAACTATACCAGAATATGGGATTAAAAAGGATTTATGTATCAGTAAAATCTATAAAATCATACAGAAATTAATATTTTAATGTTCTGCAAAATCTGTACTGCATGTGTCAATAAAATTCAATTGTTAAAATATAAATACGCAAACTATATATCGCATACGTTATTTGAAAATAGACCGCATAGTTAAATCATCTTTTGTATTGGTAAATGTGACTTGCAACTGAATTCGGAATAAAACCTGTATATTACTGATGGACGTCTTCAGTTATTTTACTACTTGTAAAACCATGTTCACAACATTAAATTTTCACATTTATATCATTAATATATTTACAATATTATAGAAATAATTAGTTTTTTTCGGAAAGTCAATTTATTGATGTAACATAACAAAGTCTCAGTCTCATGCGCACGATATAACAATTCCATTAATAATTTAAAATTAAAATTATTAAAAAAATTTAAAAATAACAAATGTTATAATAACTATGTCGCAGGCTACATACGAATTTATATATTCAAATGATTTTATTTTAAAAGTAAAAATTTGTATAATTGTAAATGTATAGAAAATATAAAAATAAGACATTTATTTGCATGTAATATTAACAAATTGTGTATGAAAGCGAAATTAATGAAAATTAAAAACATATCAAATAACGATGTAAATTATGCTACAAACACATGTTCAAATGTGAATTAACATATGAATTATGAATTATTATTAAGGAATATTTTACGTAAAACTGAATATAGTAAAAGTGCCTATATCGAAAACGCACCAATTGATGAAACACTAAATGAGTTTTATTTAAGGATATCAAATGTTTGCCTGTGGCGCAAATGTTTTTTTGAACGGAAGCAAAAAGCTATAGAATACGATTGACATACCGGCAGACGAAGTTCATAAAAGATACAAGAAATATGTGAAAAAATGTATGATTTTCGTGCCTAACAATCGGTGTGCGTCACTGTAAATAATGTAAGAGTTTTTAAACATCAACAGAGACATGATTTGAAAAAATCCGGAAGATTTTGGACAAAACAAAAGTTTGTGCGTTGAATTGTTTTCACACTTTTGAAAAAACTCACTCATTGTACTTAGATTTTTGGCAAACAATACAGTCCGTTTAGCTATTTTGTGTAAAATGTCTACATAAAATTCGATTACCATTACATTATATTGGTGTACACTCAGTGCAGCCCAAAAAAAATTGGTATTAATACACAAAAAATAATCAAACACATTATTAATTCGCAAAAAAATTTATATCATATTATATTTAAATAATAGCGTTAATTCTAAATTCATATTTATTGTGACAAATTTTATTTCTCTACCATTAAAAATAATTAAATAAAAAATTACCTGAATTTCCTCCGACCACCTTACTTATTATTTATCTCTATATATATATATGTAGTTCCAGATGCGTTCTCACTATTCAATCTATTTAATTATGTTTTTCACTTAAATTAATCATACATTTGAACATATTATCTTTTAACAACAAACTCTAATACACTTTCTTTTCCCATAAATATCGTTAAAAATATTTAATTAAAAAATATTATTTAATTTATCACATTATTATTTTTTTTTCCTTTCGCACTGTTGTTTCAATTACGATCATGACCGCTATATTTATTATACTCGAAATGAGTATATTTACATTTTAAGCAACGGACGCAATTAACATACAATTATTACAAATATTACCGATGGTGGTTTACAGACAGTGGTGATCGTATCAAGTACCATCCCACCTCAATAATCTTGGCGAGAACAAAAATCGGTACGTTATATTATAATAATTGATACAATGACAAAGTTAGCATAATACACACACATACGCTTATTTCGTAGTCATTCCAATGAACCAAATCTAAAAAATAATTTATGTATATAGAGTTAAAATTTTAAGTCTAATTGTAAGTAAATAGATCATGATTTTTAACGCAAATATCGATGTTAATCATTACGATTACATTAGGTGGTTTTGTATAAGTATTGCTACCTAACAAATGGATTGTGCACCAACCTCTAATTCCATGTATAGGGACGACGTGCGTGATTCCCATCCTTAGCGTTTCTACTCCAGTCACGCTTTTTCAATGAATTTTAGTATATAAATTGGCATTAATGGTGATACTTCGGCTCCACTCAAGCAATACGATCCTAGGTCAATTTTACTTTGATAGATAATTGCTTTGCAATTTTTAATAGATGTTTGCAAAACTTATATGCATTCATCATTCGTCTATACAGACCGATGTTGTTCAGATGCTTACTTAGCCTGCGGTGACCTATAAAAATTAAGATTATTTCAAATGAGTATTCTAAGCTTATCACTGTTTTAATTTTTAGTCAGAAATTTCATCTGTTTTGGGTTGAAGCCAACAAAAAATGCTTTTAATTCTCTTGTATCTTCCATCATAGTTAGTAGATTCAAACTTTACCGTTTATATGAAGTTTCCTATAATACACAGAATGGTTTCTGATCTTTGAAGAATGTTGCTTATACATTTCTTGTCATACTGTCAATTTTTCCTTTCACATTGTGATCAAGCACCCAGTATAAACTATGCTTGAGCACATCTTTTAATGGAATATCACTCTGCTTGAAAGACACTTGGGTGTGTCCAAATGGTTTCTCAAACCAAATAATCTCGACTCCTATTCTTACGCTAACATTGGTTTTTGAACGATGAAATATTCGTTTAAATTCTAATATTTTACACCAAACTCTATTGTACCAATATCGAAAACGTTATCGAAAACGTTATCGAAAACGAAATTTCATCAGATATGTAAAAAATTTTCTATATGATCGAAAAAAAACATTGGGCCGTTTCTTAAAAAAACTATAACAACAATTTATCTAAGAATAAAATTGAGTCATCAAGTTGATCGTAAATTTTACCTTCTATAAATTATTTTCTGCGCTTAAACCTCTATTATATTGGTTTGGTCATAATATTGATAAATAAACATAAATAAAATGAGTCATTCAGTATTCATTTCATATAAAAATGTTAATATATAGTAAAACCAAAAATTAAATAAGACATTTGAAATTAATTTGCATATTTGCCAATTTCTATTCTAAAAATTAGCGCCTCATAACCTTACTCAATTTATAATATTGTCAATAAAAACTAAAATATTATCAGGTGTTATAAATTAATTAGCGATATAACTTTTATATTTATATATTTCAAAGAAATATACACAATTTGTGTATTTAAATATACAGTATTTTTCGTTACACCAAATATAATAACCAAGTAGCATTTTAAATAATTGATTGGAGACGACATTTAACTTAAATGTTTGATACTCACAAAGTCACAGCTCATTTTAGATGTATAATGAACCAATTAATAGCTATAGCCAAAATGTGTATAGTTGATTTTATGTTGTTACATCGTTCATAAAACCCCTGCTGTGTTTGTTTAGTCATAAATATTATAAAAACACTGTAAATTCATATTTGGTTTTATACTATCTTATTTGTAGTATAAATTATTCAATAATAAACAAAATTCAATTGAAAATGTAAATTTGCATAAAAAAAGGAGATATTTAGTATAATCGAATAGTAAATGAAAAAAACATTAAACATAATGCAAATTATTTAGGCTTTCTACGAATATAATAAAATTAAAGTAAATTTTTGTCTAAATTAATATAATATGAAGTAGAAGAGCATATATGGAATCTAACGAAAACATTCTTTACAGTCAAGATGGTAAATTACTTCGCATACAGGAATATATAAATATTCACCAATTGAATTTTCCTTCATCATATTATTTTAAAATGGTAAATAATTGTTGGTTAAATTTTTAATTATTGCCGCGTAATTATTATTAAAGTATACGGTAGTAATATCTGTGTTGTATTTTGATCGGAACAAGTATGGTAATCTGAAGGAGCAATGTCTGGATTATTACAAATAGCTGCTGGGATAATAACATGTAGTCATGAACTTCGTTGTAACATAAGTCCAGCATTGTTATATTAGAATAGCATTTTATTATGCCTTTTAACACATTGTGGTCGATTTCTTTTTATGCTCGGTATAAAATTTAATTAATTAATGTGAATGTCGATCAGCACTGATAATTTTGTATGCTCTCACCAAATACACATCGTATACCATGAATATTTCACGTGTTTACGTTGATGGATCGACTTCATCTGACTTTTTTCCCATGTCATACTTTTGGACGTTTAAGATTATCGTAGTTAATCCATTTTTTATAATGATCAATAATTTGTTGCAAAATTTCCATAGACCATTGGATTGGAATAATTATAAGTTACAAAAAAAAACATGTAGTCATAAAACATTTCTCTGCCGCCAATTTTCTAGTTTTTAATATGCATATAGTGAAAACATTATTAATATATTTCCCGATGGATAAAATTAAATCAATAATATAAATCATTATTAAAGTACTTCATGTGTGCATAGACAAAATTTCGGGTTTAGAGAGAACTATCCATAATCACCTCAATTCATCCAGTACTTATAATTAAACCTATATATATTATTTTTGCATATATAAATAATGAATTACTTGGATTTATACAGTAAAATTTTTAAATCTTATATTATATCCTATATCACCCATATATTTGATAAGGATTTTATAAATGTCTGATGAAATTTAATCTTAAATTTAAACTGATGTAAATGAAAGCAATAATTAATAATAAGTAAATAAATACACTGAGACCTTCAGTTGTGAAGTTTCGCAGTTAGTGAATAAATCAAATAATTAGCAATATAAAAATAAGAATATTTTACGTGAATTGCCCTGAATAGCTTCAAAAATCAAAGATTATCATAAAAATTATATGTAAGATTCATCAGGATATAGTTTTAGTCAACCCACATCATCATTGGCTTTTATTTTGAATTGAAGATCACATTAAGATTGCAGAAATAATGTTTAACATATGATTCGAATTAATATAAATAAACATCATCTTACATAGCTCTCATTATCCATATTCAAATCGACGGCTTAGTGTAAAATAAAAACATATTTATTTTCAGATGCACACATGCATATCTGTTATCATCAACAATTTAAATTAATTTTATATTATATAAATTATATTATAATTATTATTGAATTATTGAATCAGCTTCTTTTTTTTTGTTTTTGTTATATTTACAAATAATATCTCTGAAAATATGCGAGCAATTTTAACAACACGCAATATACTTTGTATATTTCGTATTAACTATCCTCGCAATATATACAACTTTGAATATTTCACAGTGTAGTTTTTGTAATCGTTTTATCAGATCGAAATATTATAAATCTATTATTTTTGTGCTTTAATAAAGTTTTATGAAGAAAAGAAATTTAGGTTGGCCCAGCGCAAATTACATTTTTCTTAAACATTTTGTTGTGGAAATTATTAAATTTTGCAATTAAGGTATTGTGGCTAAGAAAACGAGATGAGTAAAATCCGTTCGCCCTTTCCGTCCATCCCATGAGAAAATTAGAACCTATACGCTTTTGATATGTGTACAAGGGATTTATAAAATTATCTGCAATTCCTATAATTCTCACTGCCTCCCGCATATAAACTGAACGGTAACAATATTTTCACTTTCTCAAATATACCATTTAAGTACCATTTATCCGATTATTTAAAATTTTGAACTTAAACTATTACTAATTAGTTTCAAAGATTTGTAGAAATTAATTGCGATACTGTCAATCCTGAAATATTTATAATTGATGTATTATTTGTTAACCAATTTTTCTTTATTTTCTAAATTATATGCATTTAATTATAAGTTCTAATATTTTGTGGATTCCCATCACCCATATAAGACGAAATGTTTCCAATAGAATTGCTAGATAAACATTTATCTCCGGTTATGTTGAAATTTTGACTGAAAGTAAGTTATTATTCAGTAAATACAAATATTTAAATAATGATTACAGTACAATTGGTAAATTGTTATATACTCATTATTTCCTAGCCCCACTATTTGTCCTTAATATTCCACATATAAATGTTCTCGAACCGTTTAGTTGATGTACCACAACGTTTGCAATTAATTATTTTGTGAGAAATTATTACAAGTGCGAGCGTGGAGTTGTGGAGTGCTGACACTTCCTTCATAGGACTTCATTCTAACATTCAATTATAAAGAAAAACTTATTAGTGTATCGCTATTAAATTCGAAAAACGTGTAGTTTTCATCTTAATTTGACCTATTATATACTGGCAGTCTTTTTTATTTTAAATACGGTTGCGTCAAATTGCGTTACTATTTTTATTCTTTTTTTTTTATTTTACCATAAATAATACATTATTTATTTATTTTTAAATTTTATAAATATGAATTCAATATTGATGCGATTGATATATGTAGTATTCTATCATGTATAGAGAAAGAGTTGAAAAGGTTATCAATTTTATACTGTTGGCTGCATACTCACACGATTTTTTAAATTATAAAATTGGAAATATTTCTATATTATAATAAAATTAATTAATCTATGTTTGCATGTTGGATGTTAATGGTAATATAATACAAAATATGATTTTATTGTATATATGGTCGAATTACAATTACAGAGTGTATCAGTAAAATGTTAAAATTGAATAACTTTATTTTTAAATGTGAAAGAATAAATGTTCCTGGTATACGATCACGTTATGATTTGTTCGTTTATGGAATTAATAAACCATATCTATTTGAATATACAAAATATGGGACGTCATTAATGTTTGTGTGCTCAGTATTAAGTATAGCTCTATCGAAGGGTATAATATTCTCAGCTTAAATTCATTCATTCATAAACAATTTATAATTAATTAAAATATTTAACCACAATTAATTAAGATGATGTCAAGTGATTCAAATAGTCCCATATGCGAGAATTATAAAATATAAAATATATAAATTGGAAGTTAAATTCATCCAATCCATGAATCAACTCAAATCTAATTCTTCGCAATTTCATATAAGTATTCCTTTCCATAGTCATTACTCGTACATTAAACGAAACCATAACCATCAAAAAAACGTTTACATATGGTAATTCCCACAATGAGTCACATAATAATAAATATTAGTAAAATTTAAATAAAAAAATTTCAATCTTTGAAAACTTTCCGCATATCACTAAATAGATATGTGCGTATGTATCTTATACTAATTTAGTTTTACAATATTATATATATTATTATACATTTAGTCACTTACTAATAATATTTATTTATCTATTTATTTATTTACAATACATATTTGATTGGTCCGTCTATATACAGTGAGAGAGACTCAAATATATTTTTATATGTAAATAGTTAAAAATTCTAATATTATTGTTATTTTCCATAAAAATTAAATAAAAATTCCAATATTACGAGTGTATGACCTTAAAAATGTTTTTATTATATTGGAAATAAATAAAGTCATATATATAGCCATAAATATTCATATTATAAACACAAACTCATTCATTCCATGTAAAAATTTCTTAAAGTTTTAGCTATAGATATTTATATGTTATAAGAATCTTTTATGGTAGATAAAAATTATATGGAGTGTTTACATTGAAAATTAGCTATATGTGAAAAATACATTTATATACAATAACTATATATTATCTATCCGTTTGTCTAGCCAACTATTTGTACAATTGATAATCGGGTTGAACAACAACTGGGAGAATACTGTAATAAGTGATTTCAACCAATTGCTTCCTAGCATTTATTCGTTACTGCGATTATATCCCAGAATTTACCTATTGAAAAATATTGTATTCGCTATACTTTTGTTCGTTTTTCTAATAGTGATCGTCTAAAACGCATTAGTAGTACAATTAAATGTTAACAGTTTGGTTCGATTTCACCAGATCATATATATATATTTTGATGCCATAAAAAAGAAATAATATATAAGCTGCTGATCACGAATCACTCGTCAGTTGGAGTTGATGTTGATGATTCACCTATATATGGTTGGCACAATGTTTTTCGAAGGTTATAATTATCGTACAGTGAATTTCTATATAAGTGACAAATACTTTGGCAGACCACAATGTCATTGTGGTGGCGCATATGCAAAAAGAAACAAAAACGATATTTGGAAATAAAGAAAAAAGCTAATTTTCAATGTAAAAATCCACTAATAAATGTTGACTTTTGTACTTTAAAAAATAATAACATTTTTCAATAATTTTTTAATTTTATAAATTTAAAAATTTAAAAATCAACAAACAATTATAAATCCATATATAAATCGAACTGATTTCAACATATATTATTTATAGGGAAATTGTAATTAAATTAAAATTAACTAATTATTACTAATTTCTAATTTAAATATTATTGTACTGTAACAAATTATTAACAAATATATATTATATAGTGGTGTGTTTATTCCTATGAAACCATCATTCGCAACAACTATTATTTTATGTTCAAGTAAAATCCACAAATAATCATTCGATTTTAATTGTTCTAGTTTATACCATTAATATTTCATTTTATAAGTTATAGCAGTTGCTAAAACTCATTGCCGTATATATGGTATGTAAAAGTTTATACTGCATATGTTCTAGCAATGAACTCCAGAAATTATAATTTACAGACTTATGGAAAGTAATGATTTTGATCTCAGCAACACAACATTCTAATAAACTGCGAATTGATGCCAGAATTATTGAATTAAAATGATACGTAAATGTATTAACCATATTGGCAGAAGCAATATGAGCACAACAAGTATACAGCGATCTGCGTGTATAAGTAAATGGGAACAAAATTAATTTACTCGTAGATCAATTTTCAAGGAAAAATTTTGTTAAATTGTTGAAAACAGCATTTGGAAATAATTAAATTGTTATTTTTGTGATATCTTTACAATGGAATATTTCATATTTGATTTTTGTTCAAATAATATTGATTCAAGATTTTTGTTTGTTAACTGTGTATAAAAGACGAGTTTTTACATTTCCACTGAGGTAAATTTTAATGGGATGTTTTTGTTTGCTGTTATGTTGCACCATTCCAGGAACAGACAGAGTCCTCTAAGTTTTTAATATCATTCAAGCATAAAAAAAAAATGTGTTAAGTCTTTTCCAATAGCTCAAATCTTTCATTTACCGATGCGATTGCTAAACCTGTATATTTTATAATAAATTCAACTTGAAATGGATTTATTTGGCACCGAAGATTTTTTTTGGCCATTACATTTATGTAAAGATGGACGTTTTATTCGAGTGCTCCGTAAACTGTAAGAAAATTTGCCGCTAAAAGTCTAAACATTTTGTTATGTTTCCAGAAATTACAGTCGGTAATAATTTTTACCGATTTATTTTACAAATATTTGCTAGCATATTATAATTATAGTTGTTCACTAAATAGCCTACAAATATGAATTCAAATGTTCTATTGAGCCAAGCCGTTACTTTTGGTTATAATGCATCCTTAATATTGAACACTTCAATTAATACATCAGAAATATTTGCCAAATTAAATTGTAATAAACTTTTATCAATTCTGCTTGCCAATATCTTTTATCACAAACTATAAGATTTCATTGTGAGTCCTTTGACATGTTTTACATGGAAAATATCCCACCGGAATGTCGAACTTTGAATAAAAAAAAAGAGGCATCGTATAATTGTTCAATAACAAGCATTTGTTAAAATAATAAATTTATTGAATTTATATACGAAACTTTTCCCATCTCCCAATTATGAATTACGCGTCGATATATTGTAGAACCATTCATTGATCCAATTTTTTGAACTCTATATATACCTACACGAAGGAAATGAAGTGTTGTTCGCGTTGCATCGTTCGAAATAAGTATATCAGTCAAAAGAGACCAAGTCTATGGAGAACAAACGACCTGGTGCAGGACATCCCAGCCAAATTTTGTAATCCGTGTGGCTGCTGATCTATTCTAACTAATCGTTTTTCCTTCAAAACACGATTCGTATTTATCTATAAGTGGTGGGTACCATTCACCATTAACCGTTTCACCAAGTTTTAGTAGTTCATAATTATATAACGACGCTCTTTCTGATCTCTTCTTAATCCAAAGAAAACCCTCTTTCCATGTAAATTAACGTAATAGTTATGACGTTGATACCTGATCCACGGGTTCACCGTATTAGTATTGTTGAAATACATTTATTTTTGATAGCCCGCGATAAAACTTACTTTTGTGCCATTAAATTCATTTTTATCTTTCTACATATCTCTTTTGCTGCTTTCAATTCATATGCGTGAACATCTGGAAATATTTGTCTGGTCAATATGTCTAATGTTTCTGCAAATTGTGTGTCGAGTTCTGTATATCCGCACTAAGGTTAAAGTAATTCTGCATTTTTTAATACCGCAGCTATGGGTCAGAGAAATATTTATGGGGGGAAAAAGAAAAGAGAACTTTGATCAGTTTTTGAAATGAATTCAGCTAGAAATATAAAGTATTTTGCGTTGGTGGTTTTTCTTATTGAGCTACTAAAAACCTTATACAACATAATAAGGAGATGATGATAATTTTATAATATGAATTACAAAATGTATATAACCTTTTTATATATTGTATATTATAGTTCAGGATACATTTGTAAACATTTGGGATGTGGAATAATTCACAAAATCACCGTATGCATAAGAGACTGTTTTTTCTGATTACTATACCAATTTCAATCGATGCGGATTTTTTGTATTTTCAATACATAAAAAAAAGAATAGGAAAACAATGGATTCATAGGAATGTACTTACAATATATATGAATGTTAGTCATAAATATCATACCTTTGATGCATGGCAGCCATCAACAGTAAAAAATATCCAATTGGTTAAGTTGTATCATATATATTGTGTCATGTTATATACATATATTTATATATAAATATACATTTAGACGTCATATATAGTGTAACTTCATATATTTAAAAAAATTTCTTTCGTTTGGTTTGTTACATAAACACAAATTTATATAAACATAAACACATATAGGTGCTAATATAGAGTTAACACAAAATTTTCCATTGATTTACAGATTGTTTTTTATTTCAAAAAAATTTAATAACTTATTAATATATCTATCTACATTAATTATGTGTGGTCTTTTTTTTTTTTGTCTTGCGTATGGGTCAGCAGATTGTCATCGTTCCCAGATAATATATAGTCAGTCGCGTATATATATATATTATAAAAAAAAAATGTAAATACTATAGATTTAATATATGTACTATAATATATTTTAAAAACTCATATGTGTATAGTAATGTTGTATATATATAATACAATATTAGTAATAATAATATATATAACATTGGAATTGTATATGATATTATTTGAAGACAATTTTTATATATATATGGGAATACATTTTCATTAATCCAGATTATTCTAAATTGTGTTGGCAAATAAGAAACATCAAAATATATATATTTATTATATAATTGTGTGGTGGTGTGTTATAAAAATATTATTAATAATAATAATAATAATAATAATAATAATAAAAAAAGATACATTAAGACGAAAATCTTTGTTATTTCAGAGAAATTTTGTAATATTTACATAAATATTAATGATGGAATCGGCGGTATGTTTGTTTTGCTTTTAATATATATTTAAATATAAATAATATTATCTATAATTTACTAATATAATTTTATTAAGTTAAACGTGCGTGATATTTATTTATTTATTTTTTTAATGTATATTTGCAATAATCTGTTTTGATATTTATATAAAATCTGTTGTTTTTTGTATATAAATAAATAAAATAATAATAATAATAATAATAATAATAATAATAAGGAATTAATTTGTAAACTTAGAAGTGAAATAATAATTTATTTTTATTACACAAATTATTCATTCAAAATATTTTTAATCTATACAAATTTTTTAATTAATTATTTTCTATATACACATAAAAACTATATTTTATATATATACAATAAATAAATATATAAAATATATGAAATTGTTAATTAATCGGTTACAATTAATTAAATAATTTCGTTTTATTATTAATTTCATATAAGTATTTATTGTGAAAATTATTTAATATGTAAGAGGATGTGGTCATGTATAATTTTTGCTATTAAAATATTTATGTCAATTATAATTATAGTATAAAAAAGGACATGATAAATTAAACAAATTAAATTGTTATACGCTATGTGTGTGATTTGTGTAAAAAATGTGTAGGAAAATTGGAAAATAATACCTATATATTTATAATAAAATATGTGACGCGCGGGTGGACAGTGAAATATCGTTTAACACGTGCATAGACATATTCGTATATGATATATGTATATATAGCTCACATATTGAAACTCTTGGTACTTTGTGTCCTCATAAATAACGTTGAAATTAAGTCTCACTGAAATTTTGAAATTTTTTGCGGCATTAATAAGGTAAAATTTTGAACACAATTCAATTCAAAATTCGAGGACCAAATCTTTCTATTAATTTCATAATAAATAGAAAAAAAAGACTTATAATTTTATTGATAAATTTAATAATATCTTAAATTGATTCTCGTTTAGGTAAATAACAATTAAATTAAAATACTTTACAATTTATATTCCGTTGAAAAATATATAAATGATATATTTTTCAGTCACGGATATTTCACATATTTCGGTCGTTTTTTTTAATGTTTTTCCTATACTATATAGTGCGAGAATATAAATTACAAACTGATCATTTCCACATCTATTGATACAGATATATATATAGATCTATTGACACTGAACTTTTTTTTATTAAGATGTCCTCTCAATAAAGTATAGTATTTAGAAATTGGTTCAATTGAATAACGCTATATATACTCTTTTTAAATTATACTTTTATATATATTAACAACATAAAAATAATATCGATAAAATTATAGAAAACGACAAGTCTCACCTTCATCATCGCAACTTCCAACATATAAATACCAATCAATTAATATATTACAAATATTTATGTATATAGTCGTGGGAGTATATAAAAAATCATCAATTGGTATATGCAATTATAGAAAGATATAGATGTTTTCAGTAATTCCATATTAATAGTATATGCGAGCGATTATAGTCCATATGATGTCTATACAGACATTGTATAAATCTTATATGAATAGAATTTTTTATTTTGTAAACGAACAATTTGTAACTCATTGTCAGTTAAAAAAATTTCAGTATATAACGAAAAATATGTGGTACTTCACTGACTAAGTAAACTTCAATAATCTAACCGACGGTTCTTGGCATCGTATAGGCATAATTTTAAAGATGATAAAATGCATTGTAAAAGGTGCTACATATATATATATAGCACTCAAAACAACGATTCATTCTATTCAGATGCCTGCGATTTGATCATTATTACACAGCATTATTTAATTCATTTCCATCGATGTCTATACCATTGAACTATACAAAAAATTATAAAGAAAAATTTAGTGTATTGTGAACTTAAAATTTTTATATATCTTGTAGTTATGAAAACATTTTGTAAAATTAGTGTAACGAAAAATCCAATTGTTATCATAAAACCGTTTGGATATTCTTGAAAGCATATGTTTTATATATGTATGGCAAAAAAATACATGTCTACACCGATATAAATTTTTCCAAAATACATTGTTATACGAGGGAGGCCATAGTATTTATAAACAATAATATTATTACGATTAACAGATTCATATATTGTAGATAAGATATATAGCCGATTTTCTAATTGATTTCAGTGCGTAAAGAAATGTGTAATATATAAGAGCAGTATAAATTGCATATATACCCAAATGATAATAATAATTTATATATTATAATTTTTTTCATTTAAAATATTAATGATATACGGATCATATTAATTAAAAATCTCTAATGAATGAAACTTTATTTGAATAACATGTTGATTATGATATAGCAATATACGATTGATAATACGCACCCTTACTATAAGCGGCTATCCACATATATTGTATATTGTATAATTAATTATCAGTATTTACTACTATTTTATTGTTATCATCATAATATACAATATATATTATGTTAATTAAATAATTAAGTTATAGACAAATTACATTACATATGAATGAGATTCATTGGATAATAATATTTTTCCACTGTTTGTATTATAGTGGTACAATTTTAATAATAAGTAATAAAACTTTCCAATTAAGTTTACGTTATTTAGACTATAGTAATGTAATATCATAAAATATTTATATAACATAATAACATTATTTTGTTGCCATATGATTAGTATTAGTATTATAAATAAATATAAATCAACATACACTGTATTAATAATAATATATAGAATTATAAAAAAATTATATAATATTACAGAAAAAAATTAATATGAATAATAATTATGAAGAATTATCTTTACGACAATTGGATACAATACAAAAAAATTTGAAAAAAAATTGGCCACGTTCCATTTTCCAATATGGTTTAATAGAAAATTATAAAAAATGGGATGCCATTGCAAATCAACCATTTTATTTTCAAGTATATGGTTTTTATGTTGGTGATACATATGAAGCTATAGCTTACTTATCGGTGAGTATATAAACACAATGTATATAATATCTATATCTATATATACCCTATTTACTATATATATATCGTTGTTCTTAATCAAGATGAATGTATATAGGTATTATATATTACATATATATAAAAAACTAAATGTATCATATGATGATGATGATAGCATATTTTAATAATAATAATTTATCATTTATACATATAGGATCAAAATTACATAGTTTGTTTAACGGAAATGGATAGAATGGAATCATTTTTACGTGTATTTGAAATTAAAGAAATTGATTGGCATAATGGTCCTACATTTGGTACATTACGTCGTAGCACACAAGAGGCACCATTAAAACAGGCAATAAAATATTGTAATTATGATGTTGAATGGGATATACCATGTATCGGACATTATTTAGAACATAGAAAAGCACTTGAATTTGACATAAGGTTTGTATTTATTTAATATATGGCGCATCATTTAATTAATATTAATAATATTATATAATTTTTGTATTGTATTTTTGTAATGTATTTTATACTATATATATATATATATATTTACATAGACTTCCAGAGGATATGAAAAAAAGGAAATTAAGACCAACGGATGCAAAACTCATAAATGATACATGGCCATATTCATTTGATAATTCCGAAAATTTTGTTGTTGACCTAATCAATTATAATGGTGGTATAGCATTTGAAAAAAATAAAAAACCAGTTGCATGGATAACACAAAATAATTATGGTGCATTAGCAATTGTTAATACAGTTCCGGAGTGCCAGGGATGTGGTTATGGTTCACTAATATCGAAAGCAATGTGTAAACAATTAGCTGAACAAAGTAATAATGATATATCGGCAGCAACATCGATTGGTAATGTTAGTGAACGTATGTTTCGGAAATTGGGTTTTAAAAAATTGGAAGAAATTACATGGATTAAAATTCAGAAATGTTAATGATAACAAATTTTGCTAATATACCAGTGGGTATGTGCGTTAAATTATAATTAAAATTATAATAAAAAAATAATAAGATAAAAGATGGTATGGTAAAAGAGTAGTAGTACAATTATTTTATATATATTTTAATTTAAATTATTTTAGACAATTTATAAATAATTATAATACTCGCACAACAATATATGGTTTTTCATATAGACAAAAAAGCGTTTGAAATATACATTATAGTTCAAATTTTAAGTGTTGTACATGTAAATTATTATATTTTTATATTAATATACATAAAACATACATATATACTTATATACATATACATAAACAAACATATCTCAAAAGAATCATAGTTTACATATTATGCATATATATTAATATTGTTATTTCTTTAAAATTAGATTGTATTAGTGCGTTTCAAAATTTATATTATTTCTATTTTTATGTTATCAATCAATATTATATTATTAATATTATATACTTATTTACTTATAACATATATATTACAATATATTATATCTTGTTATTTATTATATAACTTTCTATTATTAAATAATAAAATTTATCTTTATAAGATAATACTTGTGTGTCTATAGATATTGCATACTATTTTATATAGGTATAATATTTATATAAATGTTGAGTGCAAAAATATCTTTATTTCCTTATTCTACAATCAAAATACATCGTCTGACCAAAAAAAAATAATCGGAATGCAGTGGCGGCAAAGTCTGAGAAATAGCATTCAGTTTTCAATATCACTATATTTGGCTTATAACCTGGATGAAATTAGACTAAATTATGAAAAAAAAAATGTGGGTGTTCAACGTGAACTACATTTTTCGGAAATGTGACTTGTACGTATTTATCATCTTTTCTAATTACGAGCCATGGTTTTAAAGGATTTCAGATTTTAGACAGAAACAGAATTGCAAACTGTAATCAATTACTAATCGTTCATAGAAGAGATTTTTAAAATCGATTCACGTGTGTTCAAAAGATAAGACCGTTTTTTTCCAATCGATGGCAGAGAAAATTCAAAGAAATTTGTGGTACTGTATAAAGTTGACAACCAAATGGTACAAAACATTTTACAGTATCATTATTTCATACAAAATTTCACTGACATCAAACGGAAAATTGGTCATGTCTTTTGAACACACGTGAATCGATTTTAAAAATCTCTTTTATAAAATAAATGAAATTGATTATAGTTTTTGGTAATTCTGTATACAAAAATAGTAATGCCTTAAAACTATGGCCTGTAATTTAAACAGATGATAATTCTAAAAAATCGAATTTCCAGAAAATTTAGTAAGTGCGGACATTCCAATTCTTTTTCATAATGTGTAGTCGCACTTTCAACTTAGCTACCAGAAAAATACAAAGATATTGTAATCTGAAAACATTCGCGGAATGACTTTCTAATAATATATAGATGTGTGGTAACGCCATTTATTCTAATAACTGATTTATTTATGTATTGTGAACTGATTTTCATGCGAACTCTCAAAGTTTCATGACATTTCTTTAGTTTTTTTGTGTGTCGATCGAAAAATGTATACAAAAAAAGATTCATTCAATATATAAAATTTTTTGCTAATTATAGTATCATCGAAGATTCAATGTATGCAGAATATATTTTCCAATAATCTGCATCGGAATCAATTTTAATTTTTATAGAAATAAATTAATTGTTTGGTATTTTTCTTAATCCATTTTTGGGACAGAGGGTGCACCACACATAACATAATAATGATGTTAGATTCTATATACATTTAAGACATAAGTAGATTATTTTTTGAAACTGAGAAATCGTGCAGTGTGGAATTACCATTTGCAGATTGTTATATTATGTGTAAGACTATTTGTTAGAAAAATTATTTGTCTACAGTATATTATAGATTACGTATATGGTTCGTTACAGGGTGTCAGCGAGAGTGCAGTGGAAATCGTCATGGATGGGGGTGGTGTTGGAAACCTTATTCTAAGTCGAAAAAACTACTAATTCAGATTTTTTGATTTTTTGGTTCTGTTTTCGAAATATGGTGCTAAGAATTTATTTCAATATATAGTCTAATCTTTAAATTGTATATAAAACTTAGAAATTAAGATAATTACAAAGAATTTATGTTACTCACGTACACCGATTTTATAGAGCATTAAACTCTTAATTTATATGTAATGTAAGTTTTTTTTTACACTTTCCTTCAATTTCTAGTAATCAATCAATACTTTTTCCATTTAGTAGCCTAAGGCTTACATTTATATATGTGCAACGCCTACTTTATTTGTTACCAATTACCGAATTAAAAGAAATATTTATATATGTAATTCCTATAATTTATTGGTTTTAATTGTATTTTATTATCCCATAATATTATCCGTATATGATAATAGATTAGTAGTTAATTTCATAAATTCATTTCATGTTATTTATATTATAGTGCTGATAGATAATAAATATATATAGAATATATAAAATATACCAATAAAATAATATAAGTAAATGATATCTACCACCGTTTGTGTATTATCACTGCATAATATCATTTGGAATTATATATGATAATAAAATAATTTTAAAATTTGATAATGCAATATATAAATTAATAAATAACTTATAAAAATGAATCATTTCTTTTTTCATTTAATTGTTCAAAATATAAGGTAACATTAATCAAATTCATCGACCAATTTATTACAAAAATAAATATATATATTGCAGTTATATATGGCAAAATATTCATTAAAATAATTAGAATTTATTGATGGTAACGTAAATATATGGTTAAACCTGGTGCTTACGTGAAACTGAACAATAATCCGACTTAAAATATAACTTATTCATGTTTTCATGTTTAAATATGTTATTTGACATATAGAAATCTATTTCTACTATTGCTATTAGAAAAAAAATGTTTCCACCTATATAGTAAGTTCTACTTAATTTTCAAGGATTAAGGACATTACAAGGAGATTGCTGGAGATTATGCACGTAGCCATAACGTCGTAATCATATCATATGAAATAGAATCAAAAATCAAGTAGAAATTATGGTTGAAAGCTATATTTCTAAGAATCTTGCATTTAAAAACACAAGCAAAACCACAAATATGAAAAATAATTAAACATGGAAATTAGTGAAGGATCAAAGATAGTTCAAAAATACAGAAATATTTAAAAAATTATAAATCATCCTTACAAAGTCCCTATGAGACATGTCCTTGATCCTCGAAATACACTACATTGCACTTGTTTAATTCTATCGCATATCGCGGGTATTGTATGTATAATTAAAAAAAAAATCCCTCTAAAGCAATGTCCTTAATCCTTGAAACACTAATTTTTATCGATATATATAAAAAAAAAATACATGGTGGGCGTTGTCAACAGTCGACATTATAATAACGACAAAATTTTAGATTATATAATAATTTTGATAAATATACATTTTCTTATATGAATGATCTCATATTTTACTACGTAGGGCAGCTGTGCGTGCGTATAAAAACGTCATCAAATACATATGTATTAGGTGGACCGGAAAGTTCTGTCCGATGTGCATATGATCATTCTAATTCATCTCATACTTAACTCCATCTCGAATATTTCCACACCAATCCTATAGTTTACGAATATGGTCCGAAATGGTTTGTTCAGCTGAATCAAGCCTTTTCGCATTCTCCGATGTAATCAAAAAAAGGATTTTGCGCTAACATGATCTTGACAGTATCGTCGTCGATCAAAGCTGGTCGCTCACATAATGGGTATATCAAAAAATTCGAAATCACCTATTTGGAATTTTTCGAACCATCTTCTGCATATTTTATCAGAAACTGTTCTGTCCAGCAAACAATTTCAATAAATTTCTACATTCTGCTTCTGTGTAGCATTTCTTCCTTGTTGGCAGAACATACAAAATAAAGTGACGTAAATTAACTTTATCGCATAGTATCTATGGTTATACGATCGCGTGTACTGACATGAATAATCTACGTTTTAGTTCATTTGTTAGGTCAATATATGTATATACAATCAGTAATAAAAGCAAAGCCAAATATGCGACAAATGAATATGCGCATACTTACAACAAGTTGCAATCGGAAACGGACAGAATTTTTTGGTACACCTAATATATATATATATATATTAACGTATTGGTTATCAAAATCTTGAATTTCAAAGTCATATACATTTTTTTTTTATTGAATAAAGTGTAAATGAATTCCATAGAAATTATAAAATAAAGCCCATATAAATAGCTAATTAATTTTGTTAAAAATAGATTTTATTGTTGAATCACATTTTTGATATCACAACACATGGAAGCAATACGCTATATATTATAGAATTAATAATCATTGTGTAATTCTATTGATTGATTGATTAAATTATTACTATATATCCATAAGTGGTGTCTATACGAGTGCATTATGTGAACCTTCGTAGTAATAATTCTATATAATTCTAATTCAATAAGAATATTCTAAATGATCATTTTATAAAGTTTTTTCTATTTTATATCAACACATGAAATTGTTAACCAAAATTTTAATCTTTCAATTTTATAATTTTTATTCATACAACAGTCCATCCAATTTTGTTCCTTAGAAAATTAATTAATTTCGAACTTATAAAAACCATAATAATAATAATAATAAAGTATTGATTTTAATAAATATTTGAAAATCATATTAAATAAAAATCTAACCCACAAAAAAACATGGTAATTTAATTCCGCTGTGACTGGGACCAGTTAAAAATTCAAATAAAGTCCTATACCCCATATTTTTCCATTTTTTTTTTTTTTGTTAATTTATTTTGATTTCTATGAAGAAAAAAATATATAGGTCATATTTATTATCAATATATTGAAGAGAGAGCTGCTGCGCTGCGTATAAATGTTAAGCTGATACTAGAATTTTTTCGTTACATTTTTTATATATTCAGTAATAAATGAAAAAAAAAACTTGTTATACATTTAAAATATTTCATTTCGTCGTAATAATTGTTATCACATTTTTTTTTGTTTTTTTTTTTTTTATATACATCAAACTTTCATTGATATATTATATTTTGAAATACGGGGGGCCAGAAGACTGCAGTAAACAAATTCCACAAAATTAGATTTCTATATATAGTAAAATTTTTCTTATTCCCGCACAAACATGAGATGAATGAATGAAACTATTGCAATTTACAATATACCAATTTGATATCAATTTATAATATATTGTATGGTTCATCATAGTTCTTTATCAAATTAAATAAGTGTTTTGTCTGCTTTGTTATCAACCATTGTAATTGTTTGTCGATAAACAGTTTATTCATATTGTGTATACGCACGATGTATAAAATGAGACTTTTCATAAGCATAATATTGAATGTTAAGTATATCATTCATATAATGTTGATTATTTTGTAGCTGTATAGTTGTAATTTAATATTTTTTGATTATGCCTATAAGAAATTATGTAAACATAAAATTTTTGCAAGCTTCATGTTCATCATCAGTCAATCAGTTGATTTCAAATTTTGTGATTTTATTTACCAGGTATAGGAGTATGTAGTGAGCCGCTGCCAATAAATGGCTGTACTTATATTAGTAATTGTGAAAGAGTCTTAATGCCATGTTTTTTTTATTGTTTTGACATCTGTCAACAACATTCAGTGTGGTAAATTCCATTTGTAATACAACAACATAAAATTTTATCGTGTTAAAAATGTCTAATTTTGTGCCTTCAACAAACGATTCGCGGGTATCATTAGTTTTTTGTTATCATTTAAAGAAAAACGCAGCTGAATCTCAACGAATGCTTGTAGAAGCTTTTAGTGATCATGTTCTATCATTAGCAACATGCAAAAGATGGTTTCAACAATTTAGAGACAAAGATTTTGATTTGAGAAATGAAGAACGTGGAAGACCACCAAAAAAGTTTGAAGACAGTGAATTGCACGCATTGTTGGACGAAGATGATACACAAACTCAAAAACAACTTGCAGAAGCCTTAAATGTAGATCAAAAAACAATTTCTAATCGTTTAAAAGCAATGGGAAAGATTCGAAAGTGTGGAAAATGGGTTCCACATGAATTGACTGAAAGGCAACAAGAAAATCGAAAAACCATTTGTGAATTGCACCTTCAACAATACAAAAGAAAGTCTTTTTTGCATCGAATCGTGACTGGTGATGAAAAGTGGATATATTTTGAGAATCCTAAACGCAAAAAATCATGGATTACACCAGGTAAAGCAGCAACATCGACTGCAAAACCAAAACGATTCGGTTTAGAAGAGAATGCTTTGTGTTTGGTGGGATCAGGAAGGTGTGGTCTATCATGAACTTCTGAAACCTGGTGAAACTGTTAATACGGTTCGCTACCAACAACAAATAATCGATTTTAACCATGCATTATTAGATAACCGACCAGAATGGACAGAAAGAAAGAAAAAATCTGTTAAGGTAATTTTGCAACATGATAATGCACCAGCACACAAAACAAAACCAGTTCAGAATACGATAAAGTCGCTTGGATGAGAGCTGTTACCACAACCGCGTTATTCACCAAACTTGGCTCCTTCGGACTACCATTTGTTTTCATCGATGGGACATGCTTTGAAAGAACAGCACTTCAAAACATCTGAAGAAGTTGAAAATTGGCTATCTGAATGGTTTTCGTCCAAAGCAACACCATTTTTTCGACGTGGTATACGAAAATTGCCTGAAAGGTGGTTAAAATGTGTAGAAAGCGATGGAAGTTATTTTGAATAAAATATTTTTGATTTTTCTATTCTAAATAATGTGTTTTTCTTCCTTTAAAAAAGGCTCATTTCATACTCCTATACCTGGTATAGTTGAAATTATATGTGTTCAAATATTAAATTTTATTAAATAAAATAAAAAATGTAATAATTAATTTAATTAAATCATTTGATTATAATTTACGAATTTTTTTACAAATTATTAAATGTCTTGGCAAATTTTTTTAAATTTAACTATGTATAACAATTTTCTAAAGAAATTCTGACAAATTATGAAACGTAAAATTTTTCATACAACTAATACAATTACGAATTATGGCTATTACTAATATTGGCAAATTACTTCGTATATGTGATTACATCATAGTCTGAAATTGTTCATATTAATTCCATTCTTTATTATTGGTGAATATCACATAGTGTTGTGTGTTAAATTCTAAAAAATATAGCGTCCAACACCATATCTTTTTTTTAAAAGACATTTGCTTTTAAATTCCATAAACGAACAAATCGTAATTCAATTGAGTATAATTTTTAAATATTAAAAAATATTGAAAAAATGTTTCTCATGTCAAGATGGCCAGCAACTGTGCACAAGTTCAATTCACGGATTGACGAACATGTGCTCTAAACCGAATAGTTTGTTCATTTTAAGTACAGAAATTTAGTGTATAATATAAGTTATAACATATATTTATCCATAGAAAAACATATACGTGATTTTCCATTAATGTAAGCGTAACGAAACGAGATTTTAATATAAATGAAATAAAATTAAATATTATGTTTTATGTGTTATCTGTCTATTCTGTAAAGAAAAAAAATAAAAAAAAAAACCAAAACAAAAGATTAAATAAAAAAAATGTATTTTTTTTGAGTGATAATTAATTAAAATAAACATCAGAAAACTTGCCAATTTGTTAAAAATAAAATATAATATTGGTAACATTTTTATTCATTATCAAAATTATAATATTTCTTTTATGTTTATATATGTTTTGAGATATTCATTAAATTTAATATATTATATAATACTATATATTATCTTCTATTAGTATATGTATATGAATATGAAATTAATTAGGACATATATTCTTTTATATTTACACATTATATTACACTTATTCCTTCAGTTACGTGATACTTAAGTTACGCGAATTTCACGTGTGGGTCATAAGCGGTTCCGGCTAACACACTAACTAATTAAACGCATAACTCGAGTCGAGGAATACCAAAGTGCATTTATTTTATTGCACACGTGAATCGCAACTTCCGCTAAAATATCATTGAATAAAAGCAGTATATAGTCCTAATGGCGTATATACAAAAAGAGAAATGAGTTATACAGGTATTAACAAGTAATTATTTATTAAATAAATATTATAATGATCAAAAATTCATTCGATTAGGAACTAAACAGTAAGTAAATGGAAAAAACGCATGATCAAAATTGTGTGGAAACTAATTGCATTTAATAAAAGTCGTCGTCTGTAACAACGCACAAACTATTTGTAAAAATAAAAGTAAAAATATTGATGAAAAAAGCTCTGTTAAATACGCAAAAAAATTGTTTGGATTAATGAAAGTGAGTTTAACTTGTTTGGAAAGAAAAACCGGCAAAAAAAAATTTGGAAAATGCCTGGTAATGCACTGCAAAGTAAATTTATAACAAAAATAAAAAAACATAATAATGATTTGGTGCTGTTCAACATACAATGACGTTGAAACTTTAGTAAATATCAATGAAATTATTACATCAAAATTATTAATGCAAATTTGGTAGAATCAGTGGAAAATTTTCACATTGCCTTGAACTACATCTTTCAGGTAGACAATTATTCGAAGCACATTGCTAAAAAAAAACCCCATAATTTTGCAATGCTTCGAAAAATATATATGTCATTAGAATGACAAAGTCACGATTTGAATCTCAAAGAAAATTATTATCGGCAATTTTTGATGAAAATGCTTTGAAATCGAATCAGGAATAAGAAATGGATCAATTTCAAAATTTGCGTACTATACGTGGGTAAATATGATGGGCAAAGAACATATTCGAAATCTAGTGCATATAGTATATTAAAAAGGACTTAATGAAGTTGTTAAAGCAAAATGTAAAAATACACGATACTTAAAAATATTTAACAAACTAGCAATATGAATTTTAGCTGGAAAAGTTGTCCATACATAATTTTGTCCCACATACATTTTTTTTAAAAATAAAAATAAATAACTACAAAATTAAATTAAATTATTATAAATAGTAATCTATTAGCATTTTGTGGGTCATGAAATTAAACTAAAAGTTATAAAGTATTTATGAATTTAAATTTAAAATTGAATTTTCTATACATTTTTCTAAATGTCCACTAAATTTTGACACCGTTTAAAAAATAGTATAAAAAATGAACATATTCAATCAAAAATAATTCTGTAGAAATGATGTGTGAAACATAAAACGTTTTCAAAAATTGAATTGCATTTATTTTAACGTTAGGTTGCAAAAATATAGATTGTGCGAAATACTCTATGTTTTAGTTTATTTATAAACTTCAATAAGATCATTTTAAAATATGTAAAAATGATTTGTGAAATATAAAACGTTTTCAAAAATTGACTTGCATTTATTTTGACGTTAGATTGCAAAAATACAGATTGTGCGAAATACTCTATGTTTTAGTTTATTTATATACTTCAATAAGATTATTTTAAAATATGTATTTCATTTATCACTTTTTATTGCAGAAAGTAAAACAATTACTAATCTTCAGAATCGATTTTCATTAACCCAATTTATTATTAGAGGTGTATTATAAAAATTCCTATATATACTCACATATTGTATGTAATATGTCCATGCAGTACAAAATGTAATTATAAACGGAAATGATATTTTAATCGCGTAATTCATGTTCGCTTTGTTTTTTATTTTTTAATTGTTAACGAATTAATTTTTTATTATATTGAATTATTTCTTATCTATTAGATTTATCTATAATGGTTTATAATGAAACAAAATTATCTGATCAATGATTAATATTCGACAATAAAAAATAAGAAGCAATTAAATACATTTTCTGGCATATAGAATATATATATATATGTAGAAAAATTTATGGAATTACATTTTAATTGTATTCGTATCAGTTATAATATAGTTGTGTACTTGTGCAAGTAAATAGGAAATTTCATATTCAAAAATCGTTAAAACGCATATATGTGCAATGCAATTGTATATTGCGCATATAAATATTGATACCGCATAGTTTGTATACAACATCATATTATTAATATTATCAATTGCATATTAAATTTAAAATACTCCGTAATCTAAAACATTATTTACATATTAGTTTTTTGTATTTTTCCGCACCAATAAATAAACATAATTTTTAGATAGTTATTTGAAATTGTTTATTATATGGAATATTTTTAAATTTTTTATTATTATGCATTTTTTAAATTTTATTTGATACGTAAATATTTTTTTTATCTCTAAATATTTTTCAGTTAAACAAACAAATAACGAAGAAAAAAAAATTATATACTGCACTCAAACGAGGCTGTTAAAATTGTTTTTTTTTATTATATATAGTTATACATATCAAGGAAGTGTTATCATTCAGCAAAATTAGAACAAATAGGATTTGTATATATATATTCCTGTTTCATAATCATCATTAAAATCAAGTTATGGTACTCTTAGAAGAGCATTCAGCATATGGCATCTGCACCAAATATTCGTTGTTACATTGAAGATGGAAAAAATTAATTCGCATATATTTATATATAATAACAATTTAACAATTATAGTCTACAATTATTATTGAAAGATACCTGTATAATAAACCATTGTTTAGGTCTTTCAATGTGCTTACCAAAGTGTCTTGTAATTACACCCGTATACGAGTCTACAATTTGCCAGTCAAGAGATTTATTTCGTATTTCACCAGTTGAGTCTACTTTTATAAATTTTACTAATTAATAATGGAATTATAAAGAGTGTTCCAGTATATAAAACAATATATATAATTGTATAAACGCACTCCTATCAATTTCTCGTTGAAGTACGGTGAACATCTAGACTTTCTACTAAAAACTCTTGACCAGTTTAATGGAACCGCGAATCTTATCCGGAGCCAATTGTAAATCCTTTTTAATTATTCTATATAGAGTTTGCAGTTATAGATCACCACATAGAGTAACAATTTGACACATATAAATTATTTTTTAAAGTAGTGATGATGAAAATAACAAAATATATAGGAATACCAATTTTCCTTCTTTTTGAGTGATTCAAATGTATGTATGTTTTCGTTCAATAATCGTTGCAAAGCTGGCACTATGACGTAAAAACAGAATCAGGAAACAAGAATTCACACACAAGTTGCTTTTGAATGGATTATTAAAACCGCACATGCTTTGATGACCATTTAAAATACTTTTTTCCTTTAAACGAATAAAGTAATTGCTTTCGGAATGTTTTATTCTTGTTCGCTATGTATTGATATTTTTAAATATTTGCATATAATATATTTGTAATGTATATAATATGTTAAATGTCAATGAATATAATGTTATCATTTATTTAACACACATATAGTAGCTGTCATTGTACAGAATTGAGAATTGACAAATACAACGACAGCCTATGCATGGCAATTGAACTTGAAATATGATACTCATAATCAGTCTGCTTTTATAGCATTATAAATATATCTCATAATTATAATAATAATTACATTGCATCATTGTATATGGAATATATTGACTCAGAAAATATAAATAATATTTTCAATTTATTGTCGTATAACTGAAAAACAATTTATTCATTTAGGAAAATTTAAACTTGAAAGAATTTAATGATATTTAACATTTAAAAGTCGATTTTCCGTCACTGTAAGTAAACTACTCATAATTATCGCACCCATGTGACAAACATACTTATAAATGATCACAATCCAATTGGTTCATTTAGATTCACAAGCATCATAACCCTTTCAAACTATACTCCTAATTCACAGGAAAAACGATTGATTCTCCACATAGTCAAAGAAGAATGGATTATTATATTTTCCTATTAAACTTTCATATATATACAGTGTGCACTTTTCTTAATAATTTCATCATGCGTCTTTTTTATCTTTATTAATTCGAAGATATCTCCCGAAATACATGATACAATGAAACTGATTATGAACATTTTATGTATAATATTGATAAAGACATATATGATAGTATTTGTTTGTAAGCAAAATATATAATAATTTATTTTATTACTTTGATTGTGTGGCAACTAATTTTTAAGACTGGCTCTAAGTCAGTCTGTACAGTTTTTGTGTCATCAGTCATAAAATTTTGCGCATTTGATAAACTAACTGTGTTCATTAGGTTCACACTTATTATTGTTCGTAGTAAATTTTTGTCAAACAATAATGTCTGTTTGTTGAATCATCGATCGCCGGATTTAGCACCCTGCCACTTCACTTTAATCCCAACATTTAAAATGGTATTATTTTCATGATGTTATACGAGAAATGATCATAATATATATAAAAACAACTTTGACACTTGCTTTGAAGACAACTTCACTGGAACAGACATTCGAATAATTATAAAATTGGTACAACATAAGTGCGTATAGATTTTATGTTATATTGAGACAAATAAAATGTATAGGTAAACAACCTTTGCATTACATTAAATCGTATATATACGAGTATAAATACCTTATAGTCTATAGATATTTCAATTTCAAAAGTAATCAATCACATCAACATTCCTTTCTTTTCCTATTGTTTTTTTTTTATCTTTATTACACATTTTATTATTTTTTTCTTTCCCTCAGTAATGCTTTTAATTCAATTACACACAATTTTGCGTCATACAACAGGCTGCAATTGAATTTCTAATCCCGTAATCTAATAATGAATAAATAATCATAAGCGCTAACATGACATATTTGAATAATTGAATTGTTACATTATCGTACAGCGTTCGCAGTATACATCAATGCCAATATGTTTTTATACAGTACCTATACATAATATCTTATTTCTGTTATTTGGATACGAACTTTTAATTAATTAATTTTAGCATATATACGCACGCACACAGTTTACAAAAACAAAAATAATGCCCTTATCATTTAACAAATGATAAATATTTTATATCTATTATTGGTAATATATATAAATACAATAGTAAGAAAATAATTGAATAAAAATTATACAAATAATTTGCTTTGATTGTTAATAAATATGTGTAATATAGACAATATTTACGTGTATTTATATGTATATAAAGTAACCGTAATAATAAATATCATGAGATTTCCATATGATAACACAAACAATTAATAACAAATAATATCTACCATATATATAAATTTATTTTTCATTAACAATTATCTGTATATATAAATTTTGGCACAATTAACGTAATAAAATGTATATTATTATGTTTAGTTGGATATCGATTTCGGAAGTGTAAATACTTAATTAATAATAAATAAAAAGTAGTACTGTAATAAAAAATTTAATTTCAATAAATTATGGAATATTATTCTAATTATTGTGTAGTTTTAATATTAATTATAATATTAGCGTTAAACATTAATGAATTGAATGCATTACAATGTTCAAAAATAGATTTTAATAGACCCACATATAGTGAAATAGTTCAATGTAAAGATAAATTTTTACCAATATTTATTATAAAAGAATATGATAATAATTTGGATGACACATTAACACCATTTCGAAATTCATCAACACATTATTTATCGGTACAAAATGAAGGTTTAACATGTGGTGAAACAGTTAATAGTTTTTCATTAGATGAATATACAGAAATAGATACGGCAATTTATGTAACATTTGTAAATCCAGGTGCATTTATAGAAATTCGTATTATTGATATGGATCGTGATGAACAAGTATTTACATGGACTGTACGAGAATCTTCAGGTTGGATGCCATTAAAAGGAATGATCGATCGTAGTATACCAAATGCACAGGTCAGAATAATTTTTTTTTTTTATCCGCGAAATATAGACACAATATCCACTGCGTCATTTGTCATTTGTTTAGAGACATAGGAAGAAAATTAACAATAAGTGACCCTAAATAATTAAAATATGTCATTTGTTTAGAGACATAGGAAGAAAATTAACAAGAAGTGACCCTAAATAATTAAAATATGGTGTGAATAGATTAAACTCCATTTATAGAGTAGTATTAATTTCGGCTAATCCCATCCGTCAAACGACGGCTGTGAATATTTCATGTTATTTTATCGATTCATCGTTTGTGAGAAACATATATTTCATTTAAGTGAATTAATTTTTAAGTTTTTAAAAAAATTGTTGATATCGTAATCATCTAAAAAAAAACTTGCACTTGATTTTATTCAAACATATTTGAAAAAATTATCTGTGCCGATTTTGTTCTAGTTTTTGTCATCTACGTTCCGGAAACTTTTCAAATAATGCAATATAGTGAAATTATAATATACAAATTATCCGTGCAATTGATCATAAACACTTTCGGAGAATTAGCAATTATAGATGACTGCAAGAATCAGTTTAATTTTTATCAAATTTCAGATACGCCAATATTTAACCAATTTTTTTACACTTACATTTTTTATAATCATTATG
Organism: Bibio marci; assembly: GCA_910594885.2. Taxonomy (NCBI): domain Eukaryota; kingdom Metazoa; phylum Arthropoda; class Insecta; order Diptera; family Bibionidae; genus Bibio; species Bibio marci. The sequence goes on along the minus strand of OU343116.1, from coordinate 25,329,768 downwards.
TAATTAAATATATGATATGTGATAGAAATCTATTCTTCGAGATGAAAAAATGTTTATGCTACAAAATATTTACAAACTACGGTGAATTCGTAAAGATAATCTATCAGGAATTTTATTCGATGCAGTTACAGTGGCTGTTGCTGGTGGCATTTTCTAAAAAAAAATTTAAGAGGCTTATCCTTAATTATTATTGGATATGAAAGTGAGGTCCAAGAATAATATATGTAGTGGTGTTGCGTGCATGTAAACAAGGTAAACAGTGTTTACCATAAAAAAAAATTATTTTTTGACGAATATTTTGTAGCAATATTTTTGACACAATATTTTATATACAATTGGTTAAAGTTTACTAATTTACTATAGTTTTTTCTTATTTAATTAATTTTAAAATATAGGTAAAATATCGCAAATATGATTTCCATAAACCATTAAGAGTCATATATATACGAGAATATGTAATATAATAAAACGATATAAACGATAATTAAAATGTAATAAATAAAAAGGTACTCACCAATTCACTTTCCCCAAATTAGTCGCAATAGAGGAGCCGGTAACAGAAGAATGAATATTCTGCACATACAGTTCCATTTGCAATTTCATTTCACAAATAACAAAATACAACCGCGAGCCACATTTACAATAGCTAAAAAGACAAAAAAAGAAATAAATTAATTTTAATATCATTATTAATAGGTAAATTTAAATAAATGTTGTATCAAATCAAAATAAATATATTTCTTTTATTACTTTTTTTTTTCAAAATAATTTGGTACAATAATAAACCTAAATACAAAAACGTAGCAACAAGACAACTACAATAGCAACAACAATAAATGCTAAATCAAAATTTCTGTCACGACGGCGTCACACATAAACAATCACATTTTTTTTTTTTTTTGTGTATGCATATAGGAAAAAGTCATAATTCAATTATTAAAAAACTAAAAATCTATACCATCTTTTCCAATAAAATTAATTATTGAATAAATTGATAATTGTTGGGAAACAAATAAAATAAAAATAATTAAAACAATTAAAATATTTAATGTATAAAATAGAAATAAATGAGGAGCACTTTACATATCATTAACAAACAAGAGAAAAAGAGAGTTAAAATTTATTGTAGGCATTTTTTAAATACACACTAACTAAACACTGTTATAATATATAGAAAATAAAACTTAAATAATATTAAATATTAATATTCGGTTTATAAATTTAAAATATTAAATTATCTACTTTACATTAATTATTAAATATAAAATAATTAAATGATTAATATGGAATTTTCTTTTTCCTACTTTTAATTTACTACGACGTGACACAAGCAAAACAAAAACTAGTAATAATAAAAATCGAAATTAAAAATGTGTCATAAAAAATTGATGACACATGAGAAAAGTAAAAACAATTGAATTTATTTCGGCTATATAAGAAATTCAAATTTATTTTTTATTATTATCGTAATTTAAATTATAACGAATTTTCAAATTTAAAAATTTGCTCTTTTTTGAAATTTATTCCAATAGATGTTGTCACTTATGTGCTAAATGATGATTTAATAATTTGATGTACTTTTATAGTAATGAAATTTGCTCTAAAAGTAAATTTATGGATTTTGATATTATTTAATATTATTTAAATGTTTGGCATTAGATAATTTTCAGTTTAATCATTGACATTGTTGTTTCGATTATTGCTATCTATATATTCTATTTGTATTAGATTTTAGAAAATAAGTTCAATTTAATATAGTAATTATGTAATATATAGCTATTCTTTACATATGTTCAACACCGCATCAAAACATATACCCCTTTTCTCATCTACATTTTTTTTATATTTACAGGTTCAAATTTACACTAATATGAATAAAGATAGTGTTCTAGCTATAGAGTATCTAAATATATTGAATACAAATATTCCTGATAATGAATGTATACCGGATGATGAATTAAATCTTACAACAATCACAGAAGAATCTACAACCGAAGAAACGACAACAGAAGAACCTGTAACAACCGAACAGCCAACAACAACAACAGAAGAACCAACAACTGTAACTGATGAAACAACAGAAGAACTAACAACAGAAGAACTAACAACAGAAGAACTAACAACAGAAGAATCAACGACAACAGAAGAACTAACAACAGAAGAACTAACAACAGAAGAACTAACAACTGAAGAACTAACAACAGAAGAACCAACGACAACAGAAGAACTAACAACAGAAGAACTAACAACAGAAGAACCAAAGACAACAGAAGAACTAACAACAGAAGAACTAACAACAGAAGAACTAACAACAGAAGAACTAACAACAGAAGAACTAACAACAGAAGAACTAACAACAGAAGAACTAACAACAGAAGAAATAACAACAGAAGAACTAACAACAGAAGAACTAACAACAGAAGAACTAACAACAGAAGAACTAACAACAGAAGAACTAACAACAGAAGAACTAATAACAGAAGAACCAACGACAACAGAAGAACTAACAACAGAAGAACTAACAACAGAAGAACCAACGACAACAGAAGAACTAACAACAGAAGAACTAACAACAGAAGAAATAACAACAGAAGAACTAACAACAGAAGAACTAACAACAGAAGAACTAACAACAGAAGAACTAACAACAGAAGAACTAACAACAGAAGAACTAACAACAGAAGAACTAACAACAGAAGAACTAACAACAGAAGAACTAACAACAGAAGAACTAACAACAGAAGAACTAACAACAGAAGAACTAACAACAGAAGAACTAACAACAGAAGAACTAACAACAGAAGAACTAACAACAGAAGAACTAACAACAGAAGAACTAACAACAGAAGAACTAACAACAGAAGAACTAACAACAGAAGAAATAACAACAGAAGAACTAACAACAGAAGAACTAACAACAGAAGAACTAACAACAGAAGAACTAACAACAGAAGAACTAACAACGGAAGAACTAACAACAGAAGAACTAACTATAACAACAAAAGAAACAACTATCACAGATGAAATAACAACTATTCTCGATAACACGACAGAACAAATTACATCGGAAGCAACTACAACCACAGGAGAAATAACAACAATTGAAGATTTAACAACTACAGAAGAAATTTTAACTGGATTAGATACGACAACTACCGAAATTTTAACAACAGATGAAATAATTACGACAACGTCTCCAATATTTGCCATTCCCATAAATTCAAAGGAAGAACTTTGGATATTAATTTCAATAATTTTAGCTATTACAACTTTAGCAAGTACCATTACAACAATTTATTTTTGTATATTATATCGAACGGTGTTATCAAACCGACATAAACAATTTAGAAATATAGAAACAGTTGAAAATAATGACAATGATTCATCAAAATTGCCACGTTTAATTGTACAAAATGATATGCTATATGGACGAACTATTGTTGGAAAGAAACAATATTAATCGGTGAATGAATTAATAATATAGTATAGGATAATTGTCGAAAATCATCAGAATTTGTGATTTTATTGGTTATGTATATATAGATTAGAAAAACTGCCACAAAAATAATTAAAAATTCGAACCAAGTGTTTTGAATAAATTTTTAAAATAAAACCCATAAAGATAACCAAAAAATAAGACACATATAAACATAGAATCTTTTTTCGTAATCTTCGGATATCAAAAATTACGTTGTTGATTATCTGTTACCGATGTCATAGAGTTAGAGTGTTTCCATACGAAATATATTTTTAAGTTGTTTATAAGACGCAGTTTATATATACCTGATGGGCTGAATTTATACAATCTCCATGATAGAGAGTTAGTGTATACTCGAACATGCTTCAATACAAATTACAATTTTATAGAACATTATTATTATATATTTTAATAATTTGTGCGCATAAACATATGACTATAAATATAAGAAGATTAATAATATTCAAATATATTATATTATCCCATAATTAATAGAATATAAGAATTGATATATTTATTTTAATTTTATAACATGTATTTGATTATTATGGCTAGTCATTATTAAATTAAAATGTGTAAAACTATGCCATTGTAGTACGAGTTAATGTTTTCATTGCGTATACCAACAATTATTATTACACTTGACTCCTCGAGATCTATAAAAATTGTAGTTAGATTATTTAAATTAAGATCAATATATTTTTATAAATACAATAGTTAAAATATGAATTACCTATTACACTTTATTATATTTATAACAATTTTAAAATATAATTGTATTCTGAAAAAATGTTAATAAAACTATTTTTTTTATATAAAATATGTAATTTTTAAAATTAATATTAGCTTTAAGTAAGTAAATTAAGAAGTAACTTTATTCGGTAATGTATTTTCCATTCGATGTTCTATTTCCATCTTTTTGACTACTTCATTATTCCTTGCTCATATACAACTTCTGGTCCTTACCTTTGCAAAAAACTTATTCAAACACATTTTAAAAATCATCATCAATATATTGAAATTTTTACCATTCAAGTAAGTAGTTTTGTAAAGAACGAAATAAATCATAACGTGATTGGACATGACAATTCCTGTAATGTAATCCTTCCAAACCGGATAATAATATAACCTTCATTTGATGAGCATATATACGGTTTGGATGTTGTTTGCACTGGCTTATCTTATTTGATGTGATCTTTTTTTAATTTATTGTATACCATCCATTTTTCATCGTTAGTTTTAATCATTTCAAAAATTGCATTTTTGTTATGTTTCATAAGCAAATCGTTGATAGTAATGCGTTGTGTCAAATAGTGATTTTCAATTAAGTTCATATGTGGAACTCATATTTTTTGCGTAGTCAAGTTGTTTTAAATGATTTTCAATACATGTATTGATGTATTGTATGCTATACAACAAGGTTTTATGCAATCTCAAATGTCTTACTATGTTGATCCGCATTATGTGCAATCATTTAGATTCCAATATAAATATTGGACAGTTATGAGGTATGCAAAAGAATAATTGTTATTTGCTAATTAACTATTTATTATTCATAAAAAAAAAAAAAATAAAATTGTACACACGAAAATAAAAATAAATCTAAATTTTAGAAAAAAAATTAAATTTTTTATGGATAATGACTTGGTCGAGGGATTTTATAAGCTGTAACAACTGGTGGCATTGTAATGACTAATGCTATCAACACACCTATAGTACAACCTGTTAAAATTATAAATATTATTCCAACAACCATCCAGGCACCAGTATGTTGTCCAACTACAAATGGATCTCCATTAATTTGAACAGTTGGAAATGGATCAAAAAAATACTCGGTTTGAGGTGGCCAATCGGGAACAAAAAATAATGCAGCATCATTACCATCGTCTATTAATTTAGTTGTCGTTTCCAAATCACCATCAACATCAACATTTTTATTATTATTATTATTATTATTATTATTATATTTAATTAATAACATTTCACATTGTGATGTAAATAATATTTCGTTATCATTTGAATTACAAAACGATAATGTTCCAATTAAAATACTATCAGACGCATCTTGATCTATGATAATTTCAACCTAAAAAAATATGAATTCAATTAAAAAAATATTACAAAATTAATAAATGAATTGCAACGATTGAATGAATGAATTTAATTAGTAATTTAAAAATATTGCAATTTTTATTGACCATACAAAATTCATATATAAGAATATTAGATAAGTTAAATTTAATTAAAAACAATTCACTGCATGTATATTTAGCAAAAGTGTCATCAATAACGTTCTTCAACAAATAGATATTTTTCGACTTTGAAATGAAATCGCTTTTTCTATAATTTACATTTTCAACGCGATATAACAACACAAGAAAACATTGGATTATTGCGATCGAAATTTCGTAAAATATATCCAATTTATAGCGTAATGGTATAATGCGATTTAATTCCACTAGACTTGTTTTTATGCGGAAATTCTATATATGCGCCAACAACTATCCAAGATAACTTGTGATCTTAATAAAGATCAACATTCGAAACTAAGAATAATGGAATTTAGCATCCAATATTGTAAGTGTAATTGCCCTTAATCGTTTTGCACCTTCCGTATTAAAAAAATATAGAAATTAAATTTGTTGTAGTTTTTAATTGCGCTTCATGACTTTTTATGAAAAATTCAAGAAAAATCAAAATGGGCTTGCGTTAGAAAGCCTGATGGTGGCGCAGAAAGGGAGACACAGAATAGAATATGCAAAACCCGTATTGCATTCGATATGGTTAATATAACATATGCGTGGCGTCCAAATTAACTATTAATACCATGTCAGTGATCGTGTTCGATGGCTTGAAATAATGGGTAATGATGAGCTTTGAAAGATGTACAAACAAACAAGAATTGATATTCAAATCAAATGGCGAAAATGGGAATGGTTATACATAGAGGAGGTGTATTGAGGATATTACAAGAGAATAAATGGAGTTGAATCGGCATAGGGTAATATACAGGTGGGCCGTAATGGAGCAGAATTGTAATGGCCGAAGTCGAAGCACAGGGTAATACCTGATAGAAGGTGAAAACTGTAGTTCAAAATAGTACAAGGTGCGGTGATTTTCTTATTGATGATTTTTATGTTCCCTCACAGAATAACAGAAACTAGTGATGATATTATCGTTATAAAATTACGAATAAATCTATAGGAGCCGATGGAGCAAAATTCAACAAACTTCTTTGAAGTTCTGCCATATGTAAAGTTCACATAAAAAAAAATAGATTATGGGAATAACTCGATCAGTTTTATTTTAAGTTATTTTGCCTTATAATTTTGAAATTAAATTTTTGAAGTGAATGATTATCTAACTAAATTGATACGGACTATATATTTAAAGATGTCTCATTGAAATTCATTATAATTAACTTATGATTATGTGTATAGGTAATTTGGAATTCATTATCAATGCCACAAAATTTGTAAGTAAAGTTTGTTCATTGTATATGCTTAAATCGTTTGGCTAATGGATTACGGTGGTGGATATTCACCATAAATATTAATTAAAAATGAATCATTTATTTTAAGTAATTTCATAATTGTTAATTTTAATAAGTTTAAATGGATTTGTATATACGAAATTACTTATTTAATACATCTTTACCTTGATAAGATAAAATATATATGTATTCCGTTTTTTATTATAAAAAATTATGTATAATATTTGTAATATTTTTCATAATTATAACATGTAATGCGTATGCGAGAAATAAAGTAATGTTTTTAATATTCGATGACATCAGAGTTTTTTAAATTTAAATTTATGTTATCAAACTTTTTTAAGGATTTAGACATTCCATAAAGTATGTACATAGAAAAATCATGAGTTATCAGTTTAAAATACCAAAGTATGAAATATGTTAGAATAATTACAGGCAACATAATATTGATATATATAAGGCAAAAGCGTATTTGTATTACCGCATTACTTGATTTTTATGTTCGTTGCATGTGTTACTAATTGCAGTGTAAATCAAATTCACAATAAAATTGATTTGACATTGTTTTTCGAAAATCATACTATGTGAAATTACATTATGCATAGAATGTGATAACAAAGTTTTTATGAAATAAATTAGATAATAAGTATGATGTCAAAGGAAATGTAATATTACAAAAGAATGTACATATCTCAACACGCAGCAAATGAAACAATTAATTTATTTAAGTTTACTGCAACTGAATTTGCTCCTATATATTCCATATTCATAATGTTGCATATAAAAAATAGAACTAAAATATTATTAGATGTTGCATTGAAAGCCGCTATTTATTTATATATTTTCATTCAGATTCAACGATCATTTTAATTACCAAATTTGATAGTAAATTAATATAATTTCAGTCGGAAGCTATCACCTTTTTTACCTCCACTCGTCTGACTGTGGTTGAATTCCACAATAATAATAATAATAATAAGGTATATATCAAGAAAATTAAATTATCTACTTCTTTTATAGTTATATATTTATAAATGTTATCTTTCTCATATCAAAACAGATAGCGGACATAGAAGATAGACCTTGGACGAATTTATATAATAATATACATTCGATAAAAATACAAATTTTTTCAAGGTATAGGTGAAATTAAAATATTCAAATTCTTATGAAAGTTTACATTTTTATATTGCACTAAAAAATTTAATAAAAATCTACTTACCCCTTTGCTAACATCAAATATAATTTCATTCGTTGAATACTGTATCCATTTGTTAATATTATTACATGTAACATTAATTATTTCAGTTTCATTTTGTTCCGTATTGTATTTTAATGATACATTTGTATTTTGATTATGTAAATAATAAACTAATACAATGTGTCCATGATAAATATCTCCTCTATTCGGAACATTCAATTTTATACAATTGATTCCAATTTCTTGCGGTACATAATATGATGTTGGCCAAATTAATTTATTGTAAAATTTTTTAAATGTTATTTCATTTCCATTTGAACATTTATCAAAATCTTCATAATTATTATCAAAATCTATAATATCACATTGTTTTTTGATTGTATTGATATCATTTTGATTTATTATTGAAATAACATTTTTAAATGAATTAATAAATACAATTTTTATTATTAAAATATATAATAATAAATATAAATTTAAACTATTTATAAAAATTTTCATTTTTTGTTGTTTTTTTATGATCACTTTTTCATTAAAGTTCGAAACAAAAATTATTAATAACTTTTTGAAATTTCCATATAAATTTTAATAACATATCGGCAAAATTTTTTGAAATTTAAAAATATTTAACAATAAACTAACTAACATTTTTATTAATATTTTAAGTAGGTATTTTTCAAGTTTTTTGATGTAAAATAATTATACTGATAAAAAGGATTAATAAATATATATATACAGGGTGTAGCAGTAAGTATATAGTTTAAATGTATAGGTCGTGCATATAGCTGCGTTAATTTTATGGATAAAATCTTTCGAGACTATATAATGACTGGCAATAAACCTGCGTGTAATTGTTATTGACCATTTAAATTTTTGTCGTTTTACTTTGGACCATTAGTTACTGAAATGATCATAACTTCTATTAACATCGCTCTTGGTTGGTTTGTTAATGTTTTCAATGACTATAATTGTAAAAGAAATGGTTCTATTAAGATTATATTCATAAAATTTACGCAGTGGTATAGCGTTTAAGTTAATCAATCGCGAAATATAACGAGTTCAATTTCTTCTATTTATATATGGGACATTTTTTCATATTTTTATTTATATATAAACATTTTTCAGCTGCGGGTGACAATTTGTGCGTTTATGGAATAAAAAAAAAACACATTTCTTTGAAAATTTAGTGTTGGACGCTCCTCAAAGACTAAAAATGTCTGCACACACCATTATGGGTTAATGACCCATAAAAAAAGAATATTGGAATTAAGGAAACATCTATCTTGCGTTACTTACAGTACAATTAGTGAATTGTTATATATTCCCATGCCGAGTAATTTATACCAATGTGGCTGTTATTAATGTTTGGTATATAGATGCCATAATGAGTTGCTATATACTATGCATGCTCTTCCAGCCATTTGTACACTACCTACTGCTACAGCCTGGATAATTTTTGTTATGCGTGATGAATACAATTATCATATAATACATATGCCACAATAAATTGGAAAAATATGTCGCAAGTTTTATCTTTTATGAATTTGTAATCAATATAAAATAATTATTTATAAATCTACAGGTTGACTACAAAAATCGTGTTATATTCACGCATTCACACAAACGTTTAAAAAAATTCAAAAAAAAAACGAGAATCTACGTTGACGCATAAATTTAAATTATATTTAATTAATAATCGAATAAACATAAACCAACCACAGAAAGAAATACTCAATGCAAATTCACTAAATTGCTGAATAGATTGAGCTGTTTATATTCGAGATATTATAGTATAATGTTTATACACGTAGGACTGTTACACGTAGTGTCGTACACACAATACATTTAACAAACATTAAATTCAAAATTACTGTAACTATTAAGTTTGACATAGATATTAAGTAATTTTCGCAGTATAAATAAAAGTAAATTTAATATTTTTTACCAATACCTATAATATCAAGAACACCCATTCTATTATCATAAAATTAATTTATAATAATATATAATATTTATTTCGATAAAAATTTAGCATTCGGATTAATTTAAATTAAATGGTATTACGATATCTATAGACAACATATAAATATTAGTAACTAAGATAATAAAATCGTTATTTTTAAGTATGACCAAAAATTATTATAAAAATTCTTAACATAGTTTATTTAGTAAATAAAAAAATAAAAAATAGTTGTAAGTGTGAAATTGTATATGTAATAATTAAGTTTAAATGAAAATAAAATATAAATATACAGATAGGGTAATAAATTCAACGATTACGAATAAATACAATAAATTAAAATTATTAAAAACAACTATATAAATAATGAATGAATATATATCGACGGAACCATTAATGACACCATTTCAAACAAATCAAGATGCCTGGATGGTTGTATCCATTATATTTATTATTTTATTTGGAATATTAGTATTAACATGTGTTTATATATGTTTTTTGAGAAATCGAAGATTACAAGAGCTACAACGTATACAAACATTACAAATGGAGTATCAAAGAACGTATGAAGCACAACAGGATAAAAATATTTGGTATAGAAATGGATCACATATGTAGTTAAATGTTTTTTTTTTATATTAAGTGTTTATGTCTTAACTGGTAAAATATTAAAATAATTAAATAATGTGAAATTTTGTATTGAATTTTTTTTTCTTTCATTTACAATAAAATGTTATAAAATAAAATTTTGTAGCTTTACTGTAATTTATTACTGGCGGGTGTGTTCAATCAAAACTTTTATTGAAATTGTTTATTATTCGAATTAAATTCATCAAAATTTGCGTTCACTTAAAAGAATTTCCAAGGAATATTTTGAAATTAACCGGATACAGTTTATTCCACATGATTTAGTAATTTACTAATAATACTTAATGTATAGTTACAGATTTCATTAATGCAATAACATACTTGGGTTTTATCGTAAAATGTATGAAAAATGAATCTCACACACACACACACCCACACCACATTCGTTACATTTAAAGGAATAAGACCAGAAATTTTCGTAAATATTATGTTACCATGCGCCAATCAATGCCATATTCTCCATATTGGAATTTTTGTTGCCGATATCGGAAGCGAAATGAATCTCTTGAGTGCAAACGCACCCATTACAAACTTTATGTTTTCAACGAAAAATATCTCAAAACTTTAACGCATATATATATATTATGGCTTTGTAATACTAGTCGTAATTCTGACGTTTTGGTATTCAACTTCCATCTGCTATAGAATTAGCTAGAATAATTTGTTTCCTGTTTTTCTTTTGCCGCAATACCGCGTTCCTAATATTAAATTTCTACAAACTTTGATTTTTGTCATTGTCTGTCACAGTCATAAACAAAAAACAACAATATGTATGTTATTTAAAAAGTATATATAACCAATAACCAAACAAGTACCAGTAGCCGAACACTTTTGTTAGTGTTAAAGTTAAAAAAAATTATGTATGAAATTAAAATAAATTAATTTTATAAACAATTTCAAAATATTCTCTTATTCATGCATGACACTATAAAATTGTTTTATATTATTTTAATAAATTATTTTTTTACTTTAACACTAAGTGTTCGACTACTGCTACCTGTCCGGTTACTATTATTTTCTACCCTATTACTGCAAATAAAACTAAAAGAGAAACTAAGCACGGTATGAAGAAAAATTAAGATAAAAAATATACAATGCATCGTGCGTCATGTGAAAAAGGACTAATTTAGAAGGGAGGCATGATTCGTTATGGAGAAACCGTACTTCAAATCGATTTAATAATATTTGTTATGCTACATTATATAATAAATAATAATTTACAAAAATTAATCTTTTAGAACAAAAGATTTTCTATTTACAAATTACAAAAATTCAAATATATCAACTAAACGGCTGCTCTATAGAAACAATTTGTAAATATAAATACGAGAGTATTTCTATTGAGAATATTTTTAGATTCTATGGAAGTGTCTAAAGTATAAGGTTAAGATGCAGACATACCTATTCGGATGAAAGGTTTTTTTTAATTTTTCTTGTGGGAATATTCGGGTCATATGGAAGGGATGTATGCTCTTTTAGTAGATAAAGAAATATTTTTGATTATTATAATAATAATTAATTATAATAATATATTATTGTGATACTTATTATAATATTATGAAATATTATATTTGTATATAAAATTGTTGTTAATTTAACACAAATACTAATTTAAAAAAAGCAACAAATGATACTTTTCCGCTCAGTGATAGCGGCGTTTGTCACAGGTAGCAATAAAGAGTTGTATTCTGATCTGATTCGCTTTATCTTCAATGAATGACACCGAATGCGCGTTTTTTTTTATAGAGAAATAAAATCATGAATCAAAAATGGCGTCAATAAAATATCACACAAATCAACGTACAAAATCTTTCAAAAACGTTTACGGTGGTGCATTCTTATCAAATGATTACAATGAATAATTGAAAATGATGAAATAAGATTTAGACAAAACAAATGTCTAGAAAAATGCGGCCAAAAAGGTTCGTTTCAAATACGTAGATAACATTCAAGAAGCTGCGGCTATTGCATTGAAAACAATCAATACCACAAAATGATCTTGAACACGCGATATATTCCAACTCAACCCGCCCATTTATATTTATAGAGCAATTGCACAAATTAAATAACCAAATAATAAACGTATCACCATCAATTTCTAGTTGCCAAAATTGTGATTAGCCCATAGCTATGTGTGTGCAGACATTGTTAATCTTTGAATAGCGTCCAACACAATATTTTCAAAGATATCTTTGTTTTTCTTTTTATTCCATCAACGAACAAATGGTCACCTAACAGAAAAATTTTAGTATTAAAATAAATACCGAAAAATTTCCTATGAAAAATAGCGGATTTGAACCCGCTATATGTCATGATTAATACATATAATATATATATATATATTTCGGCGCTATGCAACTGCGCTACTGAGTATCCATGGGTTATGTATAGTTAAATAAAAATAAAGACATAATAAAAAAAAATATTACAAATATCGTATGGTTCACGGATCAGGAAATATAAATAAATTTGCATAAAAAAAAAGTATCAATGTATGTAGATATGTATCAAAAAATAATTATATATATTAAATACCGATACAAAATTCAGATACATTCAAGTATTTATAAGTATCTTTACCTCCATCACTGGCCACTGATCTGACCATTTATTATATTACTATATTTTATATTTTTAAAGCGAGTATGAATCTAAATAAATAAAATAAGAAACTTACCATAAATATCGTCAATATCACGTTTATGATAGTATTGTTGTGGACCTGTGGATCACCCATTAATACTGGATGATTTGAGTGATGAAGTTCAATACAACAGAAAGCAAATATCATATTTAACACGAGACGATAACGGTTATTGGTTAAATGGTTATTGATAGCTCTGAATATTGCGTCATAGTCGATTGATGATATGAAAACAACCGACCAAATTTTAAACAAAGAAAATTGTTGTTTTATCATGAGCATAGTCACCAAAAAACTTCAGTTTTTGTCCGTACTGAAAAATCTTCTTTCTTTACTTACTTTTATTTCAGATTACACTATTACAAATTCCACAATACAATTACAATATCACAGGTAACATTTACGATTCTATTTTATATTTTCGCGAATACCTCCATTTTGATTTTATTTTGTTATATGTTACCTCCATGGTTATTTGCTATATAATCAATGGTTAAATTTAAGTGTTTCAATCCAGTGCCATCTGATTTCTTCAGATTTCTTCTTTCCAAATTTTATTTGAAGAAAATCTGGAAACTGGAATCTTCGAATTAACAAAAAGTGAAATTTGACAACTGACACCATGCGACAAAAACAGATAAAACATATATATTTAAATATATTATCGCGACTCAACATAACCTCTGTTTGTATATTTTATTTGCTTTTATTAGTCTTATTCTTTATTGGTTTTAATTCTATTTTTATTTTATATAAAAAAATAATATTAATAACCAATAAATACTTATAACTATTATAAATATAATTTATATAATTTCACTTGCTGGACTAGAGGATAGTTTTCTTTTTGTTTTATTTTCTAAATAATAATTGTCAAAAATGTTAATAAATACAATAACAAAATTATGTACATATTTACGGTAACTATATATTCTTCATATTGAAAAATTAAAAATTATTTTTGACTGCTACATTTTTTTCCCCAAATAAAAAAAAAATAGTGCATCATATCAACCTGCACATGCAATTCTATCAAATTCCTCTATGCATACAATTGCACAAGCAACAACGACAACACATTCTTCGTTAGGTTCAATTGCCGGTGGTGCATGGAGTTTATTACCAATTAGAACAAATATACGTAACAATTTTCCAAGACCTAAGGAAACAAAACGAATTAAAGTACATGGTTGGGTTACACGAATGTCAACACCTGCTGGGCGACGAACTATAATGCGACGTATTTTAAAAGGTCGTCATGTACTATCACATTAAAATTTAAAATACAATAACAATAATTTATATATAAATATTATAATTTTAAATTTTAATTAAAGTATTTTTTAGTCTTTATAGACACAATTAGATGATTGGATTTTATTTATTCTATTCTATTCTTATTTTACTTTCTCTAATTCCAACTAACAATGCGTTATCCCAAATTATAATTGATGAGTAGCTTGGATTTTTTTTAATAAAATCAAAAATAATCAAGTAAAAAAATCGCTGTGTGAGATATATATTTTAAGTGACCCCAGAATCAACTTACATATTGATAGTTATATTTAATATGTTTTGAAGAAAAAAATAATGGAAAAAAAAAGGAATATTGTTAAAACGTGTATTACACATACGTAGGTAGAGATATCTATACCAAGGTTTTGTGTTTTTAAAATCTGTAATGTTGACTGTGTATTGACTATAGCTATCTTTTACTCGTTAAAATTTTCAAAACGAGAGTTCATAAATTCCTTGAAAAGCATTTTGACCTTTTTAAATTGTGGAATCAACCTAAGTTTGGGTGGTATATATTATGAATAAAAAGATTATTATTTTAATATATAAACAATTAAAAAGGATGATGATTAAGTACATAAAGTATTAGTTTGGTTTATTTAATAAAATGTAAATGCAAGTTTTATACGATTATTATTATTATTAAGTTTATTAATTTATATTGTAATTTATATTTACAATTTTAAAGACTTGGAAGTTATAGGATATTTTTTTTACTTAAATTAATAGAATTTTTGGGTATAATACGATTAAGATTAGACATTTTATTTATGTTAACTAACTTTTGTAAAATAAATTTAAATTAAATTAAATTAAATTGTGTAAAATTGATTATTTAAAAATTAATCGAGTGAAGGCATAATACTAAATTTTGCTGCTAACCTAGATGGCCTTTTTCTATCGGGCCTTGGTACGACAACTGCATGCACTTTCTGTATTTTATGAACATCAATTTATGAAAATATATAAAGAAAAATAAACGCATACAACAAAAATAAATAAAATTATTAAATGTAACTTACATTATCAATAGGTTTCTCATTATCGACTGTTGATGGGTTATCAACAGGTAGGCCAGATACAATTTCGGTCATCTTATTTAATGCTAAAGATGTTACTGGAATTTGCTACAAAAAATAAAAACACATATAAAATAAAAACAAAATATAAAATGGAACTTCAATTGAATTTACGTTATCAATAAGTTTTTCGATATTAGGTATAAATGAATTTTTCATACGTTTGCCAGAATCTCGTTCATCATCATTTATTTGACTTACTAAAGACGATGTTGGCATTTTCTGTGAATAAAAAATAAAAAATATTCTGTGAAAAAAAGTTTGTCAATATTAAATTTGGATACTAAACTCAATACAGTTTCTAAATGGGTTTCTAAATGGAAAAATTAAAATAAAAACATATAAAAATTAGATCAAACTGCTAGAGAAACTACACGAAACGAAGAAAAACATGTAAAAGGGCTTATTTGAAAATGTACAATAATTCATTTTAGGAAAACCAAAATCAAGTGAGAAAATTTGAAGTATATACACATTTGATATTGAGTTAATAAATGTTGCCTTTGTTCGATTTGTCCATTGTGAAGGTTTGGAATCAGTTCAAACAAAAATTTCTTTTTAAATTGAATTTACATTAGGAATACGTTTTTCGCCTTTGTTTGCCAATGATACGCTTTCAGCATATTGACAAGTAGTAATAGTAGTTTCTAAATTGGTATTCTAAAAATAAAAATTATTATATTTTAATAATAAGTTAAACTCAATTAATTTATGATTCTATATAACAATAAAATAATAAAATATTGTTTGGCCGATGAATATTTTTTAGTATAAACAAATATGCAAATGAAAGCAAAAAGAAAAGCTATATCATACACAAAATTCTATGTATTAAAATAACGAAGCAAACTAAACCATTAAAATGAAAACATGAAATTTCATGACACTATGCTTTTGAACAATGCGACAGATTAGTATTAGTCGCAGTCATTGTAATAATCCAAATAATAATTTAAAATTGGTAAATCATCTCTTATGTACTAAAGTATGCGTTTTGTATGCTTGAACTATAACTGTAATACCAATCACTCCTATAGATCATGCATTTAGTTAGAATAATAAAATTTTTAAATAATTATATAATATATATACCGTTAATTCCTCCTCTGATTCTGATGTGGTTACTGTTGCAGAGGATTTAGCCAGAGCATTTTGTTGTTGTTTCTTTTTCGAATTACTTTTAACAGCTTGAAGCGGGATAAATGCACCCTGTCCAGGTGCATGATTATCATTTTTATTTAATTTATGAGGTCCCTCTATTCCACCTCTTACCTATGTAAAAAAATTAATAACGCACAATACAGATGAAAAAGAAATAACAAATAATTGTCGATGAAATATTTGTATTTTGGGATACTGGATTATGAACATTATTTCACACACCACGCAATGGGGATGATAATGATATAAATTGGTAAAATAAATATGGATGAACAACTTTGGTGTATTTAAACGTACTTGTTTCATTTGTTGACGTTGATGTTGAGAATAATCTTGTCGTTGCTGCTGGAACGGTTGCATTAATAATTGTTGATTTTGGTGTTGTTGTTGGAATTGTTGTTGTGGGTGATTTCGTAGGGGATATATGTGTTGGTTGTGCTGTTGGTGTCGTTGATGATATTGTTGTTGGTTGTGGTTTTGTTGGTATTGTTGCTGTTGCTGTTGCTGTTGCTGTTGCTGTTGCTGTTGTTGTTGTGACTGCTGTTGCTGTTGCTGTTGTGACTGCTGTTGCTGCTGTTGCTGTTGTAACTGTAGTAATGGATGTTGCTGTTGATGGAATTGTTTGTGTTGAAATATTTGTGAATGCATGGGACGATTTGAATTAATCTTATTTGGAACAATCGGTACATAAGGTTTGGCTGTTCCCAACTTCAAAATATCCTGTAATGTTTGTGTTTTTGTTGTAATAGGCGTTGCAGTAATAGTGGTAGCAGTGGCCGTAGTGTTACCATTACTAGAAATTAAAGTTTTTGCTGTTGATACTGTAGTGTCTCTTTGTAATGAGTTTTCATTAATTTTTAATAATTTTTTAAGTACATCAGAACATTTATCACTTTCTGTTAATGTGGGCGCAACAGACGTCATTGTTGCTGCTGTTGTCGTTGGTGTTGTTGTTGTTGGTGATGTTGCTGTAACTGTTTTATTTTTGGTCATAATCAATACAGATGGTTTCAATATGTCCATTGGGAAGGGACCTTTTTCTTTTAATATATTCCAAATTAAATCAATATTTTTATTATCTGTATTTTTATCAGATACATTTAAATTGTCTTTTAGTTTTGCATTATTATTATTGTTATTATTATTATTATTGAATTCAATTAAATTTGTTAAAATATCTGTTTTCATAGTCGATTCAGTTTGTAAATTTTCATAGTCATTTTGTGTTTTCTTATCTTCTAAAGTTTTTCTAACCACATCTTTATATGTACTTATTTTCTCAGCATTTCTATTACTATTTACATTCAATTCATTTTTAAATGAATCTTTATGAAATTTTGATAATATTTGTTCATTATTCGATAAATCCTGCGATTGGTTCCAGCCTTCCTTATAACATACTTTAATTTGTGTATTTTTATTTTCGTCTGAATTTAAAGCTACAATTAAAATATAAAAATTGAACTGAATTAAATTTATTTTTAATATAATGAAGAACTGAAAAATATCAAATTAGCAGAAACGATCCAGCAGCAGCTAGATCTACATATTTTACACTTTGGGAAACGATGAAGGCATTAATTAATTTCACCGAAATATCAACATTGGGTGAATTAAATGGAATTATATTATTACCAGAGGGTAATTTGCTAAGTATTGGCGCAACCTTTTTTTTATTACATATATTTTAAAAAAAAACTTCTTTAAAAACAAATCATTTATTTATTTATTATTTTATGAACTGTAAAAATGAGGATATGAAATACGCAATTTTCAATTCATTCTTTTACAACAATTATAGATGTAAATGTTTTCTTACCGAAGCCATAAGTGATGTTTAAAAAAACATTCTTGCGAATATTAAAAGCACGATTTTCAGCGACACCATCAATTGATAATCCGCCAGGAAAAGGTTCATCAAATAGAACAAAATATATATTTTCAATATTATTGATGCATTCTTTTCGCACTGGATTGGCATCACGTGAAGTTCCGATACCTATAATTGTACCTTTATGACCTAATGGTACCTATATAATGAAGATAATAATAGGTGTGTTTGAATATGTATAAGATTTTAAAATATGTTTAATTAATATTCAAATAATAAATTTAAATAAAAATTTACCGTAAAACCTTCCTCAACAATTATAATTCTATCAAATAAATTATGTACTGCTGATTCATCTGGAGGATATCCGCCATAATTTAAATCAGATTTATATAATAAACGTGGTCTTACTTGTAATATAATCGTTCTATAAGGTAGCAACTATTAAATACAAAAAAGAAACAAAATTATAATATTGCAAAATAATTTTCACTTAGTATGTATGTACAAGGAGCTCGTATAAGACTACCAACTTTGTAGTGTTATTCGAATGAAATTAAACACTATTTTAATTTACCGTGCATTATTATTCACTAATAACTGTATATTAATACAATAATACAAAAGCATTCAGTAGCGTGGAAATATATATTATTAATCAGGAAAGAAAGCGGCTTCAATCCCCGCCATTTTTCATAGGAAATTTTTCAGTATTTATTTTAATATTGAAATTTTTCTGCTGAGTGACCATTTCTTCATTTATGGAATACAAAGAAACCCGGATATCTTTGAAAATATGGTGTTGGACGCTACTCAAAGATTAACAATGTCTGCACGCACACATCACTATGGGCTAATCACCCATATAAAAATAATAGAATTTTGAAAACATTTATCTTTCGTTAATTGCAGTACACTTGGTAAATTGTTATATACTCTCATGCAGAGTAATTTACCAACTTGGCTGTAAGGAAAGGTTTAATAGATGATATAAAGCTCCACTTGGAGCAATATATGACTTAAAAAAAAAAAAATAAAAAAATACAATAATACAAAGTTTATTGCCAGCAATGTGTTTATATTGACTTATAATAATCGATGATGCAAATATAGTTTGAATTGTATTAAAACCCAGCAGAATTAAGATTTTGTCAGACGTAAGAATCTTCATAATTTGTGTTAATATATAAAAAAAATAAATCTCAAGTAAATGCGAATTGATTGTGACTTGTTATTTGTGAATACTAAATTTCTTACGCCTGATTCGGATAAGAAAAGTTAAATATTTAATAACCACATGATTTTATCTTATAATATAGAAAATATTAATACCTGTAAACGCTTAACATCTTGTACGATATTTTGTAGAACCTGATTTTCAATCGTTTGACTACCAGCTATTCGTCTAGCAATTGTAAAATATTCATGCTTTTTTATAAAGCTTACCATTTGTTTTATTAAATCACCATTTGGCTGTAAAATGAGTCAAATTTAATTACGTTAATTGAGTAAGCAAGTATATTATTTATATTTAAAGTCGGTTGAAGTCATAGATCAAAATTGGATTTAAGTAAGGGGAATTAAAAAAAACAATATAAAATATTACAATTTTCTATAATTAGTGGAAAAGATAGGTGAATAACCAATTATTATTTTTTATTATAGTGTACCCATCTAATGTTTTCACGAATGCATCGATGTGGGACAAGCAGTTCGGTTTGAAAGTATATAGTTTCCATGTTCGGTATCCATCCATATACCAGAATATAGCCCCTTCTGTTATTTCTTTAATCTTCGAATGCAAATCGTTGAGTTCATTAATAATAACTGGTTATTCACAAATCCTCTGCACGTGAATGATTGTTTATGTATTTTTATCGATTGCGCAGTGAAATTGCGTGTCATAAAATGAATAAATGTATTTGCTTACCATATCAAAATTGTTGCATAAATCTGATTCATAGAAATTATCTTTTGAGCCATTTGGTTGTGTATTCAATAATTCAAATAATTTTGGAAATTTGTCCCAGTACTCTTTTACTACTTCTAAAGTTTTCATCGAATACAACCAAGTGAAATTCTTACGTTTTGTATACCCAGGAATTTCTTCATTCTACAATTAATTATAAAATTTAGAAAATATTTGCCAAAAAAAAAACGAAATTAACAATGTACCTGTTTTGGAAATTTTAACTGCAATCCCACATTGACATATGGAAGCTTATCATTTGACATTTCAATTGATGCTCCACGTTTGCCAGGATAAAGAAATATTGATCCAGTTATTCGTGCAAATACATTACCTCGTAATCCGATTTTTGAAGCAGCTATATAAGAATTCATATAATCCTCATATGAATTTGCGTGCATAGAACACGATGCAGTAAAATCGGGTTCTAATGTATATTTCAACGATACTAGTTCAATAATAAAATTTAATAAATTTATACATTAACAGAAATTCACATACAATAGTTTAGTTTTGTACACAATGTTTTTTTTTTTTTTAATTTACCTTTTATACGCCCACAGGTTTCGTATAATGATGCATCAATTACATTACCTGGAGATCCATAATACATTGTATTTAACATAAAAACTTTTGAATTTGGTTGAAACGCTTCAGCGACACTTTTAAATTCAGTAAATTTTGGATTATGAGTTGCTATATCTTTAACTATAACAATTTCTGGATACGTTGATATTATGTTACTCCAACGTTTTTCGATTGACATTCGTCCATGACTTCCACATATATATTTATGACCGATTAATATATTTACATAAACTAAATATTTAGTATCAGAACCTAATGATATTCCCATACGTCTTTTGTAACTGTATATACACAAAAATTATTTGTTAACATATTTTATAAAAATCATATAGTGTTTGTTTATATATTTTTGTATTGACAATTACACTATGGATTTAAAAAATATAATTTTCACAATACCATACCAATAGACATACTGTACTATTTTGCTTCGACGAAGGAAATTCGGGAAGCTAAGGTTTTGTTTAACGATTTTTACCGATTTTTGTAACAAACAAATCCAGCGGTAGCAGTCCGAGTAGCATCTCAATGGCACTGGTTGGTGTTGTGTGAAAAGCACCCGTAATTGTCACAAATGCCAGTCTTTGTAATCTTTTCATATGTGCCCCAACTAACTTCTGTGCGGTCTTATGCCACCGCACAACAGAAGCATATGTTATTATATTATATACCATCATTGTGTAGATCCAAGACATACACCATAGATTCCAGGATAATCTCGAGTCCAGGTATTTGATACACTTGAAAACGCCCAAATCGGATCCAATAATCTTCAAAGGGACAAACTTCATATCTCTAGTCTTATTAGAGAAAATAATAGTGTTTGTCCTACTATCATTTATGGAAAGGTCGTGTTCCACGCACCATCGCTATACGCACGTAGTGCTATACTCATAACATCAGCAACAGTACCCATGAACATTCCCCCTACCATAATCGCTATATCATCTGTATACCCAAACGAGTGTATATATATTTCTTCAAATCGGTTGAATAAAGAGTCTACGATAATTTTCCACAAAAGTGAAGATAATACTCCATCCTGGGAACATCCCATACATACTTTATCCTTCAAACATGAACCATCCATCTGTATATTGATGGCTCTGTTTTTCAGCATGTAGTCAATCCATCTCACTATCACTGGATTGGTCCCACGCGCCTCGAGAACCCCTTTTCGGTTTTCCGAATCGAATTTTATCGAAAGCAGCCTTGATGTCCATGATAGTGACCATCGAAATGCCCCCAGTATTCAGTTACTCTTCGACAACTCGCACTAGCTAATGCAATGCCGTCTCTGTTTATTTCCCAGTCTTATAAGCATACTGATTTTTATTTATGAAGAACTCTTTCAGCATTTTAACCTCCAAGTAATCAGCCACCACCATTATTTGCAAAAGAAAGGGTGTCAGGCTAATCGGTCGGAATGACCTTACTTTAGTGTAGTCTTCCATCCCCACTTTTATTTCCCTCCATGCTTTGCATGTATACCCTGTCGCAATACAGGCTACGTATATTTCCCGAAGGCTTTGGACCAATACTTTCTTCCCCATTGTATTAAGGCCAAATATTCCATCAATTCCTGGTGATTTGAAGAGTCTGAATATCTCTATAGAACATAATACGGCCTCTCGTGTCACTATTTCTTCTGCTTTCTTTCGATTCACACGTGTGCCCATTTTGAATGACACACGGCCGATTTGAAATTTGGTTTATGCACCTCTAGTATTTCTGTAATTTTTCCAGTCCCATCACGGATCATCCCAATTATAGATACTGGATCTTTGGTTAAAAGCCTTTCTCACCCCTTTCTTCAGTTTCTCCAAATCCCCACAACGCCAGGGGTTCTGTTCTTCCACTATAGTTAAGGGACATGACCTTCGGTATGCATTCAGCATAGTAGAATATAAAGCATTTATTTGTGTCTCCACATTAACAGTTTCCTGATATTTACCCCTATTCATACTACGGGGAACTATGACAGATTTAACCTATTTTTATGCATGATTCCCTCTGCGGTTGTCATCTGTGCTGCCCCACACAGTATTATGTGCATATGCATCACATTCAATTACTAGTCCCACATATTTGACATTACAATCTGAACCATTTTTTCTATACCTCTACCGAGCGGAGGTTCCGAAGAGTCATACGGCAGGTAAGTAGAAACCACTGCAAAACTTTCGGATTTGGATACAATGAACCAGCGCAAAAAAACAAGAGAAACATTTTGTTTACTTGAACTCATTTCTATTGTATTCGATGGGTTATTTTTACCATTCAATTTCATTCAAATCGGTGAATCGAAGGGCACAACCGTGTGTTTAACTTTTGTAAGAAATATACTTAAATTTTAGCTTTTATCATAAATTAAATCATGTATACTTACTGCTCAACAGAATCAATTTTAAGTGATTCAAATTCCTTTGAATTCATTTCATCTTTTTTGTTATCAATACTTATTTTATAGTTTTCATCTACTACAGCAATAACTCTTGCTGGTATCAAATGTGGCCAGCTAACAAACACTTCTTTATTAAGGTATTCATCCGCGATTTCTTCTATATTATTATATTTACGTTTTGGTTCCACATGAATTACCATTGTTTCATTACGACTATTTTGATCAAACACTCTAACTCCAATTGAGCTTAATTTGCCCTAAAAAAATTGAAGAAATTACAACTAAAATATATCCATTATTTAATATATTTATTATATTTACCGAATATTTTAAATGTTTCATTGTTGGAAAACCTGGAAAATAAACATCTCTAAGTGCTTTTTCCATTGCACCTAATACCAATTGGTTTTTAGGTATGATTATCTAAAATTAATCCAATTAAAGGTAAATAGTTAAAAATTGTATAAATAAAAAAAAGTTAACATTTAAAAAAAAATATAGTTAAGAATTATATTTAGCTTATATTAAAAATATTTCTGACTACAGGAAAAATTATGGAAATATCAAACGTGTCGCGTAAACACCAAGATCGTAGGAAACATTATTACCATTTTCCTATTCTAGTCTTTAGTTGTATATTCACTTCATATATTATTATATATGTCACATCCAAACTTAATTCGGTGAAACCTGTAATTTGTTAAGCGTAAAATAATTTTCAAATATTTACTACCCTATTTGTCTTCAAGCATTTAATTTTTAACGGTCTGTATTATTAAACAAGATGCTTTATTAGTTAATGCCGTTTGACCTGTTCATGTGCTTTTATTCATGCAAAACAATTCTTAAACTACTGTAAAACTTGAACTATTTTGATATTCCATCGACCAAAACATGGTTATAAACAATATACTCTTTATCCAATATCGTTATTTACATTAAAAACAATGTACAATTCTATTTTATTACAATATTTTGATTTGGTGAAATTTTGAAACTGAAACAGTCAAAAGTGCATGCATGTTTAGATGTGTTCAAAAAAATTTATTGCTGTGCATGAAAATACTATATCTGTCCAGATTTCTAGAAATCACGCACTTAAACAAATGCCGAATTTAAAGTACCGTGAAATCAATATTTTAGCGAACATTATTATCATTGCAAGATAATGCAAATTTGATAATTTGACATTATTGTAATTAACGTTATCATTTTATTTATATTTTCGTAATATTTTATACTTCCATGCTACTCCACTATCAGGTTAACAGGCAACATTTTTGAAAACTGTCTATTTAAAAAATCATTTTACTTACTTCTTCCCTATTTATACGTTTTTCTGTACATAAAACTTTATGAAGTGTTTCAAAACCATCTAGTTCGTAAATTCCCTGATTTTTCGAACAATAATCATATTGCAACATTGGTTCATGTTTATTTCGATTACGTTCATCATCTGTTAATTTATGTTCACATTTATTCATAGCTGCAATTAATCTATTCTATATAAATTCAATAAAAATGTGTAATTTT
Source organism: Bibio marci (assembly GCA_910594885.2). NCBI lineage: Eukaryota > Metazoa > Arthropoda > Insecta > Diptera > Bibionidae > Bibio > Bibio marci. Next base: position 25,304,483 of record OU343116.1, on the reverse strand, counting down.
GTATTTTATTTGGTTTTTAAAATGATACCGTTCATAAATAATAATAATAATAATTTAAAGTTTTGAAAATTACTTCATCAATAAATGGAATTAAAACTACAGCTTCCCAATCTTGTTTTTTACCATTTAAATCAGTATCAAAATTTTCTGGATAATAATCATAGATAGGACTATCTGAATCTGTCATAAGTTTTCTATATGCTATCGGAAGCAATTCTTTGCTTGCAGATGGTAGAACAGCTAACAGCTGAAAAATATATAAAAAATTAAAATATATACAAAACATTTTTAATTTTCATATTTACCTGTTGGTACGGTAAAAATGGCACACCCATTGTAAATTTCAAATCTAAATTTGCAAAATTTTTAATATCACTAACATAGGGTGCATAATGATGAGGATAATACCATCCCCATGATTGACAACCATGATAATAATAATGTAAATTCCATTGAATTGCACGTATATAACATTCCGCTTGTTCTGCTAATACATCTCTAAAATGTATCAAAGAATAATATAAGAATAATTTTCTAATCGCTTCATTATAAACTCTCGCAGGTTAAAACGTAATTTTACAAGTCTAATATTAAAATCACTCAGTAGCACAATGGTATTGGACTCAAGTTTATTAATCATGAAATATAGCGCGTTCAATTCTAGCTATTTACGTAGGAAATTTTTCGATATTTATTTTAATACAGAAATTTTTCAGCTGTGTAACCATTTGTTCGTTTATGGAATAAAAATAAGTAAAATAGATATCTTTGAAAATATAGTTAGACATTACATAAAAATGTGATTCAATGGCGTAGCGGTTAGAGATAATGTTATTCTATCCGAATGTTGCGAATATTCAATACATAAATATTTTATTTGTTCAATATAACAAATATTTGATACTCATACTCAGGTGAATTTTATAGACGATTTTTAACGACAAAATTTCTAAGTGACTTATCAATCTAAATAATTGTCTCACTTCCCCTCTCTATCTCGCTTACAGATATTTATTATATAATATATATTTAAATTTCATTTACTCTGTTACTTCTTCGTATTTTAATTTATTAATATAATAATCACGTTTCTGTAATTTAAATTCTTTTTCTTTATCATATTCACTATCATCATCATTTGAACTTTCTATATTTGACATCTGAAAATAAAAATAAAAATTGATTATTAAAAATCTATTAAACTCAAATTATTCATGCTGAATTCATTCCATTTTATCCACAAAGTGAATAATAATTAATTTTTGTTCATTTAGAAAGTATGCAATTAACAAAACTCAATCCATATCAAACACAATATATTTTAAAACAAATAATATATATAAATATTATCGTCGTAATAATGTTTGCGATGAAAATCTTAATGAAAAGAATTCAGCAATAATAACAAATACCATTTCGCTAGTTCGTGCTACTAATTCCATCATATCGTCATCCATATCGCTATCATTTACATCCGTATTATCAAATGTGATATTATTTTGTAAGTATTTTAAATCAACAGCATGTGATTCATATAACGTAATATCAATTTTGGCTAATTCTGTCATAAAAATCTCAAAACGTTGTAAATTTAAAGCACCCAATTCATTGATGTAACCTAAATAAAATATAAAGTTTCAGAATAATCGGTAAACCTATGATGATATTTACATTTACAAACCATCTAATTGTGGCAATACAACCATATATGTTTTATAAAGTATAGGAAGCACATTTGCTTGAATATGAAGATTCGGTAAATGTGGTATAAAATCATTACCAACTAAAAATCCCATTAATAACCAATCGTCAAGAATTTTTTCTATATCAAATTCAAACTTTTCTGTTTTTTGTAATGCTTTTTTTGCATCATCAAATTCTAATTCTAGATATTCACGTAATAGACCTAAATGTAATAAATAAAAACGAGTATCTTCAACAGATGCAGTTTTTTGTGAACTTCTAGAAAATTTTACCTATATTAAATATAAACATTATATATTTATAAAATTATTTTTAATTATTAGAAATTATTTACTTCTTCGCGCAACAACGAAAAATGAATTTCGTGTGTACAAATACCCAACATTATGAGATCGGCATCTAAACCATACAAACAATGCCTTGTGTTTGGATCATATCCCGATTGAGATTTTAGATAACGAATATAATCCATGATCTTATGTTCACCTTCACCAGGTGTCTAATTTAACAATAATAATAATAATAATATTATATTATATGTACAAATTTTTATTGTATTGTAAATATAAAAATTAAAGAAAAAACCTCATGTCCACTCAGAATAACACGACATTTTTGCCAACTTGCACTCGTACTCATTTTTTGTTTTACAAAATATCTTAAGGCTTCTTGCAATCGTACCATGAACTCCGTTCCAGGTGTTATACAATTGCTATCAAAAGGAGCTGTTGTTGGTAAAGTTTCGCCGGCGTCTTCTGCTTTTTTTACTAAATCTTCTGTGGCTTTAGCCGATCGAAAACTGAAATTAGGAAATGAAATTTTTAATAGTAAATAACTATTTATAATAAAATATATTTTATGAGGAGGTTGTTGTTGTAATTCAACTTATTCAATCAAAACCGCACATAAAGAGAAATTATGAGAAGCTACGTTCACTCTTTTTACAAACTAAGCTTAATACTAAGCATCATTACACTTCTGAATTAGTTTTTTCAAATCTTTACAATAACAACAATTGCTAAGTATTCTCCTAGTTCCATTAAAATGACACTCGCAGTCTTTTTTTAGTGCAAAAGTTTCAAAAACGGGAACAGATCTTAATGGAGTTGTTATATGATATAATATTGACAACAGGAACTTCTGCATACCAACAAATGTGCAATTATATTCATTATATTTGAAAGTAATAATTTGTCACTGCATTTATCATATTATTAATGGTCATTTTAATTCCCTTTTTTATTTTGATGATTTCAAATTAAGAAAACCTACGAAATAAAAAATGTGATGCGTAACATCCCCAACGCAAGACAGTCCAACAATCCTGAACTAGAAAAGAGATCAATATTATGGTAAACAGACTTATTTCATGTGGAAGACGGTACTGGAGAAGATTTTAAGGTTTTTCTTATCCATATCTTTATGCACAGAAGAAATAGTCTACCAATACCGAATTAATTGCAATAAAACTATCTATCCTGGAATCTGTCAGAAGAGCGTATAGAAAGGAATTAATCTTCATTGTATTGGACAGTTGAAGACTTAGAAGGGACAGACGAAAAGGAACATACATCTATAATCTGCTCTAATATTATATTTATGGGAACAGAAGAATTCTGTGGAACACTTAGTTTATGCTTAAACCAAATTATCCTTATGTGGGTAGAAAAGTAACACATAATTCATTCAGATGGATTTCCGGATGTGAAAATATCCAAGAAACTAGACCAGGAACACTGACAAAGGTCGACGAGAACATATGATATACTCTGCCACTGTAAGGCAGCGAAAAGTATAAAATCGTTTTGGTAAAGCTACTTTTCTTTAGAATTGGCAAATACTGCTCCTGGCAACATTGTAAGAATTTATAAATTTCTCAAAATGGGTTATGCGCACTGTATTATTTGGTGGCCAGTTTAATCATTTTGACAAGACAGTATTGATGTTTTAGTAAGGCATTTCATAATGAAACATTTCAAATATTTTTCAATAACTAGTATAATTAGTTTGGGAATAAGAAATTATAGTTATGTTGATGATAATGAAATTTTTAATTAATTTTATGAAACCATATTCTCAGTGTAGAGATGAGGTTTGGAAGTAATTTACTGGACTCCGTATATAGATATATATTTTTTTATTTTTACATTAACGTATCATAATATATCCGGTAATTTGAACATAAGTAAAATAAATCGATATTATTGCATATTAATTTGTATTGTATAAACTTGTACTTATGGAATTAAGTATATATATAAATATTAAAGTATTTTTCTTACCGGCGTCCACGTTGCTGATTCATCTTAGCTCTAGGTGCAACACCATCAACAGCCATAAAAAAAACCTTATTTGGTCGAATTAAATTAAATAATCTTTCAATATATAGAAAAATTGCTTTAAAAATGTCTGATTCCGAAATTCTAAAATGTACATTTGTATCGTCTGGATGGGAACAATTATGTATTAACCCATTCATATCCAAATATAAATTATCAAATTCTGGCAACTACAAAAACAACAAATAATTTAATCATAAAAAAAAAAACAATATATTTATTATTTAATAATTAATAGCGTTACCTGACATTCGCGAACTAATTCACTTAAGCAAGGATATCTTTCGCTTATGTATCGAAAAAACTTTGGAACTCCCATAATGTAATTTTTAAAAATATTAAAAATTAAGATATTATTTCTTAAATTCACAATATACTTAACGATATAAACGTATTTAATGTAATTTATTTTATAAAAAATTAAACACAATAGAATTAAAAAAAAAAAACATAAATTTAATAATAAAAATACACGCACAACTTTCCTTGACAATGTCGCGTCCTTCTGCTTGTGTAGTTAGTGTTCTCAATTTCAGAATTTCACCACAAAAAATAAAATAGAAATAAAAAGCCTATGATAGAGTATTAAAATATTCATTTGAACGAATAAGATGAATATATTATTTTTTTTAATTTGACATTTGTTAATAAAACGATGATGATTGATAGATGACACAATAGGTGCTGCTGATAAAATGTCAATGTCATTGAATTCCCAAGTTATTCCAAAGACTTTAATTGGAAAATGGATGATAGAAACTGGAAGTTATGAGCAAACTGAAGGCTGGTTGACAAACGAGGGGTAAAAACCAGTGGGCGAGGAAATATCCACTCGGAAGATTTACAAGCTCGAGTTTTTGTGCAAGAGTTTTGTCTTTTCAGTATGTGTAGGCAAATTTGATATTATAACAATAACAACATGACGTTTGTTAAAATGTATTTGTGCGGTGTAGTGTAAAAAGACAGTTACTTCAAGTCAGAGATGCATACGTAATAAAATTCAACTATAACCGTGCTGAAGCGGCTGGACTCTTGATGTTTAAATAGACCTTAACAATGACTGTACCGGCCCGATCAATAATAAATAAAAATTTAAAAAATACAAAATCAAGGCACAAAACAAAATAAAACAAAAATTTTGAATTAAATGTTATGCATTTTTTGTAGAATTTAATAAATATATAAATAAATATAAAATATTAGAATGCATAAAATGTATCCACATTTATTTCGTTAATTGAGAGTCACAAATAGAACTGAATTATTTAACATTAATGTTAATAATCATCAGAATGTGTTAGTGCCGAGTATATCATAATAGAAATATTAAATTTGAATTCAAGTGTAAATTATCTACTATTATCCATGAATATTTTTAATTAACTGTTTGAACAAGTTCTTATTTTATTATGTCTTTGTGTCTGGAATCTGAATTTTATAAAAAAAAAATAGGAAATATGGTAAGTAGTTAGTAACTCAAATATAAAAATATATGATAATTAATTTTCAACTTATTGATTCTCTAATTAAATTATATTCAGTTGTCAAAATAGATGCTATCCACATACTGCCTGGATTGGAAAAAGAAATTAACGGAAATCTGTTACAAAAGTATATTCTATATTATTATATGGAACACGGAATATGTATTATGTTTCATAAATTGTTTGACTGCTTACTGCTTACATTCTCAAAGGGTATTTATTATATTATATGTTACCACCTACACCACAGACACACACAGTCACATATACAGTTTTATTATACACTTGTAGAGTGTTGTTTGTAATTACAGTGTGGTGGTCTGCGTCCTTTAATATTATTACACTGAATCAATAGGTTTACCTCGCAAGCATATTTAGTTGATTGTGCAATCTGGTTTGCTAATTGAATTTTTTGAATTCTACAACCTGTTGTTTCACTATAATATATGCATAACAACGTTAGACAAGTATTTCATAGCGTTTTCTTAATTTGTTGTTTTTGGAAGATTTTACTTCAGCATTCGTCGTGTTGTGGCTATACCGTATCCCAAAATTGGATATCACGTATTAGGTCATATATATGTTTGTATACATAACTTCTATGTAGATTAGCAGTTTTCTGTCTATTTGATACATCACTAAATGCCTTTCAATTAATTAGTATATTTCACGGACAATTTTTATATCGATTTGGTTACACCGCCACGTGAGTCAAAGACATGGTTTGTTTTATGATCTGATTGCTCAACATTACCGGAGAACATGTATCGCTTCCAAATGTGAATGTGACATGTGCTGATTTTTCTCGTTAATCTTTATACGACATTTCTTTAACAAATTTTTTCAATCGAACAATATACACAATTACTTGAAGGTGGTGTGCAGTTAGAAACCAATATGACTGTATCGTCATCAAATCTGTTGTGGATAATAAGCACAATATGCTCCTGTGTACTACACTACCGTGCTGAGATACTCCCACTGATATTGGCGTCAAAATAGTTTCTATTTTTATTTTGACATTTAACCATAGAAGCCAAATAATAATTATAATTTTATAATAATTTGTATGGATTCATCTTTTATTTGTTGCAGTAAATGCTTCAAGCCATTTGTTATCGTGTTCAGTTTGTTTTCATCACTTGGTTATGGCATGCATTCTGTAGTTATATAGTTTTTTACATTGTCCAGTCGGTGGCATCTGATTTTCACTTGTGTATACTGTTGAGTTATCTATGGTTAATTCATGATTTGACTCAGCCAGCAAGTAGTTTTGAGTGATATTCTTTTGTAATATAGTGAAATCCATTGAAGATGGGTTCTTATTTCAGTTCATTGGGTAGTTCGTTGAATATATACGAATATTTAAGAATAAAATACTAAATGGAAGTGTAAGATAACCTAAATATTCCCAATAGAATTTTTTGAGCATCATTTATTCGATTATCTTAAAAATTTTAATTTAAGTACAATATGGTAAATTCTAAAGATTTGTGGAAGAAGGTGAAAGTATCCCCACTGCTGGGGACACACGATCATCCTCCATACGTGATACGTGACCAGGCCATATTTGTCTAGATTGATTTTGTTAGTTTTGATAATATTTATAAATATATTATTTATGCATGAATAACAGTATGACAAAATTAATGTTCATTCAATTGGTGAATTGTTACAAACTCACATACGAGAGTAATTTACTAATTCGACTGTAATATTTATTGGATGTGCACACCAAGGAATGGCACTATGATGAAATGGTGGCTTAGCGTATGCTTGAACACGTCTCATATTACCACTCCTAGGTTGAAAAATATTATAATGTTTCTTTAAATCAATAAACACACACCCATCGTAACAATAACTCAAAATCAGTCGAATATTGTTTGATGCACGGGTTGATTATTTGGTTGTTTATTCAATTACCATTACAATTTTGGCTCTTCGAACGCTGGTATTTGCTATATTCAACGAGTGGATGTGCGTGTATGTGTTTTTTTTAGAGAAAATGTTATTCTATTGTTTCAACTTCAAAATGTTGGTGTATGGGGAGTAGAAATGCATCTAATTAAATTTGTATTAACACTTGTTATGAATAGGGGATGCGTTCCTGAGGCTGATCTTAATAATTTATAATATGAACGAGTCGTCGGGTGTGTGTGTAAAATTGAACGAGTAATATCATTTGAACGAATTTCATTCTGGTAGTCTTAATGGTGGGTAGGACTTATTGGAGAATGACGTACTAATTTTATTTATTTGTAATTAATATAATGGCTTTAAAACGGTCGGTTTTTAATTGTTTAGATACTTAATATTGGTGTAATCTCTCAGGCATGTGCAACGATCTGGTCACTCACATCCTGGAAATAGTTTTGCGTGGAAAATTAATAACTTACATAAATTGTTACGATGTGGAAGAATATCTATTATCTCTAACCATTTAGGCTTCTATTGTATGTTTTGTGTCTTATTATTTGTAAATATTTTGTAAGTTACTATATTATATAAGTTTTATATTATAATTAAGATTAAAAATTGTATTGGTTAATAATTTAAGATTTGATCAACCCAGACGCTTGTGTTTTATTTTCAACATCTATTAATAATATTAAATATTTGTTTTTAATGAACTAATGAAAAAATTTTAAAACCAATTTTCAAATATTAAAACACAAGCGCTCTGAATAATTTTATTGGTCTGTCTCTCTCTGCACGAGGCATAATAGCCAACGTTTGTGTAGTTGGATAAATCAATAAAAAGATTGAGATTATAATATATTCGTGATCGCGTATTTATAATTTATTCGTGTATTTGAAATCAATTTAGCTTTATTTTTGAAATGTTATTTTTTTCTCATATTTTTTTAAATTTTGTAAATTTAAACTTCGGGAATCACTTTGGCATATTATTTTAATATGTTACAGTAGTACAGAGATTGGCTCCTCCCTGCAAAGTGATTACGTGTTCGGGCTCACACGCAAAGGAATAGCCGAGGTTTTCGATAAAACCGTTCTAAGCTGTGGTAACGATTTTCTACAAAAAAAAAAAATTTTCTTTATTATCACCTGTGCATATTAATTTTTATTCTACTTTTTGCACTAAATTAACTAAAAGTGGTGAAAATGTATTTGGTTTAGGTACGTGTTTAATGTTACCTTTATTGTTGCTTGTGCAATCTCTATTCAATATTACGAATTCTGATTTATATAAAGTAGTACTAGATTAATAATAATTATGAACATCTGTAATGTTTACAACTGACACTCCAAGCATAAATATTGTGTATGCTATGCCATTTTATTCTGTCGTTCAAAGTGAAAGTCAGTTCAGTTGCTTGTAAGTTTTTTTTTGCTCTTCAGAAAGAATTTTTATTGTATTTTTTAATTACTTTCTTAATATTCATACAATAACAAAGCTGGTTTTGTAGCAAAAAAGTTGATGTAAAAAATCGAATTGCAAGTTTTGTCATTTTTCCAATTTTTATTTTTTATTTTGTTTATAAATAATTATAAAAATTATCATTTCAAATGATTTTATTTACTCTTGAAACTGAAAATGAATTACATTTTTTTAAGGATGGTGTTTCCAAAAGATCTTATATAACACAACCTTAAAAAAAATGAAACAAAAATTTTTAAATGATTAAAAATATTTATTTTAGTATAATGGTGAATGTTGCTGCAGTTCGTGGTTGTTTTGTTAGCCATATGGCGGCCGAGGTAAAGATGGATCAAAAATATTGTGTACCTTGTATCTGCAATCAAATCTATAATTGTATAGTGTTTGCAAACATGAATAACAGTTTAAGTATTTTATTTTTAAATTTTTAATATGATGCGCAATACCGTATCTATAATTATAATTATTCATTAACAAAGAAACACAATATAATAAGTACTATTGGTTTTAGTTTATAGTGATAGACTTATTTCCAATGACAAACAATATACACTTATGTAATTGCGTCCAAATATCTGTTAAATAATATTCCATAAAATTGTATCAATATTTATTGTCGGCTATAACACAAATTTTCAGATTTGTCTTCATGTATATAAATACATACATTTTTTATATGCAATATTTCACATTTAAATTAATTAATCAACATAACATTATTATCATGTAGTCCCATTTTAATTCCATTCCATTTTTATGTAGAATTGTAGAGTAATTTTTACTTAATTATAGTTGATTTGGTACACAATCTATTTTTTTTTTATTAAATTTAACGATATTACGATAATGAAACGAATTGACAGAGCAACAATTTGATTTTAATTTTAAAATCTCTTTTCTATTTTTTCGTTTGAATTGTCAACAAATACGCTCATATGAGTACATATGTCAGATTGTTAAAATGTCAAAGATAAGAGAACCTATGAATGAACAAATATTTACGATTTTGGCTTATTCTCGTGAATTCATGAATAAGTAGCTTAAAATGTGTTCAATGAAAAAACATATTCTTGTATTTTTGTCAGTTTGTACCAGCTCAACTGTCAACTCTCGACTGAATGAATTCCACTCTTCTGCTATAAATTTAAATATTAAAATTCAAAATGGCTGATGTTCGTTTGTAGCGTGTATGTTGTTTTATTTTGTTTATAATTTTTAATTAAAAAAAAAATTAATTTTTACAATATTATAAACAATTATTGTTTTATTTATTATTATATTTCACGGAAATTTAATAATTTTAGTATTTAATTAATTTTTTTTTGATATTTGGTTTGTTTTGATTGGGTTTATTTTTTTTTAATTGATTTTTATTTTTTTTATTTGATGTTTGTTTTTGCTATTTAATTTTTGTTTTTTTTTATTTGAATTTGGTTTTTATAATTTGATTTTTGTTTTTTTGTTTGTTTTTGTAAAAATGCAAGGATCGTTAGACTCGCCAAAAATTCGACGATATAGTGTTTTTTTTTTTTTTCTTTTTAAAGCACATTTAAACTAAATTTATCTTTTTTATTTAATTTTTGTTTTTTTATTCGATTTTTTTTTTACTGTAGCTGCTGCAGAGGCAGATTACAAAACAAAATACAAAATTCTATTATTATATAATTTTTTTTTACTTCAATTTTTTTTTATTTTTTTAATTGTTTTAACTTTTTTTTATTGGATTTTTGTTTTTTTTTTATTTGAATTTTTTTTTTATTTGATTTTTGTTATTTTTTAATTTTTTTTATTTGATTTTTTTTTTTTTGTTTGATTTTTGTTTTTTTTTTTGATTTTTTTTTTTTTTTATTTGATTTTTGTTTTTTTTTTAGTGTTGCTGTTGCTGTGGCAGAAGCAGATTACAAAATACATAAAATCCGATTGAAAATGGATGGAACAGCAAATATACGTAGAAAATAAAAAAAAAGGAAGAAGAAAACTATGATGCATATGACCATTAAATCGGTAAATTATTTATATTACTTTTTCTTTAATTTTTATTTTATCTAAAGTTCTTACAAATAACAGCAGCGAATAGAAATATAAGTTTTCCAGTTTATAAAAAAAGGCATTGTTTTGAAAGCAAATTATTTTGTATGCCTAGAAAATTATGTGAGGTTATTGTGTAGTCGAAAAAATTCTTTAACATTTTTCTGGATGAAGTTAAACTACAATATAATAAAACAAGAATGTATTATTTATCATATATCAATATAGTTCAATGGTTCATAAGTTTGTTCTAGATCTATTCCTCTAGGCTTCGTTCTATTCTCTAGCAATTGTGTAATTGAAAAATTATAAATTTGATTTTAGTTACCATTTTGTAATTATTAAAACAATTAATTATAATATTCCTAGTTTTTTTTCTTTGATTTTAATTGTTTTTTATTGGATTTTTGTTTTTTTTATTTGATATTTGTTTTTTTTTCGTTGATTTTTTTTTTTTTTTTGATTTTTGTTTTTTTTTATTTGATTTTTGTTTTTTTTTATTTGATTTTTGTTTTTTTTTATTTGATTTTTGTTTTTTTTTATTTGATTTTTGTTTTTTTTTTTAGTGTTGCTGTTGCTGTGGCAGAAACAGATTACAAAATACATAAAATTCAATTGAAAATAGATGGAACAGCAAATATACGTAGAATATAAAAAAATAGGAAGAAGAAAACTATGATGCATATGACCATTAAATCGGTAAATTATTTATATTACTTTTTCTTTAATTTTTATTTTATCTAAAGTTCTTACAAATAACAGCAGCGAATAGAAATATAAGTTTTCCAGTTTATAAAAAAAGGCATTGTTTGAAAGCAAATAATTTTGTATGCCTAGAAAATTATGTGAGGTTATTGTGTAGTCGAAAAAATTCTTTAACATTTTTCTGGATGAAGTTAAACTACAATATAATAAAACAAGAATGTATTATTTATCATATATCAATATAGTTCAATGGTTCATAAGTTTGTTCTAGATCTATTCCTCTAGGCTTCGTTCTATTCTCTAGCAATTGTGTAATTGAAAAATTATAAATTTGATTTTAGTTACCATTTTGTAATTATTAAAACAATTAATTATAATATTCCTAGTTTTTTTTCTTTGATTTTAATTGTTTTTTATTGGATTTTTGTTTTTTTTATTTGATATTTGTTTTTTTTTCGTTGATTTTTTTTTTTTTTTTTGATTTTTGTTTTTTGTTAATTGGATTTTTGTTTTTTTTTATTTGATTTTTGTTTTTTTTTTTTAGTGTTGCTGTTGCTGTGGCAGAAGCAGATTACAAAATACATAAAATCCAATTGAAAATGGATGGAACAGCAAATATACGTAGAAAATAAAAAAAAAGGAAGAAGAAAACTATGATGCATATGACCATTAAATCGGTAAATTATTAATATTACTTTTTCTTTAAATTTTATTTTATCTAAAGTCTTACAAAATTCTTACAAATAACATCAGCGAATAGATTTCTATTTATTAAAAAAAAGCAATTTTTTTTGTATACCTAGAAAATGATGTGAGGTTATTGTGTAACCTTGGTCAAATTGAAAAAATGTTTTCAAATTTTACTGGATGAAGTTAAACTACAATATAATAAAACAAGAATCTATTACTTATCATATATCAATATAGTTCAATGGTTCATAAGTTTGTTCTAGATCTATTCCTCTAGGCTTCGTTCTATTCTCTTGCAATTGTGTAATTGAAAAATTATAAATTTGATTTTAGTTACCATTTTGTAATTATTAAAACAATTAATTATAATATTCCTAGTTTTTTTTCTTTGATTTTAATTGTTTTTTATTGGATTTTTGTTTTTTTTATTTGATATTTGTTTTTTTTTCGTTGATTTTTTTTTTTTTTTTTTATTTTTGTTTTTTTTTATTTGATTTTTGTTTTTTTTTATTTGATTTTTGTTTTTTTTTATTTGATTTTTGTTTTTTTTTTTTAGTGTTGCTGTTGCTGTGGCAGAAGCAGATTACAAAATACATAAAATTCAATTGAAAATAGATGGAACAGCAAATATACGTAGAATATAAAAAAATAGGAAGAAGAAAACTATGATGCATATGACCATTAAATCGGTAAATTATTAATATTACTTTTTCTTTAAATTTTATTTTATCTAAAGTCTTACAAAATTCTTACAAATAACATCAGCGAATAGATTTCTATTTATTAAAAAAAAGCAATTTTTTTTGTATACCTAGAAAATGATGTGAGGTTATTGTGTAACCTTGGTCAAATTGAAAAAATGTTTTCAAATTTTACTGGATGAAGTTAAACTATAATAAAACATGAATGTATTACTTATCATTACTTACGGTTCAATGGTTCATAAGTTTGTTCTAGATTTATTCTTCTAAGCTTGTTTCTATTCTCTTGTAATTGTGTAATTGAAAAATTATTAATTTGATTTTAGTTGTTTTTTTTATAATTGTTAAAACAATTATGTTATCCATTGTTTTTTTTTTATTTTGTTTTGCTAATTCTATTTTCTATTGTCCATAAAAGCTAAATTCCATGCAACTGAGTTTCGAAAAAGAACAGAAAATAGAGATGTTCTAATAATTTATTTTATTAAATTTTAGCAAATGAACAATTATTTTTATTATATTTGATTATATTTATTTTATAGATTTATAGGTGTTTGCTATAAAACTTAAAAATATATATAAAATGTATTGTATTTGGTATATTTCTTTTTGCAATTTTATTATAACATAAACATCATCAAGTCATTGTGTTACTCCAAGGTGTATACCAACTACTCCGCATGAAACAATTCATCAATTAGTGTGCAATTATCCAAATATATTTATTTACTTAACTCCATTATTTTTATATGCATGAAAATAACATAATTTTTTTGTTTAAAATATTAAATGATTTATAAACGCCACATAGGATCAATAATTCGATCTATTTCAGGATTCAACATTCATCAATACATATTTTCGTGTAATGCGGTCGGTTAAAATTTATTCAGTAAATATCAAAACCATAGAGAAATTTATTTTGGACATCTATTTCCTGCACGTATTGAAATAAATTTATAATATGTCAACAAATAATATTCAAATCCAATTGAATATGAAAAATTGTAAGAGATATTAGCATTATGGGCGATATTGAGAGTGTAATTAATCAGTATGTTCCACTGTGTCTTAACTGACGGAATCTACGCTAAATCTACTATATCCCCAAACGTATCGACTCCTATCTCTGCGATAATAAGTTCAGGATGAAATTTAGTTCAACTGAAAGTAGACGCATCCATAATTAAAATAACTTTTAATAATATTCTTTATTAATATATTTACATTAATTATTTTTTATTTCTTTTCAGACATAGAAACGATTGAAGTTGGAAAAATAGCAAATAAAATTGATATTACAATAACTACTCAACTGAATTATTACATAGTTATATTAAAAGTATTGTTCGTTTATGTAAGCAGAAAGCGAATATCTATGGATATATGGTGTCGGTCGCTATCAATGTAATTCAACATAACATTTACACAATAAATAAGGCATGTATAAAAACATAATTTCAGATGATGAATTGAAATCAGTAATTTTCCTATATGCCTGTAATGTTTGGTAGATGCCTTGAAAACGTGTATTACTATTGTGTGGGATTGACTTGATGTACGTCCGGGCATAGTTTACTCGGTTGTTGGACGGGGCACATGCACAAAAATGATAAACGACGATGATGTATTTTGAAGCCTTTGAAGATTAATATAAAATGAAATTGTTTAAATAAGGTAATTATCACTAATTGTGATCTTTATTTTAAATGTAAAAATAATTCAACATAAACATTTTACATGTATGAATACAATAATTATTATTAAATGTATAATTAATTTAATTTAAAAAAAAAAAAATATTTGTCTAATTATTTGATTAATTTCATAAATTCCTAACCTTTAACTGCTGTCCATTGAAATCTGAAAAGAAAAAAAAAATTAACTTGTAATATCAATTTTGATAACACCTTTGAGAAAAGAAAAAGAAAAAAAATAAATAAAATGGTAAGTACAAAATAAAAATATAACTAATATTTTATATACTAAATTTCAAACCATCATAACAATAACAAAAAAAAAAGTCATCTCTACAGACACTCTGTAAAAAAAAAAAAAAAAAAGTGTCTCATCTTTTATGTGGTACCCTGTTTGAATAAATAAATTCAAAATTTTTGTACCTTATATATCGCAACCGACATATAAACATTAATAAGCTTGGTAGTGTATGAGGTAGAGGTGTAGCGAATATTCATATGGGATATGAATATCGTGGGTTCGATTTCTCGCCGAAACCGAAAAAAAAATTTTCTAAAAAAAAAAAAATAAGTTTCACATAGGCGGCGCGGCCGGCGGTGTGTTGACAATTTCTGAGTGGAAAAGAAAAATATGAAAAAAGTAAATAGAAAAAAAAGTAAATAAGAAAAAATATAAAAAAAAGAAAATGGAATTTCTTTTTTGCTTTTTGCAGATCTGAAAAAAAGTCAATTAAACATTTGGCACTAAAAAGCTCATAGCATCCGATCCAATTAATTTTATTCACAAAGTGTAGAGCGCGTCCATGCGCAGTTTATAGGTTAGCTCGGGACCCATGACCCCTCCGGGAGCAGAGCTATGGCCATTCTCCGGTACCGATTTTCCGACAATTTGGGACCCCCTAACTCCCAGAATACCCAATATTTTCTGGTAAGACTATTACCAGTTATAGCCCCCACCTGGGCCTACAATTTATGGAGGAAAATTTTTTCCCATCTACAACAGTTTTCCGGCCATGGCTGCCCAAAGAGTGGATATGCAAATGTAGACCTTTCTTCCGATGGATGGAACTCTAGGAAAAACTCAAATATCCTAAAATCTGATGATGCAGAAAGGTAAAGGAAGGTTTAATCTATACGAAAAAATTTATTTTGGAATTTTCCGATGAGAAATGGGGATTTTCCTAGAACAACGAAAAACATCGATTTTCGCATGTTTTCCGATGGGATTTTTCCAGGTTTCCCAATGGAATTTTCCAAAATCCTAATTATCCCATATAGTAGACTATATGACCTGTAGTTTAAGCTATAACACAGGTCTCTAAGTATTATGATGGTCCCACAATAATTGCTCAAAGTAAGGCTTACCGAAAAAAACCGAAATTTCACCCCTTAATAACTCCGACAATTTTAATTTCCCAGAAGTGGTCCCAGGGGAAAGATGTGGTCCTTGTCCTCCTCTATTGGATTCCCGAAGGAAAAGGCGCTAGCTCTAAAACTCAAAATCTCAGAATTTTTCATGTTTTGGATCCGTTTTTCCGTCACCACAAAAGTTATGAGACGATTTTCCACATTATGTTATGAAATTCATTGAAATGTCCCAAAACTTACTTAAAAAGTGTTTTTTTAACGTTTTGGACAATTATAGGTACCATTAATTGGTCAAATTCGGACATAACTTTTGCAGTGCCTTTTTTTTTAAATCGAAATAATGGTCTGATTTATCTGAAAATTTCCAATTATCTTAATTAAAATATTGGGAACACATTTTACCACTAGTGAACATCGAGATTTTCACGGGTTTTCCCAGAATTTTCGTTTAAAGTTTTTCATATGTATGAAAAAAAATTATGTTCTCATATGGAATTTCATGGGAAGAAATTTTTCGTCGAAGGAAAAGCAATTAAAAAAAAATATTGTGTGTGTGTGTGTGTGTTTATTTGGAAAAAAAAAAAAATTTTAATTAAATTTACATACGAAAAACAACAAATGAAAGTCATTTCTTTTTGTTTAACTTTTTCTTTTCCATTCGAATTAATGTGTAAACAATAAACAACAACAACATTGGTGCGTGTGTCGTGTATTGCAGAAAGCAATGGAAGAATGCTCGTCGAAGGAAAAAGCAATTGCAAAAATATTTGTGTGTATGTGTTTTTATAAACGAAAACATTTGATCTAACAAAATAAGATTAAAATTTAATGATATTTATATTTTATACGATTTCTTTTATTATTTTTCAACGAAACAATGAAGTCAAGAGCAAACAGAAAAAAAAGAAAAAGAAAACAACAAATACAATTAATTAAAAATAAATAAATAAATAAATAAATAATTATATAAAAAAACAAAATATTAAAACAATACCAAGCACTGCGGAATAATTGAACCAACAAAATATATACATAAATCCATAGTACAAAATGCTATTGATCATGTATTTCTTCATTTTATTTGTTTCTAATATTTTCTATGGACACAAAATATGTTATAACGAAAAGTCAAATAAAAGAATTGAAATTATTATGATGCCATGTCTATTGGCACAGCTTTCAAGAAAAAAAAAATGGATGATGATGATTTGTTGAACGTACAAATTTTAATTTTGTTGAGTAATATGGTAATATTTACTAAATGTCAATACCAAGAAAGAAAGAATTTAATGACTTGTTAATCATAGCGCCGCTGAAATTGCAAGTCAGTTTTATTATTGGGTATATACTAAAGAATTATAGAATAGCGAAAATAATGATTATCTCCATGGAAGATAACTATCAGGTTTTACAGTAATCGGTCAAAAAAAAGAGAACAAAACTACAATGACTTAATTCGATTTCGCCAACGTAAATCCACGTTCGAACTTTTTTCAACAACATTAAAACCTTTGCTGTCAATAACACAACAGGTTTGGGAAGAGGAGAATCGTGTTTTAATTATTATCCAACTGTGCACAGGGTTACCGATATATATTCACAAACTGGGACTGAATTCTTATGATATGCTGAGTAATTTTTTGTTTTTACATTGAGTTTGCCATATTTTTGACATTTGTGTTATAAGAATTAATACCCCAGATATCGACCCAAAATAAAATATCATGTACAGATCAAATAAACACTGCGTATAATTTCCAATAAATCTTTTGTTAAATTGATGGTTTATATCGAACAATTACGTACGGAACAATGTGAATAAAAATTTTATTATAAAATTAAAAACTTACCAAACTTTTTAATTTATTTTCAGCATAAAATCGTACATCGTACCATTTTTTTAATTGTTCAATAAATTCATTAATTATTGTTTATCTTTTAATTCAACAAGTGAAGCAATAATAGTTTTTATAGCCTGAGATTTTCGGGCGAATTACAATCGATGCTGTGCATCATTGATTTTCGACAGAAAATTATTTAATACAGCTACTGGTGAATTATAATGTAATATGGTATATTTTAATCGTAAATGTTTTTGATTTTAAATTGTGCCAACTTTTTTTTTTCAAATAAATTTTCTAAATCACGCCATGCTTGTGTCTTAGCATGTTCATATAATGCAACCCATTCATATTGTAATTGATTAATTGCATACATTTCCATAATGTTCAACAGCATCCGGTTCTTTTTTTTTTTGTAATAATTGGCAAATATATTTTTTACGTAATGTTTTAACTAAACGTACAATAACCTAAAGGTAGGAAAAATATAAATATTTATTAAACAAAATATTATCGTAATTATATATTTACCGATAAAATAGTATCACTGAATTTTCTCATCAAATAATTCTTCTTTTTCGTTCATTGATTTAAAACAGTCTAATGAATATAAACATTTGATTAATAACAATCAAGGCTGATGGTTCATGTATACGATTTTTCAATTTACGTCTTAATATTTTCAATTCATCTTCAATTGCTTTACCTTTTTGTAATGGTGTTTTTTCCATTGATTGTTCTTAGAGTATTATTTGGATAAACAAATAAAATAATAATTAATTTGTATTTATTAAATGTTGGTTATGTGAAATAACAAAACAAATTATTGAAACGGGTGTTGTATTCAAACGTATATAGAATTTTCTTATAATCACATAGGTTTAGACTTTCCAAATGTATACTAATTAAATTAGTCTAATTTATATAAACAGGATGAAATACGAGAAATAACAATTAGACTTACGGCAGAACTGCAGAACTTTACATTATGGAATTATTATGCTCGTAAGTAATACGCAGTTGGTAAAATATTTATTAATTTGAAGAATTTCTTTTTTTCTATGTGTATAGTAGTTTGGATTAACTTAAAATTATATTTTAAATAAAATACTGAATTACCTATTCGATGATTAAAATCCGATATTAATAAATGTATTGGAATTTTATTTGATGACAATTCATAACGAATTTCTGATGCACTATCATCTAAAAATAATTTATGGGTTGTTTTTAACGGAATATTTGAATCATAAAATTATATCATTAATGGAATAATAAAATTAGGCAATTAGACTCATAAAAAATTAATAATTTTTTGATTACATTGAAAACATTGAAAGTAATTAACATAAATTCAAACTAACCTCATCATCTTCATCATTAAAATTAAATGTTTTATCATATCAAATCATCGTCGTCTTCCATTATTAAATTTAAATACATTAATTAATTTTCAATTATTTTTTTGTTAAATTGCACTTGTAGAGAAAATATTATTTATTTACAAATAATAATATAAAAAAACACATATTTTTATGATTGTTTGTGCCACCGGCAAGCAGTGCCAGATATTTGATGTCGATATCGATGTGTCAAAAAATTCAATGACTCAAATTTCACATTGGCAATCATTTCAACACGTTCAACCTAAATATAAATAAATGATTAGATTATAGGCCAAAACATAATGCCGTGAGTGACGGGTCGTTTTTTACTACCGCAAAATATGATAACATACTGCCGTGAGCAATGGAACGATTTTTGACATTTAATTCTTTCAAAAAACTTCTTGAAAATAAATTTTTTTTTTATTGCTTTCCGTTTTACAGCAAGTCAACAAAAGAAAATAGACAATAACCGGCCGAGCTGTCAACCAGTATGTTTCAGATATACAAAATGCTTTGTTTTCTATTCAAAACAGCCGGGCACTCACGGCAGTATGTTTTGGCCTTAATATTTTCCATTTTTATTTTTATGTTCTATGTGAACCTCACGAAATTCGAAATTTGACATTTAGCAAATTTGGCAGCAATGAAAAAAAACGAGCACTTTAAATATCTCATATTTGGTGAGGTGTGATGTGACGTTTCATATAAAATTATTTTCATTAAAATGTCAACAAAAAAAAAATGAAAACAAATGTGCTTTTTGTACACTATAATTTGTAAAAAATGAATAAATATATATTTAAATTTAATATTAGTTAAAATATTATAAAAGGTAAAAATGTATTAATTTTGTTATATAAAAAACTGAATTAATTTGATGCAAACGCATTGCATTATAAATTAAATTGTATTTAAATTCTTAACCGTAATCACTGATCTTAGGTCAAGAACTTTCACTTTTTAAATTTATTAACAAAGTTATGTTTATAAATGTAATTATCGGTTATTTTGGTATACGCATAATAAATATTAAATAATAAAAATAATTATCTATTAACATTTGTTTTACATTTTGTTTTGTACTATAAATAAAATCATAAACATTTTTTGAAATAAAATTTCAGTGATTGTAAGATTTTTCTTAAATACAATATTTTAATATTTAAATGTATCTCATAATAATTATTTTAATTAATTAATTAATAGTTGACTATTCCTTTATTCTAAATATTAATAATAATAATAATACATATAATAACTACATATATCTAGTTATCACCCAGTTATTTATCGTAAAATATAGCGGGTTCAATTCGTACTATTGACATGGGAAATTTTCAGTATTTTAATATCGAAATTTGTGAGCTGGGTGCCTATTTGTTCTTTTATGGAATAAAAAAAAAACCGGATATCGTTGAATTAATAGTTGTGGTGACAGTATGTTAATCTAGCTTCTACGGTCTCTGAACGGAATATTGAAATCCCGCATATGTCGTATAAATAACTAATATAAAATGACAATAATATTTCGATAATTGCCAGTATTTTACACTCACAAACGTTTCCAAATCCGATTTATCAATTTTGTATATGATATTTTTAAATTAATGTTTTCCATTAATTATAGGTATTATAGGTATCTAGATAATATGGGAAAAATTAATAAATCATTTATTGTTGGTGTAATTATTGCATCATTCACCTGGATTATTAGCTTATATTTGTACTGGTCATTAATAAAATCATCGAATACAGTTAATTTTACATCATCAGCCATAGAAAAATCAATGTTGCTAAATGACAATAATAATCAAAAGTTTGTATACGATGACAATGATAAACACCAGCAAAAATATAATGAAAATGATTTATTTTCGGATAAAATGTTACGATATAAAAAAGAAAAAAAATTTCGTAAAATTAGTCAAAAGTTAATTGATCAAATGAGACCCATTATAAACACACCAAAATCAGGTATAAAAGTTATGAATTTTAAAATTTATATTATTTTATAATTAAGTTGTTGCGCAAAATAATTGAATGAATTGAAATTTAAATAGCTTATATGTGTTTTACCGAAACCACTAATGATTTTTTTATATTTCTTGAACTTTTCTATTGCTTTATTTGATTGCAAAAAACAGGATTACTATATTGCCTATTTTCAATATAATATGATAATAAACAGCTAGAAATAAAATAATGAATAGAAATAAAATGAATATAGCCAATCTTTCTATATTTACATTATAATAATAACAACAAAAGAGCAGCATAAAAAGTAATAATAAATGATAGTTAAAATTTTAATTATTGTTCTTATATATAGAGAATTAGCGTTATTACAATTTATAGATTATTTTGAAACAGACCTCTCTATTGATTGCTTTTAAAATTTAATACGAATATATTGTATACCGTAATTTTTGTTGATGCAGGTGAGAACATCAATTTTAATAAAAACAATAATGTACATCATCCTCCAGACTCAAATTGTATTGGTGATTTGTTCTTAATTTTATAATGATTGAACGTTGAAGTAGACTTGTGTCACAAATGAGCATATCACATCTATACTACTTATTTACTGGTGGTGTAACAAAAATATTAAAAATCAATGGATATTATCAAGTCAATGTGAACCATAAGAATAATTCCGCATACGCAGACATTATATTCTGGTTTATAAATTAGTTTTAAAATTCGGCACTAGCACAATTTTTTTATTTACATACAATGCTTGGTATACTTTTCTATATTATAAATTAAATAACATTAATTTATTTTGTACAAAAATCCATAAGTATATCGAGATCAGCTGATGTACCAGAAGAAATTTTGTTCGTTACAAATATTACTCTGAACTGAAGCTTACTTAACAATAATAAAATCTATAAATTTATTCAAAATTGCTATTACTATTAAATTGCGAATTTTTATTGCCAACGTTTTGCTATGCAAATGCCGAAGCCTTGAAAGGCATATTAGTAATTAACCATCTTCATGCTTAATTTTTATTTTTATTTTTAATAATATTTATTTTTTTTTAAGTTTATTAAATAATTAGCGTAAGCGCTGCAACTTTTGATTAAGTTTATGTGTGTATAACTTTATAAAATGATTCCATACAACATGTTGCTGGATAACTTCTAGAAACTTAATGTAATTTTGTAATTTAATTCTCTACTAATTTTGATCAATTTTTTAGGTAGAATCGACAGGTTGACATACAGAGCAGATATTAGAGAATCCTGAACAATGTTACGTTTTTTTTTTATACAATTTCGTTCAAACTTCAGGTTTATAATGGGATTATAGGAAGATGTTTTTCTTGAAGTTCCTATAGAAAATAATTTTTTTATGGAAATGGAGAGAAAGTTTAATATTTTTAAACATTTCACAAATTTAATTGGTATAAATTATTTTCGAATAAAAATCATTCGTAAAAATTATATTTCGCAACAACTTAATCTTTTTTATTTATTTTATATTATTAATTGATATCGTTAATGTAATTATCTTTTTTTGTTTTTGTCTGTCACAGATGAATATGGAATGGTTAAAAATTTAGAAGAACAATATTTAAGAGATATTGGTTATAAAAGACATGCATTTAATATTTTAGTTAGTAATAACATAGGATTAATTAGAAATATTCCAGATACTAGAAATAATCTGTAATTTTATTATTCTTATTGTTTAATATTTATATTAATTATTATAGTATTATAAATTGTTTGAAATTAATATTAAAATGTTAAGTTAATTTTTGATTTTTTTTTTTTTTTTTTTCCATTAGTTGCTCTCTACAACAATACGCTAACGATCTGCCAAGTGTATCAATTATAATATGTTTTTATAATGAACATGTTATGACATTATTACGTTCAATAAATACCATAATACATAGAACACCAACCCACCTATTACATGAAATTATATTGGTTGATGATTTTAGTGATTTGAATGATTTACAAAATATATTAGAGACTGAATTAAATGAAATTAATAGTAATAATAAAATAAGACTGTTACGTAATGTGAAACGTGAAGGTTTAATACGTTCACGTGTATATGGTGCTAGAAATTCAACTGGAGATGTGTTAATATTTTTAGACAGTCACATTGAAGTGAATGCAGAATGGATACAACCACTTTTAATGCGTGTTAAATATAATCGTACAATATTGGCAATGCCAGTTATTGATATTATAAATCCTGATACATTTGCATATACATCGAGTCCATTAGTACGTGGTGGTTTTAATTGGGGTTTACATTTTAAATGGGAGAATTTACCGGAAGGTATAATTATATAGTAATTTTTATTTTTTTGTTGTAACAGATAATTGAATTTATAATTTAAAATTTTATATATTATAAAAAAAAAAATTAAATTAGGTACGTTACAAAAAGACACCGATTTTTTGGGTCCATTTAAATCGCCAACCATGGCTGGTGGTTTATTTGCTGTAAATCGTTTATATTTTCATGAAATTGGTGAATATGACATGGGAATGGATATATGGGGTGGTGAAAATATTGAAATATCATTTCGTACATGGCAATGTGGTGGTTCAATTGAATTAATACCATGCTCTAGAGTTGGTCATGTGTTTCGTAAACGAAGACCATATGGTTCACCGTCGGGTATCGATACAATGATTAGAAATTCATTACGTTTAGCTAATGTTTGGATGGATGAATTTATTGTAATTATTAATTTTATAAATAATATTTAATTTTTTTACTGGCATAAATAATATGGATAATTTTATTTTGGTTAATATTCATTTAAGGATTATTTTATGAAACAACAAAGTACAGCTAAATTTGTTGATTACGGAGATATTAGTGATAGATTAGAATTAAAACGAAAGCTTCAATGTAAACCATTTAGTTGGTATTTAAAAAATATATATCCAGAATTAGATATGCCAGGTTCAAGAAAAGTATTAAATTCAAGTAAACCAATTTTTCAACCATGGCATTCCAGGTAAAGTTTAGTTACTAATATATAAATATATATATTTCATCATATTTTCTAAATTGAAATCTAATATTTCTGAATAAATTATCTGGTAATAAAATTATTCTTATCAACATTTTAACATATACTAAATGTTTATTTAAATAGGGATTACTGTATGAAGACATTTATTTATCTTTTTTTTCGTAAATTTATTAAATTATAAATTATGTTCAGAAAATTTGTACCTGAAATTTTAGAGCAGTAAATCCTTTGTAGATACTTCGTGTCACACGTTACAGCGAGCTAAAAAAAAAAAAAAATTAAAAATAGAGTTAATTTTCTTACGTTTTTCAATAATTTATTTATTAACAAATGTGAAAAAAAAATGTTTTGTATTTAGTTTAGAGTCGTATATACAATAAAAAAAATGCTGGTTTAATAGTTTATTAAGTGATGTAGTAAATTCCTTTTTATTCTAAAACAAAAATAAACATATGATATGGCAAAAGCGTTTAACCTATTCACCACTTGTAAACACATAAAAAGTAGAGATCTTATTGCAATTAGAAATTTACATTTTAAACAAATTGTAATAGTGAATAATTATTAATTTCAGAAAACGTAATTATACAAATAATTTTATGATACGCTTATCAAATACATTATTATGTGTAGCAGCTGCTGGTGAAAAAGAAAATGGATTTTGGAAACGAGGTAGTACCATTATATTGGTACCATGTCTTCGTGTTAAAAATCAAATGTGGTAATTACTATTAATATTTACTATTTTTATTACAATAATTATTATATGAAATTATTACATTATAATTAAAGTATGTATAATGGATCGTTGTTATCATATATTATAATTATATGCTTGAGATTTATTTCTATAATAATAATTATATCTAATAATGTGCATATACAATTTTTAAGGTATGAAACTGATAAATCAGAATTAATACTTGGACAATTATTATGTTTGGAATCGCCGGGTTCTAGTAGTTCATTACCACCAGTTATTAATAAATGTCATGAAATGGGTGGCGATCAAGAATGGAGACATCGAAAAACAGTAAATTTTTTTTATTACATAAATATCATTTATAACTTTTAACTATGTGTATGTGTGTATTTTTTGTTTTCTATAGAATGGTACTCCAATTTATAATTTAGCGGCTGGTACATGTTTAAGTGTAAAGGCACCTGAACGTGGTATAATTGTTGGCTTAGATCTATGCTCTAATATGCAATATAATACATGGGATCTGATATAATCTATTTTTAATTATTATTTAATTTAATTGTATATTTTTTAACAAATAAATGTTTGCAACATGTGATTTTATAAATTATTATAATTTTTTTTTTCTATTGTAACAAATATTATAAATTAATATTTTTTTTATATAAAATAAATTGTTATAATAAAATTAAAAGAAAAGTTAAATTTATATAAATAATTTTGTTTTTAAATTAATTATTTTTAACACAATTGTGCTGGCCCGTCCGTCACACTTTCACGACACCCAATCAGTTCTCGATGGATAATATATATTTGACATCAGAGTTAACAGTAAGTGAAATTAGTAACAACAAATATATTTATTAATAAATCTAATATAATCATAAATTCTATATCCGCATTCTTAAACAAATTTGCTTAGTAATTCTGTTTAACAAGATTATGGTATATGGTATTTATATAACAACGATAGTACATGATAATACTTAAATTTATGATTAAATTTCATTAATTCTATTTACTTCCAATAGAAAGAAAATAGTATGTATTGTATGTATACACACACATATGTAAATATTATAATATAAGAATATATGTACATATTTGCATTCAAATTATTTCTAATTAAATTAATTAAATATATTACTACAAACAACTATACAAAATATATAATTTAATAAAATATAATATTAATTAATTATTTACATATATTTATTTCATATAAACCGTCGTTTATTGCAGGTGTCACGCACTCTGTTATAGATACCTGGTCATTAAAATGGATTAGAATTTTATAGATGAAATCTCAAACACAACGGTGCACAATGAAAAATTATGAAATTGTTTTTTGACGTTTAGGATTTTGTTTTTTAGGAATTGGTCGTATATTTTCAGTGGATGAGATCATTTTTCATGCGTCGTAATACCAGTATATTATGGCCGTATGAGACTTTAGTTTTTTTTATGCGTGACAACTAACAGTTAGTGTTTTCAATGTTTCAGTTTGGTGCGTGCGGAGAATATTTTCCATAGTGTTGCGAGATTACATTTTTATGGAGTATCTGAGTATAGATTTTTGGTGTGCCAGATAGAATTTTATTGTACGTGATTAGTTTTTTAAAGGATTTACACCGAAGAGGAAAAATTTACCTATAAAATTAAGTAAAAATGTACACTTATGATACTGCGACGAGTCGCCGCAGATGACTAGAAGTAAATGCAATAATTTCAGATTATGTAGTTAGTCAGCCTTCGGTTATACTTCTATGAGAATGATGGGGATCTGCAATCATTCAATATAATAAACGTATATACAATTTGTTAATTAGATTTTGCAGTATCTAAACATAATTTCCTAGACATGCGAGAGATTGTAGTAACCACTATGACTACACCTTATACAATACAATAGTTATAACTCATATAATTCAAGTCATGTTTTATGGTTATATATCCATATGTATATAAAGTATCTATAGATAAATATGTTTGGCCTTGATGTTTATTTATTGAAATGTATGTATGCGTGTAATCACAATCATTATTATGTTATGTATATTTAATTTATTATACATATATTTATGCATACAGATTATGTTTTACATAAAATTTATTGTATTATGTAGTACAATAATTATAACCTATATATTATTGTTTTTGTTTTACAAATAGCCCTAGAAATTTTTAGATAGTGTTTTATAATTTGATAAAATATATTTACGTAAAATATCATCTGAATTCTTTTAGTTTTGTTATTACACATATACATATAACATATTAGATAAGAAAGTAGCATATACACCTGTTGTTGTTATAAATGTATTATAACACACATGTATACTTATTTAGTTGCGTTGCCTTATAGAATAAAATTTCACATTTAGTCACCTATCCATTTTTTATTAGTTCTTCTTCTAGTGATAAGTTTGATGTCTCTTGCGAATTGGAGTGTGAGACCATTAAGCTGGTTATATTATTTACAATAGTGGACCTGATACATGAGCTATTTCCGATATTATTTGAATGTATTGTATTGTACATTCTGGGCAAAATTTATATTGATCGTTTTCATGGAATTTAGTTATCGGGTCACCAGGATTCAAGGAACTGATCAAGATAACTGCGTGCCGGGAATTAATTTTCCAAAAACTTCGTTAAAAAATATTACATAAAATTTTATTTGGTATCGCTTAGCTAAAATAGCTAAAATATGACAAACATTGAATAAAAAATAACAAAATTAAGAAGAAAATCTGTCTATAAGCAAATTCGTTCGTCTCTCGAAAGTCGCTAATTTAAACAGTCACTGTATTTATAATATTTAATCATATACATTTATATTATATTTATTTATTTTTTAAATTTGAATGTGTTGACACTATTCATATGATTTATCTTTAACAATGCTGTATATTAATATGTATATAATACTACTACTACTACTACTTTATATAATTGCGTATAACAAATGAGTTGGTAAAATTAATAGAAAGACTTTGTTTTTTGATTTTGTTAGTGTAGAATTAATATTAAATTAGTACAAATGTATTTATTTTTTTTCGTCAAATTTAAAAGTTATTAAATTGATCAATAGTTAGTAGCTAAATACGAACCGAAGTATATACACTTATATATTTATTAATATTTATTTGTTTATTTTATATGGTATACTAAACATTGTGCATATAATTAGTGGTTTTTATATTTAAGTAGAAAATATATAGTATTTTAATAGTATTTATTTACTTAATTATATTAGCAATATTTATTTGTGTCTCGTGCCGCCTATAATACTGTTATTGTTAATTATATAAATAAATTTTGCATCCACATATTGTACATATATAAAAAATAATTAAATTATGAATTTCCATCCTGAAGAATTGACCATACCAAAATGGTTAGATTTTCAATTTTTTGAAAATATTTTAAGATCATCAGAAGGAGATAAATCAATTAAGGTATATATATATATATATAATTTACAATCACTTATACAGATTAATTAAAGTATTATAAACCCTAAACATGGTATAACATGAATTAATTTTCATATAATAATCATTTTTTTATCTACAATTATATTAGGTCATTATTGTATTTATATTTTAAAACTGTATTGGGTATTATAAAGAACCAAAATAATAATTTTATTATTGTATACAATAGGTTTTTTATTTTTTTTTTATCATAACATGAAATGGATATATATCCAACATATGTAAAGATACCAATGGAAAAATATTGTAATATGCTAGTGCTTAACTAAAATGATAATGATATTTTATTTTATACATCCGCACTTTAATAATACATAACTTTAACTAGAAATTATTATTTAGCAGCTAAATAAGTCAGATCAAATGGAGATTGTGTATATATAATGTATGTTAAATTTTATAAAATATATAGCATACCAACATATGGTTGCTGGTGTTATCGCATTAAAGTTAATTTCATATTTGCACATTTTCATTATTAACAGAATCAGTAGCAAGCACGCGGTGAGCAATTTAAAAAATTTTAGTATCTGATAAATTATGTTGCATATATATAAATAAATACGGAAGTGGGTGTACATAGCGTTCATGCTAATCAATATCGTGAAATATCGGGTTCAATCCACCAAATGTACATGTCAAATATTCAGTCAAATTCCGTATTTATTTTAATAGTCACCAGATTCAGATTACCATTTGTATGATATGTTAAACTATACTTAATTGTTAACTATAAAGCTATACACTTGGAGTATAGCCATATATATATATATATGTATAAGATCTCGTGAAATATTAGCAAAGCAAATAAATATTATTAATGTAATAAAAGATGATTTGTTTTTAAAAATTACATAATATAGAAACATGAAAATACATGTTAAAATTAAAATATTGATTAGATTAGATTGTGCATATTAGTAATGTAATAAAAGATGATTTGTTTTTAAAAATTACATAATATAGAAACATGAAAATACATGCTAAAAATAAAATATTGATTAGATTAGATTGTGCTTATTTTATAACATAATGAATTTGCAACTATAATCATTACATTCAAAATTTATTTAATTACTTATTATTATAAATTATTATTATTATTATTATTATTCTCAATTATTATTATTATTATTATTATTATTATTATTACAATATACACATGCAAACATGAATAGGTTGTTAACACAGTTTGTTTTTGATGATTTTACGTAACAAAAGCATTTCATTTTACAAATTATTGCATCTGTTTTTTTTTTTTACTAAAATCAATTAAATTCAAGAACCAAAAAATTAAATGCAGTTCAATCACATATTAATGTTGTTAAATATTGAAATTTTCACGTTCTAATAATAGGTTAACGCAAACACGTTAACATTCACGATGATTAATGACCGACATTTCTTAGCGACAGCTTTATAAATGGAGATGGTAACTATATATACAGTGTGTACTTTAGACATTCTTCATGTGGCATTTTATGCCAAAATTCTGCGGTATAATTATGGTATTTCTTGTAGTAATTTTAAAGAAAATTTTTCTTGTCAATGTAACAAATTTTCCCATTTGATGCTATACATTCTCAAATCATTTGGCCACACATAACAATTTCTATATATAACTGCAACGAAATCTATACACACATTATTCCAATAATCGAATGTTTTTAAAACATACGGGCAGCATAAAATAACATTGGTTTCTTAATATGTAGTTATCTTGTTTACATACAGTATTCTATGTGCAACACGACCATGTTTAACCCACATTGATTGTGTGCAAAGAACATTAGTGTGCATATTTGTTAATTTAGCTCGAATTTTTTTAGAGCTGATATTGTTGGATCATGCATGCACTAATATTCTGTATTTGCAAATCTTGTCGTTTGGTTATTATAATTGATCGACGTAGACGAGGTTTACACTCAGCGCGTCCTTCATTTTTATTACTTTGAAATTTGATGTTGACGATTTCTGGAAATACTTGTATATTTTACTAATGGATTTTGTCACTATTATGCATATTTATTATACATTTTCGTTCCTCTTCATATCAATATTTAAATTTTCTCAAATTGATCATTTTAACTTGAATTCAATTAATAAATGTAATATATTTTCTGCTAATACCATATTCAATTTATTGTGGTGCTGTAGTTAGACCGTATATATAGCTTTTAATCCATAGGTATAGCGAATTCAATACCGTTATTACTATTTGTTCATTTATGAATGCAAATATCTTTGAAAATATGATGTTGTTCACTGATGATTACCAATATCTTCAACATATAATACTATATGATCATAAAATAATAATTGCATTAATAAGCATTTAAAACAATGATGAAACATTAATTTACCAATTTAACTGCAATATTAAATGGATATCCATCATAAGGCGCACTATTTCATGTTACTGGTATGTCGCACGGAAATCAACCCTTATAATTAATTCACTCTGTAAAAAATTTAGCAGAATAAGTTTTTGTTGATATACAATATTATAATAATATACATGATTTCAAAATTTCACTTATATTTTGGTTGGTTAATTTATATATTGTATATATGTTAATAGTTTTCAGTTATACTCATATATTATAATCATTCATCAAGTTATATATTCACATAATTAAAATAATAAATATATAATTTGTTAATTAATTTATAAAAAAAATGTCCATCATACGATTAGGTTTTAGATACAAAAATTGTACCAGCAGCACCATTGGGTGATCATTTTGCAAGTATCATATATCGAGGGAATATTAATTATACTTGTAAAACCAACGGTAATGCCAACAAATCCGTAATAATAAAGACAATGCCACTAATGGAAGGAATATTAAAAGATATGTTAGGCGAATCTTCAGTATTTAGAACAGAAATTAATATGTATGCAAATACATTACCAGAAATGGCCCGATTGTTAAGTAATGCAGGATATAAAGAAGAGTTGGCTCCAAAGTAAATATAATATCTTTTAACAATTAACAACTATATAGAATTATAAATAAATGTAAATTATATTATATTTTTATATAGAATGTTATATTCATCTTTGGCACCACATCAAGTTATTGTATTTGAAGATATTTGTGTTAATGGATTTTCATCAAAGCGTGAACCATTAAATTTTGATGGTGCAAAAATGGTTGCAATTAAATTGGCTAAATTTCATGCAACATCATATTATATGCATCATAATGTAAATATATATATATATATATAGAAATAATATAATTCATTTAAACCATTCATAACTTCATTGTAAAGTGCATATAATTATGGTGGCATATAAACATATTTCGGTCCGGCGTGCGTGTGTAAATGAATATTTATACTTTACATTTGATTGTCAGTAGTGATCTGAGTATACTAATTTTCTATAGCGAAAAATTTAAGATCCAAAATAATATCAATAATATATTGATAAAAAATGGATTTATTTCGATAATATACCAAAAAGAACGTAACATTGAAACTATATATGCTACAGGTGAATCACTGCAAAACGCAATATCCATGACAATTCATTTCATCATATATATGTGAACGTATTATTACTTAAAAATGTGTTACTAATTATATTAAATTATTTTTCACCCAATTTAGAATATTAATGTATCCGGATATAATGCCGGTATATTTAATGAAGGTTCAATTGATGCAGAAAAAGCATTCGGAGAAGGATTAGTATTATTTGGTGAAGAAATTGTAAAATTATTACCTGAATTGGAAAAATTTTCAAATAATATCAACGTATTTGTTGATAATTGTTTTAAAAAATTACGTTTATTATATTGTGAAAATAAAGGTGGATTAAATGTTTTAAATCATGGAGATTTTCATTTTAAAAATTTAATGTACACCTTTGATGAACAAAATGAAATTACAAATGCAAAATTTGTAGGTATTTTTATGTATTTATATATAATATTGAATATATTATTACTCATACCACCGTTTTTAATTATAATTTAGTTAATTTAAATTTACATATATACCCATTTATTTTAGATTGATTTTCAATTATGTGTTTGGGCATCACCAGCCATTGATTTAACATATTTACTATATGCAATTTCATCAAATGAAACCCGTAACGCGCACAGAGAAGAATTAATTTATTATTATTATCAAGAATTTGCAGCAACATTAAAAGCCCTTGGATTTCTGGGAAATATGCCGACTTTATTAGATTTTCACATTGAACTTTTTAAACATGGATATTTTGGTAAGTATAAAAAGAATAATAAATAAAGAAAATATTATTCTAATAATTATGCATTCAAATTAATACGATAATTATTCATATATATTGAATTTTTCCATTTATATACAGAAATGTTTATGCTTGCAACAATAGCATTATATTTAAATATTGATTTAACAAAAATTGATATGACAAAAATGTTTGAAAAAAATACAGAATCAACTATAATGAAACGTAAAATGTATGCCGAACCAAATTATTTAGTTGAAGTTTTAAAAAATTTGCCAAAATTAGTTTATAAAGGTTTTATTTAAAATATTATTTGCTTGCTTCTAATCCAGCAAATATATCTATAGGATCACTATAGAATGTATATATCTTATACTTACACATATACCATAAAATAAACTAAATAATTATATTAGACTGCGTTGCATTTCTAACATGCATCTTTTAATTTAATTAAGTTATTATCCAGTACTATTGGTGCATAAGTTAAAATATAGTTAAATTTATGTATTATGGCTGGATATAAATAGCGCCAAGAAATTACAACAAAACCCGCTGTTAGCAATGAAATGCCTTATAATTATTTAGTCTAATATGGTAGACACACACATGTATGTTTTATATTTTTATTATTATTGATAATTGTTTTAAAAAAAAAAAATAAAAAAAGGAGGGAAATAAATTAGTATTAACATTTAACAAAATCAATTTTATTATAATATTTGAGAATTTCTTAAATTATTCAGATGCTACACAAACAGATCAAGAATATATAATTGATGTATATATGAATTTTGTATAAAATTTAAGGGATATATATATTGGAACACGATGGCCAGTAACATTAAACAAGAGTAAATTTTTGGATTTATCCTATATATGTTCGGCAAGTTTAAATGCGTGTAATTCATATTTACTATTCAAGTGTTTACTACTGTTTGATATCACGATTTTATAAGATTAAACAGAGGGTAATTTATTTTACAGAGGGTCAATTGTTAGCGTATGCTGATGATATAGACATAATGGGTCGAAATATGATAACTGTCAAGGATGCTTTCGAATCGTTACAAAAGGCGGCATCAGGTCTGAGTCTCAAAGTGAATGCAGAAAAAACAAAATATTTGGTGGCAACGAATACATCACGAATTCGAGATCAAACGGTTAATATTGGAGAACACAATTTTGAAATAGACAATAGTTTTGTATACTTAGGATCGTTGATAAATGTAGAGAATGATATTGAAGAGTAAATACGCCGCAGGGTAGCAACTGGAAACAGATGTTATTACGGGTTAAAAAAACAATTCCGATCGAAAACATTATAACGAGATCTTAAGTGCAAGCTATATACAACTTTAATACGTCCAATATTAACGTATGGGTAGGAGGCTTGGTGCATAACACAGAACCAGGAACAACTACTTCGGATTTTCGAACGAAATGGTTGGAGGCGAAGATACAATTTTGAATTAGACAAGTTATACGGTCAACCAAATATTGTCAAAACAATCAAGATCAATAGATTGAGATGGCTTGGACACGTAGAACGCATGGAGGAGGAGCGTGTGCCGGAAAAACTGTTAAATAGTAAACCAGAGGGTAGAAGGAGAGCCGGAAGACCTAAGGCGAGATGGCTAGATGCAGTAAACTGTGATATAAAGATCCTAAAAATTCGGGATTGGAAGACATTAACTGCGGATAGGTCAGGTTGGAAAAGCGTGTTGGAGAAGGCCAAAAACCGCACCCGGGTTGTAACACCATGGAGTAAGTAAGTAAATAATTTATTTTACAAATCAATTTGACTAAACAAAAAATACCCAATGTACAAATGATTTCAGTTTTTTTATTTTATATTTTGGTATTATTTGCAATTGCAATTGTTTTCGAAAATGAGTTTATTTAATTTCACAATATAATAATATCAATTAACGTTAAAAGTTACCAAATTTATGGGATCTATGTCTATTTAATATATGAAAATTTAGTGTGTCGTTAAAGATATCACTATATATATATGGTAAAGTTAATAGATATTACTATACAAAATGCTATCACAATATATGTTGTGGAGTTTTACTGTATATGCATATTAATATTTTTCTATATATTATATTATCTGGTTTTTGTGCAAGTCATCATGTAATAAAAGATCATGATCATATATATACAGATATTATGGTACGTGCGTAGTACATTCATATATTATAAATTTGATATATGATAGTAATAAACAGATATCTTTTTACAGTCCTTGATCATTTTTTTTCTATCGAAATGTACATAAATAAATAATAATTTAATATTATATTTAAAGAATTATACAAATAATTAATTTATACAGAGTATATGTTGAATAATTCAATAGATTTCAAATATATATAGATAGAATATAGACTATATACCAATATAGAGTGTATAAATATAATGAGAAGACATTTCAATAGTTTAATGGCGCATTTGCTCACAATCGATCGAAGAACACAAGTGTGACAACTTCTCATTCATCGTTATATTGATCTGTTTACACGTAATTCGAAAGGAATTTTACATCGATGCATCATTGTTGATGAAACATGAGGATTCATAATATCGAACAATCGAAGCTGTAGATAGAACTTGGATGGAAGCGCATGCGATAAGAAGACAACAGCTTGTAAAGTTATGATTATAGAACTGTGCTTATGTGATGCTGTTGCTGTGTAATTTTTATCAACTATAATTTAGAAAAAAAAAATATAACATAATAATAACCGTCGTACACATTTTATACTTCACTATCAGAAAGTTTGAAAAACGATCACATTTAACAAAGAAAAAGATTCTCTTTCATCACAATAATGGACCATTATCAATAATGTCCATGCGGCCAAAAATTACACAAATTACGTATCAACCATCTATATATTCTCCAGATTTGGAGTGTCGCGTCTAATATCTATTTCCGAACACAACTATAGAAATTTGAATAACATTTCGAAGTCAATCGAAAACATAAATTTTTCAAACCTATTATTCCGCAAAAACTATTATTAAAATATTGGAATAATGCGTATATAAAATACATTTTACATTTCAAATAAGTAATTTTTGTTTATTGTTTACTTTAAACATTACAATTTATATAGAAATTCTTTACCTCGACGATAATAATTTTTATGGAATGTATAGATTGGCATTTTCGTCCTTTACTGAAACTTATTTAACTGATAAATGTATATGCATCATAGTATCACTATACTGGTACTATGTCTGAATATATCAGAGTGCATAGTCTTCATATAGTGACGGTACCCATATACTTCTAACAATTGAAAAAAATGATGTTATTGTTAATTACAATTTATTATCATTTATTCTCATTCAACATTATTATTGTATAATAGTAAAAATTTGATAAACACACATGTGTACTTCAAAAGTATAGATTAGACGACAGACACCTATACTAAATTGCTTATATATTTTAATTTAATATTTCATTATACGTAATATATTTTTATGTAATATATTATATTATAACTAAGGAGTGAACAAAATTTAATTATGTTTGAGAGGTAACAAAGTTCTCTTTCAAACTATTATTTATTTAAAAAGCTTACCGTACATATATAATTAATTAATTAAATTAAAATGAGTCAACTTCTCGCAGAAATTTTACGGCACCACAATGGTTAGATTTATCAATTTTTTTGAAAATATATGTTAAGATCATTAGACGGAGATAAAAAAAAAAAAAAAACAATTAAGATATTAGTTTTTAGTAAAAATATTAATATATGTAATAATAATGATAACTAAATTTGCTATCAAAAAATATTAAATTTTATTATGAATTTTACAATAAAATTAATTTTAAATTGTGATATTTAATTATCGAATGATAGATGTTTTTTTCTTAATTCAATGTTTTTATTTTTTTCTTCAAGAGTGATTTGAACATAATTAATATAAATAAATTGAAATAAATAGACATTGTTTGTCTTTTGAGTAGCGTCCACTACCAACCATCATATATTTTCAAAGATATACGCTTTTTTTATTACATATATTTAAAAACGAACAAATTTATTTATAACTCAGGTGAAAAATTTCAGTATAAAAATAAATATTAAAACGTAAATAAAAAATAACAAGGTCTTATTTTGACAAATAAAAATATAATATCAATTAAGAATAAATTATCGTAACTTAGATAGATATTACATATTTTTATACTATATTTATTTTTATACATGTAAAAATATATGTAATCTGTACAAAGAACTAAAAAAATTATATTTTCAACTAAACAAATCGTTTTTTATACTTACAATTAGTATTAGTCTAACATTATAATACAGTGAAGATAGTCCAAAATGACGGAATGACAAAAATATTTCATTGATTACAAAATGTTGAACACATTCGCTTAAACACAATATATTTGATATGAAAATTTAATTGAAAATGTTGCTATAATGTAGTTAGTATTTAATTTCATATTAATTCAATGTGACATGAAATTTTTATTGGATTGAATGCAATGTTCACCTTGCACACAACATTCATTGAATTGTCTTGTATTTTTGTATATAATTAGTTTTTTATAATTCTTTTCCATATGGTTTTTTATTTATTTATAGGCCGTTTGGCTTGTGATATGATGATGATGATGATGATGATGATGATGATGTCATGCATCCGTCCGTTTGTGAGTATAAATGATAATAATTTGGTATAGATAAATATAAATTATATATTTATTATAATTTCAGTTTACAATGAATATTTTTTGTATATATATTTTTTTCGGATTTTCTATAACCTTTTTCATGTGTAGGTACAAAATAAATAAATAATATACAGTGAAAATTGTATAAAAGGAAAATACAACGAAATAATCAAATAGTTTTCCATTCAATCCAATAGTCACACATTCAATTAATATTAAAATATCATATATAGCAACGAGTTAAATTTTAATATAAAAAATATTGTTAAAAATATTGTATTCAAAAACGAATTTGTTCATAATAATCAATGGAATATTTTTATCACCGTCAATTTGGACTCAATACAATATTCATTGTATATATCCGTTGATCACTCATATAAAAATAATAGAATTATGAAATCATCTATCTTTCGTTAATTGCAATACATTTGCTGAATGGTCATATACTCCCATACGGAGTTATTCACCAACTTGACTATGATGAATATTTGGTATATATAGATGCCATATGCTCCACTGGGAGCATCCAGTTTTATTTTTATATCAATACAAAATTTTTATGAAGAAATTCGTATATCGAGTAAAATGCTGACTAAATTTCTGAATTATTTGTATATTAAAATAATAGTAGCAGTGATAATTTGATAATTCCGGCGCCAAAAATGATTTAATGTTCAAAAAATGTTTTTATATATTTAATTCCTATGATGTTAGTGTACTCGTATGAAGGTGAGTAGTTACTTTGTATGCAATTTATATACATATACAGTAGTATAGATATTCCTAAAACATATATTGATAAGTGGCGGACAAATATTATAATCAATTTTGACGAATTTTAACCTAACGTAAAGTTTTTAACAGGATTACACCGGACGCTTTTCTAATAACATTATTATACATAATTGAGAGCCCAAGTTATACTGTGCAATTGCAAAATGGGTTTGGTCAGCTTGGAAGGGAATGAAAAATAATAGCGTATTGGAAGCTAAACAAAACAATGTAGTTCAATTTATTCTATAGAACTTTTCCAAGAACAATTGTACTCCAAAAAAATTATTTTATGCAAGATCAATTCTATAGTCAATTAATATATAAATATATAGATATAATGCTTGTACGTGTTTGGGAACGTCCGCAAAGGTTAATATTTCAGTTATATTGTAATAAAAAAGACTTTGATCCTATATTGTTTGTTTAACACAATTTTTTGTTTAACACGTTAATCGTCATGTCAGTCATATGTGTCTGACGCTAAGAAGTTCTACATGAACCATGTCAGACATATACGCGATCTAATAAAGTTACCATGGTCCATGTGAAAATTTTTCTAATATTATCGTGGCGATTAACGTGTTAAATATTTTTAAAATATTGTATATCGTATACGTATCGCATAATTTTTGTAAGTGCATTTGTAATTAAATCCTATATGATTAAAATTGAATATTTCTAGCAAACTTTCACAAAATCATGGATTTTTTTTTATGTTTTCCACGGTAATAGTTGTTGATGGCGTCAGCCTGAACATTAATCATCATCCACGTGCTTTTCTCTGCATCTTCGATGCCAGACTCAACAAAACCTTGTATTTTGTGGATACAAAATTATCACCAATATAAGCGATTTTAAGCATTTCAAGCGTTTCGCTAGACATTTTTCGACGACCGACACATAAACTACTATATAGTGCCACTTAATACGTTGTATTTTGGATTACACTAAAGGAAATGTAATGAAAAAACATTAACAAACAGTTAAAGTCGGTTCACAATACTTAAAAGTATAATCATATTTCTAATAAAAATTCATGCCGGTTATTTTTCGGACAGCAAGATAATGTGTTATTTGGTGTATATAATAAAATAAATCGATGATCAATCATATGGAGAAAAATTTACTATTTGTATAAATAAAACAAGTTTTTGGTGGGTTTAATAATCATATGTGTGTGCGTAAAAAAACAATCATTTTTAAATTTAAATTATTTAAAAATTACAACCCATTCATTTATTCCCATTAAATTGTTATGTGCAGTGCTGTGGAGTTGGAGTAGCGTATGAAAACAAAAAAAGATAAATAAATATATCAAATTTATGATAATAAAAAATTATATGTTTATTGATTATATTTTTTAAGTGTAATAGCAAATTTTTGATAAAAAAACACACATGTGCACACAACGACAACGATAAAATTAATATATATACGCGCATAGATTATAATTTATGTAATTTTACTATTAAATTTTCGATATTTTAATTTTATATTTCAGTGTATATTTTGTATGTGATGTTGTTCAGACATAGATAGAATACAAAGATATAGAGTGTAAAGTAAACTTAATTGGTTGTGTCACAAGGTCACAATTAACTATTTTAATTATTAGTATTTAAATAGTGTACCCCCCATATATAATTAGTTAAAATTATGAGTTTCAATCCAGAAGAATTGATCGTACCAAAATGGTTAGATTTTCCATTCTTTGAAAATATGTTAAGATCATCTGAAGGAGATAAAACAATTAAGGTATATTTTACATTACATTACATCTCGTATTATTATTTATATCATTTTATATATTAAAATTGCGAATAAAAACAATTAATTTTTTAAATGTTTTTGAATATAAAATTAAAATCAACAGTATCTAATATATCTAATGCAAAGATTGCAATGACTATATCTATATAAAGAATTTATACTTGTATGGATGCAGTGCGGTGTAAATTAAAGGTATTTACACAGGCTGTCAAATGTATTATTATTATATTACTTTATGTCTTTTATTTTGGTTTTATTAGAGCACTAAAAATCGAGTTTACTCGGAAGTTATATATATATAGTTATTAACTAATTATATAATACATTTATTTGATTTTTATATTTATTAGAAGCAAAAAAAAACAAAAACAAAATATCAAGGCTATGTTTATTTTTATCAAATAAATATTTATAATATCAAATGAGAATGAATTATCGTAACTAAAATATCTATATATTATTATAAATTTGAGACCGTTCATATATATTTATTTACGTAGCAAATATTTCGTAACACAAGCCATGCCATCCTTATAAAAATAGTTAATTTGTTATAACCAATTAATTTCATTGCATTGCAATTGAAATATAGAATTTTATTACATTTTCTTGATCAAAAGGATTTTTAAATTATTTTTAATATTTTGTTGTGCAATATTAATTTTAATTTTCCACAAATTTGGTCTTCTTAAAAATATACTGATGTTATTTTGTTGCTTAGCCCGGACAATCGACATCAAATCTTTAGCTTAATATGGAGTTACCTAGCATGGGTTGTACATACCATATATCGTAAAACTTAGCACACATGCTACTTAACATAATGTTAAACAGCACGGTATGAACCAAGTCTATATAAATGTATATGTATTACGTTTTATGTATTATGTATGTAATTTTACATTAAAAAAAAACTAACATAAACATAAAACCATTAGATTTTATTCATCGATTACGTATATACACCATTATGATTGTAATATATTTTTGTATAATTTGTTCTAATCCTAATTGACATATGGTTTGTATTAAGTTATGTGGTTTATATTATCTATATAAATAATGTTATGGCATATACGCGAATCATTTTCTGAATTTAACACGTTAATCGCAATGTCAGTCATATGTGTCTGACGCTAAGAAGTTCTACATGAGCCACATCAGACATATATGTTTGACGTACGCGATTTGGTAGAAGGCCCATGGCCCATGTGAAAATTTTTCTGATATTATCGTGGCGATTAACGTGTTAAAAGAATCGCAGATATATATAGATAATTTATAGGCCCAAACGAAATTTAAAATGAATTGCTAAAAACCGAATTTATCCTGCAGCATTAGTTGAAAGAATTTTCCATACAATAACATAGGTGTTTTTTTTGTCAAATTAAAATATGAATTTTACTGTTTCTTGAAACAATTCTGACTATAGGTGATATGGTGGAAAGTTTCTTTACAATTTCTACTATAATAATACAAATCTACATGATCTTCTCATCAATTTTCATGGGGAATGATAGTTAAGACTGGAATTTATATTACAATATTTTATACACGGTTGATATACAATTCCCTGTTTAATTATATGTACAATGAAGTTTATCGCATACAGGAATGAAAATTTCCTCACATAGTCCTTGAAATGTTAAAAGCGGAAACAGCACTACTAAACTCAACCCATTTTTTTTAAATGTCTTTCATATATTAAGCATAAAAATGTCTAAATTCAAAAATTATCCTTGTATACTGTATACAAGGAGAGACGTTGAAGGTGATGTACGCTCGCGGTTTACACTTTCACATCAAAAACGAATAAAAATATTCAAAAAAAATTGGTAATCAAACTGATAATCAACATTACTACCTCGAAGTTCTTGCGCTACTCCGTGAGAAAATAAGAAAAAAAACTACCCGAATTGTAAACAAGTCATTGGTTCTTCATCATGTGAAAACGCACCGCATCACGCACTGCATTGTCTGTCAAAACGATTCTAGCCAAGTATATACAACATCCCGCAGTGTTAAACCATCCACCTTATTCGCCTGACCCCATGGGCACCATATGACTTTTATCTATTCCTCAAGGTCAAATATGCATTAAAAGGATCAAGATATATTTTGAGATATGTTATGTGGTGGTCTTAGTTCACATTTTTGATTATATTTATATATATTTCTAATATA
This sequence comes from Bibio marci, assembly GCA_910594885.2. Lineage (NCBI taxonomy): Eukaryota > Metazoa > Arthropoda > Insecta > Diptera > Bibionidae > Bibio > Bibio marci. The sequence continues at coordinate 25,262,245 of OU343116.1, read as the reverse complement.
ATATAATTTTATTAATAAAAATTCATTAGATTTTAGATACTAAATTTTTACCAGCCACACCAATGGGTGATCATTTTGCAAGTGTTATATATCGAGTTACAATTAATTATTCCTGTAAAACCAATAGTAATGTCAACAAGTCTGTAATAATAAAGACAATGCCGGTAATGGAAGGATTGCTTAAAGAAGTGATAGAAAAATCACCGATATTTAGAACAGAAATTAATATGTATGCGAATACATTACCAGATATGGCCCGTTTGCTGAGTAATGTAGGATATAAAGAAGAGTTGGCTCCAAAGTAAATATAAAATCTTTTTTTACAATTAACAACTATATCAAATATATGTATAACAAGAAAATAATTAAATATAATGTAAATTATATTATATTTTTATATACTATGCAAATATATAGAATGTTATATTCATCTTTGGATCCACATCAAATTATTGTATTTGAAGACATTTGTGTTAATGGATTTTTAACGACAAAGAAACCATTAAATTTTGATGCAGCAAAAATGGTTGCAGCCAAATTGGCTAAATTTCATGCAACCTCATATTACATGAATAATAATGTAAGTACATTAAATATAAAATAATTAAATAAATAATTTATTCATGACTTATTCTTACCATATAATAATATAATTTAGAATTATAATCATAATGTCAAAATCACAATATTAAATTACAATTTTTCTCAGAATTATAATGTATCTGGTTATAAATCAGGTGTTTATACTAAAGGTACTATGGATCTAGAAAAAACATTTGGTGAAAGTTTAGGATTATTTAAAGAAGAAATTATTAAATTATTACCTGAATTGAAAAAATTCTCAAATAATATTGAAACATTTGTTGGCAATATTTTTGGTAAATTACATAAATTATATTGTGAAAATAAAGGTGGATTAAATGTTTTAAATCATGGAGATTTTCATTTTAAAAATTTAATGTTTACATTTGATGAACAAAATGAAATTACAGAAGCAAAATTCGTAAGTTTATATATAAATTATTTATATTATATTAAGAACATAAATTTTGAAACAAAATCTGCACCCGTACTACATACCAAAACAAGGGAGTTGGTATCAAATTTGTAATTGGTTCGACCCGGCTACGCTATATTAAATATTCCACAAAGAAGGGAGTCATTAAAATCTTTAAAAGAATTTTAAACATCTTGTTGGTATAATTAAATGTTTTTTCAAGAAGTTGTTCAGATTGCGGAAAAAAAAATTATGGTCAGTTGGCGCAAGGCCTATATTGATAATATATGGTGGTTGACAGAAACTTTCCTAATTCAACTACTACGATTTTATCACGATTATTCACAGTACAGTATATGGTCTTGTGTTGCATTGTTCTCAAATAAAAATCTATTGAGTAGATTCGGTTGTTTTACAGTGATCTTCTGCATCATCTCGTTCAGTTACATCGCAGTATATACATACATCAATAGTGAATAATGTTCCTGGTTTTATAAAACTATAGTGTATAACATACGGTTAAAGAATTGATTTTTGATGAATATATTATCATATAGAAAAACATAATATGTATCCATGTGTTAATGTATCTCTGCTGCGTGATTCATTAAAAACATATTAGATACTTATGCACTCAAATACCATCGGTACGGAGAATAATAAAGTATTTCATAAAAATACATTAATATACTATAAAGTATATATGCATTAATTTTTGATAGAACGGAGATTTTTTCCATTCCGGTTGGCAAATCTCTGAAAAAACACCGCTTGAGTAAACTTAATAAAATACCTAAATTATATTATATACTAAACATAACTTTACTTTCTACATGATTAACCTTTTGACAGCCGGTATGACGTCATGGGATGATGGTCACATATCTACTAGTACTTGAGGAATACACATGAAAATCTACAATGTATCACTTTTCCAGAAGAAAAAATGCCGGCTGTCAGAAGGTTAATAATGTATTTCCTATATATAATATTAACTTAACGCTTCTATTTTTCATATTGATCAATATTTATAGATTGATTTTCAATTATGTATTTGGGCATCACCAGCAATAGATTTAACATATTTACTATATGCAATTTCTTCAAATGAAACCCGCAACGAGCACAGAGAAGAATTAATTTATTATTATTATGAAGAATTTGCAGCAACATTAAAAATCCTTGGATTTCTTGGAAATATTCCGACTTTATTAGATTTTCACATCGAACTGTTTAAACATGGATATTTTGGTGAGTATAAAAAGGATAATAAATTATTGTAATAGTTTTTCTATACTATATTCAAATTAATACGAATTTATTCTTAATGTATGTATTTTTCATTTATATATAATAGAAATGTTTATGCTTGCAACAGTATCATTATTTTTAAATATCGATTTAACAAAAATTGATATGTCAAAAATGATGGAAGTTGGTCCAGAAGCAGATGCAATGAAACGTAAAATGTACAATGATCCAAATTATTTGGCTCAAATTTTAAAAAATGTACCCAGATTAGTTTATAAAGGTTTTATTTAAACAGTGCGCATTCAATGAATTAACCATCTGGAACGTTTTTGTAATTATTTTACATATATCAATATATTTGAATTTATCTTAAGAAGTACAAATTTTAATACTAATATGTAACATTTGATTAATAATTGTATTGTTGTTATAAAATGGGTAAAATAAATGTGCATTTTAAATGGAAAAAAAAAAACCAAGTAACGCCGTATATAATTCTAAATATTGTCAATTGTGCTAAAAATTCAATTGAATTTATTTAATTTTAACTCTCAATATTTGTTATATATAGTTATATGTTGGCGTGAGGTCGCTCCAACGCTATAATATGAATTGTATATATGAAAACAAGTTGAAAAGAAAATTTTCAATCATATGTAATTAGTAATTAGCCTCTTAAACATTTAAAATTTAAGTAAATTATGAATTGTACGAACTTGTATAAATGTAGAGAGCCGCAATTGACAGCAGCATTAAAAATGTCACTTAAAAATGTGTTTCAGACCGCTCAAAAACTTGCCCAATTGGGATCCACATGGAGTGACGAAAAGATAATAAGAAAATCAAAAAATCATATGTGAATTGCTGCTCCAAAGACAACACAACTGCATCGAATTGTGACTTCGGATTAAAAATGAATTTTTATTATGAAAATCGTATAAGCATAGAAATGCTTGGATATAAATATTCATGCCGAAAAGTGTTTGAAGTCAGCAATGATAGAAAAACAACCAGACTGGGTGAATATAGACGCACAATAAATTAATTTTTCAACATGACAATATATCAAAGGTCGCATATACTGCAAATGTAGTTAAAAACTATTTACAAGGATAGAAATTATGTAACATTAAGTATCTTTCGAAATATTAGGTATTATTATTAGTCATTTTGGATGTCTATATAATATACCAGGTATAGGAGTATGAAATGAGCCTTTTTTAAAGGAAGAAAAACACATTATTTAGAATAGAAAAATCAAACATATTTTATTCAAAATAACTTCCATCGATTTCTACACATTTTAACCACCTTTTCGTATACCACGTCGAAAAAATGGTGTTGCTTTGGACGAAAACCATTCAGATAGCCAATTTTCAACTTCTTCAGATGTTTTGAAGTGCTGTTCTTTCAAAGCATGTCCCTTCGATGAAAACAAATGGTAGTCCGAAGGAGCCAAGTCTGGTGAATAACGCGGGTGTGGTAACAGCTCCCATCCAAGCGACTTTATCGTATCCTGAACTGGTTTTGCTTTGTGTGCTAGTGCATTATCATGTTGCAAAATTACCTTAACAGATTTTTTCTTTCTTTCTGTCCATTCTGGTCGGTTATCTAATAATGCATGGTTCAAATCGATTATTGTTGTTGTTGGTAGCGAACCGTATTAACAGTTTCACCAGGTTTCAGAAGTTCATGATACACCACACCTTCCTGATGCCACCAAACACAAAGCATTCTCTTCTTACCGAATCGTTTTGGTTTTGCCGTCGATGTTGCTGCTTTACCTGGTGTAATCCATGATTTTTTGCGTTTAGGATTCTCAAAATATATCCACTTTTCATCACCAGTCACGATTCGATGCAAAAAAGACTTCCTTTTGTATTGTTGAAGGTGCAATTCACAAATGGTTTTTCGATGTTCTTGTTGCCTTTCAGTCAATTCATGTGGAACCCATTTTCCACACTTTTGATTCTTTTCCATTGCTTTTAAACGATTAGAAATTGTTTTGTGATCTACATTTAAGGCTTCTGCAAGTTGTTTTTGAGTTTGTGTATCATCTTCGTCCAACAATGCTTGCAATTCACTGTCTTCAAACTTTTTTGGTGGTCTTCCACGTTCTTCATTTCTCAAATCAAAATCTTTGTCTCTAAATTGTTGAAACCATCTTTTGCATGTTGCTAATGATAGAGCATGATCACCAAAAGCTTCTACAAGCATTCGTTGAGATTCCGCTGCGTTTCTCTTTAAATGATAACAAAAAACTAATGATACCCGCAAATCGTTTGTTGAAGGCACAAAATTAGACATCTTTAACACGATAAAATTTTATGTTGTTTTATTACAAATGGAATTTACCACACTGAATGTTGTTGACAGATGTCAAAACAATAAAAAAAAAATCGCATTAAGGCTCTTTCACAATTACTAACAGAAGTACAGCCATTTATTGGCAGCGGCTCACTTCATACTCCTATACCTTGTATGATTTTAACGTACAATGAAATAAGCTCTACTTGGACTAATATATGACTTGAAAAAAATATAGATACATCAACATATGACTAAAATATAATCATATATGCTCATAAAAATCATATATAAAATCGTAGAATTGTATGGTTTTTGGTATTTCCTATTACAAACCAAAAAATCGAATCAATAAAACATTTATATAATAAATTACATTTTATCAGAAAATAATCGAACAGAATAATATTAAATTAATTATGCATAAATATAAAATGTCAACATTCTGCCTATATATTGTATTATATTTATGTTATATTTAGTTATTATATATTGTGGTTATGTGTTCAGTTGCATCCATATGATATTAGGGTATAAAAAATATTACAATATGTAAATTATTATGTTATTTTATCAAATGTATATTTAGAGTAAAGTTAAAGATAAACGAATTCACATACCAAATAAATCATCATAAGATTGCAATTTAGGAATGTGAACTATATTATTTTAGGTTTATGATGGTAAAAAGAAAAAAAAACATAATATTTATAATGATAATCTTCATATTGTTACATTGTTGCAATACGAATGTTAAAATATAAAATATATTATGCGATAGATAAACATATATAATATTCTTAAACATAAAATCTTCGCATATATAACTCTATATATGTTGCAATATCAATATACGAGGTATGTATTTTAAAAACAACGTAAATCATTATTTTTGAAAACATAAAGATAAGAAATAGCATAAGATAATAATATAATATAATAAGTTCTATATATTTGGCATGTTATAAGTACGCAGGAATATTTTCAAAATTAAAGATTATAAATCGTATATGAGATAAAATTAATTATAAATAAAATAGTATGTATATTTTAAAATTAAAATTTGTACCCAAAATATTATATATATACAAACAACAAAAAAATCTTTTCTACAATACATCCACACAAAAAATATTAGAAAATATGAAATATCCTTGTAAAAGGAAATATATATAAATATAAATTATTATAAAAAAAAAAAAAAAAAACATACAGGCGGTACTCTAATCATTTGCTCAACCAATAATGTTATTTATCAAAGGGGTTGAAAAGTCATATTAGACCACACCCAACGTTGACAACCATTGACTTTTATAAACATGACCGGTCATAGAGCTTGAACTACATATATTACATATATAAATAATATATAGTTAAAGTTATGTATTATTTCCTTTTATAAACATAAATATTACATATATAGTCTAAAAAGCCAATATATATTTATAAATGTATTGTATATAAACATCAAATATATACAATATATAAAAGGAAAAAAGGATATATAAAATTATTGCATACATTGCATATGTATAGGTAATATATAAGAAATAGTATATGTTCCATCATATTGATATTACCAATATTACGCACATAAATATATATCTATATATATATATAAGAAAACTCGCATATATAAATAATCCCTTCAATTTAAAATCGAACATAGTTGTAAAATTGATGTCATAAGATTTAGATGAAAAGTGCGTTTTCATATTAATCCTCCGTGGTCGTGGTATATAGATTAAAATAAATGTTTTTAATATAACAATTAATTTATATTTTGAAATATATTAGACTTTTATTTGATTTGTTTTATAAGTGTGCTCGTAATATAGTTTAAATTTAAATACAATGAGTGTGTAATTGTTTTGTGTTGTATTATAAATTATAACGAATTTAAAATTATTATATTGCTGATTTATACAGTGTGTTTTGTTTTGTGTAAAGACTGAGGTAAGTTTATTTATTTATAATACGCAATTATTAATGATAAAATACTATGATACTGTAAAAAAATTACTCTATTTTCTGATACTATTTTATAATTGTTGATGTTTTACAAAATGATTTACGGCGATTAAATTAAAGTTTTATTGAAAATTGGTTATCGGCTATCATCGCGGTCATTTACGTGATGGAAAATATTTTTAATTTGTTAATCTATATTTTATATAGAAATACCCATTATATAATATTACTACACATCATATTCTAAGTCCAAATATATTGGAATTCATAGAGCAGTGTAGTGTGAAGACACATCAAATTTATAGTTATTAATGTGTTATAGTGAAAACCCCATAAAATATTGATATTGCATGTTTATTTTTAATTTTTAATGTAATTATTATTAGATACAAAGTATTGTTGAGGATTACATTAGCTTGACTATACCAACATTTTCTAATCTATATTATCTGTTATGCTTTTCTATAATAATATATATTTAGGAAAAGATCCTATGATAGAATTATCACTATTTATTATCTTTTACATTTAACATTTTCGTATAGAATAGGAAACACATGTGGTGGACCTATGGCTATGATATTATATAATGCATTATAAATAAGTATTCGTTGAAGATGTGCAATTCTATCCACCACCTTCAATATGTTTTTATGTATGGTGCATATGCATATGAATAATCTTGTATTTGAAGTTAAATAATACAATGTTACGGCATCGGAATTTTTCCTGGTCAAGAAAAGAAATGTGTTTATATTTGTTTTCCTATGGGAAAAATAAAGTATAAGCGGTTTTCAATTTATCTTTCGCGTTCTCACAAATAATAATGCAATTAGAATATTTAAATGATAAGAGGATATAATATTTATCTAACAACTTTTTTGATTGGTGCGGTTTCTAATTGCATCTGCAGGGATAATAGAAAATTATTCTATATATAGATCCAAAAAAAAAACGCAACAAAATTAAATTTCTATTCCCATTCTTTCTTCCACAATTTGTGAGCTTTATAATTTCTATATTAAATATATCCGATATAGCTTTGATTACCATATTTTGTGCACAAGTTAAATACTGATTTTTCTGGCGACTATACACAGTAGAGTTCAGCGTTGATATAACACACTTTTACAGTATAATTGGACGGATTAATAATAGACCTTATATTAAAAGTGTTACATTAAATATTCTATTTGCTGCAGTTGCCTGTCAAATATACACAATATATGCAAGTAAAATATTTAATTTTGATGAGATTTCATAAATATAGAATTATAATTAATTAATAACTAAATTGGGGTAACAATTTTCTTCGATTTTTGGTATCGCGTTCATTTTTCGCAAATAAGTATATATTTGAGGAAAAGAAAATTGGTTGTTAAGTGAACAAATATGTTAAAGGGTAAAGAAATTAATATATATACACCGCAGCGACGAAGCCAAAGAAATAGCATTCATTTTTCAATTTCACTATATTTTTCTTATAAACTGGTGACTAATAAATTATGAAAGAAAATTGAAATTAATTTTCCGGAAATCAGCTTTTATTAATTATCATCTTTTTAGTTCTAATGGAATTATCCATTTTTTTTATATACAATTATAATCAATTGCCAATTTTTCATATAGAAGAAATTTTTAATAGATTTACAGGCGTTCAAAAGATATGGCCGATGATAGAGAAAATTTAAATAAATTTGTGATATACTAGTACTTTATAAGGTGAACACTCTCAAATGGTACAAAAAATTAAAACAGTATCATTGTTTCATACAAAATTTCACTACCATCAAACGGAGAATCGATCATATCTAATGAACGAGTTAATTAATTTAAAAAAATGTTTTCTATGGAAACTTACTATAATTCTTTATGACATATTTTATATATGTCCCGGGTCAAATTATCAATTGTGAGCACTACAAACAAAGAATTGACAAAACAGATATGGAAAGTGATTCTTTTGCATTACAATGTTCATCCCCTCAGGTCGTAAAACCGGTCAAAGAAATGTTAGAAGCACATGAATGGTTGTTTTCACACCCATATTATTCACCAGAAAACTAATTCGACTACATCTTCTGTATTAATATAATACCATTATTGTTCAAGGTATAATAATTTTCATGATTATCGTTTTCTTAATTATTAACTTATTAAATTACATATAGACAGCATAGCATAGCATAGTTGTACCAATATAATTATAAATCTTTTAATGCTGGTTTATTGACAGCGTTATCTAATCGAATTGGAGATATTGCTTTTATTTTATCTATTGCTTGGATATTAAATTTTGGGAGATGAAATTTTATTTTTTATTCTATTATAAGTTATAGAATAAAAAATTGAGATAAAGGTAATTGGGGGGATTAATTATTTTAGCTGCGATAACAAAAAGAGTTCAAATTCCTTTTTCTTCATGACTATACCTGCTGCAATAGCTGCGCCTACACCTGTTTCGGCATTAGTTCATTCTTCTACATTAGTAACTGCATGGATATATTTATTAATTCATTTCCATGTTTTATTTATAAATTATTATTTTTGTATATTTTTATTATTGATTTCTGGATTAACCATATATTTATATCTGGATTAGGGGCTAATTTTGAATTTGATTTAAAAAAAATTATTGCATTATCTACTTTAAGACAATTAGGATTAATAATAAGAATTCTTTCAATAAGGTATTGAAAGAAATGTACTGCGGTTATTATTCATAATATAATAAATACTCTGGATATTCGTTTTATAGGAGGGTTATTAAATTAGATGACTTTAACAGCTATTTGTTTTAATACAGCTACTTTAGCATTATGTGGTTATGTGGATTAACAGCTAACATAATTGCAGGACATCTTTTACTTACCCTACTAGGAAACAACCCTACCTTTAATGTTAATTTGAATTTTAATTTTAGCACAAATTACTTTACTATTTTTAGAATTAGCCAATAATTCAATCTTATGTATTTAATATCTTTTTAAGCAGCAACTGTAATTACTAACTTATTATCAGCAATTCCTTATCTAGGAATTGACCGTGTCCAATGAATTTGAGGGGGATTTGTAATCGACAATGCGACATTGATACGTTTTTATTCCTTTCATTTTTTATTACCTTTTATTATTGCAGCTCTAACTATAATTCACATACTATTTCTTCACCAAACTGGATCAAATAACCCTTTAGGTCTCAATAGAAATATCGATAAAATCCCTTTCTATTAAGAATCCTGTACTCTAGAGAAGTTTCCTAATAATTTCATTTAATAACATTAATCAATACATTATTATAATAATTTAATTGATAAGTGATTTTTGAGACTGTATATAAAAAAAAATTAATTTTGTGGCAGAGAATTTAGATTATATAAGAAAGTTTAATGTTTATGGAACAACTTTTTTTATTGCCCGTGTTTCGTTGATATATATAATATGCGTTCCACATACGTGTATATATATATATGAGATACATGACTTATAAGAGCATGATTCTAAACAGGATATGGTGTATAATAAAATTTATGTGGTAAAAAGCTTATAATTAATAATAATATTACATATATGTATAAATTAAATTATAATGATAATCATACGCACGTATATAATCAATAAGCAAGCAGGTATACGGTAAGCACATATGTTAAGTATTACACAATATATAATTAGTAAATGTTTTAATAAAATCTGTTCCTTTTTCAATATATATACAAAAATTAAGAACTTCCGGTTTATATGGTATTTTAACGCAACATTACATGTTATTGTTATATTAATAAATATGAAAATAATAAATAATCAAAAATCTATATTACATTCTGTATTTTGACACACTTGTACATTTGACTTCTGACCATTTTCATATAATTATCAAATCAAAAATGTAACAAATTTTAAATGAAATAAAAGGGGCAAAGGGTCTGTGATATATATAATTACTATTGGCAAATGTTATGTAAATATTTATTATTATCCTTTTTTATTTATTTTTTTTGTGAACATTTGTTGAAGTTGATTTTTTATTTTATCTACATACCTCAATCTATATATATTGTATTTCAACCCTCTCAATTTTTATATGTCTTGCATATAGACATTTAGGGGCGAAAATAATACATACCATATATATACAATATATAGTATATGGGTGACCACAAACCGTAAAATATGTGACACACGAATTTGTATATCTTTATATTATAGTTTAGACATAGTTATACGCATTTTTTTTATATATATATATTTTAAGTTACATTTTATAAAACATTTAAATTTATTCTTAATATCTTTAAAAATATTTAAAAGAATATGATTGATCGGTTTCATATATTTATATAAAAATTTATATTTGTTCAAGATGCTCCGTGTGTTATTAACAAATGAGTATATTTAAGGATTGGGGGACTGTAGATAGTTGGAGTGCTCAATAAGTGTTTATAAATATCCATACATTATAAGTTCGGTATATAAACAATTTATAATAATAATAATAATCAATTATTTTGAAGTGATAATTTTGTCGAGATTATAAGTTCGCAGATGATTATACCATTATTTATACAAAAGAATTAACAATTATAACACTCATTGTATAAACTATAACTACACCTATGGACTATTAAGATGTACCGGTATTTGGTAATTAATATAATTTAGTTACCGTTACCTGCATATAAAAGCAGCAGCAAAACCAATGTAAACTCACTAAAATTCCCACCGCCGATAGTGCTACATCGTCCTAGTGACTATAGTACTATTTATCCACCATCCAGTAATCATTTCATATATAACATCGCTCTATGGGCTATTATATATGAAATTATCCAGGACACATTATTAGTACCAAATATTTAGATACAAACGTCAGTGAGTTTGGAATAATAGTTAACGATACCATCGCATCAGCACTACACTGATACATCTGTAACACCATCGATTCCACCGTCACCACTATAGTTGCTGTAGGATTGATATTATTTTGTAAAACAGTGTATATTTAATATTATATTAATAAAGTTATATGTTTAAACAACACCTAAACCAAACGACGTATAATTTTGTTATACAATTTAATTTTGGTTTGCTATTTTAGTCACCAAGTTCCCTCACGAACCGCACGGGTAAACGAAAGGTGAAACACAAAATTTTATTTTCTTGATGATTGATTAAGATTGATATAATGCTTATAACATAGTTGACCATTCACATTCTAAGTTTTTCTAAGATTTTATATACCCGTACTATAGCGAAAATTATTAAAAACACCACTATATTAATATTTCTTACAAAGACATGTTTTATCGACATTGAGAATATTTGAAATCAATAGATTTTAAAATATATAAATATTATACAATACAAAAATTTCTAGATTCGGCAAAAGATTTTATTGTTAATTTAAACCGCACCATTTCTGGATTATATTTTCAAAGACATTTGTTGTTTATTGATTCCCTAAAAGATGAAATTGTAATTTTCAGTAATTGTAAATACTAAACGAAATTATTCTTTCAGAATCTTTGTAATTTTATTGATTGCTGTACATAACAGATAGATTAGAAAAATTTGTCACATAAATAATACTGCGGTACGACTTAAATAGTCTATTGTGCTTTATACTATACATTTGAGAATGCGTTTATTTCGTTAATTTCGTAAAGTGTATAGCCGTTTTTATTCCATATATATTGTAAAAATGAACAACACAAAGAATAGAAATTTTTATATTTTCAACTTTTAAACAAAAACCAAATAAAAGCAATATATAATTTTAAAAAATACAAAATACAACAGAGGTCGATTACATTTTTTATCTCAAATTTCAATAATGATTCATAATTTCAAAGAAAATACTTACCATAGGTGACTTAGAGGTTTTCGAAATTGCCACCACAGAAATGGGTTAAGAAGTGCTATTATGGATTTAGTATATGCAGATATCCAATACGGGGCGAACGAAGGTGGAATTGTAATAATACAAAAACATTTCACAAACACTACTATCAAATTAATTACATTACTGAAGAAAATGAATGCAAATTAATTTCTGCTAAATGCGTAAATATCTGGATAGAAGAATTTCTATTCTTATACGCAAAATAAATTCTCATATTACAAAAAAAACAATTTTCATTCTGCATACTAAAATGCGTGATCTATATACTTAGACAGTGTTTGAAAATGTAGACATTTATATTAATTTATGTGTATTTCGAATTGGTTATTTTGAAGTTCCTATAATAAATAAATAAAAATTAACTGATTTCTATATAGAATCTGTTGTGATTGCATACTTTGTAACTTCATTAAAAATTATTTCATTCTTTGTTTGAAAAATCTTATGGAAACGCTTAGATTAGAATGTGTTGACATATAATGTATTGATTAATGTTATAAAAATAAAATTATTAGGAAACTTCTCTAGAATATAGGGTTCTTAATACTGTAAATATGTAAGATTGAATAATTGAAACGGCTAATTCTAAAAATAATAAAGTAATTTGTCTTAAAATTAAGATTCAAATTAATGTTAAAGGTAGGGTAGACCCATTGTTCGATTAAGATTCATGCATAAACTATAACCTATAAAAAATATTAAATTAAGATTGATTAACTGTTTGCAAACTAAATATATATCGGACGTATAGATCAGGAGCATATACACCACTGGGTAAACGCGTATATATATTGGCTTTAATACATATATGATCTGAAAATTCTATATAGATAATAATTTTTGAATATCTGATACAACGTTTTATGCAAATTTTTTTATTATAATAAATTGAAAAAATGTCATATTACACAACACATAATTATTTCTATATAGTATTGATACAATGAAGTAAATTAAATTATTATTGTGTCCTGTATTTGTATTTTTTTTTCTAATAATCATTGTCGTTATATCATTAATCAATTATTTTGTATATTTTTAAATAAGTTCGTTTTGTATTCAATAAAAATGATTATTTTAATTTTAGTTTTTTTTTTTCTATAGTCATCACTAAATTTTCCATACATAGATTGATTTTGAATTTGAATATTTTAAAAAAATGTTTGTATATGAATTAAGATATTATGCGATTTATAGTCACACTCTATATTTATGTACTGTTTATGAGAAATACAATGACTATAAAAATATGAAAATATTACATAATATTTTATAGGAAAAACAGGTGAGGTGACATTTGACATATGCACAATATCTCATCATATGTGTGTGGTTACGTAAAAATTCAATAATATGTAATAGTAAGTCAATGTAAATTACAAACATAATATTTAAAATAAAATTATTTATATAATAACTATTGCATAGTAAAAAGTATATTGTTTAATATACAAAGACCACCACCACCACCGGTATACGATATTATACGAACAACCCCATTTCTTTTTCCTTAAATCATAAACAATATTAACTTTTGTTGTCTATTTTTTTGTTTTATACTACAAACTAATGAATAAATAAATCAGGGTACACACTTTATATAGTTATTGTTGTTGTTTTACTAATTAGGGGAAGGAAATAACTACATCTAAATAATTGTATATTTATTTATAACAATTGTATATTATATATATATATGGAGCATTGTATATATAACTATAACAACATATAACTAAATCTCATTTATAATTCAATGGTTTAACTATATTCTTTTTTTGTAAAAATATACGAGTAAATATGAAAATATTATATTGTATATTTTTGAAATAATGAGAAAAGGTAAAATTTTATGATTATCAATGTATCTATCAGTGGCGCGAGCGGTTCATGGTAGCAGAAGTTACTCAAAAACAGTGGGTAATTTATCGGCATAATAAATAGAATATGGGATACTGGCTGAACCGTGAGCGCTAATGTGACTTCATTGAACCGATTTCATATCATGAAATACATTCAAGAGGCAGGTCTGTAGTATATACTGTAAAGTTGGCAATTACCATAACAAGGAGTAAGGTCATTGGGTACAATATATAGGTCTTTAAGATCATTAAGATTATACATTTAAACAACAAGAATCACAACATTTGTTTTCACCACTTATAATATGTGAATGGCTTTATTTCTGGTTAGCTTTATTTTCCGCAATTTCATCTTACTCTGTTTATCCAATACGAATGTTCACCGCTCGTCACTGCCCGTTCTATAGTATTATAAAACCAACCATTACTATTTTATATTACATATTATATAGAAATGTTGTATAGTGCGTAATAAAACGTATATATAAAATATAATTTTTTATGAACAGAAGAAAAACTATATATTATAAAAATATAAAAGTATTAATTATACGTTATTCAAATAAAAGTCAATTGTACATAATTCGTATATATAGTAAAAGATTATTATTATTAGATAAATGTTTAAACAAATACGATATAAAAAATTAAATTAATGATAAATAACGCCATTTAACTGATATAAGTACTACCACTATGATATATGTTAACACATATCTTCTAATATGAATGAACTATATGTCGAAAAATAACCGTAATGACTTTCTAATCTAAGGATCTGGTAACGCCATATCGATTAACAAATCTTCAGTCAAAGTTTCATATAAGCCAAAATACAACGAATTAAGTAGTTTTTTTAATTGTTCATCCAAAATCGTAGTTTAAGAGTAGCGCATCGACAATTCAAAGACAACCAGAGTATAGCTGTGTAATGATGATTTCCAAGCTGTGACCATAAACAACGATTATACCGAAGAAAAAATTCCTGAATTGCATGATTTTGTGAAAATTAGCAAGAAATTTTCAGTGAGCATTATGATAATTGAACTTGGTATACCAAAAACAATTCATGAGATCTTAACTGATTAAATTGGTTTACCATTATTACATTATTATATTATTATATATTATTATTATATATTATTATTGTATATTATTATTATTATTATTATTATTATTATTATTATAATGTATCTTCACATCGAATGACAATAATCTCTCATTGACTATACTAAAAATCAAATTTATTTGCTTCAACATTCGCTTTATATAACTATTTTCTATTATATTTCTATTTCTATCTATATTATATATTATTATAGTATTAATACTATTATTAATCTATGCTGTAATGATATGGTATGCAAAACTAATAGTTAAAAAAATCATTTTAATCATTTCATCATAACAAACACCGAATAACACACAAATAACATTATTGTTTCACAGCAAATAAAAACAAATGAACGATTTAAAAATAAACATTGGCAATAATAATGTAAATACACCTTTAACTGATGGACCAGGTACACTATGTAAAGTTTGTGGTGATCGAGCGTCTGGTAAACATTATGGTGTACCATCATGTGATGGATGTCGTGGATTTTTTAAACGAAGTATAAGAAGGTTAGTTATAATTATCAAATTTATTTCTGTATCCGTCGCATTGATTATTTTTAAAAAAACAATAAATTAATATAAACTGTATTTTGAAATGCGACGAATAATTATGTTGAAGGTAAAATTATAATCATAAAATGATTGTTATGTTATAATGTCGATCCAAAAAAGGTTAAAAATTTAATATTTTATTATTAATAATTATTTTTATAATTTAGAAATTTAGAATATATTTGTAAAGAAGGCGGTAATTGTACAGTTGATGTTTCACGTCGTAATCAATGTCAATCATGTCGTTTTGCTAAATGTTTACGGGCAAATATGAGAAGAGAAGGTAAGAAATAATTAACTAAATAAATATAAACAAAATAATAATTGAAATATTGTTGTATTTAAGTGTAACGTGAGCTAAAATGAGATTATGTTTAGAAATGACTCGATTTATATGGTGGTCACAAAAATAATTACAAGTAAAGCTCATCGATTAGTTGAAAAATGTTATAGTGCGTCAAGCTTCATCGCATACAACATGATTTTGATATTATTGGCAAACCACTCTCTCAACAGTAGAAACAGTTTAACGATAACACATTTCAATCATGCAGATGAGCTATAAGAGTTACTGTAACTGTTGTTTCAAAATGTTTACTTGCCTTGGGAAAGAAGCAAAAAGAAGGAAAATCGCTATACCAAATTAATTGAGGTAAAATGCCATTGCGAACGGGTACACAACATCGTATATTCCTTGCTTGCCAAGCAAAAGATAATTTTCTGTGGGGTATTGTAATTGGCCATGACAACTATGAAAATCCAAAATGTCATGGGTACATCCAGCAAAACCATCAACATCAGTGTTAAAACAGAACATCCGCACGGCATTTGGTGAGACCAGCAAGGAGTGGTGTACAACGAGTTTCTATAACCCAGCATCAATTAAAACAATTTATTAAAGAATGGCTACGAAAAACATTAGTAATAGTGGGTAACAAGCGGAAAGCCATATCCTCTTGCATAACACATGTTGCAATATCTGTCAAATATATACTGTTGTAGCTAGACCGGCAAATTCTTCAGCAGCACACAGCGCACTCATCAGACCTAGCACCTTCTTATTATTAATTGTTCATATCAGCAGCACGGCTTTCTGGTTGCACGTTACCGAAATGTTGAAGAAATACGAAAATTGATTGATGAATGGATAGCCACGAATTAGCCGACATGGCGCTTTATCGACACCGATATCACCACATTGCTAGAGAAAATAAGGAAGAATATTGTGATTAAAATAATGTGCACCAATTTTTCACAATAACATTATCGAAAACTAAAACTTAGGCTCCTAATATAATATCTATATAGAATTCAACGATATATTATTTATTTTAAATTAATTTATATAAAAATTTTTGGCTTTCGACAAAGGCATGTTGTCAATATCAATGACATAACATTGTCCTTTTTTTCCTATACAATATATATAAGTGAAAATTAATAAATTAAGAGGTACGGTATTCGAAATGAACAAATTTACATACTGATTAAAGCTATAAATAATTTAATTAAAATCATTTAGTACTTATAATATTCACATTCATGGGACAAACATATTTAAAAACCAATTTCATTATTCGATACATTTATATGTGCGTATATAAATAAAACTAAAACAACATAATAAATATAATTTTTATTATGTGAATAATACAACTGAATAAATATTCTTGGTATAACAATTTAACAATCAATTAGGGTTATACACCGATTGAAATATTTACAAATAAATTTGTATTGCACATACGATATATGTTATACACTATATAGTTAAAAGAAACCCTCTGCCACAATATTCAACGCCAATATACATATAACAATATATATATTTTATTAAGTGCATTGTAAATGAAACCTATATGTGATGATGGAAAAAAAAAGAGACTTTGTCAAACAATTATTAAATTCATGGTATTAGTTAAAATATATATTATATATTATTTTTATACATTGTCTAAGTATAAATAATGATTGAAGAGTATATATGCGTATAGGTTTAGATGTGAAGATATCATCTTGTAGTTATTTAGCAATAATTTAATTGAATTATCACTACTGATAAAATATATATATATATATAGAATTATGTATTTTACACCACACTTATTATATAGCATTATTATGATGTATTTAAAAATATATATTGTATATACTGGATGATTGTATAACTTCGTACCCAATTTGAAAACTTAAATGAATACGTTATATTTAGAAAAAATAAATCAATTACATAATATTCATCCTTTTCTATATTACATTTACGAATATTTGGTTTCCATAGAGTGATAGAATGACAACGGTTTGCTTCAAATAAAAGTTGGCGAGGTGGTTTTCGACGCCTTTCAATGTACTGATGACTTGCCATACAAACTATTCTACAGCTATCGAAATTTGTTGATAGTTTTAAGGAACAAGATGTAGAGAGTAAAGGTGCATTCAGTTTTTATAGTGTGTTTAAAAATCACACCTGTTCAGTTCGCCAAAATTGAATATTTTCCTTTATTGCTTTATCCAGTCTGAGTTAGTTATTCACAGTACATGTCCGCTGCTATTGTTTTACCACCCTGAAGAAATTCATCGTGAATTATTCCACAGATAATCATACTAAACACATAGTAACATCTTCATTGTCTACTTTTTTCCAAGTTCTTTTTTGTTGAAGCTGCTATTGTTTTACCACCCTGAAGAAATTCATTGTGAATTATTCCACAGCAATCATACTAAACACATAGTAACATCTTCATTGTCTACTTTTTTCCAAGTTCCTTTTTGTTGAACGTATATTGTATTACCGAATCCATTCTTCGGCACCTGTTAAACCATGCAATCCAAAAAAAAACCTTTTTTTTATGCCGTCTAAATGCAGATACTTATTCATTTCAGACTATGATTATAAGGTAATCATAATAAATATCGGTTGAATTATCATCAGAATTACTGCGTACGGTGAAGTTTCTGTCATCTATAAAAATCGGGCATGAAGTTATGCAATTATCAAATACAAATTTTTTTTTCTAATGTACATTATTTCAATTTTATTTATTTTAATGCATGTCGATAATGGAGGTGTAATGTAACATATTGTATAACAAAATAGAAGTACATATTTTCATATATATATTGTATATATACGAGTATTTACGTATATACCACGTATTATTATGGGGTTACATATTGAAATGGCGTGAGAAATACAAGTGTGCAACAGACAGTCATACACAACACTTAAAGTCAGAAGCAAAATTTTCTACTTTAGTTATTTGTTAGCATTTTATTTATTTATTATATTAAATATATAACTTTTTGTCAATATGAGTGAGGTTTCTTGGAATACATACATATAGTGATGGTAGCGATAAATTCATTTGTTATCTTTTCACTTAAATACAATACATTTATTCCTTTTTGTTTAACATTATATAGAAGTGCTAGCAAATATAGAAAATAAAATATTAAATATATTGTGTTCCTAAATTAATCTGATCTATATATGTAATATTTAGCTGTTCAACATGAAAGAGCACCACGAACATGTATTGGAAATCAAACAAATACACATATCAGTGGACTACCAATTGATATATATTCATGTCAACGACGTTTACCTTTACACTCTAATGGAATAATATTACCGTTACCAATTCATATACCAGCAGTTAATTTTAATGCATATCCAACATTTGAACAAACTCGATTTATACCATCACTTCCAACTAATAACAATAATAATAAGAATAATAATAATAATAATAATAATAATATAAATAATAATAATAATATAAATAATAATAATAATAATAATAATAATAATATAACTAATAATAATAATAATAATAATATAATGGATGTATTTCAATTTGGTAATGGAATATTTTCATCACCACCACCATTATCATCATTAACGTCTATTACAACATCACCATTAATAGTAACAACAACGTCTGTACCAACTGCAACAATTGGTACAACCAAAATTTTTAATTCAACACCAAAACATATAAATTTAAATGACAATATATTTGGTTATAATAATGGAATAATTAATCGTTTAACACCAACATCATCTACAAATAAATACTTTTCAACAGCTATCACTAATGATAATACAGTAACAATTTTAAGCGCTAAAGAAGATGAAGTTACAAGTTCTGAAGAAATAAATGTTACCGAAATGAATCCGTATTTACATCATAAACCAGCGACAACAACAACAACAGCGTCAGCACCAAATAATAATATATCATCTGATCGTGAAGCAATATTCGAATCAGCAGCAAAATTATTATTTTTAGCTGTAAAATGGGCCAAAACAATACCATCATTTTCACAAATTTTAATAAAAGATCAAAAATTATTACTGGAAGAATGTTGGGCTGAATTGTTTGTTATAACAGCGGCCCAACATGGATTATCATTTGAACGTATGTGCCATTTATTTATTTAAATTTTATTCCACAACAAAGCAATTTCGATATTTTAATAAAATAAAATTTTCATATTACAATGAAATAATTCTTTGCTTTGAAAAAAGATTTCGTAAAAATGTTTAATTTGTACGTTTCTTTAATTTATCAAAATTACTTTGTTGGAGCAAAATTGATTACATTTTTAGTATTATTAGAAATTCCTATTCTGTTTATATACAGTAAAACACTCGATTCAAACACACCTCCACTTCGCACAGACTATCAAGTCAAAAACATTAGCATATTAGTTTTTTTGAGGCCTTGTTAGTTAAATTCTTGAAATACATCAGGGAAGATGGACTGGTTGGTTATGGGTAATACACCTTAACAATGTATAGGAAAGTGAGGTACAATAGATATTCTATGAGGACATATCATACCATTAATAACTAATCTAATCTCTAATACAAGTTTAATTATTTTGGAACTTTGTGTATAAAATATATGATAATAATATGCATTGCATACAATAAATATATTGCCAAGCAATTTAGGATTCCAATTTGAAAATGTCTGTAAATTTTAATTATGTCGGTTCTTATTCCCATTCGGCAACAAATTATCGGATAGTCTTTCTCGCATCTATTGGTAATAATGTAGTTAAGCGACCCTTTATGTTTCAATTACATTATTAAATTTTTCATTGTACGATACATTATTATTTTTTCAAAACAGTAGTTCTAACCTAACTGAAGGATTAAACATACGGTCCGTTTTTGAATAGAAAAACATGTATTTACTATATCTATATTATTTAATGGCGGAGGAACACACAGTTTAACTAGTTTATCACAAATATAGTAAATGCATTATTTTTCTATGTCAATTCAAAACCATTTGAGACTTATCTACACACACACACACCGTATTGTATTGTATTTGTCATAATAACAATTTAGCAAAAGTATTTGAACAAAAATTGTATTTGATAAAGTATTTTGAATAAATATATTTAAAAAATATTTTATTTATAAGAGTATTTCAACCTCAATAAGAAAATTACTTGGTATTTGGAATACGATTTTAAAAGTGTTTTAATGAACCTGCGTTCAAAGTACCATATTTTTAGTTTGTCGTGAAAAATCATAATAGCGATAATGACGTGCAATATTGCCTGAAGCCAATAATTTATATTATTATTAATTTATTAAATTTAATTTCGTTAACTGATTTATAAAATAAAATGTATACAGAAATTGTTACAACATCAACAACCGATTTAAGAGCACGTAAACTTCAAAAAATTATCAATCAAGTTATAATGCTGCGTGTAGATCATACCGAATTAGCTTGTTTGAAAGCATTAATATTATTTCGATCAGGTAATTTTAACAATGAATTAAAAATTATATATTGATTATATATGTTTTTTGTTCTTTTTTTCAAATAATTTTCTTGGATAATAGATTGCTTTGGTTTATCGGCAACGCATCAGATAACATTGTTACAGGAGCAAACATTAAATTTACTGTTAGATACATGTGGAGGCAGACGAACTGCACATCTATTATTACTATTACCATGTATACGTTCAGCAGCCGATCCAAAATTATTACAAGTAATAAATATTTTTTAGTTTGATTACTACAATTTTAAGATAAAATACAGAAAACTTAATCTTAATTTATTTTTAGGAACTATTATTTAAAAAAACTGTAGGTGAAGTGGCCATAGAAAGATTACTTGGCGAATTAATTAGGAATTAATATATGTATATTTTATCATACTAACATTTAGTAATATAGATCAATTTTTTAAACTTTATAACTCAATAGTTTAAATTATTTATAAAATTAAATTAAAATATGCGATAAATCATAAATATTATTTTAATAGAAATTATTATAAAATAGTACTCACTTTTTTTTTCCTCCTTCCAAACATGATTTCTTGTGTTTTAAAATTTCAATACTTGTTAAATATAATGTTTGATTACAATTTGTACATTTATATTCTTTTGTATTTGGACGACGCTGTTTATGTTGCTGCGCAATTGTTTCCGAATCTTTACTGTTTTCAGTCACTTCTTTCGTCTCAGTCTTATTAATTTTGCATTCTTTAAAGATAATATAACAACATTATTGCCAGAAAATCACTAATATAATATTAAATCTTTAATTCATTTTTATTTATAATATTATTTTACCATTTTTATGTTGCATTCTTTGTACCAAATTTAAATGAAATACATTTGAACATGTGGGACATTCCCAATCGGTTAATACAATATCATTTTCCATTTGAATACTCCAATCTGTTTCGATGATACTGAAAATATTAAAATCAATTGATAAAAAATTAGTTAATACACCAAAATTGCATTGGTATCATAAAATTGTAAAAATAATGTGTATAATACAAGATATACTCTAATATTAATAATCCAACGTTTCGCTATCCTCGTTATTACCGCATTGATGCACCAATATTGATGCCAACGGAATTCATAATTTGTAATTTGTCGATAGGGTGCCGGATTGTAAAATTTTATAAATTGAATAATAACATAATTCGAAGATTGTATGACAACAAGATTATTAATCAAATTGAAAGAACTGGGCTAACGACTTTTGATATCTTGTCACCGAAACTGTATATACTCTCTCCAAACATGAAATTCTATTGACATCGATTTTCATCAAAGAACAGTGTAACTACGAGGATGTTGAAACTTCTGGCACATTTATTGAAGTTACTAACTGAAGGTAAAGCGACAAGACTGCTGACAAATCCCGTATGTCTTCCACAATGAACTAAAGTCATTTACAAAATACTGTTTTGAGAAAGGAGATGGTGAACAGTGTGATATATCGTAATGTGGGACAAATCAAACAAGATATGAATAATACATTGAAGAAGTATGAGTGGACCACACTGGTGAACTATTGCCATACACTTGATCATTATGATAATTTTCTCTGAAATCTGTTTCTTGGTTCATTGCGTCATCTCTCAAAGTGATTAACTTTTAAGACTTTTCAATAATTGTACTTAATTTAAACAAATATAGTGAAAAAACGAAACATCGACCACATTACCTCAGTGTTCTCTAATAGCATAGCACTGCTACGAACGCACACACACACATACACACATTAACAAACAAGAATGCAAATCAACAATACATTCTCCACCATCACCAATATAAAATTAAAAGGAGAAAACTTAACTATACAAATTACTATTATAAATGAATTAATTGAATATTTCATTATAGTTATATGACTTTTATTGGCTAATTTTGCAATTGATGAGATATTTATAGTTTGTTATTATTATTGGATTGTTTATTGTCATTCGTGATAAAGAAAATTTTAATGTAAGTTATATATTTTTTATATTTATATTTCTTTGAATAACTACTACTACTTGTCTATAAATTTTAATTATAGTATGATATTTGTATTATTATTTATAATTATTATAATATTGTATAAAGACAATTTGGTAATGGTACACATTAAATACCGAAGCGTTGGATTAATGTTTTAACAAAAGAAAAAATTTACTAATACCAACAAAGATTTTTTGTAACATTTTAACACTTGACCGATTGCCGATTAATATAATTAATTACTTTAGAAATTAGAACGAACGAATTATAATTTATTTTATATTAAATATTTCAGTAAGAAGAATTAATCGATCGTAACAAAGTGTAGTTCAGTAAGGTGGAGTAGCGACGTCTTTTTGTCATTAAACTGAAAACTCATTACTCATAAAATATGTTATTATTGTGTTTTAAATTTCCTTAATATGATTGAACAATTTCAATATTGTCTTAACCTAATTTAAAGTAAACTTTATTCAATATCAAATTATAATGAAATGGGCTAAAAAAAATTGTGTAATTTTTTTAAATACTTACCAATTATAGCAAATATTTTCTGTAATATAAACACCGCCTTTTTTTAAATTCGGTACACATTCAAAATCTACAGCAAATGGATTTGGATCTAATATAGTATTATTTTCTGATGGACCAACATATAATGACTAAAAGAAAATTTTCAGGTTAAACAAATTTTTCCAAATAAAATAATTGTTTTAACAATTTAGAAACACACATACCTTTAAATCACCTGGTAGTAAACGTTTTAATGTATAACCAATTTCACAATTCATATATAATGATAAATTATACCATAAATCCAATTCTAATTCATTTATTGAATGCATTATTTCATTTTTTCCTAGTTGATTTTCTACTGTCATATTTAAACCTATACAATTTAATTCCATTGTGTATTATATAAATAGTAAAGTTATAAATTTTGTCGAATTGACAGTTTTATATTACCTTCTAATTTTTTTGTCAATAATTTTGTCCATGTTCGACGCAAATTTGATGCTTTTAATAATAATAATTGTCCACTTTCATGTAAAGGAAAATCCAGACATATCCATGAATCACATACAATTCTAAAAATAAAAATAAATGATAATAAATTTTAATAATTATTATTAATTAGAAAAATAATGCGAATAATAAAAATATTTTTACCTTGAAAATGTTGCATTAGTTTCAATTGTATGAGCAAATAATAATAACGTTTGTGCAGCTGGCATTCTCAATGTATTCATTAAATATGCTTTTGTAGTTTCAAGAAGTGATCTAATAAAAAAAAAAACCATAATAATTAGCATAAAATTTTAGATATTTTATACATTTAGTAAAATAAATCATTGCATACAAATAGCATAAAATTTGATGTTTTGAACTTAATTGTAATTTTGATCTATATGGTAATGATTTTTCCATAATATCCGGTTCAGTTAATTGTAATATTTGTGGATTATTTGCAAAAAATCCCATGGGATGTAAACTGGTGAATGGTTTTGTTTCAGTATG
The DNA here is from genome assembly GCA_910594885.2 of Bibio marci. Taxonomy (NCBI): domain Eukaryota; kingdom Metazoa; phylum Arthropoda; class Insecta; order Diptera; family Bibionidae; genus Bibio; species Bibio marci. The sequence continues at coordinate 25,236,970 of OU343116.1, read as the reverse complement.
ATAAAATTGTTGGCTTGCTGATTTACAATAATTGAATTCATCGGCAATAGCAATCTGTGGATATAGACCACTAACAAGAATTAACTTTAATGTCATAAGATCTCGGTAACTGCAAGCAATAGCACCTGATAATAAATTCTATAAACAAAATTCTATTATTTCATTTTATAAAAATTGTATAAATAATTTTTTTTTTTGTAATTTTTATATTACATTAATTTTGGTTGAATCATGACTTAAACGAAAATCCACATCTCTTATATCAATTGAATTATCTTCGACGTCATCATTATCCATACCCCATGGATCCGATTTAAGTAATTTACGTTTTTTCGGAGCTTCATTTTTATGCGCACGTTTTAAATCTTTTAATTGTTTTAATTCACCATGACGCATAGCCCGTTCACCGCTACTCATGCCTTCTTTGATACCGACACTCTCTAACAGACCACAATCTCTCAATAAATCTTCAAATTGTTTACGTAATTTTGTAATTTCATAAAAACGTTGTTCTTCTAATCCACGACGTTTACACCAATTTTTTGTATTTTCAGCACGTTCATTTCTATTAAAACGTGCCTGTTTTAATTCTAACCATTCTTTATATGCATTTAATATTGTTATCGGATCACCATGATCAGATTCCAAATGTTTACGTGCTATCTAAAAATAAATATGTATACAATTCGATTATGTAAATTATGTATGTAATTTTTTGTGATGAGCATAAAAAAAATTAAATATTAAAAATTATTATTACTTCACAATCATGATCTCGATAAGCACGATTAGTAAATGGTGTTTGAATACTTAAGGCAGCCGCCATCGTTAATACTGGTTGTAATTGTTGAAAAACACAACCCATTAAAAGCATTTTACCAATTGTTATATCAACTGGTAAACGGGATAATGCTTGTCCTAATGATGTTAATTTTTCATCAACTGTTAAAGCATCCTAAAAAAAAATCATTTTATATCTATAGATACTATACTAGTATGTAAAGAAAATATATATATGGAATGTAAATTACATGTTGTTTTAATGATAATATAGAATTTTCTATACTATCCGGCGGTGGTGATTCAATAAATGGAAATAGTCTTGCATTTGGTAGTCCCATTGATATCATCTGAAGAAGTAATGATTCTAATGGTACTCTATGAATTTCAGCTGTTGAATATGATTCCAATTCATTAAAATCTTTTTCCGCATATAAACGATAACAAACACCCGGACCCGTTCTACCAGCACGTCCTTTTCTTTGTTCGGCAGATGCTTGTGATATCCAAAATTCTTTTAATCGTTGCATTTTTGAGACAGGATCATAACTCATTTCTTTAACCTAACAATATTAATACATATAAATTAAAAAATTCTCCATATAATGGGGAAAGTATATATGTATGAAAAAAAAACACCATACTTTTCCAGAATCAATAACAAATCGTATACCATCTATTGTAATTGATGTTTCAGCAATATTTGTTGACACTATACATTTACGAATTCCATCAGGTGCATAATCAAATACCTTATCTTGATCAGCTATAGATAACGTACTATGCAATGGTAAAATTATCCAATTATTTTCTTTATCCGAATATTCTTTAGCTGCATCGATAACACTTGTAATTTCATTTAACCCGCTCATAAATATTAATAAATCACCCTTTTCCGTTTCTGTAAATGAATAAAAAATATTGTTTTTATTTTAATAGATCAAAAATATATTATAAATAATAATATTAATTATATATTTACTTGGATATTTATTATCAATAAGTTGCATAATTTGCACATATGGTTCAGGATTTAAACGTTCGGCTTTACTTTGTCTTGTCATACTAGTCGGATCTTGTAATTGTGGCATATAATGTAATTTAATTGGATACAAACGACCAGGCACTTCTATTACTTTACAATTTTCATCCGTAAAATAATCACTAAATAATTTTATATTAATTGTTGCTGACATAAGTATTAATTTTAGTTCAGGACGTGTTCTTAGTAAACATTTTGATACGCCCAATAAAAAATCACCATGTAAATGTCGTTCATGTACTTCATCCAATACAAGTACATCATATTGTGACAGGCTGCCTTCTGTTGATAATTGACGCAATAGTAATCCTTCGGTAATGAATAAAATTTTTGTATGAGAACTTTTACTGCGTTCAAAACGTATTTGATAACCAACTTCAGTTCCATATTCACATAACATTTCATGTGACACACGTTTCGACAATGATATACAAGCTATTCGCCGTGGTTGTGTGCATGCTATAAAAAAAAGATTTTTTTTATATTATATATCTAATAGTATTATGTATTACAATGTCGTATGTCGCACACATATCATTTGGACAATGCGAAAATGTAAGAGACCATATTTTTATGGTAACGACACATTGAATTTTATTAATTCAATAATTTTTACATATGGATACTTGAACCCTTAATGTATGATGTTCTGTCTACTGAAATTTAGTAGTTACTCCATTTTAATTTTGTCTGGTCAAATGACCAGATTAATTTGATTATTTGAATATTGACTGTACGACAGAATATCTATTTATATTTATTGAATGTGCCTTTCTATTGTATAGAATACATATAGATCTATCCTGTAAGGTTATCCATTTTTTGCTAAGAGGAATGGATAAGAAAAAATTGAGACTGGATCCATCCGTTTATATGTAACTTCTGTAGTTTCCACTTTGCAATTCCTTGAACATCAATTTATTATATTCTGTCATATAATCTAAAAGTTTGTCAACTAGGATGGACTACAATAGTTATGAAATGTTATTGAATTGTGAAAAATTGATTTAAAAAATTTTCTTCATTGTCACAGATTCTAAAGTAAATAAAAAAAGTACTTCGGGTAGAACTACAGTTCACCTATATTTTTTTTTTATAAAATACAGTGAAGTAAAATAATACTTTGGTTATTTTAAATGAAATGAAATCGCATGTAGTTAAGAAGAAAACATCTACAATATAATGTATTATATATATATATTATATGAACACATACCAATATTTTGAAAACCAGCATGATGTAAATACTGTGGTATTTGTGTTGATTTACCGCAACCGGTATCACCAGCTATTAAAATAACTTGTTCATTGTGCACGGCATCAATAATTGTTTGACGATACTGTGAAACAGGTAAATTTTGTTGTGTTTTTCTTAATTTTTGTAATTTTATAAATTTTTCTTTTTGTTTAAAATCCAAATAATGAATAATTATTTGTAAAAATTGTTTAATTTTTAATTGTGTTAATCGTGTTGAACGATCATAATTACTGGACAGCCGTCCCAAAATTTCTTCAAATGGTAACGATAACATTAAATTTGTATTATAGAATTTATTAAATTTTTTTGGTATTATTTCATCATTTGTTGTTGTCAATTGTTGATTGTGTTCAAATGGTTCTGGTAAAATACATTGTCCAATTTTTTTCAACATATTTTCATATTTATTTACAAATAACCAAAAATCTTTTTCATCATCAATTAATTTATCTTTTGCACTATAACCCAATAATATTTTATTAAAATCAGATTTATAATCAAGAAATGTAAAATTTATTAAATTTGTTAATTCGATTTCTGTTTCGTGTTTTTGTGCATTGTTGTTATCATTATGTGATTTTTTTAAATGAACATTATCACATTCGGATGACGGAGAATTTGAATATCGTTTTTTTTTTCTTTTATGTTTACGATCGTCTTGTCGAATATGTGATGTATTTGATTTTTGTTTTGAATGTGCATTTGATGAACCATATCTATTATTGTAATCGTCATAGCGATCATCATCTCGTTTTCTAGAATACCGATTCATATTATATGTATTCAGAGTTTATAATTGTGTATATCGAATTTATAGTTTATATATAGACAGATCTGAAAATAGAACAATTTATTAAAATATTAGAAATTTATATTGTTATATAAATTTAAATACTTATACATAAGTTAAAGCAAATGAAAAAATAAATAGTAAACAAACAAATAAATAAACAATATGAAAATATAAACTGTAAAGTAAATATAAAATTATCTTGTTTCGAATAATATAAATATTTTTTCATGTTGCATATAAAAATTGTGGTAGTCGCATATATGTATTGCATATATAATTGATAACAAAAGTGAATATAAATAATTATAAATTTAATAATGAAAAAAATTATTTATATTGTGTTTAAAATTGTTCATTTATTAATAACATTTGTGAATTGTTTCGATGAATATAAAAATCAAAATATTATTATAATTGGTGCTGGAAGTTCTGGTATTGCAGCCGCAACCAAATTACTTGAAAGTGGTTTTAAGAATATAAAAATATTAGAAGCAGAAAATCGAATTGGTGGTCGAATTAATACCATACAATATAATAATAATACAATTTTGGAATTAGGTGCAGCACGGTAATATTATCTTTGATACCGTGAGCAATCAATAAATTAATTAATCATTTTTATTTACACACACACACACAGTACTAATGATGCAAAAAATAATGCCGTTTATAATTTAACATTAAATTTTAATCTATTGGAACCATTTAACAATTTTAATAATTCCATAAATTATAAAAGATCAAATGGTTATGATATACCAGAAAGTGTTGGTGCACAACAATTTAAAATATTTACAAATATATTATCAAATCCAAAATTAAAACTATTTAATGGAACAATTGGAGAATTTGTTATCGAACAGTATGAATTAAAAATAAACAATTACAGAAGTAATATAATTTCAAAATAATTCATATCATATTAATTTTGTTTTCATTTTTATATTATAGCTATAGAAATGCATCAAAACAAATTAATTTTAATGAAACATTATTAAATGAATTTTTAAATTTATTTCAATCAACATTTTGTATGCGATTAACATGTGATAATTGGCAACAAGAAACTGGAATTAGTTATGGAATTTATCAATCGAATATATGTTCGAAACCATTAAAATGGAAGCGAATTGGTTTTAAAATTATATTTGATATATTAATGGTGAGCATATGCATTCTTAATGTAATAGAAACTGGTGTATTTTTTACAATTTATTGGTACATTGTAAAAGTCATCATGAAATCCCCTAGAAATTCTTCACCAATTGATTCGAAACATTATTCATTTTTTATATACCATTCCTTGACTGTCGCAAGCATTATATGAGAAACAATGCAATAACAAATATGTTTAATTTATAGAAAAAATATCCAGATGCATCAACAGATTTACAACTTGACAATAAAATTTATTTAAATAAATGTGTTAAAAATATTATTACTGAAAATAATAATGTTCGTGTAATAACTTTTGATGCAGAGAAATTTAATGCTGATAAAGTAATTGTTACCGTTCCGTTGGGGGTTTTAAAAGAAAAGTACATATAATATTTTAGATATTCTAGTTTTTACCATATAAGTATAGATATATGATTATTTCCTCTTATATATAGATTTAATGAAATGTTTAAACCAATACTGCCGCTAGAAAAACAATTGGCCATTCAAAATATATGTTTTGGAAAAATGGAAAAATTATTTATAGAATTTGAATCACCTTGGTGGCCAACAAATTGGGATGGTATACAAATTTTATGGAGACAATCTGAATTACAAAAACTGAATGTATGTATATTATTATGCATTATTTATATATATATTGTATTATTTATTTAGGCGACAAACATTATAACTTAATAATATTATAAAATAATCTATATATTTTATACGGTTAGTCTTCAAACATTTGGTTATCACGAATTACAGGATTTTTTCCCAATAATAATCAATCAAATATTTTATTGATGTATGTACCCGCAATACAAGTAAATGCATATCAAAATATTACAGATGCTAGAATTAAAATTGAAATAAAAAATATTTTAAAAGAATTAATTCGCAATAAATTTAAATTGACTAAAATAATAAATGTTATACGAACAAAATGGTATACGAATAAGAATTTTCGAGGAGCATATTCATATCATGGTATTTTAGCGCAACAATTAAATATAACGAGTGACGATCTAGCGACGCCAATTAAAAATAAATTCGGTAAAAATGTTATATATTTTGCTGGTGAGGCAACACACAAATTATTTATGGGCACTGTTAACGGAGCCATTCAAAGTGGTTGGCGTGTTGCACAAGAAATTATCAATGATTCTTAATATTAAATAATAATATAGTAATTATATGATATAGGCACTTTTAAATATAATAAAATATATATAATATATAAAAATTAATAAAATGCTATAGTTTAATTATATACTGAATTTATTTCCCAATTTTTTGGTGACTTATGATTATTAGTAAACTGAAAAATGGAATGTTACTCTGAAAATGAAAGTTTTCTTCGGTGATCGCAATAGATATGGTAATCAGATAGAGAGAGAATATAGTAATTGATAGATGTTATGTAGATTGTGGATCGGTTAATACATTCTACTCATAATTGTGTCATTAATTATCGTTTACAGCATTTCAGTCTGGAAAATATGTTTTTTTAATATTCTTTTCTATCAAAATTTATCGTAAACATACTCAATAATGTAATAATTAATTATTAATTAATTATATAGGAAAAAAAAGCATAAGTCAGGTTAAAAGTTCAATTTTAAATATTATATTTATTATTTCATTTTAAATACAGATGCAAAATAAATCATAAATAATTTATAATAAAATGATTGCAATTTCTACATTATTAATTATTATTTTGTTACATAACAATTATGTAAACTGTTGCAAAAATAAAAATAATATTATCATTATTGGTGCTGGAAGTTCTGGCATAGCAGCAGCAAGTAAATTAATAAATAATGGTTATACAAATTTGACAATATTAGAAGCTGAGAATCGTATTGGTGGTAGAATTTATAGTACAACATTCGGTAATAACATTATTGATTTAGGAGCAGAATGGTGAAAAAATTATATTTATATTTTAAAAAATATATATCTTTTTTTTTAATTAAATTAAAATAACCATTAATACATTTGGAACGATTCCTTATTTTATATGTAGGTGCCATGGGACTGAAAATAATGTTGTTAATGATTTAGCATCTAAATATGGATTGTTACAAGAAGTTGATATTTATGATAATCTACGATATTTTCAAACAAATGGTATAGAAATGCCACAAGAAATTGGTACACAACAATTAAATCTATTATTTAATATTACTGAATATAATGATGATTTTAAAAATTTTAATGAAACTATCGGTGAATATGTTATTCCAAGGTAAATTGTATCATATTGTATATATAATATACGTAATAATAGAATCAAACATCACGGAATGTGGAACCACGTATTTTTTTAGGTACAAAGTAATAGCTGATTCATTAGATTGGAACGAAACAATAACAAATGAGTTTCTAACATTTTTCGAACTATTTCTGTGTATAGAATTAGCACTTGACAATTGGCATCAAGAAACTGGAATTGGTTATGCAGCCTACCAGTTATCCGAAGGATCACAAACATTATCATGGAAAGGTCAAGGATATAAAACAATTTTAGATATTTTAATGGTATATATTCATTTCGCTTATATAATGTTTATATCAGTGTCGCATGCTTGGTATAAAAAAGTAGCTTTTGAAAAGGATCTGCTAAAAATGATCAGTTTGTTTTTATTGTAGAAGCATTATTAGCACATTAAATTTCTTTTTAATTTAAGCAATTCCATTCCATTAACATTTATATGTTTGTTTTTAATTGTATATATGTTATATGTAAACCTTCAAGTCTATTCTTCCCGAACATTTAAACCCACCGTAATGTTGCCAACTCAATATGCTAATTTTAATTAAACTAATGTACCACTTTATATTTATTTTTTCGTAGAAAAAATATCCAAATCCATCAGAAGACCTACAACTTGAAAAAATGATTCATTTTAATACAACTGTAATGAAAATTATTATTGAACAAAATTATATTCGTGTAATAACAACTGATGGCAAAGAATATATTACTGATAAAGTTATAGTTACAGTTTCATTAGGTGTTTTAAAAGAGAGGTATACACATATTAATAAGTTAGACAATTGATAATTAAAAACGATACCCGATAACATCAACGATATAATTAACCGAAATTTTTATTTTAGATATACCAACATGTTTGAACCAAAATTATCCATTTTAAAACAAAAAGCTATTCAGTCTTTATCAATTGGTAGTGTTGATAAATTATTTTTAGAATTTGAAACACAATGGTGGCCATCAGATAATTGGAAAGGTATTCACGTATTATGGACAAAAGAAGAACTTCAAAATTTAAATGTAAATAGTATATGATTTCTAAGTTTTTTTGGTAACACGACCGCCGATCAATCTTGACCATAAAATTACTGAAAACTTTTAAATTTTTTTTATCAAAATTTTTCTATAAATAGATTTCCAACATTTGGTTATCTCATTTAATTGGATTTTATATTGATGATTATTTACCGAATATATTATGTGGATGGATATCTAACGCAGAAGGACTGTACAATTTTGAAACTATTGATGAAAATCTTATTAAAATTCAAGTTTTAGATTTTTTAGAAAAACTTATTAATAATAAATATAAAATAAGTAAATTGAAAAATTATGTACGAACAAAATGGTATTCAAATCCACATTTCCGTGGAACATGGTCGTATCGTGGATTATCAGCACAAAAATTTAATGTAACCAATTCGGATTTAGCCGAGCCAATAAAAAATGCAAATGGAATAAATGTTATTTATTTTGCTGGTGAAGCTACACATAATACACAATTTTCAACTGTTCATGGGGCTATTGAAACAGGGTGGCGTGCCGCCCAAGAAATTATCGATGACTTGTAAGAATTGTAATTGAAATATATAGTAATTTAATTGATTGTTTTATTAATAAAACATAATAATTAAAATAAAATTAGTAAAACTAACTACTAGCCTTTATTTACTTCTAGGCGTGTATATATTTTTAAAATTTGAATTATAGGTGGACGCAAAGGGCCCACATAATTCTCATTATTACAATTGATTCGTTATCCACCGAATTATTAAAATTTTTCCCGTGCCAACATATTTTTATATTTCGTCATTAACAGTTGGAAAAGAAGAAAAATATAATTCACTTTAATAAATTTTATATTCGTTATCAAAGTTGATTAAACTAAATTCTCTCGTAAACACATTCCATTAGTTATATTATAACATTAAATTGTTTATTTGAATGGAAGAGGTCATAAAGTACATATTTTATGTAACGATAATTTTATACACATTAAAATATTAATAAATTACAGTGTAAGCTTCTTGTAAAAATTGTATAATGTAATCTATGAAAGTGATTCCAAATGGCATTGATTTTATGCACAATATATCCAGCATAATTATGTGAAGAAGAACACTTATTATGTAATGGAAAGGTCAAACATTAATATTAGAAATTTTAGTTGAATAAATTGAATGAGGTCGAATGAACCTTAATTAACAAATAAGTGGCAGTTACAATAAAAACTATTTCCAATATATATATATATGTATTTTGGTCCATAAAAATGATGATCTAATATTAAATAATATTCATGTTAAATTAAATTAAGTTCACACACAAGAATGTGAAAGTAGTGAGTCCTATTGTAATACTGTATATTTATCAAATAAAAATAACGATTATCCTTATAAATTATTTTTTATGAATACTCCCATTTGTCAACCACATTATGCACGGATATTTTTCATACACCTTGCTATAGACATTCAAATATATTTGGTCTTACAATATGCTGTATATGTTGTGAATATCTTCTATATGGCATAGGTTAGCATCAACAACGATTAATTAAATCAATTTCATTATACATTATATAATATTATTATAAATTATATTTTCTATTTAATGTAAACCATAAAGAGCATTTACTGCACGTTATTTATGACAGTTGAAAAAGAAAGATTATTATGATAAGTTTATATTGTATATAAAAAGTGATTTGATTTGAAATAATTTTTTAAAAATAAATAATTAATTTAATCTTTAATATACTTATACTATAGCAAAATCATAATTAATTAATTTTTAAGTTATATATTAAAATGAATAAAAACATTTCAATATTATTATTGCTGTTGATTTTATTTAGTGTATCATTATTGTCAGTTAGCACAACAAATAAAAATGAAAGAATTATTATCATTGGTTCTGGCAGTTCTGGAATAGCAGCCGCTACCAAATTAATTGAAAATGGTTTTACGAATATAAAAATTTTAGAGGCCGAAAATCGTATTGGTGGTAGAGTTTATACACGTAAATTTGGTGTTAATGACACTATCATTGATATGGGAGCACAATGGTAATTCAAGAAAATTTAGTTTATATAGATTTAGAATATTTATAAATGTTCAATTATACGTTTAGGTGTCATGGTATAAAGAATAACGTAGTGTATGAATTAGCATCTCAATATAACCTATTAGAAGATGATGCAATGCTTAAACATATTTATTATATTCAATCGAATGGTGTTGAAATTTCAAAAGATATCGGCGATCAATTTCTGGGCATATTTTTTAATATTACTGAAGATAATGCAGAACTGAATCATTTTGAGGGTTCAATTGGAGATTATGTTACGGATCGGTAGGTAACACAATTATACATATAATTTTAACAATTCAGATTTAAGAAATATTATTCTATATTAAATTCGTATAAATTTAAGATTCACATCTATAACAAAAATTTTCGATTACAATGAAACATTAACCCGCGACTTTTTAAAATTTTCTGAAATGTTTTTGGGTTTAAATGTTGCATATGAAAATTGGCATCAAGAAAGTGGTGTTGGCTCCGCAGCTTATAAATTATGTGAAGGTTCACAAACTATAACATGGAAAGGGTATGGCTATGGAATGATATTAGATATTTTAATGGTAATATAAACGCTATATGTATTGACTAAAATATTTGTTTTGCATCCAAGATAACGATTATTTCACAACGCTCATTCAATTTTGGAATAACAATTTAATTTTAATGCTACATATGAATTCATTTTCAACGACGCCTAAAAGCACCAAAACAATGTTAAAATTATTAGATATTTGCATGATTACTTTATTTACATGACTAGTGTTTTTTTTTTGTTTGTTTATAGAAAAAATATCCAGATCCAACAAAAGATTTACATTTGGAAAATATAATTTTGTTTAATACCACAGTAACGAAAATCATAACTGATAACAAATCATCTGTTCGAATTCTAACATCAGATCATACGGAATTTATAGCCGATAAAGTTATTGTTACAGTTTCGTTAGGAGTATTAAAGGAACGGTATGTATTATACGTTTTATGAGAATTTTACAGAATAAAAATGAGATACATAAAATTTAAATTTATGTTTGTTTAGATATAATGAAATGTTTGAACCAGAATTATCATTAAAAAAACAAAAAGCAATCGAGACACTTCAATTTGGAACTATTGATAAATTATATTTAGAATTTGAAACACAATGGTGGCCAAATGAATGGCGTGGAATTAATATAATACAGACCGTAGATTTTCCAGACACTCTAAGTGTAAATAATATTAATAATTAAAAGTAGTAATGAAATTATTAATCAATTTATTTATATTACACATAGAATTCAACAAAGTGGTAACAAGATTAGTTGGATTGTATACTAACGATTATTATCCAAATATTTTATGTGGATGGATAAGTGAATCACATGGAAAATATTTTGAACATGTCGATGATGATATTATTGAAGAAGGGATTAATAACTATTTAGAAAAACTCATTAATAATAAATATAAAATGAGTAAATTGAAAAATATTGTACGAACAAAATGGTATTCAAATCCATATTTTCGTGGAACATGGTCGTATCGTGGAATATCAGCACAAAAACTAAATGTAACGAATTTAGATTTAGCCGAGCCAATAAAAAATGAAAGTGGAAAAAATGTAATATTATTTGCCGGTGAGGCTACACACAATACACATTTTTCAACTGTACATGGAGCAATTGAATCGGGTTGGCGTGCCGCTCAAGAAATTATAGATGACTTGTAAATTAATTGTAATTGAAATAAAATAAAACAATTATTTATAAATATGTAAATGTTTGTTCTGTTAATACTCGAAATTATTGTTTTTTTTTTAATAATTGGCTCCCATTTCGTCCTATTATACAGAGTGAACTATGCAGTTTGGTTGCCGTGATGAAAATCAAACCATCAGGACACAATTGGCCAACACATAGACAAAACAACAAAATTAGAATGAGAAAAGTGAGCCTGATAAATTAAATAATTATTCAAAAAATTATATTGAAAAATTTACTCGGGTTTGCACCTTGGATAACATTTTATAATACCATATATAATATAAAATATCTAAATTCATATAGATACCTCATATAAAAGTTCATGCAACGATGTAGATTTATCAAATTGATTAATAATAATAATTATAGATTTAAAAAAATTCTACCTACAGTCGTATTTAATTTGTGCCAAGTTCACGCATATTATTATAATGATTTTTTTAAATTAACGTCACTAACAATTGTAAATGAAAAAAATTAACTCACATTTATAAATTTCATATTCGTAATCAAAGTTGATTAAACTCAATTCTCTTGTAAACATTTTGTCTTATCAATATACATTTTTTTATTTATATCGACGAGGTCTAGGGTGGGACAAAACGATAAACTGTTTTTTTTTTTTTTTTTTGAATTTTATTAAGTTAAGTTAAATTGTTAGTGGAGTAATATAAAAAAAACTTGACTGTAATGAATCGTGAATGTTAGTTATAAATGAGATTTGATATATAATGTATGAAATTTAAGTAAAGAAAATTGACTGCACAGTATTGATATGACTATTAAGATAATTATATAAATGAATTGATTTGAAATAATTTTTATAAAATAAATAATTAATTTAATCTTAAATATATTTCTTAGCAGAACCAATTAATTTATTTAATTTCAAATGAAGACAAATTTTCCAATATTAATATTATTGTGGATTTTATTTAGTGCAACGTTATCAATTAGCACATCAAATAAAAATGAAAATATTCTAATAATTGGTGCTGGAAGTTCTGGTACAGCTGCCGCTACCAAATTAATTGAAAATGGTTTTACAAATATAAAAATTTTAGAGGCCGAAAATCGTATTGGTGGTAGGGTTTATACACGAAAATTTGGTGTTAATGACACTAACATCGATATGGGAGCACAATGGTAATCGAACAATGGTTGTATAAATTCAAAATATTTAAATATATATCACACATATATAATTAAATTAATATTATTTTTAGGTGTGTTGGTATAAAGAATAACGTAGTGTATGAATTAGCATCTAAATATAACCTATTAGAGGATGAAACAATAGTTAACAATTTTTATTATGTTCAATCAAATGGTGTTGAAATTCCAAAAGATATCGGAGATCAATTTATTGATATATTTTTTAATATAACTGAAGATAATTCGGAACTTGATACATTTGAGGGTTCAATTGGAGATTATTTTACAGATCGGTAGGTATATATTTATAGTTATAATAATAATAAAATATGTGTACATATACAATTTTACCAATTCGTAATTTTAAATATTATTTTATACTTAAATCATAAAATTAAGATTCACATCCATGACAAAAAAATTCGATTACAATGAAACATTAACAAATGACTTTTTAAGATTTTGTGAAATGCTTTTGGGTTTAAATGTAGCATATGAAAATTGGCATCAAGAGAGTGGTGTTAGTTCTTCAGCTTATGAAATATGTGAAGGTTCACAAACTATAACATGGAAAGGGTACGGTTATGGAATGATATTAAATATTCTAATGGTAATAATAGATATATATTTTCATGTATTACAATATAATGTACATTTAAAATATATATTTAATAAACATGTTAATATAATTAGATATTTGCATGAGAATTTCAGTGTAATAAGTGTTAGTTTCTTTATAGAAAAAATATCCAGATCCAACAAAAGATTTACATTTGGAAAATATAATTTTGTTTAATACCACAGTAACGAAAATTATAACTGATGACAATTCATCTGTTCGAGTTCTAACATCTGATCATAAGGAATTTATAGCCGATAAAGTTATTGTTACAGTTTCGTTAGGAGTATTAAAGGATCGGTATATTTTATACATTTTACGCGAATTCTATAAAATAATAACAATCAGATAGGCACTTAAAATTAAAAATTTTCTTAGATATAAGGAAATGTTTCAACCAGAATTGTCATTAAAAAAACAAAAAGCAATCGAGACACTTCAAATTGGAACTATTGATAAATTATATTTAGAATTTGAAACACAATGGTGGCCAAATGAATGGGAAGGAATTAATATAATACAGAATATAGATTTTCCGGAAAGTTTAAGTGTAAATATTAATTATTAAAAGTAGTAATGAAATTATTAAACAATTTATTTATATTACATATAGAATTCAACAATGTGGTTAACAAGGTTAGTTGGATTATATACTAACGATTATTATCCGAATATTTTATGTGGATGGATAAGTGAATCACATGGAAAATATTATGAATATATCGATGATGATATTATTGAAGAAGAGGTTATTAACTATTTAGAAAAACTCATTAATAATAAATATAAAATGAGTAACTTGAAAAATATGGTACGAACAAAATGGTATTCAAATCCACACTTTCGCGGAACATGGTCGTATCGTGGAATATCAGCACAAAAACTAAATGTAACTAATTTAGATTTAGCCGAGCCAATAAAAAATGGAAATGGAAAAAATGTTATATTATTTGCCGGTGAAGCTACACACAATACACATTTTGGAACTGTTAATGGAGCTATTGAAACTGGGTGGCGCGTCGCACAAGAAATATTAGACGAAGGTAGAGATCATTCGTAATTAATAAGGACACTTTTTTTTAATTTTATACATTTTTGAATTAAATATTTTGATAGCAAACTACATTTAAAAGAATCTATATATTTTAATATTATCTCTTATCACTTTACTTTTATCCGCGCTAAATATTAAAATATTTATCTGATCAATATTTATTGATTTTAGTAAAATACCTTTAATATAATATATTGAACGAGATCATAATACCGATTCATTCTGTTTTGCATATGCTAATGTAATTTATACAATTTGTCTTTCAATAATACTTAATCGGTCTATCGTTTATATATAAAACTTTATTATTTTTTTATGAATTGCACAATTTGATGCCATACAACTACGTGCAAGAACTTATTCTATAAAATTTTAATTATTAACAAATCAACTGATATTTTATTACTATTTTTGAATCATTAAAGAACAGTAAACACTTTAAAAAATATTCTCAAAAACGTTATCATTAACTAAAATAAATAAAGGGAAGGCGCCAGTGTGATTTTATAAATATACTTCTTACGACACAAATTAAGCATATGATTTAAATTAATTACATTTACAGTATATCAAATTCGAGAGAGTGTCAAGAAGAAAATAATATACGCATTCAATGTTTTGAACACCGAAGATGGAATGGTATTAATACACCTGCATATATAACAAAGACACAAACATTAGGTCCACAACGCGACACCTATAAAGAATATAATATATTAATTAATGGAGAACGATATCTAATATTCAAGAATGGCTGAATCAATTATGGTTAGGATTATTTTAGTAAATAAACGCAAACATTATATTATTTTCTCTATATTTAACGCGTTGTGAACCTACAACAATACGGATGGCAATGGAGTACTGTTTTTTTAATTTGTATTAATTTTGTTTTTGCAAATGCATGATTTCTATTAAAAAACGAACCATCACTTCCAACTATATATAGCGTTTGGGTTTTAATTTGTAAGCTCTTATCTAATCGATTTTCGTTGTTACAGCTTTCTGTATATTTATTATTGCTATATTAATGTCTTTATCGTTGGACCCACAGCGATAACTATTATATATCGTTTGTTTATTTTTGTAATTAAGATGTGACTCAATCAGTTTTCATGGTTTGTGGCATTGTGAGTCGTAATGGAAAAGATATTTTATTATAATACACAGCTAAGCAACGATAAGTTCATATATCTTTATAAATATTCCATTAAAAAAATTATATTTTTAACAATAAAAAATATACTTCTGTATGAAGTGGATATAATACCATTCTTGTTGTGATGATCACGTTCTTGATTATAAAACGTCTGGTCCGATCAAATTCAAATAAAATTTATATGTGCTTTTATTATTCCTGGCAATGTCAATAATAAGTATATACATGAAACATATGGTGACTTCATAAATATTTCCGGCAATGTAATGTATATTTTTAAATAAAATAGTCGCCTGTATCGAATGAAGCTAAACTAAAACAAAAAATAAAAGAAAAATGAAATTATAGATTTTAACATTTTTATTTTTAATTTTTAATTAGATTAAGAATTAATGTTAGAAATTAAATAAATAAATGTTTGTAAACGAGGTCAGTAAATATAAAATTATCAATAATAATAGTAGTAATATCTCATTCTAGTTTTATAATTGAAGTAATCGTCTTGTGTATTTCGTAAATAAGTTATGATTAAAATTAAATCGACTTTATTAAGATTTGTAATATTAATAGTTAATGGATTATTATCGATAGGAAATTGTTCAGATTTAAAAAATGATAATATTCTAATAATTGGTGCTGGAAGTTCTGGAATAGCAGCCGCAACCAAATTAATTGAAAATGGTTTCACGAATATAAAAATGTTAGAGGCTGAAAATCGTATTGGTGGCAGAGTTTATACACGTAAATTTGGGATTAATGACACTAACATTGATATGGGAGCACAATGGTAAATCAAAAAAAATATTTGTATGTAGATTTAAAATATTTATAAACTATAAATTATACTTTTAGGTGTCATGGCATAAAAAATAACGTAGTGTATGAATTAGCATCACAATATAATCTTTTGCAAAATGATAATATTTCTCCACAGTTCTATTATGTTCAATCAAATGGTGTTGAAATTTCTAAAGCTATCGGAGATCAACTTCTGGATATATTTTTTAATATAACTGAAAATAATCCGGAACTTGATACATTTGAGGGTTCAATTGGAGATTATGTTACAAATAAGTACGATTTATAAAAATGTTTAAACGAAAATAAATTATTTTATAATTTAACAATTTTTCCGCAGATACACATCCGCAGTGAAAAATATCGATTATAATGAAACAATATCCAATGGCTTTCTAAGATTTTATGAATTATTTTTAGGCTTAAATGAGGCATACGAGAATTGGCAACAAACAAGTGGTGTTAGTTCAGCAGCATATGAAACATGTGAAGGTTCGCAAATGTTAGCGTGGAAAGGAAGTGGTTATAGAATTATATTAGATATTTTAATGGTAAATTATAAAATGATATTTATATTAAAATACAAATACAATGCTAATAAGTCACATACAAAGTATTTAAGCATAAAGAGTTCAATTAAATTGTATAATAAGTCTTACTTTGTTTATAGAAAAAATATCCAGATCCAACAAAAGATTTACATTTGGAAAATATAATTTTGTTTAATACCACAGTAACGAAAATTATAACTGATGACAATTCATCTGTTCGAGTTCTAACATCTGATCATAAGGAATTTATAGCCGATAAAGTTATTGTTACAGTTTCGTTAGGAGTATTAAAGGAACGGTATATATTATACATTCTACGCGAATTCTATAAAATAATAACAATCAGATAAGCACTTAAAATAAAAATTTTTTTTTATAGACATAACGAAATGTTTCAACCAGAATTATCATTAAAAAAACAAAAAGCAATCGAGACACTTCAAATCGGAACTGTTGATAAATTATATTTAGAATTTGAAACGCAATGGTGGCCAGATGATGTTGTAGGAATTAATATCATACAGACTATGGATTTTCCGGAAAGTTTAAGTGTAAATATTAATTATTAAAAGTAATAATGAAATTATTACTCAATTTATTTATATTACATATAGAATTCAACAATGTGGTTAACAAGGTTAGTTGGATTTTATACTAACGATTATTATCCGAATATTTTATGTGGATGGATAAGTGAATCACATGGAAAATATTATGAATATATAGATGATGATATTATTGAAGAAGAGGTTATTAACTATTTAGAAAAACTCATTCATAATAAATATAAAATGAGTAAATTGAAAAATATTGTACGAACAAAATGGTATTCAAATCCACATTTTCGTGGAACATGGTCGTATCGTGGAATATCAGCACAAAAACTAAATGTAACCAATTTAGATTTAGCCGAGCCAATAAAAAATGAAAATGGAAAAAATGTAATATTATTTGCCGGTGAGGCTACACACAATACACATTTTTCAACTGTACATGGAGCAATTGAATCGGGATGGCGTGCAGCTCAAGAAATTATCGATGACTTGTAAATTATAATTTAAATATATTTATATGAAAGTTAAGTTTTTAAAAAGCATATAGTTTCTTATTTATTTTTAAATTTTTATATAATTATACACTTTTGGTATATATAGAAAATAGCCATAATTTCATTTCTAATATTTAAAATGTAAATTCTAATAATGACAATTATTTCAATATTTTGTGCTATAATAATAAAAGTTGATATTATGATGTTGTATTTATATATATTTTTTTCGTAGAACAAATTCATGATTCCTTGTTCATAATTCCTGGCAGCAAAAAAAACTGAACAAAGAGTGATTTGACATCATTTTCATTGTGGATATCTTCTTTTTCTCATTCAAGAAATTTTGAAAAACAAAGAAATAAATGGTACGTTATTTTGTTACAAGATCAGTACTATATGGTGATAACATATAAAAATTAAGCTCCAATAAGTTTTGTTGAGTAACCAAAGATGTGTGTACTGTGTTAACTAATGGAACACAAAAGTACCTGCTATCAAAGGACAATATGGGTTTGATATAAATGTATAATCACTTAGTTGGCAACCTAAAAGATATATAATTATGTTATAAGAACACGAAGAAAAATTAGCATGGACTTACAAATGTTTCCTGGCAAAACGATGAAGTGTACATATATTAAAATAAAATTTACGTTTGTAAGCTTAAATTTTAATTGGAAATCAATATAAACATTGTATGCAAAATATAATAAACAAGAAAAATGCAATGCGATATTAATATATATTGTTTTGATTTTCAGAATTAGATAAGAATTAATTATATATATATAGCACATAAAATTTTTAATCTTTGTAAACAAGATCAGAAAATATAAAAATATTACTAATTAATTTTAATTTAAATTGAAATAAATCCTAATTAATCTTCGTATAATAGATATAAATAATATTAAAATAAATTTCATTCAAGTTTTGCAATTGTGGTAATACTAACATTATTTTACTTACAAGATAATAATAAATTAATAATGATTAAAATTAAATTGAACTTACAATTAATTGTGATATTAATAGCTAATTTATTATTATCGATTGGAAATTGTTCAGATTTAAAAAACGAAAATATTCTAATAATTGGTGCTGGAAGTTCTGGTATAGCAGCCGCTACCAAATTAATTGAAAATGGTTTTACGAATATAAAAATTTTAGAAGCAGAAAATCGTATTGGTGGTAGAGTTTATACACGTAAATTTGGTGTTAATGACACTAACATTGATATGGGAGCACAATGGTTAATTATACCAATAATTAGATTAATTATTTTATATATAATTTACGTATATGCGTTTTTATCATTTTTACATAATGCAGGTGTCATGGTAAAAAGGGTAATGTTGTCTATGAATTAGCATCAAAATATGATTTATTTAAAGATATGGATTTTTTCACTGAAACTTATTATGTACAATCAAATGGTGTTGAAATTCCGAGTGATATTGGTGATTTAAATATGAAAATACTGTATAATATAACTTCTAATACAAACCTATCTGATTATGATGGAACAATTGGAAATTTCATAATAGACAGGTAATTTACTATTTTGAACAATATTATGCATCGGGTTTTGTATTAATTAATATATAAAAATATTATTATTATTATTATACAATTATAGATATAAACCAATAGCCCAAGAATTAAATTATAATGAAACATTAACAAATAATTTATTAAAATATTTTGAATTATTGTTATGTTCAAATATAGCCTTTGAAAATTGGCATCAACAAACTGGTACTGGATATGGTATTGTTGAAGAATGTGAAGGCTCACAAGTAATAAGTTGGACCGGACATGGTTTTAAAACAATATTCGATATTTTAATGGTAATATACAATTTTGTCATTTTGTATTGAATATTCATTTCAAAATATATAGAATTATATAATATTATAGTATAATACACACACAGAAAAAGTATCCAGAGCCATCAAAAGATTTACATTTAGACAATAACATTTTATTGAATAAAAATGTGAATAAAATTATTATCGAAAATGACTATGTTAGTGTAAAAACGTCTGATGGTGACGAATATAAAGCCGATAAGGTTATTGTTACCGTATCGTTGGGAGTTTTAAAAGAAAGGTTTTCTATATAGCATGAATGGACCACTAAATCTTCTATAACTTTGTAATTTTAATTTTTTTTTAAATATAGATACACTGAAATGTTTGAACCAAAATTACCACTTAAAAAACAGACAGCTATTGAAAATTTATCAATTGGTACTGTTGATAAAATCTTTTTTGAATTTGAAACACAATGGTGGCCAAATAATTGGGCCGGCATTAATACCATTTGGAATACAGACTATTCAGACAAGGTAATTAATATATACAAATATTTTTAAATATATTTTATGAACAACTTATAAAATAACCAATTTTTATATAATAACGGTGCAGAATTCAACTAATTGGTTATCACGTTTAATTGGATTTTATTCTGATGAATATCAACCAAATATATTATGTGGATGGATAAGTGAATCAAATGATAAATATTTTGAATATATCAATGATGAGACTGTAAAAGAAGATGCTATAAATTATATAGAAAAGATTACAACTAATAAATATAAAATAAGTAAATTGATAAATATGGTAAGAACAAATTGGTATTCAAATCCAAATTTTCGTGGAGCATGGTCATATAATGGAATAATTGAACAACAATTTAATGTAACAAATTCAGATTTAGCTGAATCGATTACGAATGAAAATGGAAAAAATATTATACTGTTTGCTGGTGAAGCTACACATAGTACACATCATTCAAGTGTTCACGGAGCTATTGAAAGTGGTTGGCGTGCCGCTCAAGAAATTATCGATGAAATTAACGAAAATAATAAATGAATGACTGTATCAATGGCAATTATTGCAAATTATACACATTTATAGGTATATAATAAAATGTATATTTCAATTATAATAATTTGGGGTTTTAAAATAATTTCGATAAATTATAATTTTACCGCACGCAAAATTAGACGTAAAAATAAAAACTCATTCCTTTTATTTCTTTCAATTAATATTTTATTACTATTTTCATTAAAGCAATTACTTAAAATATTTTATAATACATTAAAAATTAAAATTATGTCCATGGCAAAAAATTACAAAATAATATTGTTCCAATAAAAAAATAACTTAAAAACCAAATAATTAATAATTTTCCTAATTTATTATTATTATATTTATTTAAAATAGAATATTTAATAAATGCTGAAAAATCATGACTACTTTTGTTATTATTTAATAGCGAAGCACCAAACCAATATAAACATGGACTTGATGAAGCTAACATTCGTGTACTAACTTGTACATGAACATATAACAAACAAATAGTTAATAAAATTAAAGCATGGACATAATAAACAAAAAGATTTTCTTGTAAAATTAAACTATCTTTATTATTATTATTTCGATATGAAATTATACCAAATCCTAATCGAGGTATGAGTTGTTTATTTTTACGTAAATATTTTATTATATTTATTGAAAATAATAAAATGATCGGTATGGCCAATAGAAAATTAGGTATTTGCTTAAATTCATAATATTTAAATAAACCAACATTCCAATAATATGATTGAATATGTCCATAAGATAATGGTAATTTACTATTACACCAAATCGGTGACATTTGTGTTTTATCATTGCCACTGATTAAATATTTATTTTCATAACCATATGTTAATATTTTAGTTGAATAATTAAATATATTTTCGTGGTTATAATTCATACAAAATAAATTGTAATAATAAATTTGTATTCCAATAAAACATATGAATAAAAGGAATAAAATTAATATTGTTTTTAAAATTTGTTGAAAACAATTAAATAAATTAAATTTTATAGATATAAATTTTATGGTATAAAATATTAAAAAACCAATATTTAAAATACCATTTGAACGACATAAAATACTTAAACATAATGGTAATATTGATTTATGAAATTTATATTGAACACAATAATAAATTACACTAAATGTACACCAGGCAAATAAACTTTCAGAATATGGTGCTGTAAAAAATATTGATGCTGGATTTATACAAAATAATATTATTGATATGTTGGCCATTGCTAAATTATTATCAAATATTATTAATGTTAATTTATATAATTTTTGGACAGATTTTATAAAATATATAATATTTAATAGAATACTAATTACTAAAGCAATTTCTCGAAATGAAATAAAATCTGTAACTATTAATACAAATCGACTGATAACATTTATTAGAAATGGATATAAGGGATAAAATGCTAATGTATTTTCGTATGTATATCCATATTCGGTAATATGTAAAAAATATTCAGCATCCCAACGACGAAAACCACCAACAATAACATTTATATACCAATCAAAATATGTTTTTTCAGTAGTTGTAATTGTTATCGGTGATTCAAATACATTTGCACTATGATCAGGTATTAAATGATTTGCAATAAATTGAGTTATAACAATTATTAAACGACTTATTAATGCTTGTTTAATTATAGATTTATCCATTATGTCATTATGTATCGATTACATATACGTAGATGTAATTTCCAATTTGGAAAATATCTGAAATATACGAAGAGATACATTTTGTTTTTGTCTTTTCAATTTTTAAAGTAAAGCTAAATGTTTAGACTAATAAGGCAAAGAGGAATAATATTATTAACATTTAATACATTGTCTACTTAATTCTAATAGCATTGGATATTAATTAAAAGTGTTACTGATGGTTACTATCTTTTCCTAAACATAATAATAGGATTTTCTATCCAATTGACGACATAAATTAATTATTAGTTGTGGTTCAAGTGAATTTACCTATACACCTAGAATAGTTGTAGGTAAAGAAACTAACTAACAACAGATATGATAACTAATTTTCTTTACTTGACTTTTTACTATACGCAGTCATATATGTTATGTAGCCTTTACCATTGTGTCGGCTTTAAAAAAAAACGGTAAATTTAAAGGTTATGCTAATCTAAGTAACTACTGCCTAACTTATTTCACAATACATTTTTAAAATGTATTTAGTTTTAACTTATAAGAGACAATTAAAATATAGAAGAATATCTTAAAAATTTGTAGCGATAGATTAGCCAATAAGTTTGATATTGCTGCATATCTATTTCTATCGATATACAATTGAAAGTGATACAATGGATTTAAAAATGATTTCATATAAGTACGCTTTAATTCATTAAATGAATAAATATATATATAGAAACCCATTACGATGGAAGCTCCTTTAATATTCTAAACAAAAGATTGTATTGTTTTAACTAATGCTTGTAATAATAATAGTTTACCAACTTATTTGTAATTAATTGTATTACATTATAAACATTTTTAATATAAAAACAAAAGAACATTAACAGAAAATAATTATCAGTGAAGAAAATACGTATTGATCCGGTATTTCATCATATAGAATATAGATTGAGGTTATAAAAATTAGTAAAATTGTACAATTTTAATTTGTACTTACCAAATTCAATGTTTAATTATAATTTCAATAATTTTAATATATATAGTTGCCTTTTAACTTCATAGATTTATTACATGAATTAACTATTATGTTTTAGTTAAATATAGATTAATAAATTTATTAAAATTTTGTTTACTTGTACGCGAAGAACATGCAAAATTTGCAAATGTTGATTGATGAATGACAATATAGAAACAAAATAATGAAAGAAAATAAAACAAAATATTTCTTCCAGTGGAAAGTGGAATGCAATGAAAATGAAATATGACAATCTAAAGGGCAATTTATACAACCGTAAAGACGTATTTTAGGTTATTTTGCGTTGTTTTATATATACACGAATTTTAATTTTAATCATAATTTTAGAGTTGAATGATTTTATAATTAATTATTATTTAATAATTTAATTTTAACATAACTATTATAATAATTGTTAGGTCTAAAAATGTAGGTCGTTCGATTTGACCGTTATTTATATGAATTGAAATGAACAAAGATTTTTTAATATTGATTCTCCTGAAACTATGCAACTTATTTTTCAATATATATTATATAAATTTTAAAAATATTATTTATTTATTTATTTATTTATATTATATATTTATATTATATTGTAATTATTTATTTAGTTTTTAGTTAAGATATAACAACAGAATAATATTATGCATATTTAAATTTCATAAAATAAAACTAAAATTGTCTATATGGTAATTATAAAATCAAGCTAAAAAAAAAAAAATTATAATAAATTTAAAAATTCTTTTTTAGATTAGCTTTTTTTTTCGCTATCGAAAATTATTTAAATAAAAATAAATGTATATTTTTTTATAGCATATTAATAAATTATATTAAATATTTTTCTCATATGATAGAACATCATATAAGAAATAAATCTTTTAAAAAATATTTGGTAAAATTAAATTAAAATTTGTGCAATTAATAAATATTTAAATTAAAATAAATAGCCACATAAATTTTATTTATTGCAAAAATATTAATTTCGTTTAATTTTAATTTAACATATAAAGTAGAAAAAAAAATTAATTCAACTATAAATATCAATTTAAAGGTATAGAATGGAATAATAAATAATTAATTTAATTAATTAAATCTTTGGTTAGAAGAGTCCCTTAATTTATATATATTATATTATATTATATATATTATATGGGGAGCACATAATTTTGGTTAGTTTATTTTTAAATTCAACTATTATAATTTTGGGGCGCTTAATTCAAGTCGCAATTAATAGATTATAAACATTAAAATTAAATTATTTACTACAATATATAATTGCATTTGATTATATAGAATATAGTAATATTGATATTTATATAAGAAGGATTAAGAAGATTACATATAGTAGCTTTTTATGTTTGTATTTTTATATAGTGAAATAATGAAATAATTTAAATTTATTAAATAACATATGTAATCCGATTAAATTCCAAAAATTCAAAGTAACTGTATATTATAAATTGTATAAAATATGGGGCAGATCATTAGGTTAAATTTTGTGTGAGAAAATTTCATTGAGCAACAGTTTTAGACACAATTGATATTATATCATACCACTAATAAAAATAAAATGAGTTTAGCAATATTAGCTAATAAATTAGAGTAAACATTGTTTGTAATGCAAATTATATAACTAATATGAATTTATATCTTATTGTACAACATAAAATTTAATATTTTAATAAAATTAAATTTGATGTTAATTCAAAACAAGCTCCTTATTTTTCATTAACCATTTATTTAAAGTGTTTTTTCGTATTTATGGCAGTGCATCCCTATTTTGAATTTCATCAAATTTAATTTAATAAATAACAACAACACATTTATATTAATATTGATATTAAAAAAAAATATATGGAAACATATAAGATTTATCAATAAGCAAAAATTATAAAATATAGATATACTAACAAGAAGAAAGATATTACGTTCACACGTACAACATCTTAAGAATAAATATAATACTATTATTAAAAATTACATTTATATTGGAAGAAATACCACAATTTCATTACTATATTTTTAAGTAATAGCATAATAGGTTTATTATAGTCTGTGTTTATCGTATATTTAAAGCGATAGAGTAATGTGTTCAATTTTTATCTTCTTGTTTATCTATAATAATACTAATTAATCATGATTTTTGGTACAAAGTAGACATTTTACTTTCACAAATAATCATATTAAAAATCTTAATTCAATTGATCTTAATTCTTTAAATCAAATACATATTGTCTACTGTGTCGCTTCTCATCTTCATTACATTCATTATAAATTATAATTATAGTTGATAAAATTAATATATTTTTATACTTATTTAATAATTATTAATTATATCAATTTATATATTTAATATTTAAATATTGATTGTATAAATACTAATATATTAATATTATTAAATTAATACTATATTCTTATATTATTATTATTATTATTATTATTATAAAGCCAAAAATTTTGTCATTTTCTTTTAAATTAATTAACGATTAAATAAATATTGAGTATATATTATTAAGTTTATTTATTTTGTATATTTTAGTTGTTATGATATTAAAATTAAAACAATCAAAAATTCATCTTTGTAAAATTACTCATAAAATTTTATATTCACAACTCAAAACGTCTATCTGTACGTAATAGAGCAATCCTATATTATAATATTAACCGAAAATAGACGAATAGTGGAAAGAAATTTTAATCAATAAAATTATTGACAGAATATAATTAAAATACTATGATTTGGGTAGAAGGGCTTTTACTGACGATTCCAGTATTTTCACTTAGAGGTCTGTAGGCCTCTATGTGTTCGCGTGAGCTGTGTATTTGATTTGCCCAAACACACACATATCAAAAATTAAATTATTTATTCAATTTTTTATTTTTCAATATTTCTAGAAATTCGCTTTCTAATTTAATAAACCATAAGATGTCAATATCATAACAACTAAAATAACTTTTATAATATAAATATGTATTTTATATTTTATTCCAAATAATGCATAATTTATTACAAAGCAACAATTCACTACAAATCAAACATTTCAATATTATTTTGACTAGAATATCTTTTTTTGGTATATTTATTTATTTTTTTGAGTATTTAACGTTACAACAAAAAGAAATCCACTATATGCATTATACAATTTAATTAAATATAAATTATAGACTTACAATTACAATAGAATAGAATAATTATTATCAAACAATTTTTTTTTTTGGTAAAGTGTCTATCATCGCAAAATAATAAAAAAATAATATGTTTTTCTTATCAATAGAAATATTTAATCGCTTAAATCTTATTGAAAATTTAAATTTTTTTTTAGGTATATATATTTTATTGCGTTCCAAAATATCTCAACCAAAATATTCTGTATTTTTTTTTTTTATAGAAAACGTTCCAGCGTTTTTTCTTATCAATAAGAATTTGTAAATTTATAACGTAATATAAATAGAAATATTAGAATCAACGATTTAAGCGATTACAATTATTTTATTTGTGTTTGTCTTCCAACAAATAATAAATAAAAAAAAAAAAATATATTAAAATAACAACCAAAAAAAAATATAGTGCAAAACAGCGCATAATAAATTTAAACATTAGTTAAAAAAAAAAAAAGAATAAATAAACAATGACAAAAATATATAAAAAATAAACAAATATATGTATTAACTATATCACAAATAAATTAATTTCAATAAATAAGCGTGTGTGTGATTGACGTAAAACGAATGATTGTTTTCTTTATATTCTCTTAAATACTAAATTCATATCATACATTTACTATATTATTTATTTATAGTTTGCCTGCAAATAAATATTTTATTGTGGATAACCAAGAGCTGCCGAAATTAAAGGTTCCCATGATACATTCAAATCAATAAATAAATCTGAACATTGTTTACCAACGGGATCATCATCTGATAATATAGTTATTGGAAACGATGCTGAATCCTATATATATAATTAAATAATATATTTTTATTTTTATAGTCTTTTTATTTTTTAGGAACTATACGTTCTGATAAATATAACAAAAGGGGAGAGGAATGGGATAAAAATTCTTAGTTATTTATTACTAATAATCATGAATGAAATAAATGAATAAAATAAAAACAATAAGATAAAATTAAAGTAAACTGGAAATGGTAAGGCTATAACTTTTTTAATAGTTTTATAGAAAAACAAAATAACATGCGAAGACAGTTCCTTCAAACACTACATCGGAATTATATCTATTGGAAAATGGAAATCAAGGTAAAACAAAAAGGATTAATTACTAAATAAATTACATTTTTAGATTTCCACATTGTTTCTAACATTGTAAGAAAACGTCGAAGATCAGAATTTGTTGCAAAAAATATAACCATATCATCAGAATTTTCGCGTACTTCACGACATGAAAACTCCTACAAAGAAAAATTCGAATTCATACACAAAATGTTTTATTTGAATATGAATAAATGTTTACCAATATACACCACCAATTGTCACAATGCGTTGGTATTCTTATAGACACCAATTGTTGAATTGCAGCACATGTTTTAATTTCCACACCAGAATTTTTTCCATATATACTACTCATACTTGAAAAACTTTTCTCTTCGTTTTGTTTTGTTGGCGACAATGTAATACTATTACCACCACGACTTGGTGAACTTTTTGTTGAACTTAAACGACAATCTGACATTTTTGATGGTGTACTTATATTTGAAGAAGTCTATAAAAACGAAAAAAAAAAAAAACAAATAATAAAAATAAAGTAATTTTTATTAAAATTATATTAATTGGTTATAATTTACTTCATGTATTGTATCCGTTGTAATTGTTGAACTACTTAATTTTCTTAAATTCATATTTTGACTACTGCCTCGATTTGGTGACAAAACAGCTGTACCATTAGCGTTTACTCGTCGTAATGGTGCTGTAAAATCTTCACGTAATGTTATTAAATGATTAGACGTCATTACCAGTGTACATCCAAGGGTTTTATGTTTTTCTTGTAATTCAAAAAGCTACAACAATTGAAATTTTTTTCCAATTTATAATAGGGTTATAATTTAAATAAAATATATTCATATATATAAATACGTACACCACTAGCCGATTGAACTAATGCTTGTAACCATTCTGAGGCAACATATTCATCTGGTGCAGCTAATTGTATTACATAACGTTTCATTAATATTTCAAAACAATGTGGTCTTGGTGCATTTAGTGCACGTCTAGCACCTTTACATTCAGACAATGCCATTGCCATATTTGGTAATTTTTGATGTGCATCGTTAAACATATATAAAACACCGGCTCTGAAAATGTTTAATGTATTGTAAATATTATACAAAATGGAATAATTATATTTGTATTTTAATATTACTTTAGTAAGAAATAACCAGCACTCCATTGTTGATTTGGTTCTGATAATGAAACGTTTCTATGCATTAATGGTCCTTTAATATTTGGACCTAATGGTTCTTCATCCAAATGCAACAGATTTGCAGGTACACTTACAACAGCATAATAAACCCATGCATCGTTCTATAAAAATATGTTATAATATTAAAACCCATATAATGACGAAATTCTATACATTTTTTTATATACATATAATTATTATTATTGTTTAAAATACCTTTGATACTGATGAATTTTCACGAACAAATGCTTGAAGTGGTGCCAAATGTTCTAATGTTAATTGTCCGACAGCTGGCAAAATTGAACCACCACGTCTAGCACATATTTCTAAACTAGACACTAATCCATCGGCTGGATACGGACCACCGGCTAAAAGTACTTGTTGCATATCACGTGCACCATTACTTAATAAAACAGTATTTCCATATGGACCAATCTAATTATAAATTTATTAATAATGAGAATATGTGAATACATAATATATTTTTCTAATAATGTATTGCTATTATGTTTGTATTAATAATGAGGTTAATAACAAATAACAATAATATATACTTACCAAAATAACATCTAATTCAGAATATGGTAAAACAAATTTATTACATAAACGATTACGTATTAAATCTGTAACGTACAATGTTTTATCTGTTAAAAATACTAATACTGGTGTCATATAACCTTCAAAACTGTACCCAGTATACAATTTAAATACCTATATGGAGAGAAAACAACAATATCAGATGTTTTATAAATAGGAGAATAGGGTGCGTATATTCAAAGCTTTATAATTATACTGATTACTATCACTGATTCAGTAAACATAAAAACAAAATATAACGCTTATATAAGGTTGTCAAATATCTCCCTTCCGCCTTTTTGTCTTTTTAATTTCGCGGCTATGTACAAAGCGCTACAGAGCTCGTATTTGGCAACACTGTACATAATTTGAAAGCTCTTGACATAACAAACAAAACGACGCTATGTATGATTAGTTTGGATATTGCGTTCAACAGTTATAGACGTGTAAACATGGAGTTCACTAACGCCGAAATTCGCGCTATTTTAAAGTTTTCCTTCGTTAAAGGCAAATCCGCTAGAGAAACGTTCCGTGAGATTAATGGTGTTTTGGGGGATGGTACTCTATCACTTCGAACCGCGGAGGAATGGTTTCGACGATTCAGAGCCGGTGAAAACGACACCATGGATAAGCCAGCCGGCGGAAGACCTGTGACGACAAATACCGATCAAATCTTGGAATACATCGAGTTAGACCGGCATGTGGCATCTCGTGACATCGCCCAGGAGATGGGAGTTAGTCACCAAACCATTTTAAACCATCTGCAGAAGGCTGGATACAAAAAAAAGCTTGATGTTTGGGTGCCACATGAATTAACAGTGAAAAATCTAATGGACCGAATTTCCATTTGCGAAATGCTGCTGAAACGGAACGAACTCGACCCATTCTTGAAGCGGATGGTGACTGGCGACGAAAAATGGATCACATACGACAATATCAAGCGAAAACGGTCGTGGTCGCAGGCCGGTGAATCGTCCCAAACAGTGGCCAAGCCGGGATTGACGGCCAGGAAGGTTTTGCTGTGTGTTTGGTGGGATTGGAAGGGAATCATCCACTATGAGCTGCTCCCATATGGCCAGACGCTTAATTCTACCATCTACTGCGAACAACTGGACCGCTTGAAGCAGGCGATCGACCAGAAGCGTCCAGAATTGGCCAAAAGGAAGGGTGTAGTGTTCCACCAGGACAACGCCAGACCACACACTTCGTTGATGACTCGTCAGAAGCTACGGGAGCTCGGATGGGAGGTTTTATCGCATCCACCATATAGCCCGGACATAGCGCCAAGTGATTACCACCTGTTCCTGTCCATGGCGAACGCCCTTGGTGGTGTAAAGTTGATCTCAAAAGAGGCTTGTGAAAAGTGGCTGTCCGAGTTCTTCGCAAATAAGGAGGGGGGCTTCTACGAGGGAGGTATTATGAAGTTGCAGTCTAGATGGTAACAGATTATCGAACAAAACGGCGCATATTTGAACTAAATCCGATTACTGTAACACTTTTTATAAAGCATTGAATAAAGAGCAAAAAGGCGGAAGGGAGATAGTTGACAACCTAATATTAACCGAAAACATGAAAATAACTTACTTTCATTAAACATTCTTTGTCATCTCTTAAAATGTGCATATAATTTTTATTAAATATATCAGCCGATAATTCACCAACACCTAAACCAAAATTATTCTTTATATTAGTAACACCATTGTTGTTAACATTAACAGATGAATTCATTTCAATTTCTTTATCAGTAGTTTTCATCGATATATTATTATTATTATCATTATTTTTACAACAACCAGCCGTTTCAATTTCCAAAGCAATTTCAGCATTTAAATCTTCAATTAATTCTTGACTACGTGGACGTACACCTTTAATATATAGATTATTGAATGGTTTACGTTCATGCTTTAATTTAGCTGCTATAAATGTATTTTTTTTAATTGTTGCATCTAATATTTTCTTTTGAGTAACATTACGTAAAAACCGGTTAATTAATGATGATTTTGTTGATGATGCAGATGATGTTGATGGTGGTCTTAACAATTGTTTTGTTACTTCTTGATGTGATGGAACATCAGGATAATTAACAATTATTAATTCATCACTATCATTTTCATCATTGGTAATACTATTATTGGTAGTTGTTGTAATAGTTAATATATCATCATATTCATCTTGATTATCAAAATTTGATGATGTTGTTGTTGCTGTTGTTGTTGTAGTTGTTGTTAATACTGTTGCTGTTGTTGATGATGGTGGAGGCGATAATGAAGATATTGATGATGTAGATGTGGTGATTTGCTGTTGTGATAAAAATGATGATGACAATTTTGAAAATAAATCAATTGAATTCATCATTTTGTTATTATCATAACGTGTTGTTTGTATTGATTTACGTCTTAATGGTGATGATAAATGACGGCTTTTAATTGGTGAAGTGTCTGTTGGTAGTTGTGGTTGTGATTCTTGTTGTTGCTCAATAGATCCTTGTACATTTTGTTTTACATCCCTATTTATTATAACGTTTCCACTTTTTTCTGTTAATTTATCATTACTTATTTTTGTTACAGGTTTTGTATTAAAAGTAGATGATTCTAATTTATTGGTAACAACGCAGGCTAACGGTTCAAAAATATCATTATTAACAGATGGTGAGCGATCATGTAGATTAGCTAACGGTATAGTTTGCATACCGGCTGGAATATTAGCACTAGCAATTGTGGTTTCTTTAAATGATTTTAATATATTGGATAGCTTTTGTTTAAGTGGTTCCGTTGAAAACAGTGTCGGTGCTTTAGATGGTATTATTGGTGATGGTATCATTTGTGTTTGCATATTTTCACTTTCATATGATACACCTGTATGTTCAAATACTGTGCTTTCACAATTTATTATATATTTATTGCGATAATTACTTGGTGTTATTATATCACTGTTGTTATTACTTGTTAATGATGACAAATCAGAATTCAATTCAATATTTGTTGGTTTTGTTACTAGGATATTTGATGGTGTAGTACAATCACTAACACCGCTACCACTGCTTGTACTGCATATTGAAGTCGATATTGCTGGATCATTTTTACGACGTAATTGCTCATCAACATTATGTATATATTTTTTAGGCTTATCATTATTTTTGCAAAGACCACCATCAAAACTTTTTGATAAAAATGAACGTGGCTTATTAACATTACTATTATTAGTATTAATATTGTTATCAAAATTATTATTATTATTATTTTTAAAATTATTATTGTCGTTATTCATATTATTTTTATTATAATGGTCATTATAATTATTATTATTATTATTATTATTATTATTAATATTATTATTATTGTTATTATTATTGTTATTATTATTTTTATCGTTATTATCATTATTATTATTATTAACATTATTATTATTATTATTATTAATATTATTATTATTGTTATTATTATTATTATTATTATTATTATTATTATTATTATTATTATTATTATTATTATTATTGTTATTATTATTATTATTATTATTATTATTATTATTATTATAATTATTATTATTATTATTATTAATAATATTATTATTATTAATATTATTACTAATATTATTATTACTAATATTATTATTATTATTATTATTATTATTATTATTATTATCATTTGTATTAAAATTATAATTAATTTTATTAACATTATTATTGTTCTTCTTATTATGATTTATTGATGAAAAACTTTCGATATCGGGATCACATTCATAAACAGATTGTAAATCTTCACATCCTTCGGGTACACCACGTTCTGGTAACGGTATACTAAATATATTTTTTAATGAACCAAATATCATTTTTGAATTATCAATTAAATTATAAACTGGTAATTGATGAACATTAAATTTTTTCACTTTATTTCTTAAATCATATTCGGGTATAACATTTGTTGTAGTTTTATGTTTTGATTGTTTTAAGCAACTACTTTTTGGTTTTTTCTCTTTACTCCATACAGATTTTGGTAGGTTATTATTATTATTATCATTATTATTATTATTATCGAATATTTCCATATTTGGTTCAGAAAAATAACAATTATCAGTTATAATATTATTATTAATAACATTATTTTTTTGTTGTTGCATTTCAATACAATCACAAGAATTTGATTTTGCTTGTTTATAATTACAATTTTTATTATCGTTTTCATCATTTGACGAATCTAAACTTGAATTTGAACTAGAGCAACTACATTTATAAAACTCATTACTATTTGTATTATTATTATTATTATTATTATTATTATTATTATTATTATTATTATTATTATTATTATTATTATTATTATTATTATTATTATTATTATTATTATTATTATTATTGTTATTATTATTATTATTATTTACGTTATTATCTTTAGTTATATTTTGTGGTCCATATTCAAATACACCAGAATTATCATATTCAATGTAATTTACAGTACTATCATTATTATCATAAATA
Source organism: Bibio marci (assembly GCA_910594885.2). Classification (NCBI taxonomy): domain Eukaryota; kingdom Metazoa; phylum Arthropoda; class Insecta; order Diptera; family Bibionidae; genus Bibio; species Bibio marci. Next base: position 25,202,427 of record OU343116.1, on the reverse strand, counting down.
TCAGTTTTACCATAATCTAATACATCAGAACATGCATTTCTATAATAATATTGTCCATTATTATTATTAGTATTATTATGATTATTATACGATTGGCCATCATTTTCTGAACTCCATGAATAACGACTAATTATTTGCGGTTGTTTATATTTATTATAACCACCCTTATATGTTACAAAACCATGTTCAATGTGAATATTATCAGTTTTTGTATTTTTTAATATATCTTCATGAAATGATACACGTTTTTTTTGTTGACCATTTTGACTACCATTTGATGATGAACCGGTTGAACTTGTACGTGATTTTTTTAATTTACGACGATATACAATATTTTCTGTATCAAATGTTGAACATGTGCTAGTTTGCATTTCATCAGCAATAACATTATTATCATTATCACCGTTAATAATATTCTTATTATTATTATTATTATTATTATTATTATTATTATTATTATTATTATTATTGTCGTCGTCATTACCATTAGTTTTATTTTTTAAAATTTGTTGAATATTTGAATTATCAATATCACTTTTTGTCATTACAAATGATTGTTGTTTTTCACTTTCTAATGGAATTTGACCGCTACCAGATGGTAATAATAAATCTGGTAATATTACGGATGTTTCACCAGTTGTTCCAGTTGATTTATTTGTATTTATACTTTGTATATCATGTATTGATTTTTCATTTGTTGTTGTTGATCCCATATCAAAATCATAACCACTATTTGACATCAATGATTCATTTAAATCACTTGATATTGAATCCAATAATTGTACACCAGAATCACTTGGTGTAGAATCATCTAAAATACTTGCAATACTAGTTGACATAACTGTTTGATTTTTATCATATATTTGTTGTACATTATTATTATTATTATTATTATTATTATTATTACTATTATTATTATTATTATTATTATTATTATTATTATTATTATTAATAATATGAACAAAGTTAAATGTTGATTCATCTGACATAATTTGATCTTTATAATCAATTAAAATATCTTCTTTTTGTTGTTGATTAACATTATTTTTGGATGTTCTTGAATCTATTTAATAATAAATAAATAAAAAAATATATAATTAATAAATTTAACATGGAAGAAAAATAGAATATAATTTGATCTATTGATTTTTTAATAGTAAAATTCAGCATATAAAATAGCTTTACAAAATGTAATAAAATATAATTAGGTTGAGACTATACAATATTTTTGAATATTACAAGTTATACTAACAGAGAAACGGCTGCAATATTGTTTCAAAATATAGTTAGGAAACTCATTTAAGAAACCCACCCATTAGTTATTAATAACTTTCCAAAAATATGATTAGTGTTCGGTTTCAATTCTACATTACTAAGCTTGCCGGATACAACCAATTTGATTATAATTAGTTTTAATTAATTAAATATAAATTTATACAAAAGAATTCACATACAATATTTTCTATTATTATATTTAAAAATCGATAACGTACATGAATTATACAGAATTTTAATACAATGTATAATTAAAACAATTCGCAGACGAACAAACTCATATTATTTTTGTAATAATGCCAAAAATGAATTGTTATGAATTTTATTTTACATAATATATGTGTATATATACAAAAAATCCAAATGATAATATACAGTTTTTCATAATATGAAAATATCCGAAAATGGGAAAATATTTATTACTCAAAGATATTATGTCGTATGCGTTTACAAGAAAAACGAAAAAACATACATATGGTACTTTTATCGTATCATTAATCTTTTGCATTAAAATGTTATCTCTTTTTACAAAAATGCTTATACATAGAATAAGGAAATCGAAAATCTTTTATTTTCCCATTCCACTAACCATAAGATGCCAACAATAAATTTCTACGATATTATAGGGGTTTTATACGACCCACAACAGACTACAGAGTACAGACACACAATATTTTAAAATTAACCCATATTAGCCCATTTGTATTTTATAAGATATATGTTTGATATTTAAATAAAATCCAATCATATTTTCAGTTCGTTGGCGTTGTCTTGTCTTGTCTTTACGTCGCATATATTAAATATAATCAAGCACGAAGTTTTTACTTAGGAATAAAATACAAAAATTTACATATTTAAAACATTATAGTAACCGAAAACGAAGAAATATGTCATGCCCATACTTTCATAATTTTTGTGTAAACTTATCTGGGTTAAATGAATAAAGATTCTGCGTCATATTGTATTACGTATTTGTGCAATTGTGTCAATATTCAATCTGTTAAAGAAAATGTTACCTATATTGAATTTTATCCTTTTGGATAATTATACAATGATATTACGATAGTACGATATTCAATAAATAATAAATAAATTATACATTTACAATAAATATTTAAATGAAAAACAAATAAAAAAAATATACTTAAGTATGAATAAAAGCTTTTATAGCATGGAAATTTCACTTCACAACCCTCTCCATTTTCAATTTTCCACTATAACCCACCCTTCTTTCTTCATTCACCACACCATCAATATATATTTTTCAATTGTTACTTACTATTAATATTCATTTTTAAATTAATTTGTATTTAATTATTTGGAAAATTTATTAACTATATTTATTATTCACATTTAATTACAAACAAATAATTAATTTATTCACAAAATTATTATTTATTTTGAAGGAAAACTTCAACAAACTTCTTTTGTCCACAACATTTTCACGATTTAAGAAAAATAATGATGAATTATGAAAATTGAAATGATGTTGATGACAAACAAAACAAAAGCAAAAAAATTTGACTGTCGTATAATGTCAAAATAATAAAAATACACAACTATATATGAAAGTAGCTGTTTTTTTGTGTTCTCCTATAGATGGCAATGTATTTTATATTACAATAAAATGCGATTTACAAACAATAACAAATTTTAAAATGAAATTTTAAATTGAAAAATAATATATAATTAATATAAAATAATTAAAAAAGAGCAGAGCTATAAGAAGGTGTTGGCCAAAAATATAACTAAATAATAATTGAATTTAAATTTTGACTTTTAGCTCAAAGAAGAACCAAATTCAGGACATCCAGGATCGTAATTGCACAACACATGAGATTACCCAGGAAAACTCAACATGTTTCGTATAAAAAAACATTTAACACAACTTTAGATAGGTAAAAAAAAATTATGCGTCATAACTAAAACGATCCATTCTTGAAGTGATTGATATCAAAATCAGTTTGTATAAAATAATAATGTGAATCGAAAAATATCGTGAATACGCAACCAGCGCAATGCACAAACAGTATCCAAATCTGATGTTCATCAAAAAAAAAGCTCTTAAATGTTATCAGTTTGGTGGAACTACAAAGAAATGGCCTATATTAGGCTTTTACCAGGCTTTTACCAGGCAGCCCAATGATGATCATCCATATATGTGTACATTCAACAAATAATCAAACTAAACATATACAAGTTAAAAGGATTGTCGAAAAATTATTGCCTTCCTCCACGAAATAGCATACACTGTTTTGTAAAGGTCATTGGATCTTAGTTATGGCATATATTGTCACATCCACCACATACAGTCGTGAACTCGCACCATAATTTTAACATTTATTTTGAACCTTATAAAACATCAATAATGATAAAAATTTTAAATTTCATTTGGTTCAGCTTTTTGGCGATAAGATCGAGAACATGAAGTTGTCAAGAATGTGTCAAAAGGTTATCGCACGCAGAAGGAACAATACATTATTGAATATAAAGTTATTTCGTTCTAGGAAAACAATTTTAGTATTTAGGTTTCATACAAACATATGTATTAAATCCAGCATATATTCTGTGATAACATATATAAAATCATCATCCGCTGACTGATCGTAACCCAAACCAATTTAGGAACGTTAAAATCATGGAAATTTCATCGACACATAATACAGTAGATATGTATGGTTAACACTAAGAGGCGAAACATAAACGTATATATATACCATACATTACAATAAACATTTATGGTATATTCCCGTGTATCATTATTGTGTAGTATCAATTACACAATTTGCAGAGATTTCACCATCATAGGAGTATATAACCAAATTCATCAATTCGACGTTTATCTTAATTCGATTATTTTTATATGAATGATTATCCAGCATTATTTTATATAGCAATTAAGGAAACATCTCTTTTGCAATAATTGCAGACCATATATGGTAAATGCTGAATTGTTGTGTATACTTCCATGCGGAGTAATTTACCAACTCTACCGTATATACTGATAATCCATGGTAAATGCCAATATGCTCCATATGAAGTAACATAAATATTAGTTGATGATGATATCATATAGATAAAATATAGTATTCAATAAATAACACTTAAAAAAATCATATATTGCTCTCACGATTATTTATTTTCGTTTTTATTCAAATGTAATTAAAAAAAATATAATTTATTTATACGTAAAATATATAATTTATATTTAAATAAATAAAAAGAAACATATATTATACATTTATTAATGTAAAAATAAAATATAAATATAAATAAATATTTATTAAATTAAATTAAATTAAATTAAAATATATTTAAAAATAAACATTTCATCTAAATATAGTATATATTTATCTATTACATAATTCATTATGTGTCTGTGCGTGCGTGTAAATAGTGTTTCATATATAATAATTGTATATTAATTATTTGTGTTTAAAAAGTAGTAGTAGTAGTAATAGTACTTTATAATAAGCTTCAATTTACATATATTATTTAATTTAATCATAAAGATATATAATTATTTGTATTACAAAATATAGATACCAATAATATTTATATGCACACCATAGAATAATTACATTTTATTATTTTTATCTTAATATTGTTCTATTTACTTCTATGCCGGATTCATTGATACATTTTCTCAGATCAATAAAAGATATAAATAGTATTAAATAATAATAAACAATGAAAGTAAAATTACCACTTATCGATACAAAAACCAAAGGTAAACTTCAAAAGTATCGAAAAGTATCTATTTTTTTAATTTAAATTTTGTTGCATGAAGTTAAAAGACTTGATAAATTACCATTAAAAATAGGTGTAACAATATCTATCAGTCGCAACTGTGCTTCGTGTGTTACCCATAGCTTTAAAATTTGGTTGGTTTACATTTTTAAATTGACAAAGGACCGCGACTCATCATAGGATCTCCACTGAAATTTCACCTTTTTTAATATTATAGATAATAAGTGATATGGAAATATGTATACTTTATTTACTATAATTTAATTGTATTTATTCTATGGTTATTACATATCATCGGTGTATACTCGCGTACTTTTATATATAATATTAATAAATTATATAATATATAATTATTATTTGTATATTAATAATGTTGCAAGATAAGTATAGATAATTAAAAGATAATATGAAAATTATTTTTATAGTAATATTTATTTGTGAGAAGTAAATGAAGATTTAAAATTGATTAATTTCTGTTTAAATTGTACGTTATTATTATATTATTTTATTTTTTTTTTGTAATTCATAAAATTATTGGTCCATTCTTAAAATTCTACCATATACGAAATATATATTTTGGCACTCGCTTTACTATATACAATAAATAATTAATATAAATAATATGGATTCGCGTTTTATATGTAAAAGAAAGAATTTATGATTTTAAAGTTTATGACAAATTGTATATATATGTAATAAAGTGTAATAAAATTATCACTGCAGAAGTCATGTTACTCTAAGTGGATCTGTATCTATACCATATACTCATTAAATAGGATTAAATTGTAAATAACTCCGGATGTGAGCACATAGTAACAATTCAGCAATTGATCATTAGCGAAAGAAAGATGTTTCCTTAATTTCATTATTTTGATATATGAGTAATTATTTAGATAATGGTATGTACAGATGCAAACATTGCTAACCTTTGTGTAGCATCCAAAACACCCTATTACCATTGATGATGAAAAATGTAAGTATTAATATAATTACCAAAATATTTTCACATATAAATTTTGAGAATTGAATCGTACTTCACGATTTATTAACATAAATGCTATACTAAGCAACAGCACTGAGCGTGTTTTATGATGAGTATGGCGTGATAAACTCGTCTCATTCTGATACCATTTAGCTCTAAATATTGCATTTTTTTGCGAAAAGGACCATAAATTAGTTTTATTTGGATTTACCCTTAGTCCAATTGATATTCTGCCCCACTTATATAGTGTATTTAACTCCGATTGCATTAGTTCACAGATTGTAGTGTTGAATTTTGTCATATCCATATGTGACTATTTTAATTTCTCTATATTATTTAGACTACCTATAAATTTTGTCAACATAAGTTAGGTGCCTATGAATTTTGTCAACATGAGTTAGAAGGTGCGATAAAACCCCATCCCATGTGGCGTTCCACGTCTAACCCTTTTCCCGTACAATTGAGTGGGTAATTTTTCTGCAAAACATAGCCAATAACCAGTTAACCTATTCTGGACAGATAACGTGTACTTGCTTCTCCCATAGTGGAGATTATGATTTCTGTTTTCACAGTTTTTTAAAAGATCCTTCTATATGTCTGGGAAGGCGACTATAGAATATATAAGCTTCTATATAGATTGCCCGATTATGTTCTAGCAGCAACCACCATGCAGGCCCAACCTTTCCGCGTTACCTTTGATATAAACGTGTTGTGTTATGTGTTGTACTTAAATATAGAACTCTTGTTTTCAAGATGTTTTCTATAAAGTGTACATCCATTTATTTCTCCAAAATTATTGAATGAAAAACGAGGTTAAACTGATGTGTCTATATATAAACTAGCGCAGTGTGTATTCACAGCCACTATATAAATTCTTTAGAATCATATTTTGTTCTCGCATCCATATAATGAAAGTTCAAAAATCTACCTGTAACAATAAATAGAAACAGACTTATACACAGGAATACTTAATACAGGAAATGATTATAAGAAAATATCTATAACAACTATAGATATAATAATTAATGAAGAATGAAGATTTTAAAAGTTTGCAAATTAAAAAAAAAAACCAGAACGCCTAAAAAATTATGAAACATTTTTGAGTGACGGTATAAAATGTCACCATTGAACCAACTCCATGTCGTAAAATTAATTTTTAACGAGCCGAGTATTGCGAGACGTTACTATAAGCATGGTAAAAAGAGCATCATTAGTAGGAGGAAGTGGATGGGATAGACTATAGATCTTTATAGAGTCGCAACCTTGCAATTTATACTTATAATCGTCAAATTCATATTTTAAAAATGTTATACATATAATAAATTGATTTTAATTTATATTATCATTATCACTACCAATATTATCATCATCATCTTCATCATCATCATAATCACCAGCAACCATCATCAAGGTATAAGTTATGTTATATTCTAAGTGGAACATAAATACATATATGTGGCATCAACCGGACATTCATTACAGTCAAGTTGGTAAATTACTCAGCATAAGAATATTTTTACAATTTAATAATTTGCTATTCAATTATCGAAAGATATAAATATCATCATAATGTGGTTGGTGTGTGTGTTTTCTAATATTAGTTCTTAGATTCCATAAACGGAATTTAATCGGCGAATAATTCACAATCGATTTGCATATAAATATGGTATACCGCACAGCAACACAAAGTGGAAATTATTACGACCATATATTTTTTATATAAAGTGAATATTGTATATTGTCCAAACTGATTTTTATTATAGCTCATATATTGCTCAAATGGGAGCTTATGGCATATTTTAAACATTCATTACAGTAGAGTTGGTACTATTACTCTGCATGCGAGTATATAACAATTTACCTATTGTACTACAATAAACGAAATATAGATGTTTTCATAATTCTATTATTTTTATATGGGTGATTAGGCCACAGTGATGTTGTTTATCTTTGAGTAGCGTCCAACAACATGTTTGCAAAGATACGCGTTTTCCATTTTATCCCATAAACGAACAAATGGTCCAAACTGATGTCAGTGACAAAAATATTCCATTCAGTACAATATTTTGTGAACAACTTTGCATGAATACAATATTTTTGATACGAAAATTTAACTCAAAATGTTGCTATAATAAAATAGTATTTATTTTTATATTAATTGAATGTATAACAACAATGGCTTATATTCCGATTGAATGAAATATTTGCTTATATTTTATGTATCGCTTGTTGTATTGTATATCCAATATTCACTGCATATATGTTATTCTATACTATATCTTATTACTACTGTAGAGCTATAGTATAACTAACTATACGTATAATTATGTATTTGTATATCTATCTATTATATATTGATAAAATTAAAATTTCTAAAATTCGATTGCATTTATTTATAAATTATAAAGTTTCGACGAGATATGCGGTTTGAATAAAAGGAGGTTACTACTACGAAATATATATTATATTAATTTGTTTTAAATATTATTATCATTTGTTTGTATCGCGACTAAAGAAAATAGAATAAATGAATTTAAGAAATATTGTTATTTATTTATTACATATAAAATGGAAAATAAAATTAATGTTATTACTATATTATATAGAGATAATAGACAGAGACAATGAAACGTTTTTCTATTAAAATATATGGACCGCCGTAAGGATTGTTATAATAAATAAGAAAAAAGTATGTTATAAATGCGTTATTGAAGAAAATTTCTATAACTATGGTATATTAGTATAATGTGAACAAATATTTATGTAAATATAATTAAATATATATATATTCATATATAGAGAGCATTACATATATAATTAAATGATATTAAGAATATTTAGTACAATATAAATTTTATAGATAACAAAAATGATATAAATTATCATAAATATTACTATAATCAGACGTAAAATGTATCTGTACATGTTTTTTTCTTATTATTTATTATTAATTTATAATTATACGAATTTATGAAAAGTTAAAGAGACGGACAGCCGCGCACCGTCGAGCGTGCTTTTTCAAACATTTTTAATAATTAATATAAAAGAAAACCTGATATATTTTGGATCAAATTGTAATAAACTCTATTTTATCAATACATATATATTTTTTATATACATATTTAATTATAATATAAGTTGATTAAAGTTAATGATAAAAAAATACCCTTTTTTTTTGTTTTTTTTTTTGTAAATATAAAAGATTTGTTTCAATTATTTATTGAAATTCTTGCAAACACTAACCATAATTTATCAATAGTTTAAGAATTTTGTAATAATTTTAATCAATATAGAAAATAATTAATTAATAATAATTATGTAAAATTACTTATTTACAAATTACTATATGTATTCGTTATACTGATTTGAACCGCGATGCCACTACTTATTTTATTAATAAAAAAAAAAAATAAATCACAATTTTTAATTATTTAATTTTCTATCTAATTTTATTATAGATTTGTTGATATTATTATTATTATTTTATTGATTTATTATAGGTACTTAAAAATATATTATTTTCAAATAACTCGTGTATTTTTATTTATATTAAGCCTTTTTTATTTTATTATAGTATTTAAAAACCGAAAAATGTTTATTATTAATTTATCGATTTTTTATTTTCTATATGTAAATATAAAAAAAATATTTTCATAATTATTTTTTTAATTTTAATTAATTTGATATTATAGCCAAATTTTTTTGTTTCTTTGTATACATTATTATAAATTATTAATTAATAATCATATAATATAATTATAATTTTTTAAAAATATTACAATTATATTAATTAATGTAATCGGTATTATTTTGGATGGTTCAATACTATTTCCATGGTTACCAGCTAAAATTTCGGCTCGTTTTTTTAATCGCCACTGAAACAAAAGAATTATTTTTTAATAACAATTAACTATTGAATAATTAATTTTAGATGACTGATGATGATGATGATGATGATGATGATAATAATGCGATGATAAGATATATACATAAAACCCTTGAGAATTTATTTGTGATTTACGCATACATTTAACAATAGTCGTGAACTTAATCATTAAAATCCTTATTGGAAAAACCAATGAGAAACAGGACAAAGACATTACATAGGGAATATTCAACATATTACTTAGATGTTACTGCTTATGCACTGGTTTTTATGAAGTGCCAACGATAAACGTCAAATATAGAAATACAATACTAAATAAGAAGATGCTTGACGGAGGACATGTTGATGGCAGACGGAGTTCATAGATAATGTTTCTTCTATTGCCGTCGATTGATATCAGCAGTTCATAAGAAGCAGTATACCATATAGATACACTATACTGACGGAAATACATAAATAATATTATCGAAGAATTTTCAAAATTCAACAATAGAAATTAAATTAAATATCTGAAGAAAATAATCAATATGTTTTAAGTTAAATTTTCGGAATCACTTATTTTGATGATAATTTTAATGCATCTCTATATGCAATCTCACGTGTTATGCTAATATGTTTATGAAATAAAAATGGTATGGTGTTGGACGTCAATCTAATGATAAGATTTTAACAATGGCTGCAACTGTACACACCATTAATTAATGGGCTAAAACTAATTGCCTAAAGAAATATCTACTTTTCGATTACTGCAGACAAATTGGTAAATTTTTATTTATATTAGCTCCATGCGCGAAGTAATTTATTAACATGACTGTAATAAATGTTTGATTGATGCCATACACTTCCATTTAGAGTAACTTGAGCTATGTGTAACGCAACAGTAATTTATTGTAGTCATATAGAGTGTATATACAAAGAAATTATGGCTGTTTATATCAGTTACAAAAGCTGTATGAAAGATGTTATTTAATAGAATAAACTGTAACGTAGTATTACCATAAAATATAGTAATATGAACATTTTTTCCAGATATACAAGCAAGAGCCATTTTTCATTAAACTCTTATTTTAGCAATATCGTTATAAGTATTATATTTTCATAAAAAATGTGATTATACACCGTATATTTTTAATGAAACATATATTGAGGATTAAGGTAATGCAATTTTTAAGTAAACAATGCTTACGCATAAATTGCAAAATTATCCTTTTCACATCATGAAAATGTTATTGATCCTTTGAACAGCAATTCTACTCAATTACTTGTTTGCGAGGTATCGCATATCCAAATACAAAAATTATTAGTATAGGCATGTGTTCTTGATCCATAATACAATACATATAAGTTTTGTACTCAATTTCTTATCTAATTTCCCATCAGGTGCCATATACATTCATAAAAATATTCCTGTAATGTTCTTGACCCATAAAACATAAGTTGAACACAATTTCTTGTTTAATTCTCTGTCATTTATAATTTTTGAAAATATCCTTGAAAGGTCCTTAATCCTTAAATCAGTAATTCTTTTCGATTTCTTGTTAGAATTAAAATTACTTGTGTATTTGATCCAAATTGATTTAAAAACGAATGTGTTCCTTTCTTCTCGAGATATATTAAATTACAATACGAAATTTGGTTTAGTAAAATTACTCTTTTCTCGAGGTCCGTATTCTCATTAAAATAATGAATAAAATTGAAATATTATATTTATAATATTGGTTTTTCATATTTTAACAGTATATTACATAAGTATATATATGTGTTTTGTATAAATGTGGATTAACTATGGGGATGGGGTTGCGTATTTATACAATGAGTGATATTTATAGGCGGTATAGGTTAGATAATATCAACATAGTTACTCTCGCATACTTCATTCATATATAAATAATATTTAACCTCTTTATAACCTTCAGGTAGATCATGCTCAAGTACTAGCGTATATAACGCTGTTCGATATAATAAATATAAAATATATATTTATATAAGGAATATTTGATTAATAACTATAAATATACTTATAAAATAAAGGTTTTATCCGCATGAACGTAACGTAAAACATTGTACAAACAAATCAAAGAGTAAAATGTAACTTATTTATATAGGGTGATCCAATTCCGCTAGTGTATATATACATAAAATTGTATATTCGGTTCAATTATGTAGCATCATGAATGCGATTCTATATTTTAACAATACCACTTCGAATATTCGCTTTCCAATCGTTTGTAATATAAATTGTTAAAATAATTATATTATATCACGTCAACTCTAAGACAAATGGCTTGAAATTGTATAACAACGACCAGAAATTTTATGTATGCATATGATTATGATGAAATAAAAATGGACTACTAAGAATCAATCTCTCGGGTCACAAAAATTCACCAAACAATACCACTAATTTATATATGGTTTGTTATTAATAAATTTTTAATTATTTATTTGTTTTATAACTATAGAAACAGAATGAAATTGAGCACCACAAAAATTCAAATCGTACACCATAAATTGGATCAAACTATTTTTACTATACCTATATAGTATTTAATAATAAGCTGAACTCAAATCTATCCATATAATCTCTCTGGCAAATATAAAATTAAATAAATAAATAATAAATAAAGAGAAAAGTTAAAAATTACTTGATGCAAATATTGTAATTTTTATTTTTAACTTGACAAATTGTATTTAGAGGAGGAGATATGCCGCAGTCCATTATATGTTAATGGTAAATAAAATACACATTTTAATAATAAAAAAAATCAATTAAATTTCTCTAAATGAAATATTTTATTTTTAAAATAAAAGTTATGCGCCACACACACTCATATAAAATGAATAATTAAAAATATGTTTTAGACATTTTTTTGGACATTTTTTTCATTTAGGTACTTTTTTTGGTAAATATATATACGAGTGCGGCATCATCGTGTGCGTATATTCATTGGTTAGAATTTTTGATATATGGGCATAAGTATATAAATACAAATGAATAAATATGAAAATAATATTTTATAAATATATGATATAATTTGAATAAATTATTTAAAACTCACCTGATACATATTATCTTCTCCCGGTGGATCTAAACATTCAAATTCACAGCATCTTTCGCCAACACGGAAATTTTTACAAAACTATAACAACAAAAAATTGAAATGTTGTTTTTATTATTAACAGTCTATGTATTAAAATCATGTATTTTGTCAATAAAAAAGTGTCAGTCTACATCTTTTGATTGATTTTTAAAAGTGGGAAAGATTTAAGTGGCATTTAAACCACAGTACATCCATTGCGTGTATTTGAGTAGTGCCCCCGTATCAATTTAACTATACTTAGAAAATATATATATACTAGAAACGATGATCAATCAATTGATATATGCATAGTCAGAAGGAGAAATGCATAAAAGAATTTACGTAAATTTTATAAATTGTCCTATGATAATTGGTGATATTCTTTAATTTGAATACCGACTATATTTAATAAAATTTGATTATATCAATATTTTAATTATAGAATGATACTCCGTGGCATATATTTGATCCCGCCAAAGAACATAATGGTTGGAGGCGAAAATACAATTTTGAATTAGACAAGTCGTACGCGTCAACCAAATATTGTCAAAACAATCATAATCAATATAGATTACGATGGCTTGGGCACGTATTATACGCATGGAGGAGATAATCCACAAGGTAGAAGGAGAGCCGGAAGACCTAAGTCTAAATGGCTAATTGCAGTAAACTGTGATATGAAGATCCTTAAAATTCGGGATTGGAAGACATTGACTGCGGATAGGTTTGGTTGGAGAAGACTAAAACCGCACCTAGGTTTTAATGCCATGAAGTAAGTAAGTAATTAAGTAAGAATGAATTATTTTAAATCAATAAAAAAAATCTTAGATCTATATAATATCAATCAATTTTATGGTCGCTTCAAATTCTATTCATTTTGTTACTGATTTATATATAGTTTTTGGTTAGACCAACACCGGTCGAGGTATATAATAAGGCAACAAAACTTATATATGTCTATTAATTGTTTAACTATTCAATTATTATTGAGGTACTGAGGTTCACATATACAACTATAGACTATTACCCATACTATATGCATCAATATTATACGATAGCACACGCTGTCGTTATTTCTAGTGAATGTATACCATCTATTGAAAAATTGATCTTATTATAAAACGTGTAACGTATAAATATCTGCGTTATATACATTTTTGGCGGATGCAATTTTTTTTTGTGAAAAGATAAAAACTCGGAACGCATATTATTATAAATATAATACACATATATCATATACTTGATGGTATGGTGGATGCGTATATCATAAAATACTCTATATATAGACTTAGGTTATAGAGATCATTATTCATTACTATATACCAACTATAAATTATAAGCTAAGCTCATGTATACATGTCCGTACATAATGAATATATTAAAATATTGCGAGAGTGATATTAAATTATTAATTCTATGTGTCACTAAACTTTTACCATTTATTTTTTATTATTTGTTATTTATATATAAAATTATTATTATTAATAATATAAATATTATTTATTGTGAAAAATGATGTGTAGAAATAAATAAAATTTAAAACTATTTATATAATATGAAATAGTTTTATTTCTATATATGGGTAGAGTATATGAATAAAGAAATTTTTGAAAGAGCTCTACCACCACTATATATATACGGAATTTTTAGATGGTACATATACGTATTTTAGTCATAGTCAGTTTCGAGTGATGTTAAACATCCAAGTTCAACTTTATCTCATATAATTTTGGAATTGTTCGTGTAAAATGTAGTGGCTGGCATTTAACTAAAAACTGTGAAAGCGACAATTATAATTTAACAAATTTATTGACCCGCAGAATAAAAGCTATGTCTGTAGATTTGAATATTTTTTGTTTTACATAATGTATTTGCTGTCGAATTAAAAACGATTATCGCACATCACACATTTTGTGACACGACGTAGATAAATATAAAGTATGTATAAAATCATTAAATAAAATTAACTTACATACGGTGGATCACAATATATTGCTTTACACCATAATGGTTCGGAATGATAACACACACATAAACTACAAACACCTGGTCCTGGAACATACAATAAACCATGTGCCACTGAATTTCCTTGAAAATCTGTACAATCCTCTTCTAGACCAGCTGCGCGTTTACCATCATGTATATATATATATATATATATATGTATGAAAAGAAATATATAAATAAATACTATAATTAATATGTGATTTTATTAAAAAAAATTATAAAAATTACTAACAAATTTTATAAATTGCAAATTGCATAAAAATATTAAATTAAGGACTTTTAGTATATACAAATTTTAGCAGAATCGAAAAAAAAACAAATAATTAAATTTTATATAATACAAAATTTATTCTCGAATAAACCATTATATAAGAATGTATTACAAATATAATTCGTTTAAGCCAATTTTTGTATGAGTTCATGTATATCAGCACCGTTTGAACAGCGTCAGCAATTTTGTAATCCTTTTTTTTTTTTTGATTGCAAAGTTATTTTCAAACGAAAATTGGAAATAAATCAATTAGTAATAGGAAACTATTACAATTTCGGTAAAAAGTGTTTGCAATATGGATTCAATTTTTGATTTTAGCAACTACAAAAGCCATCAAAAAAAGTACCCAAATCCTTTCGTACGCTAATGTACACCTACATATTTATTATAGTTTATAAGCGTTGTACATAGAGTGAGTGTATATGAAAATATTATATGTATTGATTTATTTTAAAAGTTTTAATACTTTGGAATTATTTTTACTGTATAACCATTAACAATTATAATGAATATGAAACATTAAATAATATTCAAGCAAACATAAGCAGCAACAATTTTATTAATTTATTTCATTTATTTTTATTATAAATAATATAATATATCGATTGATTATACAAAACGCACTTTATTATCGTGATTATTTTCAGAATTTTGCAACTACTTATATGTGTTGTATTTACCAAATTGTTTCATTTTATCATCAACCATAATGCTTTTTGTTACTGATATGCATTCACCATTCAGTTGTCATCATTGCTATAGGTTATAATATATTGCAGAAAAACATTTAAAATCATCATTTACTTAATGTAATGACATCAATATCGATATTTCATATAGACTGATGCGATGCGGTTATGAATATTGCACATCATTTATAATCGGCGTGAAAATATGTGAACAATAATATACGTGGAACGGTTATAAATAAAAAATATTTTATTCACCCATCTAATCGCAACATAAGATAAGTATATTATTAAAATAGAAACTATATTATATTCGAATATATTTGAAAATGTCATCATAAGTCGTATGGTGGAAATAGTGCAGGAAATCTAAACATAATATAAATTGTGTTTTTGGGAAATTTTTGTATATAATCTGTGATAATATTATTATAATTTATAAGGAATTAAGGATGTATTAATAATCGATCCGTAAACATAACACAAATAAAATTTTTATATTATTGATTATATATTCAAACAAATTGTCTCAAATTTAAATTGGCAATATTGTTTTTAGTTCAATATAAAAATTGTATTTTTTCTTTAATTTAAATTTCATGATGTAACATTTAAAATTATGTTATCGTTTTTTTTTGTTATAGGATATTCGCTATATATAATGTTATAATGAGTTGGCAACTAATAAATTGCACTTCTTCGTAATGAAAAGATAACACAATTTTTTGATAGAATGAAATAACTTTGTTCATAGTAATGTATTATTTATTGACCATTTTGTTCGTTGGCCCATCTCTTTGGCAACTTCATGACACCAACATCATGTGGTCCGATATCTGGAAAAAAACTACTGTATTGAACTGCATTTTGACATCATCAATATTATTGAAATTCTTATACCATTCGGGAAGTTTTGCAAATTTCAAAATAAATATGTTAATCTGATGGTACAAGATCATTTCGAATACATCGTAGTAAAAATATGTGAAAATTCAAGAAAAGAAATTTATATGTGAAAAAAGTGTAATTTATTTGTTGCCAAACCGAATATATATATATATATTCAGTACATACAAACATTCAAATGGTATTTATAAATCAAGAAGAAAAACATATGTAGGTTGTGTATTTAGATTAAGAAAATAATCTATAAAAATCAATGTGGTATTTTATTTAATACCATATCCATATATACTCATTATTCTATATCATAATAGCCTGTGAAACAATTTGTATTCATGAAATGAATATATGGAGAAAATGTGTTATCGTTATCGGTCCACACAAATACTTGCGAAAGCAGAATTATTGCAAATAAATGCGTCCAAGTAAAAGTTTCAAAATGAATTTATATATTCGCCGCGTATAAGGTAATTATGCAAATGTGTATTTGTTTCATCCATTAAATTGATTTCCAGGCTCATATTATCATAATTATCTCTGGATAATATTTCATATGCATATACAAAGTCACGGCTTATAGGAACCAATTGAAATTTCACGTTAACTAAGTTAATAGTACATATGTTGAAAAGTAAAATTAATATAATAATTTATACATGAACTTTTCCGTCCATCTAAATTAACTGTTTCGTTATATGAAATGAAATGAAATCATCATTTAAAATTAAAATAAATATGATAATAATAATAATTTAGTATTTATTTATAACTTCAACATAGAATTAAATAGCGTATTAACGCAACAAAATACAATACATCGCATATTCATCGTCATCATTTTCTGTTAACCCACCATACAGGGAGCATAAAGCATGCGAATTATCTTATATAATATCCTCAAAGTGCAGTATCTCATGTAAATGATCCATTCATTTAGATCATTTATAGACAATGGTAAAAAGTGAAAAACAATTCTATAATTGCAAACAAAATATTCAAATTTGTTATAACAGTCATATTATGATTCGCAATGGACCAGTGCGATTAGAGCGCATGTAATTTTAAATATACGAAGGTTATTAGTTCAATTCATTCGGTAATTACACAATTTCCAATTTGTTCGTTTATGAAATCAAAACATCGAATATCTTTGTAGACATATGATGTTGGACGTTATTTCAAGATTTAAAACTGCCTTCGCACACACAATGCACTATGCTGACAATTCATCCGTATATAAGAATAATTGTATTAACAAAATTGTGTGCGTAAACATAATTACAGTCGAATTAATTGATGCGGTGCATTGTCAATGTTAGATGGAAATGCGAAGAGTATATTATTTCGGTGGTATATCGATATGCCATATATAACATATTATATATAGGAGGAGCATAAAAAATGACCCAAATAATGATCTACTTAATTCGTTAACCCTTGAAATATAACATACATACAGTTTTTTTTTTGTATATAAATTATATATTGCATTTTACATATAAAATTTCTGATTCAATGGTTAAATGTAAAGTGAATATAAATTGATATATCAAATAATTCGTGACCATATAATATATTATATTAGTTATTAAAAATACTGCATATTATAATAAGTACATTTATTTATTTATTGACGTCATTTAAAATCCAATTTATTTGTGTCAACATACATATATTTGTCACGCATTGGTTTTAGCATAGTATATATTATAATTGCCGCATATATTTACAATATATAATTATTTCAATTACAAAATGCAACCTTTTGTTATACAAACAATTAAATGAATAATTATTTTAGTAGTTTAGTTTTTACATATATACATTTTATACTTGTAAAATTATGACATATATGCAATACAAATCCAATAATAATAATAATTACATGTATATGCAAGGAATTTTGTGCTAAACATGTAACATACATAATTATATTGGGATAAACATAAAATTATAGAAAAATAATTGTTTAATAAATAATTCATTTCCAATCCATACAATAGAAACGGGTTAATCTTAAATTTGTATATTCCACCACAAAGATATTGTCCAACATTAAACCAAATATATATATATATATATATACCATAAGAAGCAATTATACGGTGACTGATTCGTAGTCTGCTGGTGTCATTAAACATATATATAGCTTCATAAAATTTATAACATTTCCTCAGATTTCCGAACAACTTCGTGCCGGCAATAAACTAATTTAATTCCATAATAACATTGCATTTAATTAATTACAGTAAATGGTATTCTACCATAATTACCAATAAGATAGGAAAAATATATGTGTTAATCTTAATATTTTGTGTATATTTTAGTGGATAATAATAAAAGTTTATTACTTTTATCCAACACAAAAGTAATGTTTCATAACGAACAAACTATTATATTATACATTTATTTAATATTGCAGGTATATGTTACATTATAATTTTCGTATACAGAAATAAAAAGGACAATATGCTATAAATACGTGTAATTTACAGGATATTATCAATTGCATTATAAATAGACGTATGGTATATATTTAATTTTTGTATATAAAGGACAACCTTCTCGCAATGTTACCATGTTTTATTTATTCATGGCCATTTTTATAAATTATTTATGTATAACATGTAATATATTAATTTTTTAGTTATTATAATATTACAAAAAATGATATCATAAACATTATATAGTTATATAGTAATACCGCATACGAATAGTGTAAAGATTCAGTGCTAGTCGTATATAGGAATGAATGAATATTAGTTATATATGAATAGATAGACACATAAATATAAAAATATACTATTTTACTGAATATACTTTTAATAGTCTTGATTTTATCAATAATTTTGTGCTGAAAATATTATTATTTATACATTCTGATATGGTTCGCTGCTGCTTCATTATGCAGTATATTATATTTAGGAAATTTCTATTTGTCGCTATATATAATGTTGACACACTTTTTTACATGTATATCACAAAATACTATTTGAATTTTTAATAATTACACAAACGGAAAAAGTATTGTTTACGTCATAGTATAAAATACTGTTTTATTATATGCATAAGATTGCTATGATAAATAATTGGCGTTTTATGACATTTATATTCATAATATATTCTTCTCAAATAATAATTAAGAAATATATATGTAGTGTGTACCATCACACCTACCTATAATTATCAATCTTATATATGTATAGCTTTACATATATTTATCTTCCATGTATAAAGTTTCTATATATTTTCTACGTTGCAACAATATAGTGGATAATTAAACAAAATACATAATTCCAAAAGAAAAATACATCATTATTATACATTGTTTTTTTTATCAAAGTGTAAAGAAATAAGAAACTATATACAAATGAAAAATATCCTTTCATAAAACATAAAAATATATAGTTTTAGGCAAGAAAACATATTTTGTATATATATTATAATTGAGATTTAACCTGAATTACGAGTTTTGATCGAAAAATTCTTGGAATTCTTTGTTTATTTCATAAAATACTTATTCATAGTGGCACATATTATTATATAATGTCTTTTAAAACGATAATTTCCCATTGGATGTAGCTCAGTTATCACAGCAAAATCGACGGTAACTTATCGGTCATCTATATGATCTACATAACATAGCACAATATAAAATGTGTATTTCAATATTATTCTTTTAATCCTTTCAATTGTATTTACTTATATGATGCAAATGCGAGACAATATACCCACAACGAACCGACAAACACTTATATATATACCAATTTTATGGTTATTTACATTTATTTGTTTCTGATATAAATGTATATATACATTTATACTACATGCCGCAATTAGTGATATGACGTATTCATGGCAATCTATAACAGCTTTAAAAATTTCTTTTATATCAATTTCAAAATATCCTATCGGAAACTATATAAAATGTTTGATTATTTGTTGGGCAAACATGTTGGTTCACTTTAAAGCAATCCAATCATAAAGCCATTTTTAAGTTTCTTCAAAGCAATTGAAACATGCTGGTGGTGCGAATATTGTCTCGATTAAAACAAAATGATAATCTGAAGAAGAAGTAATGTATGCGCGGTGAAAGAAATGGTTATGGGTGGGATAAGATTGTCTGCAACCAACGTTTTATTACATTTGCATAGAATTCGACAATATTTTTGAAATAGTGCATGTTTAGGTCTGGGCAATATAATGCCGTTACCGTCCATTCCAATCTTCAATTGTAACACTAGTTGATTGAAGATTTTTCATATTTCGGTTCATGCGGTGTTTTATTTCATTTATGTTGATTATTGCGGCACCTTGATGTGCTGTTCCGTCTAGATGCCTGCTGCGTTATATATACAGTATAATAACAATTTCTATTGATGAAACTTCTGTTTAGTGAAGTGCGATTCGGATACCATAATCATTTGTCCAGTTTATGGAGTATTAATAATGTTTTGACTTCTTGTGTATAATTCATTAGGTCATTGGGCATTCCATATAAAACTATTTTAAGGAGATTGACATTATATGTCATTTTGGTTACAAGTGCGGTTAACAAATTTAGCATAGTACCAATTTATTGTTCCATCAGTGACTTCATCATCTGTTTAAGTTCAGACACGTCAGTTTTCTGTTATATAGATGGTGTTGTATTACCGGCGTGGTTCTTGTTGCAATTATTTTCTCAAAATAATTTCGAAACAATAATTCTCGAAAAACATACGGTTAAATGATGAAATTTTATTCATATTAAAACATTAAAAATAATGAAACGAAGGGGGGGGTGATATAGGAGCAATCTTTAGGATTTTTAGCTTTAATTAAATATGTTTTCGCATTTCCTATATATATTAAAGAAATATTCGTTTATTTATATTTTATTTATATGATATTACTACTATAAAATATATTGTATTCCATACATTTAATAAAAATTTTTCCACTTTGAAATCAATTTAATAATAAATAATGTTTTAAAAAAAGTGAAATTTTTAACAGCAAGATGATGCATAAAATAAATAAGTATAAATAAATGATTACAGAAAAAATGTATTTATATAAGAATAATACTGTTTAGAGAACTCAATCGCTATTTTTAATTAATATACAAGCAGGTAAACGGAATTAAAATCAATATTAGAACTTTTGACATGCTCATACTGTGTTACCCTACCTCAA
The DNA here is from genome assembly GCA_910594885.2 of Bibio marci. NCBI lineage: Eukaryota > Metazoa > Arthropoda > Insecta > Diptera > Bibionidae > Bibio > Bibio marci. Next base: position 25,180,406 of record OU343116.1, on the reverse strand, counting down.
TATTTAAATATTATAGTAACACTATATTACCAAATTAACATTACTTTTTATTTATATATTGTACACACACAGTATATTTTATACGCCGTATACATAATAATTTTATCGATTTTTTCGTTCCAGGTATGTGCTAAACAAATTGTATATGGGTATTTGTATACAAAATTTATATTTTCATTTGAATATATTACTAAATTTATAGGTACACATATATACTATATACAAAATACAGTGTATAATTTAGAAGATAATTATTTTTTTACACCTTTATTTATACTGGCAAATTGTTTAATTACATATATAATCATTTGAAAAACTATAAATTTTCCTCAAAACATTTATATACTAAAGCTAAACCTATATCTAAGAACAGATATAGTGAGAAAATAACAAACTTCGTCGATAGTACTATATATTTGCTAAGTGAGATATTACTCAACGCATTTCCTGTCGATAATTGAGCTGTGCATAACAATGTCTATCACAGTATAGAGTGTCCTGAATTTTTTTTATTTATATGAAACCATAAACTAATCGACTGATAAGAAAAGTTTGAAATTCATTTGATATATAATATATATGGGGTATGGTTGAAAGTATATACGCATCCTAACTATAAATTGATAGAGCTTTCCTTAAATTGTTTAAGTATACAACTATTTAAAGAATATCACCCCAAAGGATATTTTGATTTTTTAATGTGGGAGAATAATTATTTTAAAGTAATTTTTTAAAGGTGTTGAATCTAATTACAGAAACACTTATAATGTTAAACAATAACATATTATTTAACAAATTCTATTGTATATATTTAAGTATGTCAATGTACAGACATGATTTGTATATAGGTGTGTATATATATATATATTGTTCCAACAACCTGTTAACTTATTATATCATCTAATTTACAGACAATATACAAGTAACTTATATTTATATATTTATATAAAAATATACGATACGTATAGCTATAGTACAATATATGTGTTAATCTCAAGTTCTTTCATATCTGAGCGAATCTACGAGGATATACAATATATACGTATCCTTCCTTGCCATACATATACATATAGTAACAATATAATCAACATTAATATATCGTTCTCTGTAATCACTAACATATATGGTATACATTTAACGCAGAAAAATAATACCATATATATAATTTGTATATATAAAATGTATTCAAACATTTGTCGCGGTAATAAAATATATACAATAGAAACGAAAAGAAATGAATATCTTGTTCATTTAAATATTGTATATTTTTATAGTCCTTGTTGAAACAAATATCCTACGTAGGTATACTCGCGAACAGATGTATTATTATATTAGGTGTATGTTTTTATATACTGAACTGGCATCATAAATACGCATACAGTATCTGATCAAATAATTTGGCATAATATATGGTATTTCAAATTCTTCAACAATAATATTACTTGATAAATTTTCTCTTATCGCTATATAAATTATTGATGTACTGATACGGCTACCTTATACGAATATTATTTAATGAATATAACAAATTATCTGAATTTTACGATACATCGTTGATTTATGCGAAAATTATTTCAGTTACTCTGCTTTTTATCATATACGATATATATATATTATTGGTATTTCAATAATAATGAAAAGCATAGTATTTTCCTGACAGTAACTAATTCAATATCATTTTAAATTCGATTATCATAACATGATTTATTACATTATTATACGTATAAAAATATAGATAAATTATGGTATAACTGGAAGACGTTTTATAGGAGCAATCATGCACTGAGTTCTAGATATCTAGATCGAATAATATAATGTACAACGGTGATCGTATAATTTTAAAATGACACATTAGTAAATATCTGTGTACTATAAAAATTGGAAATCAAACCCTTAATCTTCGGATTGAATAAAATTCCGTTTTATCACTTAACCACCTATTTAGAAATTTATATAGAGTACAGCGAGATATTTTGTGTAATCTTTACTAAAGTAGAAGCATCAGTATTCAGTCCACAGAACAAAAACCATATTGGTAAATTTATAAATAGAAATTTATAATCCTATAGTAATGTGATGGCCGATTTATTAAACCTTTTCATATAGCCTTTGAAAGAGAAAAAATAATACTAGTAGGACGCAAACACGATACCTTAGCTGTCTTGATGATAGGAATATTTGTGGATATCTTTCACAATTTAGGATATTTGAAAGCCACATTAGAACAGTATAACAAAAATAAGGCTAACATATTTGGTAATATATGAGTGGCTGTATAATTTTTCATGAAAACAAAACTGGAAATATACATCATAAACAGTAGAATTTGATGCCGTGCAGTGAATTTATGGAATTATAATTAATCATAGTATGAATAAAACAAAAAAATCAACGGTATTAGTATTAGAGTATATGAAACGATATTATGGAAATAATGAGAGGAAAAATTGACGGGAAAATATGTGATACCATTTTCTATTTTAAAAACAATCATTGCATTTTCATTTTTTTTTTTTTGCTGTGTGACTGTGAATATATTTACAATTTCTGTTTTGCAATATAAATTAGTATACGAAAGTATATATGTATCGATTAAACTCTCAAGTTTAAGTTTAGTCATTTCATTTCCTTTTTTTTTATAGGCGATGTCAAGTGTAACAACCGCTTTTACAATTTCACATTGTAAATTGTTTTTCTTTGTTTGTATTCATTTTTTTTTTCCCCATAATCAGACGCAGTTGAGTGAAGTATTTTTCAATTGTATATGTTTGTAAATATTATACACAAAGTACTTATTTATAACTTATGGTTTTATTTAAATATAAATATATATATTTAATATAGTATTTTATGTATTTTAAAAATAAACACAGAATACAGAATGTGTTAGGAGAAATATAAAATATATATATTTGTAAAGGACAAAAGGAATATCGGTGAAATTTATAATGACATATTTTTTTTTTATTCTAAATTGTTAAATTGCTATGTGCAATGGACGTACAGTAAGATTTAGATCACAGTTTACAGAACAAATGAATATTAACGAAAGTTAATAAAAGTTTGAGTTTGTATGAATATTTCATTGTATAGTTATAAGCATATACGATTTATTGGTGTATTGGCACTGATACGTTTTGAATATCACGGATATTTCTATCGTATATGGATATATATGGTATAGGACCTGGCTGCTGACATGATTATTATAATAAATTATTTATGTACTCATATAGTATTAATAAATATATAAAGTCTGAGAAAAAAAAAATATAAAATAAATTCGATCGATAATTTGTATTTCTTTTAAAAAAATTTATTTAGGAAAACTGGAAACGAAGGTTGTTTGATAATTCTGTGAAAAATCTAAAAGATAAATATTATTACTTTGAGCACAGCTGGGGAATCCTTTAAATATGGTTAGTATATATACAAAATTGCAGACACATATGCATATGCCAACTAATCAATTTTAATCGCTTAAATGGAAAAGGGAGAATTTCGAGTGATTGTTTTTTAAATAATATTTTATCAAAGTCTGATATAAATATTTTAGATACACTTACTTCGCAGTCGTTTAGAATGTTTCATATAAGTTAGTTTACTTAAATTCAATGTGGTTTATGTATAAACAATCAAATGGCGACCATACAACAAATTCAAGGAATTGTTGAAATTATGTTATTTTGATTCAGGAAGGCAAAACCGGTAACGTCATAAACGCGTATAGATAGGCATATGCGGTGAAATCTTAATAGATTTTCTTGTATTTATCATAGATAGATATTAATAGATATAGCATTAAAAAGCTCGAATATTGATGGACATTTTTTTATACCAGCAAAAAAAACAAGACCTTAAATATGTGTGTGAAAAATAAATCGATTTATGCAATTCGTTACATTTAATCGTTCATAGAATTAACGAACAATCCTTAAATTAAATATTTGCGTTTGGTATTTGACAAATACTCGTATAGAAGTAAATTTACACTATATAAGACATAATTTATTTATATTATCTTCCTTAAAAATTAACAATTTATACATTCTGGCAATAATACAGACTATATTATATATTTGATATATACATATTTAATGTATCTCCACATACACATAAAGGTATATGGTATAGCCAGTACTATATAGCTATATATATAGACATAGTATATATTGGGTTGTGGACTGTGGATCACTTATACGTATATTATTTATATATTCGTTTTTAAGACGATTTTCAGCTCTTTAGCTGTTGCGTATATGGACAAGAAAACACTTTATTTTATATCTCGCTTTGCATTACAGTAATAACAAGTTGGTTGAAACAAATTAATTTGATTTGTCTGTATCATCTTTCAAAAAATATTGTTCGAATTTGTTTTTGATCGTATTTATCAATTAAACTGAAGACTGAGTACCACTTGTATTTGGTTATGGTTCGTTGGTATGCTTTAGTCGACCTGGATTTCTTGAAATTTGTTGTACTATTTTATCATTTATGGAATCATCGTCTGTTAATATTGTTATTTTGTCTGGTATTCGACCTCCTTGCGTTTTGTATTTTTCTGTGGTGGTGCTTTTGGATATGGTGTTATTGATTGTATCATTCAATAACAATGTTGATGAACTTGAAATGGTTACATCATTTCAACATCAATCATTAGCCATATTCGATTCATATCATTATTAACGATTTCTTCATTAACTCAACTGCAGCGCAACAGTTTCAGAAACCAGATTTTATATTCTCATCTATATATCGCACCAATTTCCAATGAACCATCATAAATCGTTGGAATGGCGAAAATTTCCATTTTTTCTTGACGATTCATGCGCACTGTTTGTTGATTGTAGTTTTTCATGTGCCGAATATACACTAACATCAAGTGGTTGCAAACAGTGGGAATAATGTGATGGAAATTACATCACATGTATACCATATTGTCACGATAAAATTGGAATGCTGCAATTCACAAATCATTGGTGTGTTATCCTCAATGTAGTAGTAAATTTGGACAAAGTACATATTATTCATTTCGATGGATGGCTTGCTGTTTATTTATAGGATAAAAAGGTGTTACGATACGTATACCACTTTCTCCTATATATATATACAATACCATATACATATTTTACAAAGCTAGGAAAACTAAAATTGGCTATGGTTTAATGTTATTTATATTTATATAATGGTATACGAAAAAAGCAACGAAATATTTATATAAGTTTTACTATCAAAGACATTATTTTGTTTATATGTTTAATTTATTTTACATATTACATGAATGTATGAATATAATATGTACAAAGGCATATGTATTGTATTATAACGTATAAGGTATAAATAAATTAATATTATAATAACATGTATTTTATTTCAAGCACAATATGTTATTCAAAACTAAAGCAGAAAATAACTTTCGAATAATACAATGGATATAGAATAGATGTAATAATTTAAGCACGTTATGTGATATAAAAAAAAGCTCTATAAATTTGCTGAGGAATACATTAAAAAGTAATGAATCTCTATAAGGAAAATTGTTTCTATATATTTTTAAATGCAATCTTAAATTTTGTGGGACTTTGTATATAAATTTGTCGGAAGACTTATGCTTTTGTATTGAAATTTGTAATCCTTTCAATATATGGTCTATAAAAAAAACAACTTTCCAACACAGAATATTTAAAAATATAATCTGTTAATTTCTATACCGATATAAAAAAAACGAACGGTATGATATATTATTTGATTAATTTATTAATTTTCTCAAAACATACACTACAATATCGATAAGTAAAAATGAAATTCTCTCTTAAAAGTTATATAAAGACAAAAATAGTTGAAATTTCTTATTCTTAAAATCTATATGACGTTTTCTACATAAAATTTCGCATTATTATATTGTAAGTAATATGTTGGAAAAGAATCCAGTTCAGTTTTAGATTTAATAAAAGTTTCATAAAAAGAGTATATAAACGTCTGTTTATAAATATAGGAATATGAAAATATATGAAATAATATGATATGAAGCATGAAAAATTTTCGGATTTAATGAATATATTAGAATTTAATTAATTACAATAAAAGAAATTCCGTTTTATAAATAAAATTAAATTTGTAAGACTAAAATCCAACAATATATTTTGTATATAAATATAAAAACAATAATAAGATAAATGTCAGAGTTTATTTATTGTTTAGGCAAGCATTCAAAATTTATTAAAATATCAAATATGTTACATAATGTAGCAAGTCATATTTTTCATTTTTTGAAATGCTCAAGAGAAAATTTTGCGGTTCCAATTTCTGATGCATTGTCATAATGAACTAATTTTGATAAATAACATCAATATGCATCGGAGGACAGTCAATTAAAACGATTCATTTAGTTTACTGAATATCGTTGAGTTCATATACAACAAACTTAATATAACCAAAATGGTGCGTCCAAAATAGGTGACTGTACTGAAGAATAGAATTGATCATTATAAAATCTGTAATATGTTAGTTTAACGACCGGCATACATTGAAATTACATGAGATGGTTAATACATTGTACACGAACTTTTTTATATGAAATATCAATTATACACAAATGATATCAAATATGAGAGCAAAACATACATTTATGTGAGCCCATAAATTTTAAAATAATCAACAAAATACAAAATAAAAACGATCTATTGGGAAGAAAATGTTTCGAGAAAAGAAAGTCATTGAATGTTTATGAGAAAGCTTATGTGATGAATATATACTTTATCTGAAAGCACGTGCAGCGGATGCGGTTGTCAACGAATTAAAACCGATGATTTTAATTGTGAATAACAAAATATGGAAAACATTCGAAGAATATGCCGATTTACAAGCATTATTCGATTAAGACAATTAAGACAAAGCACGATGATATATAACAACACATATGGCATTATAGATCATGTAAGTCGCGACTGGACATATCTGATGGGAAAGATACCAAAGGAAGCAAAATGGATGCCGCACGCATGAATTAAGCGAACGCGATGCATAGAAAAGTGAACACAACAAATTGCAAAATTTTGATTGAAAGTCAACAATATTCATATGGAAAAATGGATTTGATATGTATTTAGTGGGACCGTTGTCCATTTTGCATAGTTAAATAACACTGATTTTGAAAACATCAACAAATGATATTATTGTATAAAATTTTTTGGTCACTTTAAACAAATTTCTATAAATTTTCTCTGCTATCGGTTGGAAAATCGGTCATATCTTTTGAATGTGTGAATCGATTTTAAAAATCTCTTCTATGAAAGATTGGAAATTGAAATTATTATTTAAAATTATGTATACAAACAAAATATGTTATTAAAAAGGTATGGTCTCCGTAATTAAAAAATATTGTAATTCGTAAAAATCGATTTGCCGGCAAATTTAGTACGGTGAACACCAACATTTTTTTCCATAATTTAGTATAATTTCACCCAGGTTATAAGAAATATATATATCTACATAGAGGTATTAAAAACTGAAAGCTTCACCACTGAGTTAACGAAATTTCATATCTATGCGAAAAACAAACATCTGTATTGAATGTATTATTTTACTGGCTGAATGGTATATGCGAACATTAAATTATTTAATAATATTGATAAATAAAAATACACACTGTTATACATTGTATTTATTTATATCACATATCAATAGGATTGCAAAGTAATATCATAATATTATTATTATATAATATGATATGTAAAAGAAAAAAACTTTTATCATATATATAAATAAACTGAAATACATACGAGTAATATAAGAAAAACAGATCAGCAGATTGAGAAAACAATATTATATGAATAAATAATGGAAATTTGAATTACATATATGGAATGGTATCTATCGCATCTTTATATATATATCCATCATCAACCTTATATACCTATGTATGCAAACATGCTTATCAAGAATAACAATTTTCAAAAATATATGTCTTTATCAACATCAATTTCAATATCCAATCAATATATAGACGCAGGTATACTTGTAATAATATTATGTAATGTAATGTACCACATATAAATTTAAATTCAAATATACCTCTGTTTTTATATACAATATATTGAATACAAAAACCACATAACTAAAAAAAATGAATATTCTCGTATCTAAATTGCCAAAACAAAATAATTGAATATTAATAAATCATACCTTATCAGATAATATATTTTAGTATGCAAAACCATATTTATTAATTTCATCCTGCAATATATAAATATCGAATCTTTATAACTTAAAAAAAAAAACCTAATGCGTATTTTGTATTTTATCTTCCGCATACATCCTCTCTGTTGCGCTATACAATAAATTCACTATATGAATTGCAATTGCAACTATACATTCAGTCAAATAAGTACCCGGAAATTTGAAATAAAACACAAACAACTTATCAATCATCTAAATTTATTATATCCCCTTCAAAATAGGCCCCTTCTGAGGCAATACACTTCTTCCAACGAACAATCCAATCATCGAAACACTTTTTAAAGCTATATTCCGAGATGGCCTTCAATTCTCGTTGCGAATTAGTTTTGATGTCTTCAATGCTCTCAAAACGGGTTCCACGAAGTGGTAATTTGAGTTTTGGAAACAGGAAAAAGTCACATGGTGCCATATCTGGAGAGTACGGTGGTTGTTCGATGATATTTGTTGAATTTTTGTTCAAAAACTCGTTAACAATGATCGCTTTGTGCGCTGGTGCATTATCGTGGTGCAAAATCCAACTGTTGTTCCGCCACAAATCTGGTCTTTTGCGACGAACATTCTCTCTCAAACGCTTCATAACGCCAAGATAATATTCTTTATTGACGGTTTGTCCCTCCGGTAAGAATTCCGAATGAACAACACCACGAATATCGAAGAAAACGGTCAGCATCACCTTGATTTTCGATTTGCTTTGGCGCGGTTTTTTCGGTTTCGGCTCATTTTTGGCGCGCCATTCCGATGATTGTTGACTTGTTTGCATGTCGTACTCGTAAACCCATGTCTCGTCACCAGTTATGATGCGTTCGATGAACGTTGGATCTGAATTTACGCGTTCAAGCATGTCTTCAGCCACCTTACTGCGATTCATTTTTTGAAGAAAATTCAGATCTTTTGGCACCAATCGCGCTGCGACTTTCCGCATACCCAAAACATCAACCAAAATATGACGAGCGGTCTCATGAGACATGTTCATTTCTTTGGCTATCTCTCGCAAACTATTATGACGATTTTCGAGCACCATTACCTTTATTTTGTCGACGTTTTCTTCAGTTGAAGAGGTCGAAGGCCGTCCTGAACGTGGCAAATCGTTCACTTCTTCTCGCCCCTCTTTGAACGATTTATACCAATCGTAAACTTGAGTTTTCGACATGGTTGAATCACCAAATGTTTTTTTCAACATTTCCAATGTTTTGACACAAGAAATTTCGTTTGAAACACAAAATTTCACACAAACTCTTTGATCGATATTTTTATCCATAGTAAAAATCGCAACGCACACAAAAGGTTGACTTGTTCCTAATGACGCCGTAAGCAAACTAAATCACACATAGCAATAAAAATTCACAGAATGGTGGCTGACAGTTGTGTCAACCTGAGAAAAAAATTTTTTTTAAATATTCTCAGAGAGAAAATTAAAAATGAGAATTTCCGGGTACTTATTTGGCTGAATGTACATTTAACGCAAATGCTATATTTATTTATATTATCAAGATCAACAACAAAACTACGATAATATATTTTTAGCAATGCGGTTTTTTTTTATAAAATTTAATTTAAAATAATAATTTTTCATACAGAACAACAAAAATTTTAAAAAAAATATTGAAATGCAAGAAAAATATAAATAAAAAAAAATTTAGAAACAATAATACAATGAATAAAAAAAAAACTAAATAAATAAAATAATAACTGATATAGGTCAGGGGTCAAATATAATAATAAGATTCAATGTTATTATAATATAAAAAGATTTTCATTTGTATATGCGAGAGCATATCCTATTTCATTTATTATGAAAAATATTTATTGAATTTTACATTCCAATTCATAATAAAACATTAATTTATACTGACTGGGTGGTTCAGTTAAAAATCTATATCATCATATTTATTATAAGTGTGCGCACCATCATATGGCATTATGTAAATAAAAATTAATTAAATTATTTTTAAACAGTATTTTATTACTATATATATAAACAATAGTAGAGGTATCTAAACATTAATATGTTACGAGAAGAGGATTTGCGTTTAGTTTCATCTTATTATATGTATAAATAAGAAACAATTTAATTTAACAAGAAATTTGTCAAGCATTTGTATTGGTGGCCGGACAATTGAAAGTTAAATATTATATAAAAAAAATATTTTCTTATAATTAAAATATCGATTTTTGAACGAAAGGTACTCCGCGGCATATTTGGTCAATAGATTAAGATGGCTTGGACACGTAGTACGCATGGAGGAGGTACGTGTGCCCAAAAAAAGGAGAGACTTAAGGCAAAGTAGCTAGATGCAGTAAATTGTGATATAAAGATACTTAAAATTCGGGACTGGAAGACATTGACTGCGGATAGCTCAGTTTGGAGAAGCGTGTTGGATACGGCTAAAACATCACCTGGTTATAAAACCATGGAGTAAGTAAGTAAGTAATTACAATATCGTTTCATATACAATATTACAATATATATATAATTTCATTGAATAAATATTAACAGAGTTATGATATACAGATTTGTAATTATATAATGGAGTCATTTTTCTATCTATTTTAATTTTAATAATCACTTATTAAATTAAACAGTTTTTTATTTAATTTATATGAAAATAAACTCAAAAGCATCCATTAATGTTTAGCTTTATGTAGATAAAATACTGAAATACTACTAATATATATATAGAATTGCGTAAACAAACACATTAACCTAAATTGAATAATTATACAATTGAAAATTGGTTATCGGTTACCGCTCATTTATGCGATGGAAAATATTCAATATGGTAAACTATATGCAGGCACTATGGACTAATCACCTATATATAAAAATTATAGAACTATGAAAACATCTATCTTTCGTTAATTGCAGTACAATTGGTAAATTGTTATAAACTGCTGTGCGGAGTAATCCACCAACTTGGCTGTAATGAATATTTAGTATAGATGCCATAATCATCACTTGCGGTAATATGACTTCCTCATCTAACCCATACAATAAATAGATACACAATATCACAACAATTTTAACTTTCATTTGCAAAGCAGTTTATATATAATAGTTTAGTTTCTTCTATATATATGCAAAATTTTACGAAAATACGAAATTATTTATAATTATTCGTATCCTTTTTCAATCCATTTATTTTATTTATAAACAATTTATTTATACCAACGAAATCTATACAGACGTAAAGTTTTGTTTAATATTTAGTATATGATATAGTCACAGCATAATAACACAAATTTGATGAGAAAGACAACTAAATGATAACGGTTGATTAGGTTAATTATTAGATGAAGTAAGAATTATTATACGGCATAACTGCGTACCCTTATTCAAATAATGTCCTTATATACTGTTAAATAAATAATATTTCATCCGATTTTCCATAATTTTAGATGATGTGAGAGGAATTATTCAAGTACCCATATAAAGCTGCATTTGCATATAGTAAAGCTTTTATATATTTTGGCAATTAACTGTATATAGTTCCTTGAAATGGTCAATCTTTACAACACATAATAGAAGGTTTAAAAATAAACTGCACACGGTAAATATATTTTCTATACACAACTTAAACAATTGTATATATTTTATTATTTTTCTGCTATTTTGTATATATTTTGTATATATAATTTTGAATTAAAAAATTAAGATTTTAAAGAAAAACAAGACATAAATTTATGTACTACTAAATTAATTTAATTAATGTAGAATTCAAAAAAATATATATACTATAGAAGCAACACATACACATTTATGTATAAATAATAAATATATCAATGTCAAAGTGTCTAACTCTCAACATTATGCATATTATAAAATTAAAAGTATTTAAATATATTTTGAAATTAACGTAAAACATAAATATAATTATAAGAAATATTAGAGTATATAAATAGCTCTAGGGTTAATAGGAGCCTTTTTTAAAATTGTAATATACTAAAATTAGTTATAATAATATCATATAGTCACCCAAATATTATAGCGGTGTACGAACAAAATTTATATTTTTAATAATATATTATATCTTCAAAGATAAAAAACGTTGTCGATTCAGATTTTACAACCAGCAAAATTCACCTATATCTGCTACCATTATTAAGTTATTCGCAATATTAAAATGGTCAATGTAACACTTTTTTCTCCGATTTTCAATGGTCTAAATCTCTATATGCGACATATAAATTTTTCTATTGCGTATAATTGATTTTGATAATGATAAAGCTATACAAATTTTTAATGTTTTAAAATTAACAATTGTTTCGGTACAACGCAAATTAACGAAATAATTATATATTATTACGTCCAGAAATTGATTATGTTAATCGTAACAAAGATCTTATTTATGTTACAGAAAAAATAATTTCACATGGTTTGCAAAATTAAAAGGAATGATGTCGATAGCCGAAAAAGATAATAAATATATTTATGTGGTGTGTCACGGTGAAGAAATGTTTGGTTCATTATTTTTTTTGATGAATTGTATTAAAAATGAAAATGGTATAGTAAATTTGTACGTCTTATTCATATATTTATAAGACAATGCTATTGAAAAGTTTAAAACATATATTTGGGTAAATTACATAAAAATCTATTGAATTCACTTTTTTCTATAGTGTAAAATAATATTATTGTATCTGTATAGAAAAAAAAAATAATTCCATTTTCTGATCTATACATTTAAGACGATACAAATGCAATTACATTTCCATATTTATATTAATTCTGCTCTCTTAAAGTTATAAAATAATAATTTACGTAAACTGATATTTTTTTAATATTATTATTATTATTATTATTATTATTATTATTATTATTACAGAAATTTTGCAGAACGCACATAAATATTTTGTGAAAATATTTAAAAGCATATAATTGTATCCATATAGGAGCAGCGCATATAAATATATTCTCAAAAGAATTCTTAAAATATTGGTATAAATGGAAAATGTTAAACGTTGCGCACGTTCACATTAATATATACCATAGAAACAATTTTCGTTTTTTATTTACTTTATATTTTTTATCATTTAATATATGCTTAAAAAATATAAACACATTGAAAATTTATGCTTAGCTATTTATTTATATAAATTTTTCTTTTACAATGAAAAGAATATAGTCATTTTGAAAATAGAGAAAATAGAATTAACTTTATAAATGACTAATGAATTAACAAAAATTTGAAAATGTGAATGCGCGTATATGAAGTAACTCCATATTATCAGTTTATCTTTAATTTTGTACACAAAATACGAACTGTAAATATATATACAAATAATTTTTAGATAATCCAGTAATTTAATTAAAATTAAAACACGAAACATAATAAAAATAAAAATACATACACTCTAGAATCTAGATATAAAAATATTATTTACATATTTATTTAAATATGTTTTTTGTATATCATCTACATATAAATTCACACGGGTGTAATTTCAATTTCCGTATATTAAATATATTAAATATATATAATTAAAATGTAAATTAGACTGTTCCTCAAACGAAAAATATTCATGTACATAACGTACAACGTATAATTGTATAATTGTGTATTGGCTAAAAACAAATTAACAAGAAATCGCGGTATTTTTTTAGTATTTCAAAATGAAATATAAATAATAAATATTCATATATTTACGAAAGCTAACGAAAAAATATATATTAATTGTAGTTTTAATGTCAAATTATTTCCTATCGACATATATCGCATCGCTTTATTATGCTATTACATTAAGAAAAATGTGTCCATGGCAGGGAAAATCGATTTGTTATTACTCTATAATTTATAATATCATATTTACTTTTAACATATAACTTTGTTAACAATATATTATAGTTTAAAAAATATATATCCTACTCTTAGATGGGAGTGCTTTAAAATAATATTCCCTTTGTATATGTTCACATCGTATAAATTGTTTTAACATCCGTATTTCTATACGACAACAGTTTTACTTAATTTTACATGCCCCACCATTAGTATATATGTAACAAATTGGAATATAGCATCGCCTAAAATAGAAATCCGCAAGTCGTTGGAATCATTGCTTTATACAGTTAATACTATTATAATAAAACGAATTTGATAATATCGATTATAATCAATGTGAATCCTGTTTTACTCCAACGATAATTTAAGTCAATGAATATCTTTTAATATTCCCAATGAAAATCTTTGTTTATAGACTGCGTTCGAAGTCCACGAATAACGTAAATATATATAGAGTGTAATTTCACTGCGACTGTAAGATAATTAAGAGCCATACATGTTTATTTGATTAGTCATATATATTCACATATATATTATCGAGAGAATCGGTTCGATCTATTTTAAAATATCCTTTTATATAAAATATTGTTAATATCGTATTCGTATTATCTCATCCATAAAATTTACCTCATAAAAAATACTAAATTTCTATATATAAAATAATATATTGTACTGTACAAGCATAATTTTCTGCACAGAGAAAAAAATTCAATGAGGATTTATCCGCTAAAGTGTTATCATTTAAATCACAGGTTGTATTATAAAACGAATTTTACTGAATGGTATAATAATTAAAGTTCATTCGATTAGGTAAATTTTTGATATTTTTTTGCCAAAACTTATACGGACGTTATTTCGATACATCTTATACTCGCCTCCATGACCTTAAGTGTTGTTAGTTTATCGATATAAACCATAACATAGTCGAAAGGAAAATAATCTGTGAAATTACAAAATCTTGGAGGCCGTCAATGCACAGATTTATTTTGTCTAAATAAATTAATCATTTGATTTCGTTTTCAATAAATCGATTGTTGCATCATCTTCATCGCGATGTCACTGATTTTTCGAATCAAAAATTACTATATAAGTAATCATCGAATTAAATATATATTGTACGTCAATTTTATTTATTTATACGTTGCCATGAAACCAAAGACGAGCCTTGCCACACTCAATTAAATTGTTAGCGGCTATAATAAATTTTGCGAACTATGACAATAGATTTTTTAAATAAAATTCCATATTAATTACAAACGTTGTTACATGAAATATACGTTCCATATGATGATTTGTGATTTGTAAGGCAAAATTAAGTATGAATTGAAAAGCGGCAGTTATCAATATTGAAAAGTGAATTATTCTTTAAAAACACACCATACAGAGAGATAGAATACCGATTTAATATATAGATTAGAAATACATAATTACAACAATTTTATTATATGTCATTATATATGATGATAAATTAATGTATTAATAATATGTTTTATGTGTTTCTAATTTATGGAAAAACATTGTATGTGAGTCACAATTATTACAATTATTGTAAAAAAATAAGGTTTGTTTTTAATATATATGTAAAATAAATATGGTATTTATTTTACCTTTAACATTTTGTTTATAAAGTACTATATGAAAATCAATAAATTCCGTATACCCATAATTTTCATATATGGTGTCGGTATACGAAAGTAAATAAAATGTATCTGTACAAAAGTCAAAAAATATATAAGGAAATCAATTAAATATCAGCATATTGGAATATTATTTCATTTAACATTTTTTACATTTAGTTTTAAGTTTACCATCCATCCAACACAAATTAACTATTTAGCATTTACAATGTTATAGTATCAATATTACAATTTATCTTTTAAATTCTATTAGGTGTTTACCCTGAAATCCTGTTTACTATTATATCACACGCAAAACTATTTATATGCATGCACTTTTTTTACTGTACAATCTTAGCACTAAAACACCTCATTTACTTGTTAAAATTTAGTGTGATTAACAATGAACATGTGCAATCACATCGTTCTGACCACCGCGATACGATAATATTAAAGACAATGGGCTGATGACTGGATTACGTTAAAGGAAACAAACTTCTTTCTTCGTTCTCAGCGACTACAATTAATATACCGAAAGATTAGCGAAAATAGTGTGGCATACGAAATGCCATTAAAATACCAGATATTTAAAATAAATTGATTTTTTAACACACACGCACATAACAAAGGCGGCTGTCAAGATAAACACCCAAATATAAATATAAAATAAATCTATATAGTAATACACCCACAAGTAAATTACATTATATGTACTATTAAAATAAAATCAACTGAATAATTTTCTGTTTTTCTATATCATAAATATTATTGATTTAATAAATATATTATATATTTTTTATTGACATTTTTACACATATACGCGAGTATTAATATACCTTTTAAAACCAAACATTGTAAATATTTCAAATGGAAATAAAATAATTTGTTTTAATTTATTGTGAATAATAAAAGTTCTTAATCGGAAGGCTAACGAGTTCTATTCCGCCGCGGTATTTGTTTATTTATACATATATGGAATCAAAAAGTAAATATCTATGATAATATATGATATTGGACGCGCTGCTATTCGCAGAGATTAAAAATGTTTCCACAACACTTGTCTCTGTTTCTAATATATATATAGCAAATAAATTGTAGACATTATGTTTTGCCTCTACAGTGAACATTTTATTTGACAAAAGTGTATAACTTTTAAATTTTATACTCAATCACTTTCACAAAATGTTCCTACAAAAAATTTTCCATTATATATTTCATTTAATTCAATCAATTGAATGCACAAATGTGTTCATAGGCCACCGTCTGTAAAGTAAGTATATATAATTTAAAAAATGTGTAAGCAAATTGATCATTTTTAGAGATCCCCAAGCAAAATTAATATATAATTTGGATTTTTGAACTTCCGCAGTGCGTAAATTATATTGCTATAATATTTCAGAGTAATTTATTTGAACTGTGTGTGTTTAGCGGCGTATACAGTTTCAAAATTGGCGCAATATATAAGCATAATAATATCACATAAAAATAACAAATTATTTATACTAAACTGCAAATTTATAAATTATTGATACCCATAAATTGATTTTTATATTATTTTAGGTCATTTTGTAAATAATTGATGATAATAAAATTATATATATAGAACATCATTTCCAAATACATCATTTTTAAAATCGCGGTCATTTTATAAAAGTTCAGTAAAAACATTATACCAATAATATGTAATTATTAATTAAATTGTATATTTTGCACTGCTCATTTTTTTTGACCTCTTTTTTGGCTAATCCAAAGAAATTGCCAGCATTTCATCTTTTTTTTTTTATGCAATTCATCATTCGATGTTTGGTTTGTGTTGGTTCGCATCACGTTTGGATCAGTGACAAAGAGTGAAAAAATGTTTTCAGATCACAAAATCACTATATTTTTATGTTAGCCGAGGCGAACCTAGACTATATACACTATGAAATAAGATTTGAATGTCAATTTACTAAATTTGAATTACAAAAATATGAATTTGTCATCTTTCAATTTTTGCATACGCACGCAGAATTGCAAATTATAATCAATTTCCAATTTTTAATATAGAAGAAATTTTTTATTTTCACTGCAAAAAGATATGATTGATTTTTTGTTTGATGTCAGTGAAATTTTCCATGGAATAATTGTAATGTATAAATTGTTAGTATCACATATATGGAGCTTTATACACAATCACAACTTTGCGAAAAAATTTAGTTCAGTTAACACCGACAATTTTTTATTCATAATTTACTAGTACTGTAAATTAATGTTGATCGTATTTTTTAATTAAATTCAAAACTTTATTGTGAAAATGTGTGTACATCATAATTTTTTATTGTATTGTCTATCGCTAGCCACAACTTTATGGCAGCATACGTGTTCTATGCGTCGAAAGAACTACGCATCTTTTGATATGCTATTCAGCAAATCGATTAAATTTTTAGTATCTTCTTAAGATTTGAAGCGCTACTTAACCAGGTCGCTAAGTTTCATGGATTGGAGCAATATCTGTTGAATATGACGGATGCAGTAAAAAATCTTATTACATCGTTTCCAAGTAGGTTTTGATCGTTTTGGCAACATGAGTCGCTGTAGATTTTTTTTACGTTTCGGCTTTACTGTGTACTGTGTCCATTTTTCATCGCCAGTGATGCTATTAAAATCGCCCGTCAATATCTCTTCAATTCTTGAGTGCATTGAAACATTTGGAAATTGTTGTGCGAACAACATTCAACAATTCACCAAAAGTTCATCTTAAGTTTAACATATGAATTTTGTTCGATTAATATTTTTGCGCTTCAAAAACAAATGAATTTCATTGCGCTTGATAAATTTATATTACAAATGTTGTTTCCGTCATGTTAAGTATAGTGAATCTATTTAATTAACACACATGATACATAACAATTCGATTTGATTGTGGCTTTGAGTAAATAAAATAATCTCCAGAAGGAAATTTTGTTGTTTTTGCGGTATATACCATATAATTAAAGATTCATTTTTCACATGAATCTCAGTGAAGATTTTTGGCTACACGAAATCAAGCTATTTTTAGGAATGCAGCACAAATTCACATCATCCGCACATATTCTCGATAGTATTACCAAATTTAAAAAACTAACGTTAATTGGTTGCTTCTTTATTCGTTGTTGGGATGGCCGACGTGCAGCACAAATTCACATCATCCGAACATAATCTCGATGGTATTACCAAATTTAAAAAACTAACGTTAATTGGTTGCTTCTTTATTCTTTATTATATACACTATTCACAATACCTGAATCAATCAGCAACTAATTGCTGATATCGTTATCACATAAATATTATTAGAAAGTCATTCTGGCGATTATTTTTACGGACACATACTATAATTATATTTGTTATACTATATTTAGTTATTAAGTAATTAAAAAAAAAAAAAAAAACTAAACCATATGTAATTATTTATAAAATGACCTAAAAATAATACAAATAAATTATTATAAGCGCATTAATTAATTTTATGGTACACTCTATATAATAAAATAATATTACAAATATTATATATATATTTATGTATTGTATCATTTTTTATTATTAATTTTATATTTTTAAAATAGTATTCAATTTAAAATATTTAAATCTATGAAAAGCAAATAAGTGTTAACCGCGCACCGGTAATTCAAAAGCATTTAAATAACATTTGTTATAACAAATAATAAAATAAAAATATATATAAAACATATCGAATGCGACAATTTAATACCATACCCTCTCAGCAACATATTATCATAATTTATTATTATTATTAATATTATTATTATTATTATTATTATTATTATTATTGTTAAGTGTTTATCATAAAATGTTGTTTCATATATAATAATATAGATATAGATACTATATATATATTATACTCTATCTATACATATATATACTATTTATATACATACTTACAACATTCAAAAATATCTAAAACAACAAAACAGAAAAAATCATTAATCTAAATTTATTATTAATATAAATAAATATATAGTGTAGGTATTATATATGGAAAAAAATAAATATATACATAATTTTATATATATTGTACCAATACTAAAAATGATGTATATAATAATTTCCATATATATATAAAATATAATATTATCTCTTATTATATACTATAAAATTAAATTAAAAAATATCTATACAGGCAAATAAATATATAATTACTTACCTACATAACTGATTAATATACTTAATAATGTTATTAACATATGCATTATTGATGCCATTTCTAATATGTTACGGAACTAAAATAACTATATTATTATATAATATTATCCTATTTATCTGCAAATAATTATTTTAATTTATTATATATTATATAATATTATACTATTATACGTATTTAATAAAAACCGCAAATCATAAAACACAATTATTTAAAAATAATTAATTGAATTGATACATACACGTTTTTTTAGAGGAGACACAAAATCATATCTTATATATTACATGTATTTCTATTAACTCTATCTCTTATCGCTATATCCATTAATTTAATATTGATATTTATTTTATGCAATTATAATTTATTTATACAACACAATAATTTCTTATCGCATATATATTTATTTTAATAATACGGGTCACACAAAGTACTTTTTTTTTTTCATCAACAATATATATCGCAATATAATATGATTATTTATTCCGACACATACATTAATTATTTAAATTTTTATTATTATTAATTAATATAAAATTATTGTATATATATATATTATTTTTATAAAAATCATTATCACAACACAATATTTAATTAGTTAATTAATTGAATTTATCGTCAGCAAAAATAAACCAAACAATTTGCGTTAAATTCTTCGCTAAAGTTAAATATATTGTAGAATGATTAACATTTTATTCTATACATATGTAATAATAACAAATATATGTATTAAATATTTATAGATAATAATTGGAAATGTACCATATATATATCATTTTATATTTATTATCAAATCACATATATAGAATTTATTTTTTCACATTTTTTAAAACAAACAATCAATATCATAACAGAAAAAACAACATATTGCAGTCAAAACGTACCGTATTATAGTAAAACACTATTTTATATACAATATTATATATATAAGGAAGTATATACACTTACACACGTACGTACAGTTTAATATATATACACATTATTAATTTATAATACAAGTAATTTTCACAACAATTTTCCTATTGCATATAGGAATAAATTTGAATATTTTACAATACATAAATGGAAAATAAAACTATTAAATAGCAATTATTTATTTGTTTGAAATTTAATTAATTATTAATATTTTTAAATTTATTATAACGACACAAAAATGCATATATATACGGAGTGTATATAAAATAATAACACACACACACACACACACACAAACACACACGAGTGAGTAATGAAAATATATTTTTCTATTTTCTTTTCAAATACAAATTTTATACAATATATATTTTTTATTTGACATAAGATAATATACGATGAATCGGCTCATGTCTTTACCATTTGCGGAAAATTCTGCAACTGATATACCGAAAATGAAAATACTGCATCGTTTTTATCGTTATATTATGTATAATATTGTATATAAAACAGTTATATACATATAATTATGTATATACATTTCTCAATTTATATATAGTGTACGAGTAAAGGCTACATGAATATTTACATATGTACCTACATCACACACGAATGCTACATGGTTTGAACGGAATGAGTGCTTCAACATATATAGAGTTTTTTGTTCGCAATGAGGAGTATGGAAAAAATTGTACCAAATAAACGACAATATTATTTTATTTTCATTTAATAATAAAATCCACTGTTATAATTATGACTGAAGATGAAAAATCGATTTACCAGCAAAAATCCTAAGCGTACGCTTGTGTACAACGTCGTGAATCTGATCCATCACCAATGCTGGCTTAGAGTATACTCTGTATTTGGTGCCGAATCAAAATGGTGTTGTTGTGTACTATGAATTGCTGAAAATTTCTGAAACTATGACATTGGTGTGATGTCTATCGACAACCAAAAATCCGTTTGAAGCAATAAGTGCAGATGAAAAAAAAATAGTGATTAGAATAGATGAATATAGAGATAACCATTGAATTGTTATATACTATGTGAATTTCTTCGCAAAATAATGGCAGAATTTTTCAGTGCAGTACGTACATGGGATATTGTAGACATCCTATAATATATTATAATATAGGAATGCATCACATCTTATCAATATCTATGGTATGATTTGTAGAAAAACAGTTGAAACAATTATGATTAATTTTTACTTTCTTAAATACACATTTCGCATATATTCATTTAAATTTAATATCTTTTGGTGCCGACGAAACTGTTAATATAGAAATTTCATTTAAACGTATGCAATTTCTTATTCATCTATCTTTAAATTCACATCAATAATAAATATTCTTTTATAAACTGACTCAAATTGGCGAGTTGTATATAGAGAGTTGGTTTAAAAAACCAAGTCCAGATCTACAATAATTCAACTAAAGAATAATTCCAAATGAAGATCATTTTATACATTGGTAAGAGAATTTAATTATTTTTCTCTTTATAGTATTTTTTAAATCTATGATAAAACCAAGAAAACAGGTGAAAAAATTTTTGAATTTAATCGTTTTTATGTAATTAACGGCATCGTTTATAAACAATCTATTTGCAAAATAGAGAAAATTATGCGATCACTATGGATTCTCAATTTCATACTTAATTATATTCGTATGATAATGGCCACCCCAAAATATGTGGACACAAATTGATTTATAACACCACATGCATATGGATATTTTTTTAACATATTTACTACAATCAATGGACGAAACAAATTAATTTTGTCAATTTAACAATGGCCATAAACTCATACGGGAAACGTCGTTGCTAAAACCTACTTAGATTGGATAGGATTGTGAAGTTCTATATCTCAGACGTCAGTCAATCCTTCTGGAGACACGCGATTCACATTTTATGAAATTATCAAAAATTGACTTGACGAATGGATTGCTTCAAAAGTCGACGACT
Source organism: Bibio marci (assembly GCA_910594885.2). Classification (NCBI taxonomy): domain Eukaryota; kingdom Metazoa; phylum Arthropoda; class Insecta; order Diptera; family Bibionidae; genus Bibio; species Bibio marci. The sequence continues at coordinate 25,157,721 of OU343116.1, read as the reverse complement.
ACTTCAAGCAGCGAATCCGTAAATTGGCAGAAATATGGGTGAAAGTTATGGGCTATGATGGATCATACTTTGAATAATGTACCAAATTTATACTGGATAAATTGACATGTAATTATAAATAAAAAAAAAAAAAACGGAACTTACTTTTGCATATATTTTAATACGCGAAAACAAACAATATCGTTGAAACATTATATTGGGGAATGAGTTTTAAAACTCACACCTCCATCATAATAAATGTTGTTTGGTAAATTAATTATACTTTTATGCCTTTTATATATTTTGCATTAATCTATATTTTGTCAGTAGCTATGCACTGGTAATTCTAATAATAAAACATTCCATGCGGTGATGATTCCGTAAAGAAAATTCTCACGCTTCTTGTCTAATAATATACATATTTACCACGTAAAACATTTTACTCTCTCTTTACTATTTTTATTGTGAACATGGACGAGTAAAAATGTTCATGTGTTTGTTTGTGTTCATAATATATAAATACTGATTTCGTATATATAGCGCGTGTGCTTTTGTATATAATGCAGGAAAATTTACGCTTTTTAAAGTTAAAGTTATTTTGCCAATACCTATGCTAGCACATAATGTGCATATTCTCATATTTGGAAATATTTTTATGCTATTTGATATTGAAATATGCGAATTAAACTATAAAATTGTATATATTGTCATGGATATTATAGTAAATAAGATAAATAAATGTATATAAATATAGTTCCACATACATTTTAACTTCTGGTAAAGAAAACGAATGATTTATATACGGAGTATCTTCTAGATGCTAATCTTATCTTCGATTTTCAATTACTTTGGCTAAAACGATTTTTATTTCGAAAACCACGATTTATTTTGCATGTGTTAGCCGGAAACGAAATCACTTGATTAAAGGCTAGACCCTTTAATAGTTTAATGTGTTTTAAGTAATTCATGTGATTTCTTGCAAAAAAAAACGTGTGAATTAAAAAAATAAAGTTTAATTTTTGATAAATAAAAGACATTTGGTTTTACTTATACCATGAAATCCGATTTAATCAAAGTATTATAAATATACGTAACGGGTGGGGTAACATTTCCCATTTCTACCTATTCTATGTTGTCGAGCATAACATTGTCATGTTGACAAATAATTTTTTTTAGTCCTGTTCTACCATTCTGATCGTTCATCGATTATGGCTCACTTCAAACGCAATAGTAGTCGTCGGTTGACATCCACATTAATAGTTTTTAAGACGATCTTTTAGCTACAAAATTTTTTTTTTTTGTGGTATTCATCCATGATCTTTGTCCTCTGTGTGTCAAAATTTTTATGTTAAATATATGAAATCATTTTTTACAAGTTGTAATCGATATGGAATATGATCACCGTGCGTATAAGCTTCTGAAAGCAAACGAAACGTGTCTGCGTTATTGGGAAAATAACCTGAGTTGATTCGCGTCAATAACAATCAATAAAGATGTTAGCAATCGCCACATATTATACAATTATATAAGGCCCCAAAATCGTGAATATTATAGATACCAATGATTTATATACCAAATCCTAACAAAAATCTTAGCGATATCGATGAAAATAACTGTGTGATTCGACAAAGTTCATAACACTTTTACCATAATATTATTCGAAAGGTAATTTATTAAATTATTCTATATATAGAACGGTTACGTGGAATTGAAGACTCAAATTGGCGATCACTATAATTATTATTATTTCATATAGTTTTACATAAGAATAGATGGGAACACTTATAGATTTCCTATATAACTTTGGAATTGGAATAACATTAGCACATTTCTCCAAGATTGCATATGGAAAGATTCTATAGTGGCGTATGATTTATGGAATATAAGTTATAAGTTACAGAGGATGCGCATCTGCTTAAAACAATTGGAAGGATATCAGTGTCGACACTTTCATTATAATAATATGTAGGTTTGCCTAGTACAATAAATTATTATATTTTTGAGCTTAATTATGAAATTTTATATGAATTTCCAACTGGAATAAAATTATTTTTCATAAATAGTTTCTGTTGGATTGCTTTTAAAAATAAAGAGAATACCCTATTTTTCTTATATTTTTAGTAATCTTTTTTTTTTTTTGTTGCGGATTTATAGTTTTGTATTGTTTTACATTTTATATATAGGATATGCATTCATTTTCTCATTCCTAACCAATCATATAGATTCGGATAAATTCAATTTAAATCCGTCAAGAGAAATTCACTACCGCACAACTAGTTAATTTATATGTACTTCAAGACTACGATAAATGATGGGGGGTTCTAATCTTCCATTAGACTGTTTAATTCACATTTTTTGCTGGTTTTGTTATTGATTCTAAATACATGATCCCTATCAAATTTTCCCTTTATATATTATATACAATTTCTTATATATATATATATATATAGTATTTAAGCTAATCAGGGAAAGTATTATATCATAAAGTTACTATTATTAAATATTAATTTTTTTTTAACAAATAAAATATTAAAAACATATACCGTTTATATCCTTATAGAAGGATAATATTTATATATTACAAAATTTATGTGATATTATTATATAATTTTTTTTCGACATTGGTTTTTATTTATACCGGCATGGCAAGGTAAATTCGTATGATACACATATGTACAAATAATAAAACTACTAATTTTCCTTTTCTTGTCCTTATCCATATACTCTATGTGTGTTATGTCTATATATCAATATCAATATTATATATGAATATGAGTATAACCATTCACTCACATACATATAGTTCTGGTTGTAAATATCATTATAATGCGAATATCCTTTTTTATTTTAAAAGACGATATAGCCGAGTATATATATATATGAATTTTTTTTATAGGTGAATATTATATTACGTAACAAACGAACGATATTGGAAAGTTAACACTGAAGGTTTAGAAATATTTTTGTAATTTGTATGTGATATAGTATACAATATATCGTTACATGCTGAATATAAATTTTATGAAATACACATTATACCAAATACATATACCAACATATATATGTTTAGTATTGTCCTTGAACTTTGCTTATATGTTCATTCATTTGTATGTAATATATGTATATTTGTATATATAAGACATATTACATATAATTATTAATTTAAGGGCAGGTCGATAATTCAAAAAGAAAAAAATACTCTCTATATACAGTGTCGATCCAAAAAATCAATAATTTATAACAACATCAAAGCATTGTTTGGATTTGCTTAAGTGTAATCCGCAGATGAATTGATGCGCTAATATTACGACACATGAATTCATTCCACATATATAGAAATACTCAAAGCAACGTCTTCTATATCCGAATAATCGCACCTCACAAATAACATATACAATAGTCGATATGGCAAAATTACATGAATTACACTACAAATTGGTTAAGCATTCATCATATTCGATTCCTAATACTGACTAAATTATCTGTATAATATAAATCATAGGTTCTGCCGAAATAATAATAAATGTTTTAATATGGAGCACTGAAACTTATGTATTATTAAAGGAAGCACGTGATTATTTATTATGTGTGCGGGGTTTTTGAGTGGTTTAAGAATTTCCAAGATGGCCAAGAAGACGTTATGAAGTTGATGCACGACCGGATAAAAATATTGAAAAAAATCGGAAATCTAATCTGATCTGACCGTTGGTTAACTATATATTCGTGTGATTGCTGAAATTGTAGGACTTGACATGTGTAAGTCAAAAGTTAAGTAAACATTTTAACATACAAAAAGTGTGTACGAAAATGGTGCGTTATTGTTTGTTAAGATGTTTCTAATCAAATATAATATCCCATTGTTAAACCAACCACCTTATTCGTCTGACCTGGCACCATCATAACATAATAGCTCAACACTCCTCATACCATATCAGTATTATGTGACTGAGAATTGTATATAATTAATATAAAGAAATTATTTAAATCAGAATTTTGTAATATCAAGTAACATTTACGCATATTCCATAAAAGCATTAAAATATATTCACTCGTACATAGGTAAAATTTAATAACATTTTATTAAGTTATTTTATATATTTAGTAACACACAATATCGATAGATAATAAGAAAGAAAAAAAAGCCTATTTTTAGCCTCACCCACTCATCAATCATAAATTCAAACATTTATTTTTGACTTGTTGCATATCATCTTCATAAATTATTTTGTATATATTGTATATATAATATATTACGAGTGTCTATACTTCATATGAATAATGATATGGAAATTTAACTTAAGCATTTTTTAACATCATCTTATATTTATATAATATTATAAAGATAGCGAATGTACATATATAAATTATAGAATTTAAGCTGTATACGATTAAGAATTATCTCAGCTGCTTATATCAATCATATATGACTATATGCTAGAAAATAAGTAAGTCACTATACATTATTTTTTTTGTTGGGAATTCAGTACACTAGCTTGATTAAAATTTAAGACTGATAAATGGATGCTTTGTATAACAAAGAATTTATACATATTTTGATATATAATATTATAATTGCCCAATTTTTATCACATTTTGTGTATATGCTAAAATTAAACAAATAAATAAATACAATACAGGAGTTTAGTAATAAAATTATATATGGTTAAAAAGCGAAGAACTTAAGTCAAATTATTGTTAGGATTTTGCAAAGTCTATAATTTATAACGTTTGCGATAACAATTCGAGAAATCAAAATTTCAGTTAAATTTATTAAATATTTATACATACAATTTCACTCACGTTATGTCACATTCAAAATTTAAATTTAAATCCGAAATATATATAGAAATTATAATTCCATATGATACGCACATGGAATATCTTTGTATTATATAATTTTCAACAAGTGAACATCAAGTGACTATTAAATTTATTATTATATAAACCAAAAATTATATATTTTATTTGATAAACTATACTATACAATGAATATGAATAGTATAACATAGTACATATAACTAAATAAAAGCTATAGTATATACATAAACATAATTTTATAAACATATGTACTATTCTTCCATATACATAAGAACATAATTTTCTCAATGTGTTTATATTTTCTAATCTATATTTATAATATGTGAGAGAATATGGCTATAAGAATAATTGTACTTGAAAATCTTTCTTAAGAGGATTTCTTTTGTGCTTTTTTGCTTTAGCATTTGATTTTTTCAAGATGTCAACATAAAACATATATAAGTTTTATAATATGAAACATTTTTTTTTTTTTTGCTACACGTATAGTGAAGAATATCAAACTATAAATAAATATACATGTTTGGGAATAGGTGTATGCATATGAAATGTTGATTATATTATATAATATATAGTCGACAGATATATTAAGCAGTTGCTTTGTTAGTGTTTTCTTTCATTTGAAGCAAAAACGGCCGCGTTAAATTATCGATTGTTGGAATGTATAGAAGTGCTTATGATGAATATGTCTCCCAGCTGAAAAAACTTGTGAACAAATACCGTGGAAAACCGTACTGGCGAATTTGACTGTGTAATATGCGAACTATACCAAAAACTTAGTAAAACGGTTACTGTTTATCGCTATCAACAACAATGGAAAAAATTGAACAGAGCATTGACAACTATATACTGCAGAATGTGCTGCAGAGGGCATGGAAAAGTTATTTTACTCCATAATAATATGCTGACTATACCACTTATTTCTTTGAAGATGTCAAAAATTGGTTAGATGAATTGTTGTAAGATGGAAAAAAGTCATAGCTTACAGCTAACGATAGCCATAATATTTTTTATTATTAAATTCATTCATTTTGTTATTTAAATAAATGTCAATTTCGGGCAACATTTCATGTGCATACACGTAATTATATTATATATCACGTAGATGATGATAACAATGACATTAAATAAATAGAGGTAAATCTTTATAAATGGATAGATTTTTATTTATTTTCTATATACGGAATTCTTGAAAAATTTTCAAACTAATTTCGGTAATAGTAAAATACATAATAAAATCTTTCTGACCACTATAAATTTAATAATTATTTTTTATTTGAAAATGTTTTTAGTTTCATCATAAAAATACTTATAAATTTTTTGAAAATATCAACAAAAATCAAATATTCATTGGATAACAAAATTGTACATTTTATACAGGATGTCTTAATTTATGACATAGGTCATTTTGAGTCAAAAATATCATAAAACAATTTGGTTGTTTCGACATCGATATATGAAGTTACACAAAAATAACAGAATTTTTAATTCAAAACAGGCAGAGATGTGGTTCCATAAGATGTGGGTTGCCACGTGGTTCTCCAGACTTAAATTGATTTCTATTTATGCGGGTTGCCTAACAGATAAAGTCTATATGCAACGAGGGTATTAATTATTTGTAAATATAATCAACATATGCCAACTTCTTCGTTCATTTACTTTAATTTCTATATGCTGAATAATTAATTTTTTGAGTAATTCTTCTGCGAGTGGCAGTTACAGTTTCCATTTTAATTATATAGAACAGGATAATTGAAGGTATTTCTTATTTATATAGTAAATAAAATAGGATAACATTTATTTCTGTTAAAAACAAAGACTGAAAATACTGATTGTGAGCTTATGGTATACCGTGCATGTATACAATATACATTATAGTATTATACGGAGACAATTATAATAAACATTTAATTCGTGTATACTAAAATATGTAGTTTGATCAAAAAATACTATATGCATTTATTATCTTTTGTGTCATTATATAGAAACACTTTTCTTCGCAGATCTTTTATTGAAAATTTAACATTTTTTGTGAATTTTACTGCCACCATTTCTTACTAATAATGAAAATATTCGATAGAAATCGTTTCACCACACACAACAATCAACGTAGAAGTAATTAAACTTTTAGTTGTATGATTTATTTGGAAAAAAATCGTTAGTATAGTTTAAGTGCTGCACTCTACTCAATGCCACATTTGACCGGTCGGCATTCAGATCTATGAGACATTATATATAAAATATTAAACGCTGAAGTTATTCCTTATTATTTCTTCGGCTTAGAAATATATTTCTTTCTGTATTTCTATATATCTAGTTAACTTATATGTAACACAAAATTTGATGCAAATTCATAAAGAAAATTAGAAAAAATATATGCGGCTACAAATTCAGAAGCGGATGTTCAAGTATTTCAAGACTTAAATTTTTTGATCAAACCATGTAAATTAATTAATATACATATTTAATGTGGTTAACTGAAAACCATAACTCTATGATATATACTATGTGTTATATACTGCAGTATACACCTATATATTTACTATATTATTTCTATAGTATATAGTATGATTTTATATGCTACAGCACACGGAATATACAGTACATAGTACTATTAAAAAAAATAAATATTTTTATACACATTATAATTTATTTATCCGTTAATATTGTTTGCTATGTATCCACAATGTGCAATGAATATAAGTGCATTTTTTGCAGTAGTATTTCAACAATGACGTAGCAATGACGCAAATAAGTAAATTGTGTATATATTATTATGTGTATATATGAAACACATGTATTTATGTTGCACTATATATAATTATATATAACTTTTCTATATATATATATATATATAACAATATATAGAATAAGGAAAAAGAGAATTTCTGATGTTAAATTTAGGTCAAACAAAATATACCCCTTATACCTACATTTCATATGTATAATACAAAAAAAATCCAATGTACATAGTTTAAAAATATATAAATATATATACCGAAAACTACCTATATATTATTATACACAGGATGCACCCACGTCATTGGAAAGTAGTTTTCTTTTAAAATAAAAAAAAAAAATCTTAATGATTTAGAGTTTAATGAACTTTTTTCTTTTCATTTTTGTTATATGCGCTCTATGTCGACAAGAAACAAATTGCAATAATTATATTTAATAAGATTTATTATTAGTGACATATATACAATTTTGAATATTATTAAATGTTAATAATCGCGTATAAGTAGTCTATAAATAAGTCAAACATATTTTTATAGAACATAAATATACATACAGTGAAGACAAAGTTCCCGTATAATTGTTCAAATTGTACAAATTACAAGTCAAATACTATCACATTTATTAAATTAAATTAATCCCATTTCAATCGGCTGATGCAATGGATTTTATTTTTTATATAATCAATCAAGAATTTTACAATAGTTAATGGGCTGTAGACCACGGCCGAGTGTTATTAATTACCAGAGAATAGAAAATTACATTATAGCATAGGAAACATACTGAAATTATGTTTCCACTTATACACTTTTATGAGTACAAACACTGGCAAAGGCTGAGAAGTAGCATTCAGTTTTCAATGTTGCTATATATTTTTTTATAACCTGCGGTGAAGAATTATGTAAAAAAAATCGGGGTGTTCACCGAATTAAATTTTCCGGAAAATCGAGCTTTATGAATTATCATCGTTTTTTAATTACGGGCCACAGTTTTAACGAATTTCCATATTTGCTTACAGCATTGCAAATTATAATCATAGCTAAAATGTCTCTTTGAAAACTACACCATAAAGATTTATTTGAAAGAAGATATTATACAATAAATGTTCTTAATACATATAATAGATTGCTCTAAGCTAATATTAGTACATAAAAACATAGATTTAGATTCTTCCTGAGTATATTAATGGTATTCCAAGGATAATGCTTTCCGAATAGTCTATCGACATACTGAAAAGATTCACAAATTCTTATCGAAATTATGCCACATATTTGTTTATATGGACAGAATAATAAAACAAAAGCATTGAAATCGCATATATTCATTTTGTAGCAATTTTAAAATCGATCTTTATAAATTCTATTAACAATATAATATAATATATATGTATTTATATAAAATAATAATAAAATATTTGTTATTATGGCAACCATAATAATAAACATTTTATGATAAAATGTCTAATGAGACGTATTTAAATATATTATATTAACATTTTTGTAAATAATTGTGTACAATAATTTATATTATTAATCATAAAAACAACGAATATTATTTGGAAATAATTTCATTACAGATAGAAAATAAAATCATGTCAATTGAGGTAATATATATTTACATATTTCATAAATTTTCTGTTCTTATGTATACAATAACACATGAATAATATAGTTAATTAATAATATATATTAATATGTGTAAGTAAACCATTAATATTCTTTAATAATAGGAAGAAAAACGTTCATTATTGGAACGTAAACGAAATATTTTATATTTAATATCACAATATTTAGATGATTATGGATTAACAAATACAAATGCAATGCTATTGAAAGAAGCTAATTTACAAAATAATAATTATCAAATTTGTGATAATATTGATTTAGATTCAATTTATTTAGATTATTGTAGTTATTATCAAATAAAATTTAATAAATTACCAAAAATATTAAAAAAAATTGAACAAAATTCAGTGGATAACTTTAATAATAATAATAATAATCGTAAATCGGCTAATATTAAACGTAAAACATTTCAAAATTGTAATCAGCCTGGCAATAATATAAATTGTAATAATACCAGTAATAATCCAAATGACATTGAAATAATTAAAAAGGAAGAAATTTCATTAAATTCTTCTTTAATTGTATCACCTCTAACTAATAATAACATGGTTAATAACAATATCAAACAACAACAAAATAGAATAACATCATTATCACAATCTCAATGTAGTACAATTTTAAATGGATTTAATGATAATAATAATAATCTTTTAATACGTCCATTACGTGATTTTGAAAATTATACACCAGAATGGAAAGAAATGGCACAATTCGTATGTAGGTAAATTAAATTTTCTATTTATCACTACTATCAATAACCAATTTTAAACAATTTAACAATAAATGATAAACAATGAATGTTAATAAAAAATAAAAACATTCATGCTTTTTTTTATGTATGTTAATAACATAATGTTTTAAATAATTATAATATATTTTACTTTAAATACAGAGATATAATAAAAAAGAACTTCTCTATTAAATGGGATCAAGTTTACGGACATAATGATGTAAAATCTTTATTAAAAGAAGGTGTATTGTTACCATTACAATATCCAGATTTATTTGTTGGTATTGCTAAACCGTGGAAGGGAATTTTACTTCATGGTCCACCAGGTAAAATATTCTATACTATGAAAGCGATTTACTTTCACGTTTTAATTTATTATTGTCACATATACAACGTGATATACGAGTAAATTTTAGATGGGTAAATAAAGGTAATTTTGTGGAATTAATATATAAAAGTCAATTTTCAAAACCAATATACTAAATAGGAAAACGCTTTTCAGTGGCTACGCAGAAAACAACCCTGTGTTAATTTATGATTATCATTTTGTAAAAATTACGCATATATATATTCTCATTGGTCAGTCAAAATTTCTTTAAAAAGTTAATCCTACCCTATAGCATAATATGTAAAATATAAGATTTATTTTTGATAACATATAATTAATATAGATATATTTTAATTTAATTTAATAAAAATTTAACTCACCTTTAGTATATTGCTATATCGTACACTGTGAATGGCAATGCGTCGATCACTATTTACTATTATTATAAATTATTCTAATTCAGCTAATTATGCTATAATTTCTTGTACAAATAACTACCTTATTTTCTATATTATCATTAACACTATATTTTGCCATCTTTGTGGAATAAAATAAAAATAAAGCACTTCTTATCATTTAAACTTTTTACACGAGTTACAAAAACTTTTTGTTTTTAATCGTACAATTACGACCTAACCACATTGAATTTATTTATTATTTATTAGACTAATTTTTCCATAATAACTTTATTTTTATTTCCTATTAATCCTATTTATTAGGTACAGGGAAAACACTGATAGCAAAAGCACTTTGTACTGAATCTATAGAAAAGATTACATTTTTTAGTGTATCATCAAGTACAATTATTTCAAAATGGCGAGGCGAATCTGAAAAATATATTCGTGTAAATTTTATTATTTTCTTTTCAGTTCTTACTTATACTATATGTAATTTAATAATGATATTTTTTTAACTAATTATATAATAATAAGCATATAAATTAAATAAAACATATATTATTAATAGCAATTTAATTTTATGTTATATAAATTTAATAGGTTTTATTTGAAGTAGCAAAATTTTACTCACCATCTGTAATATTTATTGATGAAATTGATGGATTAGCATCTAAACGTGATGTATCAAGTGAACATGAAGCTACGAAACGTTTTAAAAATGAATTTCTTATTCAGATTGATAGTTTAGATGATGAAAAAACTGGTGTATTATTATTAGCAAATACAAATTTACCATGGTAAGACTATATATATTTTTTTAACACTGAATTCACTTATATCTGACTGGACTTTTATATAGGGAAATTGATGCTGCCTTTCTACGACGATTTGAACGTAAAATTTTAATTGGATTGCCAAATCAATTTGATCGAATTAATATTATAAAAGAATTTATGCCAATTGCTCAAAAATGGACAGATAAAATATTATTAGAGTTATCCGAAATTTCAGATGGATTTACTGGTGATGATATAAGAATTGCATGTAAGGAAGCGTCAATGAAAAAAATACGTCAAGCCTTAAAATTTAACAAAAACAAAAGTATGAAAATTTATTACAATCACATTCACTTCACCATCAAAATACACTGCACTTGCACATAGCACTTCAGAAATCACCGCAATTCACAATAACATTATAACGAATAATAAATGCATGGCAGATTGCTGTAAACCACCTTCCCCACTATTTTTTTTAACCGACTTTAAACTCTGAGAATATCAATCTTCTATAATACCACAAATAGGCAAAATGATTGAGGTGGATACAATTGTAATGTAGTTTGGCAATTTATAACTTATAGAGTATACAGCTTGTAGTCCTTATACAGGATGGTAGAGGCAGAATTTATGGGCAGTAATTTCTATGTGTATGCTAAAATTCATATTCATTGAATTAATTACCATATATTAAATTATAAAGTTATTTTCAAGTTTATGTCAAGCCTACCAAAATTATTTTCTTTTAATCAATTCCAATCGAGCAAATAAAAACTAATTAAGAAACACTGTGATTTAGAAGGTTTGTATTGTTGTGTACTTATAATATAAACATGTGTGATGATCATGTCATGTTTAAATTTTCTGTAATGGATTTATGTTGTGTATAGCTCGGCATTGAAAATGTATGTATATGAAATTTGTAAGACATTTTGTGCACTACATGCATTCTGCATTTTTCCCCAAAATACTTCCAAATTCAATTTAATAAATATCAATTTTTAATTTTCAGATAATGATCAAAAAGCACCACGCGTAGAACCAATTACTATTGATGAATTTAAACAATCTTTAAAACAAATACAGCCTGGATCCTTAAAATTAATAGAAAAACATCAAGATTGGTTTAAAAAATATGGTAATCAATTAGATATATAACGTCTACTCTAATATGAAATACAAAATACTTTTATTAGAAATACATATGAAAAAAAAAACCTTTTTAATCATTTTGTAATGAAAAAATTATGTAATTTATATATATATAAATTTATAAAATAATAAATTAATGTCGTTTTCTTCTAACATAATTGCTATTATTTGTTGAAGATTTTTGCCCTGCCATTTTTTGTCCTTGATATACACCAGTATAATAGCCACTCATATACCATGACATCAACATTGCTGATAAATTTTCAGAATCTTCTGTTAAATCAACCAACATTGGTGGCATTGGCGGTGGCGGGGGTGGTGGGATTTGTTTACTATCCTTCAAATTAGGAAATTCCATAAAATGCATTCCATTTTTATATGTTCCATATTCTTCGTTTTTTCCGTTTCTCATTTCAGTATCGGAAGCTGCACTACCGGCAACAGCGGCATCTTCATGTTGCTTCTTACGCGCCTTTCTACCCCACGATGCAATTAAATCATTTATATGAACAATTTCTTCATTATTATAGCCAATATATTTAATTTTACAATTATCCGTACTTAAATCAATTTCTAAAATTTGCGCTTCATAATCTTTTCCATCGTCAAACGTAGCACGTACATAATCACCTACCTTATAACAAATATTATCTTCATCAGAAACAGTAGGCTTAACATTTTCATCAATATTTGCTTGAACATTTTTATTTTCGGGATCCACTACTAGCTTTGATTCAGTATTTGTGGATCTAGCAATACGACGAGCTACTTCTCGTTTAGCTAATTTTAAAGATTCATCATATGCTTTAATCAGTATTGAATCATCCCAATCATCAATAGAAGTTTCAGATTTTACAGATTTATAGGTAACTGGCACAAACTATTTACAAATGATAAACATTTTCTAGTATAATAAATAATAGATTTTATAATACAAAAATATACATTTTAACTTACTTCCATATTTGGTAAACCATTCTCGGCTGAGGAAGGAGCAGCAGCCATAATTTTAAAGAATAAAATTAATTAATTTAACAATGTTTATGCATTCTTTTTTTATAGAAAAAATAACAACCAAACATGCAAAAAGGATAAAAACCATAAAAACCAAAAAAAAAAACATTTTTTTTATCAATCAAATTCAAATATGTCAAAAAATGCAAGAGTACAAAATGTTGAATGTACTAGATTGGATTTAGAGAATGACAGGTAATTCACAATTGTTAATCATAAAATTGATTTTAATTTGATCAACTCGTAATTTAATTCGAAAGTTTATTGTCTAAATTCGAAAATATTACTCAATTAAAATATATTTTAATATATACACATTTAAATATGTTAATGTGTGTGGCCGTATTCATATTTTATTGGCAAATTCAAAATGGACACATTTTTAAAAAATTATTGATTATTTTGCGAAATTTTGTGTATTCAAAACTTCATGGCCACACCATTTCAAAATTCAATATACTTTTCATAAAAAACAAGACCAACTTATTATCCTATCATAACTTTGAAATAAACTATTCTTTTTCATTCTAAAATTATTTTGCTATTGTGAATTATTCTCCCTATCAATTGACCACAATTGACATCGATATGACGGTGAGTGTCAAATTGATCGGCGGCTCATCTGTCTTCAGGCTCATCGGCTGATAGTTTTTCTGTTATGATTTATGAAGAAGGGAGCTGGTGACGATTGAGATGGGGCCCTGGAGGGAGGAACGAATCAAATCCAAATGCAAATAAAGTTATCATGCAAATACATGAGACGAAAAAGAAATGGAAACAATTGAATTGAAACTGTTTTTTTAACGCTGAGTAATTACCACTATAATCATAGTAAACAAAAGAGAAATGCAAAAAAACATTATACTAACAATACTAGAACTACGAAAACTAAAAGGTAATGAGGTATGATATTATTTTCGTTTTTAAAAATATATCAAAATCAAATCAATTGTGGTTTGGATTATTAGTTAATAAAATTGCGTGTATATGGTAGTTTTACTTACTACATCACACGTCCAGATCCAATTATACGTTATTTAAAAAAAATTAATTTATATGTAAATTAAATATTTAGTTTAGATTTTAGAGAGATTTAATTAAATTATAAAATAATTGTAAATTGATTATGTATTAATTAAATTATACATACATATATGTATAATTTAATTTTAGTATTAATGTTAAAATAATAATTCTATTAACGGTACATTGAAAATAATGAGTGAATTTTACAGAGTATTTGTAATTAAAAAATATTTTAATTTTTTCAACTCCCGAAATATTTAAATAACATTTTGGTGTTTCAAATCGATGATTCATTATTTATTGTAAACTGGGATACAGCTTTTCTTCAACGGAAAATAAAATACAATGGGTTGGTTTCCTTGGGAATGGATAAAAAAGTAAGTTTAAAAGTTATTAACATTATATTAATTGCGATTTAATGTTGTATTCCTTTGCTTCCATTAATTGTATTCTATCGTACATACGCGCATATATGTACATAATTTATTTAGAGATTATTCTAGAAATTAATTCATATTATTCAATTTCACATTAACTCGATAGTTATTAGTGTTTAGATACAAATTACAATTTATAGAGTCCTTTAATACTACAACTATTTAAAAAAGAAGATTATATAATACTGACGTTTACAATGGCAGTAAAATAAAAATATAAATAAAGGAAAAAAAAAAGACAGAAGTATGACTACTCTAAAACAGTTGTAATTGTTTTTTCTTAATGAAAAATTAAAAATTCTAATGCTAAACAGCTAATCGTATAATTTACGCTCAAGTGTGCTTCCTTTTGAACGAATATATAATATAACGTTATATAATTTCTTAAAATTTTAAATTTTGTTATGTGGTGTTTCTACTACATCTAACTATTTTAAATTTTTTTTAAATCAATAATAAGAAATTATAAAATATTTTAATCTACTTCACAGTTTATTTTTAAAGTGTATCACCGGTAGAAATTATATACGCACCTGATGCATAGAAAATATACGTGTAGTATAAACAAATATGCTAAATTTATTTAAACTTCATGATACATGACGTAGGTACAAGATTTCAGCATTAATCTCTCGTATAATTAGTCTATTTCATTAAGATTACCAAACTCGAAACGGTAATATACATATGACAGTAGTGTAAAGGCGTCAGACTTTCTGTTTTACGAAATAATGTATTATTATTAAGTATTCTTATTTTAGACTAAATTTCAATTTGATAGCTATTATATTTGTTTAATTAAAAAACGATAAAGTCTTTTTGTTCAATAGTCACCCACTTAAAAATAATAATACAAATATTATTTCATAAAATTGGTGTCTCGTCACCTATACTTTGTTACGATGTAGTGTTTTATTACTGCCTAAATATTTTATGAAGAATTGCATCAATTAAATGTAATATTATAATTTTGTTAATAAGGAAAAACCAAAAATAATTTTGTTTTTAATTAAAATATAAAAGTGATATATTAATTAAAAAAAAAAACGGCAACATAAATTATAAAACAAGAATCGTTTTAAAAATAACCTTTTTGTCTTGTTATTGTTGGTATTGTGTGATAGTCCATGCATTATAGAGAGAAGTTACCGTGTATCACGTTAAAAAATATTTAACAACCAAATCATTCATTTGTCACGCATGATTAAAACTTATATTATTTTTATCGGTTTTTATTTTTAATTTTTAATTTTCTTTTATTTTTTATGTATTTTATTTCAATTTAACATTCAACCTGTTTTTTTGTTTATATATACATTTATAGAATATGTATTTGTATATCAGCAATAACATCATAGTGTAATATATACAATAGTGGACAAAATAAAGTACAATACTGTAAAAGTTAAGTCTGACTAACAAAACATCAAATGATAAAAAGTATACAACTGATTAATTTGCCTATATATTCAGTTTCGAAATATAAAATGTTCTATCGTATATTTAAGAAAAACATAACATATTTCGCTGCATATGCATAACGATGATTTTCTAATGGACCCGATAATGTCACCAACAGCGTGTACCACAGTTGCCCGCACAAATTCGGTAACATGTTACATTTGTCTAGTTCCCTCCAACCGTATTCAAAATATTCCGCTACGGGAATGTTTAAAATTGGACGGCCTATATATATATATATGGTGCCTTTGAATAAAGATAAATGTATAATATATATACCAATATTAATATAAAAGATTTATTATATTTTATTATTATTTTCATTAGGTATATAATATTTGTTGTTTCTGCTAATAATGGGCTGAACGGTCAATTGCTGAGATTTTCTGAACCGTATCTCCCATCATAAATATAATACATATTATTTATATAAAACTATTTTTTTTATATTATAATTAAACCACAAAACTTCACAATACGAATACGAGTACCTATACATTTTTAATTTATATTCATATAAATTAAAAAAATTTGCACACAATCAATTCAATTGAATTTGTACCGAAAAATGGAATATTTTATAAAATTTGTATTCCAATATAGTTTTAATAAAATTAACTAAAACAAGTAGTGTGAATAAATTTACATAATAATTATTATTGATAATAATTAATTATTATAATCATATTATGAATTACAAAATCTCTCTTCTGTGAATGTTATCATATAATAATAATAATAATAATAATAATAATAATAATAATAATAATAATAATAATAATAATATATAAATAATGCATAGTTAATTAGTAAGTGTATAATTAATGAAAAATAAATTGTGTTAGGTTTTGGATACAATATTATTTTACTTAATCTATTCATTTACATTATGATATTTAATCATTATAGTAAACAATAGATAGGTTAACAGTTACAGAAAATTATAGTTAAACGTGTATTATATAATAGTTTTTACTTTATATGCACTGCATTTACAATTGTTAATATAATGTTGTTAAACTATTATCTTTAAGTGGTATTATATATATATTTATGTATACATTTATATTATTTTATATATATATATTTTAAATTCTTCTAAAACTTCCACCTAATCTCTATAGATAGACCATTCTTTAAACCGCGTAAACATCATCAATATTACCAGATGAATTTTAATATCAAACCTTTTGTGTTTGTTCTAAGTCCTATTGTATTTTGATAAAACAATTTCAAATTATTTAGTGATATTGTTTTACTTTAACTCTTCTTATTGCCACGAAAATTTAGACATACTATTATATATTTTCTATCAATTATTATAAACAGCATGCATAACATTAAAAAACATTCGATTGGAACAAAGATTTTAAATTTACCAGCAATTTTTAATTCTTCTCAACTGTTCCACTCTTAATACGACCAGTATTGTTCATAATATGATGTTTAACTATTGTTACTATTGCTGCGTGTAAGACAAAGTTGCATTTATAACGTAGTGTAATTGTCAGTTAATTAAACATGATTTTCTTGATGTTGTAGCTGCTGATTTTGTTGCAACTGCTGTTGCTATTTTTTTCTTGATGATGTTTTGCAGTAATTGTGTCTTTACTATCAGTTGTTTTTTTAATTGGTTTATTATGAGTAGTTGAAAATATGAATGAAAGCATTTATCGTTTATTTCAGATTTAATATATTCGTTTATTTTTTATTGTTACAGGGAATTTGATGATGTAAATTTTTCAAAAAGACGTCAAAGTGCACCACCATCTCAAACATATGGTATAAATAATAATAATAATAATATTAATAATAATAATAATAATAATAATAATAATAATAATAATAATAATAATAATAATAATAATAATAATAGTAATGTAAATTATAATGTAAATATAACGCGAGATGAAACATATGTAAATGCATTAGCAAAATTTAATTTATGGCGAAAAAATCAACGTTTGGAACGGGCAAATACAGATAACGATAAAAGTTACAATAGTTGTAAAGGTAGTAGTAAAAAAGCGAAATCATCGATACGATCAAGTAAAGATGATAATAATTATAATTTAAATAATAGTAATAACATTAGTAATAATAGTAATAATATTAGTAATAATAATAATACTAATAATAATAGTAATACAAATAATAATAATAATAATAATAATAATAATAATAATAAAAGTAATAATTATAATAAAAATAGAAATTCAAAATTTAAAAAATTTGCTAATTATAATAATAATTGTGATGATAATGAAAATGATTTATCAAAAACAATTAATACAACAAATGATACAACAACAGATAATGAACAATATATAAGAAAATTTAAACAATCACGTTTATCGTTACCATCAAATATGTCACGATCATATATTTTAAGACGTACGTGTCGACGTAAGAAAGATGAAAATTCAATTGCTGAAACAACGATACCCGCAACAGCTAAAACAGTGCCAACAATAAATGAACCAATAACAACGCCAAAGACAATATTTAAAGGTTATCGCGATAATTATAATAATAATAATAACAACTCTGATATTAAAAATAATAATAATCATAGTAATAATAATGATGAAATTATAGAATTTGAAAAGAAACATTGTATTGTAAATGAGTATGACGAAATAACTACTGAAATTGATTCTAGTTATTATAATATAAAAAGTCCACCAAAATTATTTTATAAAGAAAATTCTAGTCCGTTTCCATATGATATTAATAAACCTGAGATGATGAATTTAATGCCAAGGAAAATTGCTTTTACAACACCCGATTCTGATGTTAATAGAAATACACAAGAATCTAACGCTAATATTAATAATAATAATAATAATAATAATAATAATAATGTTAATAATTATAAAAATGATATTTATAATACAACTAATGATGAAGGTATCTATTCAACTGAAACTGATGGATCTTATAAGAATTTTAATATTGATACAACATTGTCTGATAATAATAATAATAATAATAGTTTACGAAATAATATTGATGTACATCAATCACCAACATATTCAAATGTGATTAATTTACATGGTGATATTGTTGAATATGCAATACCATATTGTGAAACTGAATCTGAAAATTCATATATTATTAATAATTATAATAATCAAAGTGTTAATAATATATCACATAATGTTAATATGCAACAACAAGAAAAACAATACGCACAACAAAATAATGATATTTTATCACCGAAAACATTAAGAAATTGTGAAAATATTATAAATGATAATTTTAATTTTTTAAATAGTAAATATGAAGATAATAATTTCAATTTAACTGGTGGTGGTAACGTTGATGATAGTATCACGGGAAATGACTATAAATTAAAACATTATCCTAATGAACATCGTAATAGTAAAGATGTTATGATAACTGATTTAGATATATCAATTGATAGTTCACAAACTACAGAACGTATTTCTGTTAAAGGTAATAATATTACAAATACTATTATGATTGTGTTTTTTTAATTTTTAATTAACAATAACATTATTTCAGAAAAAACTCAATCTCATTTAAAAAATAAAGAATTTTTTATGGAATTGAATTCATTAGAAAATTGGAGTGATAATCTTCAAAGAAATGATGATTTCACTAATTTTATTCAAATGGTTTGTATTTTAAAAATAGAAAATTTAATTTTTATTAAATGAAGAACATATTATTAATATTTCTTTTCTCATTAACGTGTTTCTTGCTAAATCTTTAATTTAATAGTAATTCTACCATTACTGTGTGTGTATATATATATGTATATATGTTCTATGTTTGTATGTTCAGTATGGATATGATGCTATTGAGATAACTAATTTCTTCTTCATATCAACTAGTCATGTTACTCCATATACCAAACATTCATTACAATCACAAGATGGTACTTAATCCGTACATGGGAGTATATAACAAATAATGTTATTAATTCCATTACTTTTATATTAGTGATTAGGCCAATATGTGCAAGCAGATATTATTAATATTTCAATAGCGTTCGACACCATATTTTTTTGCAAATATATCCGTTTTTGTTTAATGCTATTTATTATTATTTTATGCAAGGACAAATTGTAAAATGTAAAATGCCTGATGGCTAACTTAAAATTCTTTAGATTTTAGTTTAGACTATTTACATTTTCAATTTATATTGATTTTTAATTTAACATATTATTTTAAGGTCAAAAATAAAAGTTTAATATGCTTTCCAAAAGATTTAAAACATAAGAATAATGTTTTACGTAGCACATTTTTATCACCATTAGAATTTTCAGCTGGTAGTTTTCGTAAAACTACAGTAACATTAAGAAAATATTCGAAAAATTATTCAAAAGTCGCAAGTAATAATTCAGAAGAAGCAATAAAAAAAGATTTTGAACTTTTAAGGTAATTTTTTTTTTATAATTTATGTACTATTTTAAACCTTTTTCAAATTATATCATTAGTTTAATAATTTTTTTTTAATCGATACAGTCATGTACGACATTCTGATATTATAATTTTGATGGCTACATGTTTTGATAAAGCTGAAAATAGTATAACATTAATTTTAGAACCTGTTGATTATACATTACATTATTTTTTACATCAAATGGTAAGTAAAACTTCTTTTTATATCAAAATTTTATATTATATTTATTATTGTCTATCAACTTACTCTAAGCGGAGCTATGTTATCTATCCAACATTCATTACAGCCAAGTGGATAAGATAATGTGCATTATTTCCTTGCATTGGAGCATATGTAATATTTACCATTTTAGATATTCCCTTTATTTCATTATTTTATAATATGAGTGATTGTCCAATTTAATGGTGTATGCAGCAAACATTGGTAACCATTGAATAGTCCAACACCATATTTTCAGAGAGATTTGGTTTTTTTTTTATTCTATAAACGAACAAATTGTAATGCAATTGAAAAATTGCAATATTAAAATAAATACGGAAAACTTATAATGTAAATTTCGGAAATTAAATCGGTTACTTTTCGATTAATATATGAAACTCTACAACACCACCATTGAGTATTACATAGTATAAATAAATTAATTATATTTTTAACTTTATAGGATGAAAATCTATCAGTATTTGAAACAATATCAATTGTACAACAAATTGCAAATGCTACAAATTATTTACATGAATGTGGTTACATACATTCAAATATATCCAGTCATTGCATTTTAATGAAAAAATATCCATTTTGTGTAAAACTGTCATCGTTTGAATTAACAACCGAAATTAAATGTGAACATATAAAAAACGAAGTAGAAAAAAAATATGGTGAATTATTAATTAAAACACCAAATAAAAATTGTAATAATAATAGTAATAATTATTCAGATTATGAATATTATAAAAATATGCCAATTTATACGTTACTAATGAGAAATTGTCAAAAAGATTTAAAAGAACAATACAAAGAAATATCAAAATTTTCACCAATATTAAAATGTTTGCCACAAACGCGACAACATCGTTCATTATCTTCATCATATACGGGTTATCATCATTCATCATCGCATCCAAAACAATTGGAACATTTAAACATAGAATCCAAATATTTACCATATAATATTGAATATCGTAATAAATTTTCATTGTATTATTATCAACAACCTGAACAATTGTTAATGTCCACCAACGCAATGATAAATTCAACAAATTTTATATTTCCCTCAAAAAATGCTGATATATATAATTTAACATTATTATTATGGGAAATATTAAATAAATGCGTACCATATGTTATATTTAATAAAAATGAATTAATTAAATTATATTTAATGAATCAAGCAATTTTACCAATTTTTGAAAAAGAAAAATGTCAATTTTTCTATAAAATTTTTCAGTATGGTTTAGAAATTATACCAGAAAAACGAACAATGGATGTACAACATTTGATTGCATTATTAGAAGATATCAAATTTGATATTAATTCAATTAAAAATCAACAACAATGTGATGTTGAATTAACTGAAAATGACAATAATATTAGTGATGATAATAATTATGATAAAGATAATAATGTTATTAATAATAATATTAATAATAATTATAATAATAATAATAATAATAATAATAATAATAATAATAATAATAATAATAATAATAATAATATTAATAATAATAATGAAAATAACAATAATAATAATAATAATAATAATAATAATAATAATAATAATAATAATAATAATAATAATAATAATAATAATGAAAATAACAATAATAATAATAATGAATATAACAATAATACTAATAATAATGTTGAAGAAAATTTTAATATTTCTTATAATAATTTAGAACAAAAACAAGTTAGATTTAATGATAATGAAGAAAATACTAAATTAAAAAATTTAATAATGTCACCACAAAGTGTAACTGATTATACAGAATTTATACATTCAAAAATACCTGTAGAAAATTATGAGCGCACAAGTACCATAAAAAAAAAGAAACGGAAAAAATCAGAAAACACATTAAATGATGCTTTTAATGTAAACAATAAATTAAGTAGAAATATATTTTCCATTGATGATGCAAATGATACAGATACTACAACCACAACAATATATAAAAATATTTCAAATTCAATAGATATTAAATTAAATCATACAATTCAATCAAAATCTATTGATAATGCAATTAATGTAACTACAATTAATACCACAAATAATAATAATAATAATACTAATAATACTAATAATAATTATAATAATAATAGTAATAATAATTATAATAATAAAAATATTAATAATGGTATATTAACAAATAATTCAATAAAGGCGAGCCCAACTATAACATGGAAAACTATTGATAATTCATTAGACAACATTATATTACCAAAATTTAATAATATAAAATTAAATAATACTATATTAAATACACATCATCAACAACAACCACAAACTAGTACGTATAAATTTGATATATCAAATTTTACAATACCCGCAACACCAATAGCACGTAAAAATAAATTAAGACGAAATGCATGGTTATCAAATAGAAAATATAAAAATTTATCATTTGATGATCAATTACTTTATTCAAACAAAACGCTTAATATGGATAATGTATCCGAAGAAATTGATAATGAAAATGAAGTTAATATTAATGATAATGTTAATAATAATAATAATACTAATAATAATACTAATATTAACGTTGATGAAAATATCAATTCATCATCGAAAATTACACAACAACAACAACAACAAACAAATATCAGTATTAAAATTATACATACAAAATTGTCACCAATAAAAATTAATTATACAAAAAGTATTACGGAAATAAGTGATAGTGAAACAACAACAATAACTACAGATGATGAAACCACTAATGAAAAAAATAATACTGATCCTAAAAATGTACAAAGAATTGTAAATAGTCCATCAGTATTAAAAAGAATAAATTATTGGAATACTAGAACAACACCAACATCATCTGCTACAGATAATTGTTTATCAAAAAATAATAATGCACAATCAAGCCCATTTAAAGATTTATCAAATGATTTAAGTAAATGTATGTCATCAAGTAGATTTATTGCAAATAATATATTTGAACATTCAACGCCAACTTATTCAATACCACCGTTGTCGTCGTCACCGCCACCTCCTGCATCTCCTCCTGGTCCATCTCCTCCATCATCGTTATCCTCTCCAATGAAAAATTCTACAAATGGTTTTTTTAATATAACTACAGAAAATAGTAAAAATTCATCAACACATTTATCAGATATTTTATGTAATTCATTAAAACATAATAATAAAAATGGTTTTTTCGAAAATGTTTTATGGAAACGTGAAAAAGAAATATGTAATAATAGTGCATTTGATAATAGTTTAAGTAAAACCGATAATTCAATAGTTATTCCAGAACGTAAATCTGTTCGTGAAACAATTATAGAAATTGAAAATTCAATTTCACATAAAAATGAAAATACATCAAATCTATCATTAAATAATATCCGAAATTCTATGTTATGTAAATTGACTTCACAAAGTACACAAACTGATATGAATTCAGATTATGATATCATATTTTATCCAATTAAAACAAATCATTTTAATGAAGTTAATTTGATGAAAACACCAACAACTGTAGCAGCGTCTACAGCAACTACAACGTCTATTACTACTAATACCATCACGTCTACTGCAAATGCTACACCATCTATAATTGGTATGAAGGATACATTAAATAATAATATTGGTAAATTTAATAATGATGATATATGCAGGGAAAAAAAGAAATTAACAACTCGTTGTACAATGAATTTACGTAAATTTGGTCGACGTTCGTCTGATGTTAACATTGAGAAAATGAAATTTTCGAAACTTTCTTCTCAATTACAAAAATGTAATAATGACCGTACTGCAACAGCTACTGGTAGACATTCAATTTGTGTTGGTGATAATATAGAATTTTATACTAAAACATTAAAATTAGTAAATGATTTAAAAACATCAGAGGCATTACCATCATCGTCTTCGCCATCAAATGTTGACAATAATTTCAATCAATATATTTGTTGTAAATGTTCATCACAAATACCATCTGATGAAATACGTACATTGAGTGAGTAAATTATGTTTTTAAATTTATATAAATATTTAAAAAAAAAACTTCATGAAGTATTTAATAAAAAATGTATCCATTCCATTTCAGCATCTACAAATTCAATTACAAATATGTTACCTTTTGAACAAACAGCAAATAATAATAATAGTGATGAATGGAAATGTATTAGAAACTCCTTTGGAACATATAAAACACTATATTTTCTTCCAGTAAGTTTTATATTCATTTAAATTTATTAATTTAATAAAAAAAGAAATCGTATTAACTAATTATATTTGGGTGTGGATATATTATATAAATTAGGACTGCACCCATCTTGCTGATAGCTTTTTTAGATGTAAATGTTCGTGTAAAATGTTGTGTACACGTTCAGTTGATAAGTTTACAAGAACAGCTATCTCACGTATATTTATTTTTTGATCATTTCTCACAATTTTATTGATTTTTTTAACCATAGAAATAGTTGTTGCCTCATTTAGCCTTCCAGGTGATTTCAATGTTTTTGTGCGTGTTCGACCACGTTTAAATTCCACATACCAATTTTTTACAGTTGAATACGATGGTGCAGATTCAGAATAATATTTAACAAGTGTTTTTTTTGCTTCTTTGGTGTTTTTTCCACGCAAAAAATAATGTTTTATCAATACGCGAAATTCACTTTTTTCCATGATCAACAAAAAAAATAAAAGAAAAAGATGTAATCATAAATAAGATTGGCTTCAAATGTCTGTCCCTTGTGAACTAAACTAATTGTTGAACTGCGTTGAAATTTCGACAGTATTCATTTGAAAGATTGTATTTGTCAAAAATATTTTCGAAATTTTTGTAATATGTTTTGTTCAATCCACCTAGTACAATTTTTGAATAAAAAGGCTAGTACATAGCTATTACATATTACTATGCGGTCATCCTTCTATAGGTAGAGTTGCTAATTGTTATTAACACAATTATAATTATTATTATAAACTAATTACAAAACAGTTAAAGTTATGCCGAAAAATGAATTCAATGATTCTCATGGTATAGTCTTTATCTGATATGTCGAATTTGTACATTATTTGAATATTCAAATATTATCCAATAAAACTTTACGCTATTTAAAATTAAATGATTGTGAACGACTGATCTGACCATTTGTCTACAATGAATGGTAGTTAATTTTAAAGAAATGGATCTAATTATGTATTCCTAAAATCATTTCAATTTAATTTGGATAGTTTTTCATATAACATTACAAAAAAACATTTTAAATATATTTGTTGGTTAATATTTTATCATTTTCATGTAGGATCTAAAATCACAACATGAAGATTTTTACATAGATGATGATTTCTATCACGGAATCGGTGCCAATATGGAATTAGTTTCAGATAGTTCTGAATTTTTGGATACAATTGATTTAGATGTTGTTTCAACGGAATTAAATTCAAAAAATGATAAATCGCAATAGGTGTACGGATGAGTGATGATTGATGTGAGGTACTAAAATTAAACTAATTTTTGTTTAACCTTAATTATGAAATAATTAATTATTAATTTAAAACTGTAATTAATGTTTTTTTTTTTCTTTTAATTATTAATCTTCCTCATTTCCTTTTCGCTTTAAAAATTTGTTTAAAAAATAAATATAATTTTATTGACAAAAATCTATTTAATTTGAAATGTACATTAAATTTAGCAATTTATTGATAATTTTAAATATCAATTCTATATGATTTTATTTTATTTAAATTAAAAAATGAACATGTTTTAATTTTAATGATTTTATTTATTTACAAAAGTAATTAATTTTTTTTATTTTAGGATATTATTATAATAAGAAATTTGATTTTATAGAATTGTATAGAAAACAATTAATGTACACTATGGGAATTCTACTGAGGCTGCAACTTACATTTCTATTTGTTTTAATTGAGCGAATTTTGTTATATAAAATAGTACGGTGAAGATTTGATATATCGAATTATGGAAGCGATAGACAGATTATCGTCGTAATAGTAGCTAAATAATGAGTATAATCACTAATAATTTATTTTTGATCATTTTCTTGGTTAACTATAGTAGTCGTCGGCTATCACTGTGTCAAAACCCGTAATTTGGGCATTGACTTTATTTATGGGCGAAGAGTAAACAGAACGTAATATTTTGATTCTATTGTTTAAAGAAGTCGCGATTGCTATGCTAGTTCTTCCAACTATGATTTAGTTAATATTATTTTTAATCAATTTTAATTGTTAACCGAAAATTTTTACAATTTTTTGTAACATTGGATTATAAGCACCAGAAAATTGATCAAGTATTGAATGTTTACATTCATTAAAAATTTTGTCACAAGGTTCACCAATCCTACCAAATTCTTCAGCTTTAAAATATTCATTATCTGAATGTTGATATAATTTATCTTTTGTTGAGGTTGGTCTGTAAAAAAAAATGAAATGTAAATTGTATTAGAAAATTATGTCTCAATAATGATTTTTATTATGTGTATGTAACGCCTATATTTAAAAATACTTACGTCATTATAATATGCATTAATTCACCTAATATACCACTAAAATATGTAAATTGTACTTGAGCCGCTTCACAAATACTACGTAAAACACATGGTCGTCCTTGTAATCCTTCCCTAATAAACGTAAATTATTAAATTAATATCTATAATAAGAATTAATATTAATAATATTCTAAATAAATTACAATTCAATAATTTTTGCAATTCCTTTATATAATGACCATCTTGATGTTCCAAAATTTTGTTTTCTATCATCTGGATAAAATTCTGTTTCGTCTTGATTCCAAAGTGATAATTTTTCATTAATAACGTGATTATTATCATCAATTATATCATTTTCATTATTTATATCTGTATTATTTAATTGTTTTAATAAAATTGTATCATTGCCATCTTTTACTGTATCTACTTCAATAACTTCAGTTTCATATTTTTCACTTTTTTCACTAATGATTTTATCATATTCATTCCCCTTCATATTTGATAACAATTCACGACGTCGCCGACCAGCACCATCTAATGGTCGTGTTATTGGTGAAAATGGATCAGCTATAAAATCTTCCAGATATGTTATATTATCTGGTAATGTATATAATGCTTTAAATACATAACCAATTGTTACCGATTCAAGTTCTAAATCAACTGGTAAACCCATACCACAGATGAACTAAAAAAGTGTTTAAATTATTATAAGATTAAAATTTATAAATATAAAATCGAATTGCGACGAAATATTAATATATTTGGTTTATAAAATTAATAAATATACATTGTTCTATATTATGACTTTATATATGTGTTCGGTAAAATGGCTATATCATTATGAAAATGTAGGATTAAATTGTAACTTTGCAACTTTATTTAAATAAAACACCATGAGCCGTTTATTCAACATGTGACTTCTTTATTAAACAATATAGTGATGCCAAAGCCGTATCTGCTCCATTGGATAGGATTAATGACTTGAAAACGATGATTATATAATGCCGTTGACAACATGATAACGAACAGCGGCAGACCATTCGAAAATTTTAAAGGTGCAAAGTTGCAGAAATTATTGAACTTATTTGTTGAAACTAAACTATTACAGCTGATCGTTACCTACAATTAATTTAATTTAGCCGAACACTGTTGCATTAAAGTAGGCAAGAGTTACTTGAACGTGCTAAATTGTCAAGTAGAATATAATGAAGTCTATAATGAGGAATATAAGGATTTTACTTTATATATCCCAGGAATAGAAGGTTACGGTAATACATTATTATATAAATTCATCATGTCATGTTACTACAAGTTGATCATATGGCATGGATTAAGCATTAATTTCAATAAAGTTAGTAAACTATTTCGGATGAGTGAGTGTTTATAACAATTGGTCGGCAATTGATGAATGATAGATGGTTTTATAATTATTTGGTATGTGTGGATTAGTCACAATAATGATGTGTAGTGTGAAAATTTTGCAAAATGAAATTGCCGCTACTTTACGATCGATACACAAGAACGCTATTGTCGCATTTAATTTCAACTCATTGTATTCTAAGTCAATGTTCTATATGATTTCAAGAAAGGCATGCATTGTTTTAAATTTGAATAATTTGAAAAATATAATATAAAAATAACTTTTACCTGAATTCTTGTCGGTGCAAATTGTGGATATGGTATAAATCTTTTAATTCTATTGTCACCATTAACACTAAATATTGCTAATAACATAAATATTATTATTTGAAAATTATTTATAAATAATATACGAAATACTTTCATTGCACTTCATGTAAAAATAAATTAATTCTGTTTTAATCTGTATTTTCTTTCGCTTGTTGAATGATGGTGATCTTAACAATATAATAAAACTATTTTTAAAAAATAAAATAAAAATGTATTTGGTTTCAAAAACTATACAGAAAAATTCGATAGTTATATTATTTAAATTTAATTAACACTTCATTTTAAATAGATTATTTGTATTTAAATAAAAAGAACAAAAAAAAAATATTTCAAGTTGAAGAAATACAACAAAAATTAATTAATACACTATTTGTAACGGTATAATCATTAGCTATATATATATTCACTCATATTGTTTCTGTGAGATCATTATAGTATGTAATAATTATATTTATGTGGACGCCATAATGTCCATCAAATTACCATGATTAAAAAAAGTTTATGTCAGTAAATACGTAATACTATTTCTGTTTATATTTTTCATTGAGAAAATATCAAGTATTGTGTTAGTGTTCAAATCTCAAATTCTTGAAATTTGTTCAAATATTTGTTAAATTGTATGTGCTTGTTGTCTTTATTTACAGTATACACTCATATAATTCAAATAGTAGATTATTCCATATTTATGCACAATCTGCTATGCATAGAACTATAATGGATAGAAATGTAGAATTAATTTATTTGAAATTGATGTTAAAAATTCATAATAAACTAGTATACAAAATTGCATCCAAATATTGAATAGCAATTGAATTGGTTATGTGACTGAAACCAAAATTTTTCTGTATATTTAAAGTTAAAAAAGTCAAAAGCTACTCTAAAAAAAAAAAAAAAAAGTAAGAATATTTAAAAGCGAAATGTAATATTAACGAAAAATTTAGTATCATATATAAATTCCAGTTTGAATTAATTTAAAAGCTAAATAATAATATCTTTTTTGAATCGTCATTAAATTATATACGGCTATTTTTTAATTGTATGCAAAAGAATGAATATATATATATAGAACAACTTATATTAATTTTTCTTGGTCAGTTCGTTTGTACATTTTACTTATAAACAATGTGTGTTGTTTACGTATTTATTAAAAAGTGTTAATTAAATTATTGTCATTTAATAATTACTATTTACATATTTATTACATTTGAGAATATAAGATATATATGGTATAAGACCTATATATAATAAGATACATTTTTCTTTGTGTGTGGGTTGTACTAAACCTAAAATAATTAATATTATTTATATAAACAAAACTAAATTTAAACAATAATTTTCATGAAATCTTTATATAAAACCGCATTCGTGGTTTTATTATTTATATAATAAATGTTAATATACTATTCAATTAGTTATACTTTTAGTTAAAATTTAAGACAAAATAATTAGTAAGATAAAAAAAACAAAAAAAACTAAAACAAATAAAATGAAAATTAATGTGTGTGTAGGATATAAATGAAAACATAAACTTAAACTAGAATAGTAAAATTATAATATATATTGTCACCTATTTCTCATCCATTATATTCGATAATCATAATATAATCGGCATTGTTTTAACTTTTAAAATGAACGTATGGAATATATATATACGGTAGCGATACTTATATTATGACAATATACATATAGATTGAGTTAACAATATTTTACTAAATCATTTTTTGTTAGTAATAAATATATATTTCTTGAAAACGCGGGGTAATCTTTTTCTGATTTTTATTTAAATATTTTATTTGTAGATAGAATAAAACAAAAAATGTTACGTCCTATAAGTTATTATTTACTATTATTAAATGTTTCAATGAATTTTTTAAGTGCGCACAATAAAGTGAATGATGAAATGCATCGGTCATTAACTGTACAAAGAAATAAACGAACTATATTTTTAAGAAATAGTGGAGTTGGTGTGAGTTTTTTAATTTTTTTTTTATTATTATTAACCATTTAAATAGCACAAAATGTGATTCCGGATAACTCGAATTTATATATAAATTCTTATTTCTTGTGTTGTTATGTATACAATATATTTAGGTATAATTAATTTATATATAACGAATTTCAATTAAAATAAATAAACCCTTTTACATAATATTGTATAATCATTTGAATGAAATGATTCATTGTTAAAGTTTCGTCTCTGCTTAACATTTCATTCACATAATAATAATAATAATAATAGTAATTTATTTAATAATAATAATAATAATAATAATAATAGTAATTTAAAATTTGCTCAATAGAGGCTCGAAAACTGTGACTTTACACAATTGTTTTTAAAGTTATTTAACCATTTTTAATGATATGTGATTGCTATTTAAATTGTTGTAGTGAAACAAATTTTTTCGTCATAACGAATTATATTAAATAAATTTTTTTATTGTGAAACTAATGCCAACGTTTCAATACTACAATAATTCAATAATACTGTTTCTGAACACTATATATATACAATATATTAGAAACATATATGATCTTTAAAACGGTTTCTATTATATTATATTAAATTCCTTTGAATCTCATTATAAATTGGATATATATATCCTACAGCACTATTTCATTTATATAAAATGTTTAAATCATGTTTAGTATAACGCTTTACTGTGGAAGAAACCCATATTTCGTTAAAACCGTAAAATCTTTGTTATACATTCTATCTATTAAGACCCCACAAATTGAAAAACAATCTGTAGAAGTTTATATACCATTTAATGATTTCATACATACAGAATAAAAATAGTGATATACGAAATTTTTACAAATGCAAGCGTTGATTATCTTATCAATATGATAATTGTAGTAAATCCGATAAAATTAATTGGTGTAGAAGTAAAATGGTATTTTTGAAAATTTAATTTAAACTATATTATTTAAATATTTTGTAAATTTCTTATTGCTAATATATTTTAATTATACTCGTCCATATGACTGTACTATAGATGCGGTGATATGTAATAACAATGTAACTTCTAATCTAACAATTAATATATCAGTATGCGTTTTGGTATATATTATAATATAATTTACATATATAGTTTTCACGATATTTCCCATTCCCATAAGGTGTCAAAAAATATATGTATCCGCGTATCGCATAATATTAAATGCGGAAAAGGTGTAAAAATTATAGTATTAATGTAATAACAAAATGTCTATATATATATTATGTTACAGTACCGAATTATATTAAATTTATGCATTGAAAGTGTGTTTAAACATAATTATGAAAAATTAAACATATAATTACTCCTATAATACACTCCTGATGCAATACATTTTAATAATTACAATTATTATTACATTATTGCAATATAACTTCTAACTATTTATATTTAGTTTAAGATTAATAGTCATTCATAACATAAATATATTGAATCACATATTATTATAAATATATATATTTTTAAATGAATTTTAATATTAAAATAATCGTTTTTTATGTTATCATTTTTTATAAAATAGAAAATATTGTTAATACAAAATTATTAAATAGAAGTAAAAGATTTCTGTTACCATTTACAAAACGTAATAGTGCAATTGGTGTAAGTTTTAAGTTTGTTCTTAATGTATTACTTCAATTTCTCGTTAATTTAATAATTGAATAAATTCAATATATGTGCTGTGTGGTTTATTTTCAATTACATATTAGCATAATTCAAAATTTAATTTGATTACTGTTTAACAATATACAAATAATAGAATAAAAGTGATATATCATATAATTTATTTATTGTCCAATGTTGGTTTTAATTATCCTTTTCAAGCTCTTGAAAATGTATGTATTGTTTTACTTTTTGACTATATATATTATTATATAAATATCCCACATAGCTTATAGCAATAAAATATATAATCATTTATAATTTAAAAAAAACAATTATATTATAAAAGTGTTAATTATCCTAAAAATTTAAATACATTTTCCATAGCCGAATATATTCCCGAAAATTTATCAAGTAATGATATTGTACATTCTTTAAATATTTTATCACATGGTTCACCATTTTGTCCAAGTTCTTCGGCTTTTAGAAATTCATTGTCAGAATGACGTACGATTTTATCCGGTGAAGTTGATGGACTATATGTTTAATAAAAATATAATAAATTTAATATTAACAATAATAATAATTTTTTATTAATATATAAATGACACAACATTAACTTACGTCATTATAATATGCATTAATTCACCTAATATACCACTTGTATATGTAAATTGTGCATGAGATGCTTCACAAATAGTTCGTAATACACATGCACGTCCAACTAAACCCTTACTAAATAATATAGTTTATATAAAATTAAAAATAATTTTTTTTTATGTAAAAAAAACACATTAATATAGAAAACTTACTTGTTAGCAAGTGTTTCAATTCCTTTATATAATTTCCAACGTGATGTTTCAAAACTTTGTGGTTTTTTTGGTTTTCGATCATCTGTCGTCCAATTTAATTCTTCTTCATTTTCAATTTCAATATTATTTGCGTATTCAAATTTACTTAATTTTTTACGTTTTATTGTATTATTACTGGTATTATTAGTATTATCAGATCCGTAATTATTAATTTCAACTGCTTCTACATTATATTTTTCATATTTTTGATTTAATGTATCATCATATCCATTTTCCACCGATTCATCAATTTGTTTATTTTCTTCTGTTGACCTTTTTCGCAAAACAATTGATGTTCCCTTAATTCCAGTTCCCATAATTGGACGAAATGTTGGATTAAACGGATCTTCAATGAAGTTAAGATAATTGGATGCATTTTCTGGTAAAAAATATTCAGCTTTAAATACATAACCAATTGTTACCGATTCAAAATCTAAAGCAACTGGTATACCAATACCGGTGATTATCTAAAAATGGATTTGTGTGTGTAGTATATACAATGAATTAAAATAATAAATATATAAATCCTTTTTAATATAATTTTTACCTGTACTCTTGTCGGTGATGTACGTGGAAATGTTAAAAAACGTTTTGTTCTTAATAAATCACAATAGATTACAACACTATTTATTAATATTAAGATCATACTTACAAATATAAATTTTAATGGTAATTTTTCCATAATATTTTAATATTTATTATTTATTGGAAAAAAACTATAATAATAATAAAAATATATTATTAACCGAATGTTGTAACTTCTTAACAATCACAATATATATTTGTAAATAATTATAAACATTTTATTTACTGATTGATTTGTCTTTCTATTTTTGTCTTTTGTCGTATTTTATAAAAGACAATATAATAATGTTCATGCATATATAAAATGTAGAACAATTAATAATAAAATATACATCATAGATAGAATTTAAAATGTTATGTATATATAGGTTTTTTTCATCGAGAATAAAAATCATGTCGTAATAATTAGCATCTTTTATTATTTTATATTTGATTTTGTCTATATGATTATTATATGTTACACTAAATAAATAGTTATATGATTATTATTTGATTATTTTGTATATTGACGCCGTTATGTGTGCTTAAAAATATTATATTTTATCTAGAGGAGTTATATATTTTTGTATTCTTTTTTACAGAGTGTTATATATTAATTATGCATAAGTAATACTAAAAATGATTACTCCATCTCAACTCAATATAAGTATCTTTTTATTTTTAAAATCATTTCATTTTTCATTAGAATAAGAACAAATACAAAAATATATGTAATAGATGCGCATGTTAATGAGCTCAACTGATATTATTACAAAAGATCAGCATCATCATATGTATATTTATTTGGAATAATATATGTATATTTCAATTTAATTACTTCGATTAGTTCAATTATATATATGTATATCTGCGAAAACTCACACATATATAACATATATTAAATTATATAAGTGTATTAATTTAGGTGTACTTTATCCAATAAATTTAAATATATTTTCCATTGTCGAATAAACCCCCGAAAATTGATCAAGTAATGACTGTGTACATTCTTTAAAAATTTTGTCACATGGTTCATCCATTTGTCCAAGTTTTTCAGCTTTAAGATATTCATTATCGGAATGATGAAATATTTTATCTGCTGACGTTGATGGCCTATATATATGTATATAAATATAGTCTATTAAACTTTCGCATAGCTATATACATTATATAATAATTATGTTACATAAAATTCAAAAAAAAAACTTACGACATTACAATATGCATTAGTTCACCTAATATACCGCTTGTATATGTAAACGGTGCTTGTGCTGCTTCACAAATGCTTCGTAATACACATGCACGTCCAACTAAACCTTTACTATATATATTATTATATTTATATTATTATTCAATTTAAAATACATGAAAAAATTTATATTATAATATATTTATGTATTAATTTTACCTATTTGCAAGTAATTCAATTCCTTTATATAATGTCCAACGGGATGTTTCTAAATTTTGTGATTGTTTTAATTGTTTAACACCGGTAGGCTGCCAATCCAAATCTAAATCTGTATGAATATCCATTGTAACTTTATTATTATTATTATTTGTATTTTCATTTAATTTATTTTCTTTATCAATAGTAGTATCATTATCCTTAACTTCAATTGCTTCTACCGTATATTTTTCATATTTTTGTTCTAAAATTTCATCGTATCCTTGCTCTGATTTAATATTATTTTTATCATTATTATTAATATTGTTGTTATTGTTATCGTTGTTATTATTATTATTATTTGTATTTTCATTTAATTTATTTTCTTTATCAATAGTAGTATCATTATCCTTAACTTCAATTGCTTCTACCGTATATTTTTCATATTTTTGTTCTAAAATTTGATCATATCCTTGCTCGGATTTAATATTATTTTTATCATTATTATTAATATTGTTGTTATTGTTATCATTGTTATTATTATTATTATTATTGTTATTGTAATCATTGTTATTATTAATATAATTTTTTTTAATATCATCATCATGAATTGATCTACGTGCGTAATTGCCTGTTTGAAGAAAGGTCGGTTCAAATGGTTGCCGAAAAAGATCAATATAATTTGATGCATTTTCTGGTAAAAAATATTCAGCTTTTAATACATAACCGAGAATTACATCTTCAAATTTTAATTCCACTGGAAAACCGATACCAGCAATTATCTGTAAATATAACAAATTAATTATTTATATATTTAACCATAACTTGTAACACAATTTTGAAAATATCTATAACGTAATAATTCTGTATGTTAATCACAATTAAAATATAGTTTACCGTCCGGCGTGGCAGTCAACTTGTAGTGGTGTTAGAATACGCTGACAAGATTAACCATAGTGAGCGATATATACTCGGAACTTACAACCTTAAACTTGAATATTTGGCAGGGTATATCTGCGGATTAAGGCAATAAAACCATTGATCTAATATAGGGGTGAAGAAATATTCTAAGGATGAAAATAACCGCATACCATTATAATACCAATTATCAATTATACTATTGAGTATTGTGAATGGGTTTATTTACTAGGCGTATATGCCTGGGCAATCAATAGGATTCCCATCGATGGGAATTAAATTATTGATAAACAATATGTCATTATAATTAACCTATCGGTTATTTACATATTTAAATATATATCTTCATTAAATTGTGTCCATATAAACACAACACGTATTAAAAAAAGCATACAAGCAGGAATCTTAATAATGTAAAATAATAACATATATTTCAAACTTAATTAAAGTCAAAAATTATAATACAATATTTTACCTGAACTCTTGTTGGAGATGTTGGTGGAAATGTTAAAAATCGTTTTGATCTTAAATTACAATATACAAAATCACATAATAAAATTAAAATTAAATTTATGTATATAAATTTAAATGGTGATAGTGAATGATGATATAGTTTTAAAATTTGATACATTTTCTTCATATAAATTTAGATTAACAATCACAAAATATATTTATAAATGATACAATTTTCATTATTAACATTAAATTTAATACAAATATAAATGTGCTAGCTGCAAGTGTACTACAACATTACATCTATAGAAAGTTGTAATTCATTAAGATCTGTATAAAGTAAAAAATAAAAATAAAAAATTTGTTAAAATATATTTACAATCAGTTGTTCTTAAATAAATAAGCAAGTACATTTATGAATATAAATAGCACAATATATTAAAATTTACTCCCACCATATTATGTTGATTTTTATAATTTAATATAATATAAAAATTCCAATTTTATATTGTATAAAATGTGAAGACGTTTTTGATTGTAATTGAAAATTAAAGGCAATCGAAAAGTTATATGTATGGTACAGAACATATCTTTTACAATTGACTTTATATCTAATTCTGCAAGTTCTAATTTAACAACTAATCATACAAAAATTATGGAATGATCTCCCGTATAATAGGACCTGTTTAAAGAAATTAGTGATTAAACGTCAAAATAGGTATTTTATATCTTATTGAATGTAGTACTATATTGTTGCTATATTTTATAAACATATATCTACATACATCTACTGTTATGACGTGTTACAAATAGATATCGATCGCTCTTAATTATAATTATAATTTAAAATTTGCGACTTAATATTACACACGCATATTCTATTATATCACGCATTTGTAATTTATGTGCAAGAACGTTCGGCTGAGCGACACTCTGTAAATACTCTGTATATATAAGAAAATTATGTATACGTAATTTCACGATTTTTAAGTTACACACATATTATCATATTACATATATTTACCTAAATTGTTATAATCATGTTATAATATAATTAACACCTTTACATCATTATAGGTATCTGGTTATTGCACTTTATAAAATGATTTATATTTTCGTTGACACCTCAATCAACAAATTCGGTTTATATATGATATATAAATAAAATATGATCTATATACGAGTATTGTATATTGTTGAATTTATGACTATCACTGTAACATATAATAGAGAATTAATTTTAAAAAATCCAATTTTATCTATAATAGAAAATATTTATGTATAATATATCAAATAAGCGAATATCCTAATAATAGGATATTTAAATGAATTAAAATATTTAAAAATTTTCATAAATTCCTTTCTATTCGTTTAGTATTTTGTGGCACTTGCATTACCAGCTACACCAAATTTAGTTGATCGACATGTTTTTGTTGCCTTTAATTTTGAAGCCAATTATGGTTTACCATATAATGAAACAGTTTCATTACAACAATTACATGCACATTACACTAAAAGGAGTGCATCAGATGGTGGAGATGATGATGTCAATAGTAACATTATGCTTCAAAAACAACAAGACAATGAAACTGCTGCCATCCATAATAGTACATTAGATAAAAGAAAACGTAGAAAAAGGAAAAGAAATTCAAAAAATGAAAAAAATGGAATGTTTACTAGAAAACGTTTATATAAAGTATTGGAAAGAGAATTATTTAAGTAAGCCCATTTATACAACACATACATTGTTATATTCACTATATACAATTTACATAATATATTAAATTTAATATAAATATATATTATATTTAAATTAATTTCTTTGATTTTATTAAGATCTGGTTTCAATGGAACATCTTGCCTTTTGAAAACAATTTGTGAAACATCACAAGTTCCATTATATGAAAATAATGGCGTTTTAGGAAATATAGTTCATATATTGTTTACGTAAGTATTTATAAAATTTGTTATTTATGTTATACTCTCTTATTTATTTATGTGTCGCGTGTGTTTTTTCAAATAATATCTCTAACTAAATATATGTATACAATTTATTATTTAATCCACAGACCATCATCATCAGAAGATGAAAATTTACCATTTGAATTTTATGCAGCCGAAAATTATGGTTTAAATGATGATTGTAAAATTTATGAACCACATTGTCCCCGAAGTATATTAGATTTTATAACAACATTATTGTAATTAATAGAAAATTATTACTCGCTATATTATCTATATTATGATTGAAATAAAACGAATAAAAACATTAATTAAATATTTTAAATTTTTAAATGTTTTATTTTTGTGTTTAAATTCTTTTAAATTAAATATTATATATTTATATTATATAGCAGTGAAATTCACGTTTAAACAAAAATTGGACTCAGTGATGACGTTGCTGAGGAGATAATGTTGAATATTGTAGGTTTGGCTGGAAATTGTATCTGGACAATTGAATTCACAAGACAGGTCTAGTTTTGTAAATAGTTTATGTGTAATTTAATGATTTATGATTTTTTAGTGTGTAATAGATTTTCGCCAGTTCGATTTCAGTCTCCCTATGAGTTAGTGCTCAAAGCATCTGTTTTACGATATGTAACCAGAGATATCCCTCATTATCGACCCATTGATCGTATGAAAGGACAAATATCGTATAATTTCCATCATCAATGTAATGTTATTACTAATTATTCATTC
The DNA here is from genome assembly GCA_910594885.2 of Bibio marci. Classification (NCBI taxonomy): domain Eukaryota; kingdom Metazoa; phylum Arthropoda; class Insecta; order Diptera; family Bibionidae; genus Bibio; species Bibio marci. The sequence goes on along the minus strand of OU343116.1, from coordinate 25,117,979 downwards.
AATACATATAGTCAAATTGGTAAAATACTCCCCGCATGGGAATATATATATAAATATTAGAATGCGACCATTGATACGCAATTATCGACCGGCAGAATTTTTCTTAATTATTTTTTATATGAATGATGAGTCAATAATGGCTGTAGAAAATAACCAAATAGGATATATATATCGACCATTCACATAACAAGAAACAACGTATTGTATTGGAACAAATTTTATTATGATTAAGTGACAGTGCTTGTAAAAAAAAACCTGTTAGCAGAAACTTACCAATTTTTACATCCTGATATTAAATGGTAAAACATATATTTTTGATATTTTCAGACCCCGATACCGTAAATTCCAATGAGTTCTGTGCTCTTTTATCTTTATATCCGTTAACAGCTAATGAAGTTTTTGACAAACTCTATGATTACTACAATAATGGTTTAGAGATCTTTTAAAATTCATATTATATAAGATAGATTTTTGTATAACACAGCATCCACATATGTTCATTTTCCTCTAATTTTTAATATCATCGTTGATTTCATATTTTCTCCTTTATAGGTTCCCTATTAATATAATTAACATTTCATAAGATATATGCTAAAATAACTTACCTACCATAGATTTTTGCAGTTTTTTACTTAATTTTATCCGGTACTCTGTATAGTTTACCTTCGTACCGTAAAATCGAATCATCATGACATTAATTAATTAAATAATTTTGTTAATATTCCATTTTATCCAATGGAAAAATTCACCATAATATGGTAAATATAATACATAATTACTAACAGATATTTTTATTAACTAATTAATTACTGTGCTGTGCTATATTTAGTACAATATATTATGTTATGTATAGAATTGAAATATTAAATAAATGAATAGCAGCCATATATAGCCCCCTGTATAGAGTAGAATGAAAATACAAAAATATAATAATTAAAATTTTAAAAGTGAATCAGTAAAGGTAAAAGAAAATATAACAAATAATAAATAAATGTAGGTTAATTAAATTGGAAGTAACCTGTTTTTAACTTGGTCAACAATATATATATTTAACATCATCATAGACTAAATATATATATATAGAAAAATTACCATATTGTTTTCAAGAATATAATCAAACACCATATAATATTTATTATTGATATAACAGATATTTTATTGTTTAAATTTAATTATATATGATTCTAATTGAATGTTATTTGTTTCAATTTAATATTACAAACAAAAACTATAAAGTAAGAAAATTTATTATTAGATAATTTTTAATAATTTCAGTTTATATTTATCAGCCACATGAAATAGAGTTTTTGTAAATTATCTAATACTAATTCTAATATAAGTTTATATGTAAGTAATATATATATATATATGTGGTATGTGTTGTGAACACAAAGAAAATATAGTTAATAATATTAAATAAATAAAAATTAAAAAACAAAGCAATGTTTATATTAAATAAAATTGGAAAAATTATAATATTTATGATGTGTATTATAAATACAATTCAATGTATTGATAATGATGAAATAGTAAATTTAAATATAAATGATACAAATGTAATAGAAAATAATGAAACAAATTCTAATTCAACAAATAGCAGAGATAAACGATTTATACATTTTCCATATAATACATGTTGGGCGGTAAATATCAAAATCAAAATATTTAATATTATATTTTTTTTTTAATTATGTATATGTTGTGCAATGGCCGATAATCAAAAAAATTATTTAAGAATAGTTTAACATCGGTATATTACTTATATATAATACCTAATGTGATTTCTTCAACTTATTCGCTATACATTGCTAACCTTAAAATAATGCCTTGTTCGGCTATATGTGTTCCTGAGTCAACATAATGTTAACCATACATAGTTCTTCCTTCTTTTTGGCTACACATTCCTTTTCCATACATGCTGATGCATTAATTATTTAGATATACATTATATATAAATATAGTTTGAAATTAAAAATTGTGTTGCTATATCTAATATTTTAGAGATGTTACATCTGTATTAATATTTATATTATTTAATTTTCTATTATACAGTTAGCAGTAGCAATAGCTATACCATTGGAAACTAAAAAAAGAAACGTTTATATGTCATTTAATTTTGAGACAAATTATTATTTACCATATTTTGATGTAGTACAAGGAATTGTACCAGTAACATTTTCAACGGTAATTAAAAATATTTCAAATTTAGGATAAATAACAAATCAAATCAGAAAATATGAATTGTTCGTTTAATCTATTTTCTTATTATTTTACGAATATACATAGATAACACAACCAGGAACAAATGCTGGCACTTTAGTTAATAATCAACGTAAAATTGATGGCAATACAAATATTATAATAGAAAATAATGAAAATGTTACAGTGTCAACGAATTCAACTGAAAATCATACGAAACAAATGAAATCAAAGAATTTAAAGAAAATTACCAAAAATCAAAAAGGAAAAAAATCAAAATCAAAACATAAAAATCATAAAACTAAAGAAATGGAAGAAGCTGCTAAAAAACCAAAAGATAAAATAATTTCAAGAAAAACACGTAAAATACAAAGTTTACTATCGCGTCGAAAATTTTATAAAATATTAGAAAGTAAAATGGAAAGGTAAAGCCATTATTTTTTTTTATAATAAATTGTATATGCTAACTTTTATTTAATAATAGTATGGGATTAAATGGACGAGAATGTCTATTGAAAGCTATTTGTGAAGCAGCTGAACATCCTTTAGGAATTTATAATGGTGTTCTTGGCGATATTTTTCATATAATTTTAACGTAAAGATTTCATATATTTTATAAATTTTATGTAGAATTAATTGTTTAATATATATTTATTTAGACCATCATCCACTAGAGATGAAAATCTTCAGACAGTTATTTATGAAGCAGAAGAAAATGGATTAAATAAAAATTGTAAACAATATGAATTAAAATGTCCGAAAAGTTTTCTAGATTATATTTCATTAAAAAAGTAAACAGTTTATGTTTTAGTTATATATTCTCACTGACGAACGGAAAGTTGTCGCATCCAATCGACTGTAAAAATTTAAAGTTAATGTTATGACTTATATGATATTAATATACAATAGATAAATAGTATATATTAGAAGACTTATACAATATAACTTATCTATATAGGATTATACTTAATTTTATTAGTAAGTGTTAAGTGAGACCAGTGTTTAGATCTGATTTCATTCTGGTTTCTTTTTATATGATTAAATTTTAATACCTACGCTTATATGTATACAAAAAAAATTGCAAAATTTTCAAAAAAGTTGTAAATCGATAGAGATTTGTTTTAAAGCCCTTAAAATTACTTCAGCAGCAGGTCGTTTTGATGGGTCTTGACGTGTACATAATATGAATAAATCAACAATAAAATCATATTCTTTACTTAATTTAATAAATGTCGGTAATATAAGTTCAGCCGGTAATTCCTCATTTGTTGTATCATTTGTTGAAATATCATTACATGATTCTGAATCATTATTATTAGACTTATCTGATGCATTTGATTGTTCAAGTGATTCATTTTTTGATTCTGTTGCCATATGTGGTGGCGATAATGTAAGACATTCGTATAAAACACATCCAAAACTATAAATATCAGCCTTAGAACTAATAAGATAACATTTATTCAAAAATGTTTCTGGTGCACTCCATAAATCAGTACCTATATATAAATGTAAAGAATATACGTATTATTTATTGCTAATAGCAAATATAAAACATCATTTATAATTATATATTTGAAATGTTTTATAAAAATTACGAATGAAATGATATAATTAATAATTGCATAAGTAACATTCATCCAACTTATCTTTATAATTTTATGCGAGTAAATTGTTAGAAACTGGGAAAGAATACCATTCTGGGTAATGGTATGTCGAAAGTTCGATCTATTCTTAAATTTCATTATAAACCAAAAAATGTACCAGGTTTAAAAACTTACATATGAAATGAAGTTTTAAATCAGCACAAGTATTTATTATTAAAAGAAAAACTAAAGATTTTAAGTAGAAAATATAAATTGCAAGATTTTAAGGAAAACTTTTCAAGCAAAATTATATTATAGTTAAAATTTACGATATATAACATATGATCATAAAATATGATGATGTTAGTTAGGTTAATATATTTGAATGCATGTTTTTATAAATCAAAGAATTCAATAAAATGAAAACATCATATGTTGAATTATTATATGTATACCAAATAAATATAAATTCATATTTACCTATATATTTAGCATCTGGACAATTATCTGTATCAACAAATCCTTCATCATTTAATGGTAAACTAACACCAAAATCGCATAGTTTACAAATTTCAAAATCACCGACCACCAATATATTATATGATTTAATATCAGCATGTAAATAATGGGCTATTTTGTGTAAATAATCAAGTGCTTGACACACATCAATAGACATTCTTTTAATTTTAATTACCGATAATGATTTTATATCATCTGCCATTGATATTTCAATAATATTATCTAATGATGTATCACATTTTTCCATAACTAAAACCTCACGTCCATCCTCAAGCTTCTGAAAGTCACGATAACGAACTACATTCGGATGATTTAATGAACTATATTTATATAAATAATTAAAATTATTAATAAACTTTTTGTTTTTATATAATTATAATTTAAATTGTAGTAATATATGATTATTTACCGTAATACTTTAGATTCATTGTACAATCTGCTCCGCATAAGTCCAAATTTACTAACGCTCATATTCATTTTCAATATTTTTTTATATGCTAAGGGTGTTTTAGTACGTTGTGGCGTTCCTTCATCAGGTGCTGGTGATGTGGCTAATCGATAAATACCAACCACTAATTATATTATTAAAAAAAAAAATTAAAAACTTATCAATTGAAAAAAACTATACAAAAAATAATAATAAAAAAATATTAAAAAAACCAAAAAATTACAATTTCCATATGCTACTGGTTGCAGCTTTGGAGAATCTGGAATCGTAATCGGTGAACGCAATAAATTTTTATTTTTTATTTTATCTCCATCAATATTTTCCATATTTTATTGATGAATATATTTAAACATATATATATAATAAATATTCTATTTAATTTAATAATATAAATTAATATGATAACTTTTATTAAAACATATGGACTTAAAGAATAATATGAATCATTCAATACAAATAAAATCGTAAAGAGTAATAAAATCCAACGAACTAAAACGGTTAACAAATGTCAAATATATTTAAATTGTATTTGATTCTGATTGGAACAAGGACTATGACACTTGGTAACTTTTTTATAGTACAGTACAATATTATTATTGTTATAAACCTTCAATAAAACTCTGTCCATTCAATTCTAGATGTCTCTAACCAATACCGAATTAATAATTTTAATTTTAATTTCTAAGAAATAATTGTGTAAATGTACAAAAATTCATTAATAAATATGATTTTCATATCTTATATTTATTATATAAATTTAAATCTATAATAAAATATAATATAAAACCACAGCACAAGGAGTAGTTTGAGGACACCGAATTGCAGTCTCTATTGGATGAAGACGATACGCAAACGCAACAACAACTTGCAGAACAACTAGGAGTTGCTCAACAAACCGTTTCCGATCGCTTGAAACCAATGGGAAAGATCCAAAAGGAAGGTAAATGGGTGCCACATGAATTGACTGAAAAGCAACAAGAAAATCGAAAAAACATCTGTGAAATGCACCTTCAACGATACAAAAGAAGTCATTTTTGCATCGGATCGTGACTGGTGATGAAAAATGGATTTATTTTAAGAATCTTAATTGGAAAAAATCATGGATTAATCCAGGACAACCATCAACATCGACTGCAAATCCAAATCGCTTTGGTAAGAAGAGAATGCTTTGTGTTTGGTGGGATCAGAAAGGTGTGGTGTACCACGAGCTTCTAAAACCTGGTGAAACTGTTAATGCTGATCGCTACCGACAACAAATGATCAATTTGAACCATGCTTTGCTGCAAAAACGACAAGAATATCAAAAGAGACAACACAAGGTAATTTTCCTACATGACAATGCACCATCACACAAAGCAATAGCGGTCCAGGAAACGTTAGAGGCGCTTGGCTCCTTCACACTACCATTTGTTTTCATCGATGGGCCACGCCCTTAATGACACAGCACTTCAAAACGTCTGAAGAACTCGAAAATTGGGTCTCTGACTGGTTTTCATCAAAGGAACAACAATTTTTTTGGCGTGGTATCCACAAATTGCCTGAAAGGTGGACAAAATGTGTAACTAGTGAGGGAAAATATTTTGAATAAAGAATTTTTGAGTTTTCTCCCACAAAAAATTTGTTTTTCACTTTAAAAAACGGCGGACATTAACCGATATACCGGTATATTATGTTTTAAGTTGAAGATGATGATAACCAAATCAATGCAATAATTGATGCGGTGAATCATCATATAGTGGTATTGCAGAGAAATAAGAGATGTATCACAAATATAAATTGTAAAGCATTTTAAACAAGCCAGTCCAGACCCCACAATCGATTTTGGAAATAAACATCCAGCCAGTGGGTGATTTTGTGAATATTTGTTATAAATCTATTGTGTTCCACCATGACAACAGAAACTTACACAATTCTTTGATCACTCGGCCGAAATTATTAGACCTTGCACCATCAAATAACCATTTATTGCGAAGTTTGTAATATTTTTTAAATGATAACAATTTTATGAAATGATGATGATATCAAATCGCACTTTATTCCGTTTTTTACTGATAAGCACCCGAAATCGTATGAGTACGGAATTATGATCCATCGCCGGAAAGATGGCAGAGATCATCAATCAAATTAGACAATACATTAATTTAATTCGTTCCATGAAAAAATTGTCTATTGTTTTCGCAAAAAAAAAATTGTAATTACTAAACGTTCAAATGGTTCAAACCATTCAAAATACTTAATTATATTATAAATTTGATTTAACATATTGTAATATTAATAACGAATATCATCAACGCGAAAGAGTAATGAATATAATAATAATTATTATAATAACAAAAAATTTAAGTCAATTTTTAATAATTAAAAAATAATTTTCTCTTATATTTTTATGTAAAATGATATTAAAATTTTTCCTTAAATTTTTACAAATATATATATTTACACAGTTTTTCACAACATACATTCTTATCGATTATTAATATTTATTTATTCCCAGTTTAACTTATTCAACCCTTATTAACCTTATTATAGCCTAATTAATTAAATTAAAATACAATACAGCTATAAAGTTTTTATTATACATGTTTTAATGATAAAGTTCACATTTTCATTGCAAAACATTTAAAAGTATATTTTCTTTAACATATTATTAATATTTAAAATTACATATTAACGAAATAAAATGAACACAATATATTTAAATTAAACGTATAATATAAAAAAAAAAAAAAAAAGATGACACATTCAGAATTGCTGAAACTCTATAAATAATCTTAATAATAATAATTGTCTTAATTATAAATTGGTTGTTAATGTTTATAAATATATAATTAAACTTAATTAAATTCCAAGTGTCATCATTATTTATTAATTTATTTATATCTATATTATAATAGGAAATATTATTATATACTTATTTATATATTTTTTTTACATCAATTACATAAATATATGATATTTAATTATATATTGTAGAAAATAACATATACAATATAAAATTTAAACTTAATCACTATATGGAAGCAATAAAATTAAAAAATAGGATATTTCCTGTTATATTTAAGGAAAAATAAAAAAAGCTGCCGTCGTTACATATATTTTTAATTTAATTTTATTAAAAAAAGAATACCATACTTTTTCGCTTTTTGTAGTTTTATGACAGTACCATAAGAAACATATATGTTCCTTGGTCATGTAATTTTGGTAAGTGCAAAAATATATTTAATAATTTTAAGCATAAAACTTATTTTCTCATGCGTATGTCAATAGAAATAATTCCTATTTCTAATTGATATACAAAATATTGGTCATATTGTGAGAGACTTCTCGTACTATCTCACAATATAAAACCATTTCCATACGAACAAACCAATACGTGGATAAAACGATTACAAACACAAAATAAATTAGTAGAGATAATTCATCTACTGACTATTATTGTATCTAAAACAGTTATACTTTCTTGTTGTATCGGTTATGTAATAAATGAATGGTTAATAAAGTTAAAGCATCGCAGAGAGAAACAGTTTTGGATACAAATATTTATGTAATAGTATAATCCCAATACTTCTGAAAAGATATGTACTAGAAGATTGAAAACCTAATAGGTTTATTCCCCAAAATGCCACAGTGTGTTGGTACTGCCAAACAACATTATATTGATATTGCTATCTTATTGAGTGTCATCAGTACATTCCTACTGTCGAAACATATATTTATAACCTTTTTTCAAAGCCCGATGTCGCCGACTGGATGGGTGATATGGATTATTTTATTGAAAATGATTCGATATGTTTTGGCAATCCAATATCATGTCCACGACATCTATTATATTTTATGGTATATCCATAAAAATTCTGGAGGAATGCCATTATTCATTCTGAGAATTTTTCCATTGAACAACCTATGAGATAGTTTATATGCAATATTCGCTGCAGATTTTCTACCAATTAAGTCGAATGAAAATAGCCCATTGAAAATAATCTCGAAAACACTCGATGGTGTGATACGATAGAACTAGCACGTTGCACCAACTGGTCATTTCTTTGACAGTTGTATTTAGAATATCTCTAATCGTATATTATTGTCTAGTATATAACCCAATGTTGTTGAGATGCGCAATGAGTTCAATGACTAGTATCTACTACAGAAGTGGTTATAATACCAAGCACTGACCACAAACTATACTTTTATTTGATTTATTATTTTGTTTTAATCAAAGGATAAACAAAATGCAAATTGATCGATCGGTGGTATGTGGAAAAATCTTTTAGTCTTAGTAAAACTGCAGATTTTAATAAATGTGTATCAAACCAAAATTGAAAAATGCAAATGAGTTCCGTTAAATTTATTGCTCTATTCATTTAATTTGTTTCAGAACTAATACGAAATAATCAGAAATTATGTAAGCTCATGAATGACTAGATTAGATTATATTATATATATATAAATTCTACTAAGTGTATCATAAATCAAAAACAAGAATAACATAGTGCAATGTTGTCTATAATTGTTGATCAAACTTTTCAATACATTGCAAGATTTACAGCTCTTTCTTTATGTATTTTTTGGTTTACTCTTAATTTGAAAATACAATATTAGGCACCTTGACTTGATTATTAAATAGCATTTGCTTGTAAATCGATAAAATTTATACGTTTATACGGAATGTATAATGTAAAAAAAAGTGTCCAGTGAAAGTATTTTGATTTTTTTTAACATAAGTAAGTTCAATAAAAGATTCCTAAGTTTTTTCAAATTCCGTTTTCACATACAAAACTGAAATTCATTCACCACCAACTTCTTCTATGCCATACGCATATTTTACACTTACATATTTTGAAACATAAGTACACGCGAATTAATTGAATAATCTAAAATAAAAATAAATATAAATTAATATTAAAAAAAAAAAAATATATATATGAATATTAATGAATATAAGAGGAAATAATATTATGGCACCAATTTTAAATATTTACCATAATTCATGATACATATTATATACATACATAATCGATGAAATAATAGCTACAATAACCAATAATAACAGCATTTCATACAAAAGTATATTTATTGTCTATAGCACGTGTTGTTAGTTCTTGTGTTGATGCTACCTCATCGGTTCCAAATGATATATTGATTTGATCTGATTGTTGTGGTTGTTGCTGTTGCTGTGTTTGTGGTTGTTGTTCTTGTGGTTGTTGTTGTTGTGATTGTTGTTGTTGCTGTTGCTGCTGTTGTTGTTGCTGCTGTTGTTGCTGCTGCTGCTGCTGCTGCTGCTGTTGTTGTTGTTGTTGTAGCTGCTGTTGTTGTTGTAGCTGTTGTTGTTGTAGTTGTTCTTGTTGTTGTTGCAAGGCAAGATCCAAAAATAGTTCCGATAAATTTAAATCACAACTTTTAATTCGAACACTGCCACTCATTGTAATAATTTTTGACTATAATAATATAACAATAATAATAATAATAATAATAATAAAATAATGAATTGACTAGAGTTGAGAAATTTTAAAATATATAGTGTATGCAGTTAAACTACTATATGAACGAGTATTGTGAATGTTAATCTATTTTTGTTATACGATTTAATTAAATTAATCTGTTAATAGAAAGTCAAATCTGAAGAATACAATTGTTTCAAAATTAATGTTTCAATCATTATAGATTTAAATCAAAATCCTGCATTCACATAGAAACAAATTTTCAATTTTCATTTACACCATTTACAAAGTTAACGAAAAGATAATAAATTTTCTAAAATTATAATTATTTCTATGTGAATGCAGAGGCAATTTTCATTACTTATTATTTATTAATATTTATAATTTACAATGATCTAAAAATGAATAATGATTATAAATAGTTTATAGTTTTTTTGGAATATAATCGAAATGCTTATAAAATACTATATACAAATAATAAAACATACAATGTATGTATGAATAAAGATAGAACGAATAAGATTGATGTATTATTATGAATTATAGTTGGAATAAATACACAATTTTCAGTGGCAATTTTTAATTCTAAATCTAAATATTGTAAATTTGAATCTATTATTTTAAAAAAGCAATTAATCAATTAATAAATAATATTTACAAATAAAATAAAAAAAAAAAAACATGTGTAAATTATAAATAATAATTGAAATAATAAAGGTTAATGTAACACAACTATCAAATTAGAAGCAATTTCAAATTTTGTAGTTTTTTGTTAATAAATACAAAATTAAAATATATTTCTAAAATTTAATAATATTGTAGAATATATACAAAATTATATTGCAGACAAATGTCTGTTTGATAATGTACCATGTGCATGGGCTTTCCATGTATTAGATTGAGCTAAATTATAAGTTTTCGAATAGTATTGTAGTATTTTTCTTGGTATCTACTAGCTCACATATTTACCAAGTCATATCTGAGATATTAGATCGTTTAAGCTTGTATGGAGTTTGGGTTAAGTTAAAATTTGTATATACTACAATAGAAGTAAATAAAAATCCTTTTTAAAAGAATTCTTGTGCACTTGATGAATATTTTATTTACAAAATAATGTTAGGGGAATATGTAAAAAAAAAAAAAAACATCAATTATAATCTGAATTTCAATTCGTTTGAACACTCAAAATATTAATTTAACATTTGTAGTTGTGTGTATACTAGTAACAAAAACAGTAACAAAATTTTTCTGAAGTTATGAGTAATTTAAACTTCATATTTTGATTTAAAATCAAATGATAATATAAATATCAGAATACATACAATAGTTATTTCAAAAACAACTTTCTTCAATATCTTCTTAAATTTAAATTGAAGCCAAACTATATGTTATCGTTGTTATACAAGATAATTTGAAATCCCTACAAATTTTTCCAATCATAAAATATATTTAGAACAATATTATTTAATAATTAGAAGAAGTTGCATTCATTATTTTTTGTAGTAGTTTTGTACTAGCTTTCAACCAAACATATAAATAAAAAATAACTTTCTAATAACAATAACAACAACATTGAGAGCAGAAGCATAAGCTACATAAAACAATGTTATCAAAGAAGAAACGAACTGAAAATAAAACTTATAAATAAACGATAAAATATAATAAACAAAAACAAAAAGCTTGCAAGCATCACTGACACTGATACTACGACGGCAAACTGGATATGAAAGCCTCTTTTTTTTATTTTATTTTTATTTTTTTTTTTTAGTCGGGCTATCTCACATGTCTAGTTGACTGTTGTTGATGTGATGTAGTTTCTAACGCTATTGTTCCTGTTGCTGCCGCTCCAGCTTCTACTATTATATGTTCAATATCTTTACGTATTAAAAAATCAGTTAATTTAACATCTGCTGTACCACCTGATTCTAATGGTATTGAATTTTGTCTAAAATGATCTAGCATATCCAATATTGATGGAAACCATAAATGCTGTACACGACATTGACCTAAATCATTTAATGTCATACGCAAATGTTTTGCTTTTCCATGAAAATTAAATGTTAACACAAATTCACCCTTTCTAGTTTCACTTTGACGTACTAAAAAATTTCCATGACCCGATGCACCCGGATGTAAAACTAAATTAGCTGCATCCGAGCGCGGTAATGTTCCATGAAACCATGGAAATTGTTTCATCATATCTGTTAAATCGGTATCATTTTCCAAAACTGGATCCAGATCATTTTCAATTAATTCAAAATTACTGGATAATGATAACCGATCACCACCAGAACGTCTTGGTGGTGCTAAATCTGGCACAGCATTATTAGTTATTACATCATCATTATTATTATTAACATATACAGGCAGTACACCACCAGCTGTAGCCACACCCGTACTAGCACTTGCACCATTTGTAGCATTGTTATTGTTAACAGAACTACTTATACCAATTGTCATTTGTAAATCAGTATTTGGTAACTGTGATGTTGGTGTACTTCTCATACAATATCGTATAGTGGCTAACCAACTACGCATCTCATCTGGTTCATGCGCTTCAATTACATATTCCATATTGTTATCAGCTTTTAATACAAATGTATTTTCATGATCTGGCATTTCTAATGCCGTTGTTTCACGTGCTTCTGATATTAAAAAACAAAATACACCACTACGTGGCTAGTTTTGGAAAAATAATAAAACAAATTATACACTTATTACAAAAATTAATATAAAACAAAATAAATAAATTAATTTTAATGTTACCTTTGTGGATTTTGGTGGTGAATAAAATTCTAACATATAACCACCAACAGTTTTAACTAGTGCCAGACGACATTTTTCCCATTTATGTGGACCTGTCGGTTGATCTAAACTTTCCGGTGTTAAATATTGTACAATACCTTCTTTGCGACATTCCACAACAATTTTTGCTAACTTTGTTTTTGTTTGACGACTACTTGCGGTTTCTACATCATCAGAATGTTGTTTTAAGAATAAACCTCTACCACGTCGTAGACCTTTAAATGATAATCGACGAAAAAATGTTTTTTGTTGTGTATTTTGTATTTTTGTTGTCGTTGTTGTGTTTACATCTTCCGGATAATCATTTTCAAATATAACTGTAGACGATGTACTTCCATTGCCAGTCTATTAATAATATTGTAAGGATTTAAAATTTCTTTTTATTCAAATACGTTTTTATGTTAGTTACATATATTTAAAAATCGACGAATTTAGAGAAAGTATTTATTAATTATATAATCTGGATTAACATGTTACTGATGGAGAATATTCAAATTTGTTTACCTATGGTTAACATCAGTAAGGCGTTATTGCCGAATGTAAATGTAATCAATATATTAAAAATGTTTAATAAAATGATCCATATATCTATGTATGGCACCATAATACATCCCACATGATCTAATATTTTAATATTTGGTATTGTCATAAATTATCTAGGCCGAAAATTTAATAAAATTTTGGTTCGAGTTATTTTAATGCGAATTTTTAGGATATAAATTAATTATAAATGGCTTCGGAATGGTCTCTATCTGTGGAAATGAAGACAAGAAAGAAATTTTGTTTCATATGTTCCAACAAAATCTACATAGTAAAACTTTTCATAAAATAAGATTTCAGCTTATGTTATTATAGATATTTTCTTTCAGAAAACACACTACATTAACTTCGGTGACATTTCACAATCCAACAATACTTTATGACCAAAAAATCTGTATTCGTGGATAAATTTCATCAATTTATGAACTTTCACTTTTAAAATAAAGAGTTGCACAGTATTTACTTATAACAAAATCAAGTAAAACGTTGTTCACATATTGGAATAATTTGCCAATCTATCGTTTGGATGATAATTGTCATTGATAGATTTATGGTGATATATGCGCAAATATATAATAAAATATTCATTGGATAATATTTCATTTGTGTTTTGATAGAACAGTTCAACCAGTTACAAAAATGAAATGAAAATTTCATTTTTAAGTCCTTAATTTTAATAATAAGATCAGCAGATGAAATAGTTTGTCCCAACATGAATTTGAACTAGAATTACAAACATATGATTTTTTTAATTCTTAATTTATATATTATTTCATTCGCGTAAAATGTATATCAGACATCAGTTGTCAAATGACAATAAAAATACAATAATAATAATAAATATAAATACAAATCTTGTTTACATATTAATGTTTATGGTTTATGCATTTTAAATCACAAAATATAATATAATAAATAAATATTAATCTATACGTACGTACATAAACATATTATGCATGTAGTGATGTAATGTATACACAAGTATAATTTCCAACAACGACAACAAATAAATAAATAGCGTAATATATTTTAATAAAGAGTAATAATGTAAACAATAATTGATAAACATAAAAATATATCATATAGATATAATTACATATTTTTTAAATTAAATTAAATTGATAATATGAATATTGAACGTATTATTTGCGCCGCATATGATGAAAAATTACAAGATAACAAATAATCACGCATCCTATGAATATATATCTAATTTTTGATGTATAATTGTGTACCCATTCCACCAAATTCAATTTATATTTGATTAATATTTATTACAATTCAATTATTCAACCGGATCTCGACTAGCAAAACGAATATATATAAATATTTGTTTGATTTACGATTGAAAATGATTCTATAAAAAATTGCGTATTAATAATATTCTACTAAATCTGCATATGATGAATGTTGTTATTTGATTCAAAAACTAAATTTTTATTCGAGGCCGTTGATGGTAATTGTAATCGATAGATAAGTAGATTCTTTATTTTAAATTGACCTTACACTTAGAAAAAAAAAAATAAATTGATTACGTCTAATAAATTTATTTGAATTATATTTCTGACGGATTATATTCATTCGTATTCGTTAGAATATTTCAATGCAGTGTTAAATGTATAGCTAAGTAAACAATATTTATATATTCTTCAAACAGAATTACCTTATGATAAAATTGACGTCGACAAAATTCTGTATCAAAATGACTTTGAAAGCATTCAAGAAATTTTTTCATAAAATCTCTATGTGATATCATTCCACGTGCATTTTCTGATAGATTTGTATTTGTATAATGTACACATGATTTTGCAAAATCAGCAGCAGCAGCTCTTGAATGTCTTTCACAAAATTCTATCCATCCTGAATTACCATTGGAAGCTGTACCACCAGCAGCAGTTCCATTATTATTACAACCAACAACTATTGAATTGTCTGTGTCTGATGTACCAGGAACGGCCATAATTATATTATCCGATTATTGATTAAGGCAATGGATGAATGCCAACCCAAATTCATATATAGTATAATGTTTTTATTTTTATCAATATTTATTATTCTTAGGATTTTTTTTAAGTGCAGGTGCAATACAAAACTAAACTATTTTATTTACGGCGACGGGACGACACGGTTCCACCTCAACTCACCCGAAAAAATAGACTATACAAAACAAATAAAAATATTATCAACCGTACGGTATGTTTTTCAATATGTGAATATAAATATAGCTTATAATTTAAAAACCACTCATCTTAATATTAACACAAAATTAAATATTTTTAGAATTATCTATTATAAATTGAATAATAATAACACAAATTTTAATTATATTTTTTTGTTTTAATTACTTTTCTTTCAAAAAACCGGAATCAATATCAAAACAACATTTATTTAAAGAGAGTCAGACATCTTTTCTTTATATTATCCGTTTTATCGCTTTTATATACTATTTTGGTTTTGTCTTCTCCACTACGTCTCTTTCTCTTGTTTCTTCTTTTCTTCAGCTCAACTTCACAGAATAAAAAACTCTAGCAAAGAAAAATAAAAAATGCAAGAAACACCAAAAACGTTTTGTTTGTTTATTTGTTTAATTTCAAAAAAATAAATTTTATTTTGACATTATTTTATTTGACAACAAAATTTTTGATAACATTTTATTTTTCATAAAAGATTTCGGAATGAGTGAAATATTTCCATTGAAAACTTGGAAAATTTGACAGAAATGAAGAAATGTCTAAATTATAATTCATTATAATTCATTCGACTTATCTTCACCATATTTTTAATTATAAATAAAAAAATTAATGCAGTGTATTTATTTTATTAAATTAATTGATAAAGTCCGTATGTTACATTATTTTTTTTATCAATATTCAAAAATTCAATAACACGGAATGACTAATATGGATGTTAAATTTTATTTTTTTTAGCAACGGCGTAACGTTTATATGCCCAATAAGGCGAAAGCCTACAAAATTGACCAATTTAATGCATTCCAAATTTATTTAAATTCACATTTTTAAGATTGAGAAAGCTTAAAATTTAACAGATATGCATTAATGATAAATGTTTTCGAAAAATTAAAGTTATCTGTGAAAGAAATATAAAACAAATGAGAAAATAAATAACCGCTTGCAGTCAAAATCGTTGGTTTTTATATTTATTTCTTTAATAAATTTGTGGTCAAATTTTAGTGAATTTAGTTCTATGGAAATTGGACTATGCTTTGCAATTTGAAATTCTTTGCTATTCACTGGAATGAATGTGAAGGTGCATTTAAGGTGCGATTCTATTGTGCAATGAATGCAAAGAGAATGAATTTTTGACAGCTTATACATGTGGTATATGCCAAAAATGCATTCACTTTGCATTCATTTCAAAATAGGATTACACCCTGCTATTCTACTACCTAAAGAAATTCTAAAATATATAAAAAAAATTTTACATGAAAATCTTTTGTAGATTTTGATGAAAATTGAAAATAAATAAAAAAATGTTATATATTTTAAAACAATAAAGTTATTAATAACAAAATATAGCTTAAAAAGCAATTGTTAAAAGAATAAATAATTAAATAATTTTTATTTTGTTAAAACAAAGTTTTATTGAAATTATAAAAAATGTAATGAACAACTTGTGTACTTTAAAAAAATTATATACATAATAAGGATAGATAAAGAAAATAATGGGAAAAGTGTACTTTATCGTTTAATAATTGTTTTTTTGTACTTTAAAAGGTTATATACATAATAAGGATAGATAAAGAATATAATGGAAAAAGTGTACTTTATCGTTTAAGAATTGTTTTTTGTGCATTTTCTTTAACAATAATAAATATAATTTTAATCTTTGTCATTTCATCGTTTAATTATTATTATAAATAACTAGAAAAACAACAACAATTAACCACACGTACAACGATTATTATAGAAGCAAAACAAAAAAAAAATTAATATTCAAGTCGTGGTACGGCATTAACATACGTACGAGTTACGAGATACAACAAAAAATCGAACAATGATCAATGAAACGAAAAAAAACCATATGTAAATAATTACAGCACAGCACAGAATCTTAAAATTTTTCTTTTATTTACCTTTTTCTTTACACAATAAATGTCATATAAATAATTGATTAAATTTAATTATTTATTTATAAGTTGACTTGTGTAATGAAAACAATAGATGAAAAATATTTAGAAAAATCTAAATTAGATATGCGGAAAAGTGTCGAAGTTCAAGTTGATAGTGATTTTGCACTCCTCTTACCTGGAGGTGTTTATGAAATTATAAAAATGGAACCAAGACTGAGAATACGACCGATTGTATTTACTTGTTTACTTTTAGCTGTTGCTGGTATTATTGGATTTGGATATTTTTGTCCTGATCGGGTAAAATACAAACACAAACAATACAATTAAATACTAACGATAAAAACCGCTAAATAATAATAATAATAATGATATTATTTTTTTTTAATAAATAGGTGTGTGCCTTAACGAAACGTGAAGCAATACCGCCAGACAGTTATGCAGAACAATTTAATCAAATTAATATAATTGGTAAAGCATTAAAACAAAATGGGATGAATAATTATTTAAATCCTGGATTAAGTTATGAAGAAGTTTTAAATGATGATTTTCAATTTGATATGGATGCTCATGATGTTATGGTTTTTTTGCATATACAAAAAACTGGTGGTACATCATTTGGTAAACATTTAGTGCGTGATTTAGATTTAAAACGACCATGCGAATGTCAACAGAAGCGTAAACGTTGTTATTGTTTTCGTACACATCGTAATGAAAATTGGTTATTTTCAAGATATACAACTGGATGGAAATGTGGTTTACATGCTGATTGGACAGAATTAACAAGTTGTGTCGACCAAGAATTGGATAAAAACGAAGGTGAAACAGCCAAACGACGTTATTTTTATATAACTATGTTACGACAACCTATTGTTAGATATCTATCGGAATTTAGACATGTACAACGGGGTGCTACATGGAAAAATGCTAGGCATTGGTGTTTAGGACGACAGGCAACTATAAATGAGCTGCCACCATGTTATGATGGTGAGTAGAATAAATAGTCACTGATTTATTAACATAAAGAATTTATTTCAGTAACCCAGCAACATATTATTTAAAACTAGATTAACATTCCAAGTGTAAATTCATTCATTACATACTTACTTAGCAACCGCGCATCATCATCATCATCATAATCATCAAGTCAAGTTACTCCATGTGACTATAAAGATCAAACATGCACTACAGTTAATTTAGTAAATTACTACGCACAGAAATATATAACAATTTATTAATTGGTCTGCAATTACAGAAAGATATGTGAAAGTACCGCAGAAGTCTTTTTTTTAATTGTTTTGTATTCCTATTTCATAATAGCGTACTGGTTCGTTACCAAATTTTAAATACTTTCAGGTAGAATCCTAATGATTATATGTTTGATAATCGCATCCGATCCAGAATGAGACAAAGTATTGCAAATATGAATTCAGCTGTAGTTTGCTCATCCGTTCTATGTGTATATATATATCAAAATCCTAACCAAAAACACATATCATTCTAAAATCGGGTTATTTTTTTCGCGATATTGTGATTTGTGGATTTATTTAATTGATATGGGAATTAAAATTAACAAATTTAACAAATTCATAAAATTCTACGTTCTCAAAGTGATAATAAATTTTCTTCTATCAAAATCATTGAGTTCCGAATTGTTTTTTCCAATTATTAATATTAATAACGATTAAACTAAATTAATATAATATAATTATTTTGCCTTCGCAGATGAAAATTGGTTAGGTGTTACATTAGATGAATTTGCTTCTTGCGATGGAAATTTAGCAACAAATAGACAAACAAGAATGTTATCAGATATGGCATTAGTTGGTTGTTATAATAAATCATCGATGGCATTAATTGAACGTGATCGTATAATGTTAGCAAGCGCAAAACGTAATTTAGCGGCAATGGCATATTTTGGATTAACAGAATATCAAAAGGTTATTATATTCACTAAAATAAACTACTTTATTTATTTGGATAATTATTTCATAACTATTTAGTTAATAATATTTGTATAATACAGGTATCACAATATGTTTTTGAAGAAACATTTAATTTAAGATTTGCAATACCTTTCGAACAACATAATGCAACCGTATCAAGTTCAACATTAAATAATTTAAATTTAGAACAACGTAAAAAACTTGAACAATTAAATAAATTAGATATTGAATTATATACATTTGCAAAAAAATTATTATTTCAAAGGTATGTTAAATATCAATATATTTATTAATCTATAAGTCGTTAATAATTTAAGTTGTACTCTTATATGCGTTAAAACCAGTTTGTTAATAACGCCAAACTATTAATATATGGTTTAGTTAGTTTTTTCAAAGACATTCAGCCAATCACTGATATTTTGCTGGCCATAGTATCCGATAACAATTTACCATGTTCAGTATGTGTCATATCAATCGATGATATTAAATTTTGCTACAATTATTCTATTGTGAATTAAAGCCTCCTGTTTTCTTCAATTATCATTAAATACTTAACACAAGCAAAGATCATCAATTTAACAACGTCAATTTAGTTCTCGAATTGACAATATTTTTTTACTACATACCATGTTTTCTGCCATGTTCCGAGTATACCCAACGGTTTTGTATTATATACTTGTTTATCACTTTAAAATTATAAGCGTGGACGGACCAGATTATTTATACGATAAACTGACCTTCGGTCATTCCTCATCTCGCGTACTTGTTTGAATAGTATAAAATGTTTAAAGAAGTCTCGATAAATTCTTGAAAACGACCACATTCTGTTAATCAATTTTAAAAGTAAAAAAAAAAAATTTAATTCAGAAAAGAGTGAGATACTTTTGTTTTTTTTTTAACTGATACTAGTTGATATGCTTTATATTTAACGCCCAACTATTATATCTAATAACTGAAATAATCTAATTTATAATAATTAATTAATAAATAAATAATCATTATTTAATTATATAGATTTGATAAACTTAAAGCCAAAGATACGGATTTTGAAATCAGATATAATAATTTAGGAAATGTTGGTAATAGAAATGGTGTCACCGAATTTAATTGGGATGGCAATCTTGATGAAACCAGTAATGAACATTAATAATAAATTAATACAAAACAAAAAAGCAAATGAAAAACATGACCAAATTTAGTAACAATTTTTAAAATTAACAAGTTTAAATTTAAAATTATTAATTATTATTATTATTATTATTATTATAATAGACCTAGACAGAAAAAAAAAGATGAAATCTTTTTTACATTAATTATGATTAAAATATTTACTAGAGACACATGAGAATGATGGTAACTATTGACATTTATATATATATTTTAAGTTTACTTGGTCGCGTAAAAATTTCAGATAATTTAAATATCATTTTTTAATGGAATTAATACATGTTGGCAATAGAAATTTTTTTCAGCAAATATAAATAATATTTAAATAATGATTACAGTACATAACAGATGTATATATATATACATCGGTCTGTATAGGACCTAAATATATATATTATAATAATAATAACGTTGGAAAAAAAATTGTATATAAATTCATAAATACATAATTACAGAGAGTAAAGTAAAGTTGTGCGAGTATTTTTGTTTATAAATTATGTAGATGAATGTTGTGCAAATTTATTTTTAATCTAATGTTAAATCAATTTGTTTAACTACAAATATGTGTTTTAAAAGTTTATCTTTATCTTTTTGTGGTATGATGTGTGGGACACAAGAAAAGAAAGAAAGTGATCGTGTTTATAGTTTTTAAGATTATAATAGTTAATCTAATATATTTAATATTTATCTAAATTATGAGGTTGCATTCATATATGAATTTTACTTGAAATTTGAAATTATTTTAACAATATACTTAAAATTCAAATAATTATATATAAAAATACAAATGTCCATAGACGAAGAAGGAAAAGACATTCACTTAAATCATTTATTTCAAAAAATATATGACAATATTTTGTTAAAATATGGATTTAATATTTAATTTAATAATTGACGATATTCACATATTTCAGGAATGTACGGGCTAGAAGAAATGATCTAGTCTTTTCATACCTAAATCCAAAATTTGAATATAGAAATTAGATACATTAACAGTGTAATAGTAAAACTCTCTTATATATAACTAACTTGATTGACACTTGTTAATTTTCAAACAAAGAATATTTATTATGGAAAATAACACGAGCTGAACAATTACTATAGAAAAAAGATTATAACTATAATTATCCGATTCGTATTATATATCATATTCATATATAAATTACGTAACATATATTCATATGTTATTTATGGACCTAACAATCATCTATTACTAAACTATAATAACTATAAGATTATAACAAAAGAAAAAATTAAATTCATATTTATACAAATTTCAAGTAAAATTCATTTATAACATAATTAATTCTTCAGAACAACAAAATGTAATGTGTATATGTATAAACCTACATAATATCAACATGCATAATTATATAAATATTTATATTAATAAAATAAGTAGCACGATATTAATATTATTAATATTTTCATATAAAAATTTAGTTATTTATTTAATGTTCGTGCGTATATAACCAAAGTTTTATTATTATATAAGATAATGAATAAATATTTAATTTAGATACAACACATATTGATAATTGATATTAATGAGTGACACAGATTCGAGTGCAGAATAAAAAATCGATATAAATAAATGGATTGAAATACTATTTTAATAAATAATATGCTTTTAATATAGGCAACTATTTTTAATACACACACATAGATTTTAATTATTAAAATACTTACTATAAACGAATAAAAGAAAAGTAAATGGTTATTTTATAATAGTAAAATAAAGATTATATTATTTATAATACGAATCAAATGTTTCTACATTGATTTTTGGAAGACATAGATACATTAAACTCAAAAAGAATTGCTCAATAAATTGATTCTGTTATACAGAAAAATTCAGTATACAAGTATAATTAGTAATACAAATACATTATAAAACCTAACCGATATATTTTATGTACAGAAAACAAAGAATCATTGTAGAAATATTCGGATTTTTTTTTTAAATTGTATAAATATAATGATTAGTTTTTTTTTTTATGGCACAAATAGTGAACATAGTATTATAATATTAAAAAAATATAGATACTAGTGAAAAATACTCGTGAAAAATTACTATTAATTGTCACAGTTAATTTCTTTCATTATGTATATACAATTTTTTTTACTAATTCCGAGATTTTGTTGTCATTAATTTTAAATATTACATTTTACTATTAAATTCATTGTATTTATATAATAACAAATTTATTACAAACGAAAATTTAAAAATTACAATAGCGTAGTATAGTTAGTAGTAATAGTAGTAATAGTAGTAGTAGTAGTAATAGTAGTAGTAGTAGTAGTAGTAGTAGTAGTGTAGTAATGTACCTAATTTATATCAGTTTATCACATATAATTGAACAGGATTGTAAAATTTGTAATTTATAAATAATATTTTAGATTTCAAAATAACAAAAAATACCATACTTATATGTAAAATTCAATGTTGGGAATAGTAAACTGATAATATTGCTTTTATTCATTGTTCAGCACAGACGTTTTAACAAGTTATAAGTTATTTTATAAAAAAAAGTTCTGAAACCATTTTTCAAATAAATTACTTCAAAAATTTATCGATTTCGTGACGTGATACATATAATTAGAATATTTGAATTACATACTTTTATTATTATTTGATTTTTTGTCATTATTATATGGTTTTTGAAAAAATGTTTACTCAATATTTCTTAATTTATACTTAATTTGTTATTTAAATTGTAAATATATAGTAATATCAAAAATCAATGTTGGCACGGTCGCCGAAGTTCAAGTATCAAATAATCAGAACCCATGATAACATACCCAAATGTCTTTCGAGCAGAGCAGAGAGGTGTATGCAATCGAAAGATGTGCTTAATTTAACCTCGATTACAGCAATAAAACCATTGCAATTATGATAATATATAGCCAACTAATAATTTGAGCATAGTAAGCTCGTACGCTATCAATTCTATCAAATATGATTAGGATTCGGACAGAAATGCATACAGGCCAATGCAGACTAAGGAAACACTGATTTTAAATATCTGTGGATTGATAGTTATTTTTAGAAGTTATAGTTAAAATATGATGAGTGTCATCAAATTAACAAAGTAGACAATCTATCGATGAGCGCCATAGTAATTTTAAATACATACATTGCCATTTACCTACACAACAGATACACATGCAATTATATATAAATTATGTTCACAATTTGTGCTTAATTTTTAAATGTCCTCAATTTAGTTTTTTTAAATAGTTTTAAAAATAATTTAATTAATTTAACAAAAAATTGTATACGATTCAAATTCAATTTATTTTTAATTGTATTAATAGTTATATTTAATTATTATTTATACAAAATAGATTAAGTTATAAATTGATAAGTGATCAGCAGCAGCTTTTTTTCTCTACATTTATTATATAATGGACATTATGAAAACAAATTTCTTTCGCTGGACCTACATATTATTACTCTATTTACAATATATTTGTGGTATTACGAAAAAGCATTAAAATTAAATGTACTATTATAGTACTAATATGAATAAACGTGTATATATCCGCTTCATGACAATTATTTCCAATGATAACAATATATCAGCCATAGAAAAAAAAAACTATTTAAAATTGTATCTCGAAATATATTATAAGCTGATGAAATTTTTGAAATATAATCATATATAATCCAATTTTAAATTAAATTTGGTCTACAAAGATAGTAGATATAAAATGGTAAATTTTCAATGGTTAGTTCTATAGAACAGGGTCTTAGAATATTTCTACGTTTATTCTCAACAAAATATCACACGTTTTCGGTTCTAAATCATAAATAGCCTAAATTACTTATCACACAATATATTTGTAACTCCTTTTTTTTTAGTTAAATTAAATAACAAGAAGTATATGGACTAAATATGATGATAGCAGCGTTAGTATTTAACTTACCGATTGGAGCTGACTAAATTAAAAATGATTTCATTAAATAAGTCACATTTAACAATTTAAAATACATGTATAAGTTTATTTTCATATAATAGCTATAGATATAACAGACAAATGATCATCCTATTATTAGAACCATTTTATGTTTTAATTTTTATATTATATATATGAGTGTGTGTGTGTGTGTGTGTGTAATTGTCATATATATAATTTTAATTCTTATTATTTTATTCTAATTTTTATTATTTATTTTTGTATATATTAATTTTATTAACAAATTCGTCCATTTTGGCAGTATAAAATCCTTCTAATTATAATTTTAAGTTTTTACCTTGTGTGTTTGTTTGTTTGTTTTTTTTCTGATTTGATTTTAATTTTTCCTACCGACTTTTACAATTTTTTATTATAATAATTTTTTTTTTTTTTTATATATACCTTACCTATACACTAAGAGATTATATACAAATACAAAATATATAGGTTTTTCAACACATTTAAAAAAAAAAAAACCTTATTTTTTCAGTTTTTTTAATTAATAAATAAATAATACCCAAAATATTGAATTAATATAATAGTAACTAAAAATTAAAATAATTAAATATATATAATTATTATTATTACATACATGTTTGAAAAACAATAACAAAAACGTACCTATATTTTTAAGTACGATTAATTAAATTTTGTAAAAAAATAAAAATGGGTAACAAAAATTATTTGAAAAATAAACGAAAAAATTGTATTGCATTTTGTTTGCATTTTGTTTGTACTTTATTTACAATTTCAACAAAACCAAAATGAGTAGCAATGCGGTAAAAAAAACTAGAAACATATACTCAACTATAGTTCTTAGGTGGAGATAACATGAATATTTCTGGACTGGATTGTGCAGTTTTTAATGTTACGTTGAAGTTAAAATAAAACAAAAACGCAGAATATTTTGATATAAATACAATTGGTTGTTATAATAATGGAATATTTTAAATGCTTTTTCCACCAGTTTATGCACATCATATCATTAGATTATTTAGATTTATAATAATAATAGTATGATACATTTTAATGTGTGCCCCATTAAAGAAATACGCTGATTATTTCAGCTGAGAAATTTCTGATGGGCACTAACATTGTATTATTAATATCCATAGCCATGATGTTTAATACACAACTTGTCATCGATCTGAAGACGTACAGAAACAAGCAATCATTGAATTCAAAATTACCGTAACGGTAATGTAATGGACGAGCATTATTAATTATTAATTGTAATTGGATCGTGTCAATCGGTCACGTACATGATTATTTATCAAAATATATCTGAAAGAAAATACATTAAATAATTAAAATAAATATGTAATATGGTAATGTAAGAATATTATATAGTGAAATCTGTTCTTTCTAAAAAATATATACTAACTAATGTCTAATGTCTTTCAAATTATAATTGCCTTTTTTTTTTTAATTCATAATTCTTATTACCGCTTTTCATGTTAATTTTTAATTAACAAATTTACACGGGTTTAAGGCTTTCTGTTGTATGCCAAACCCGATAATTTTAAATTTAAAAAATGCTGTATAAAACTAATTTGTAATGAAAATGTATTTTCCAACGGATACACATATTTCTCAATTTAATGTGCAATTCTAATTAAATGAAAACAAATAATTACATTAATATTGATTAAATATATCACATTTATTAAATAATTAATATTTATATTTATATATAATTGTTTACATTATATACAATTTGATAATTTATAGTTTTTTAGAATTTTAAAATTGAGATTTACATTTTATTTTATTATTAAATAATTTATTATAATATTTTTTTATAGTTTACAATTTTTTATGACAATAATATTATTTTTATATTTAAAATATTTATTTTAATTAATATAGAATATATATAAAAAAAAAATAAAAAGGACAGGACAGTCAGGAATAAAATATTAAAAATATATGTTATATAAAATTTAATCTTATAGTATCCTTAACAGCACATTTAATTCTCTAAATTTAAATTTTTACAACTGTAATTTGTGACAAGACGACACAACTAATAATTATCAGTTTATTATTAATTAAGTGGAATATTTCATACGAAAAGTAACTAATATATAATATACGATTAAATAATATAGTTTCTAAAACAGAATAGTAAAATATATAAAAAAAAAATTATTTACGAATTTCAGCAGCAAGGCAAATGTGCTCAATATGCATATGTTGCTGCATATGCGGATGTTTTTTTATACATTACAATTAAATATTAACTATTTTCACAAGAATTTAAAGCATTCGATTTTAAATGAAGGACGGAAATATATACAATATACACATATATCAAATAAACGATTTCATTAAATGATACAATTATATGTCTTTCATCACAGTCTCTATTATATAGTTTGTTAAATACATGGATTTAAATTCATACATATCCACATTAGATTCAGATAACAATTCATTTTGTTCAGTCAGATGAAAGTAATTGTTAATTGTTGACATCAAATTTGCAGTTATTATTGGAAATCAAATAAATGATCCTGCATATAATCTACACCAAAAAACACCCATCAATACATCCTTTTTCTACAAAAAAACATCATACTTTCTAGGCTCTTAACTATACACTTACGTTCACACAAATATACTATATAAAAGTTATACCGGTCACATGCTTGCAGTTATACGCGATACATTATGAGCTAATGACTCATATAAAAATAATGGAATAAAGGAAATATCTATCTTTTGATAATTCCAGATCAATTACTGAATTGTTATATATTTCCATGTGGAATATTTTACCAACTTGACTGTGTAATGCATGTTTGACAGATATCGCATGCATGATACATATATATTATTACATTCTATTTCTTATTCATGTAGCTGCTTGGTTGTAACAATTAACATGTCTTGTTACGACACTGATATATTGACTATAAACTGGATCCTAGAAATTGTTGAATGTATGATGGTTATCACTATCCTCTAAGCGGTGACTATATGCTGAGGGCTCGATTCTCAACTGGGGCTTTTACTTAAAACAGTACCACCAAAGGTAAACTATTATAAAACGCTTTCCAGAATTATGATTGGTAAACTATGTGGTCTAATATTCCATGTATGTTCAAATAAATGCAAAAGAGATATCAATATCTCGCTAAAAATCCATGTCACATCATTTCAAGCAAAAATATAAATAAAATATGAAATTCTGTGCACATGAAAACATCCAAATTAAGATTAAAAAAAAAACATATAGCATTTCAGATAGCCGGGTGTGATAAAATTGGACAAAATTCCATTTAATCACAAAGTTAATAAATACAAGTAGAAAATTATTAAGTGTCGTAATATTAAATTCTTAAATACCATATTGTTTCATATATAATTACACGAAATATTATGAAAACATTTTTTTCAACAATATTGAATATAATTATTTTAAAAATAATTATTTAAATTACGGAAAGAAATGTTCTTTCTTATGTAATTTAAAAAATAACATTAAATTTTGCCAGTCTATTATGAATTATTTTTATGACATATGTTAACACTGAATTTACTTTTAAAAATTATTATCAAATTATCATAAAATTCTAACATTTTATTTAATTCATAAATTAGTATTGTTAAATAAAAAAAAAATTAAAATAAAAACCTTATTAAATCATAGTAATGATTGTTCAATCATGATTTTTTCAAAGCCAGGCGGTGGACCATAACTAAAGTCTTCCAAAATTATATCTAAAATAGCACCGTCATCAACTAAAAAATAAAAAAAAAAAAAGAAAAGAAATAAAATTACTAATATTTTTTTCGGAATTCGAAGCCTATAAAATATTATAAACAATTATGGAACGATTATACAAGTTTATGAATAGCAAGTGGAGTGAGGTTTCAGTATGTATTGATGGCGGAATGGAAATTTGCAAGTACAAAAACATAAATGTTTATTAGCAGGAGTGCATTTGGTGGTTTTATTAAATTTTACTTATATTTACCGTATAACACTGGATAAACAGTTCCTTTAACATTTAAAATAGGTGTATCTAATTTATTACCATTTAAATAAAAATTAAGCTCAACGTGATCATATGCTACACCAATTGTATCACCTTCAGATGGTATTTCTGTATTAATAATTGTACCAATTTCAGTACCAATTTTAATTCCATCACCATTATTAATTGTTAAATTTGTATCATCAATTAATGATGTAGTGGTTGTTGTTGTATTAGCAATAGTATTGTTTTCATTTGATGATTTCATTGATAATTTATACAGTTCCTTATCAGCATGTAATACAATATTATCAGAACCTAAACACCATGATTCTTTATCACAACCACCTTTTAATTTATTCAGATCAGTTTTACGTGTTGCCAAACCAATTGACCATTGTCCACTTTGTTGTAATTTGACTTCAAAATACGATTTTGATTGAACAAGTGGAGCTGTTGCTAATGCACCACCTGATCCACATATACGACATCCGTCTTTTACAATAACAACTTCGTGTCCTTAAAATAAATTAAATCTATTATTTTTAAATTAATAATAATATTTCCATGAAGGGAAAAAAATTAAGAAATGAAAACATATGGATTTTCTTTCAAATTATTAAATAAATAAATAATATTTAATTACCCATAAATGTACTATCCAAATGAATTTTACTATCATCTGTTCTTAATGCAACGGTTTGACGTTTTAATGAACCATTAAAACAAAATCTTAAGCAACAAAACATATTTTAATATTTAACTCAATTTTTCTTATTATTAGCTTTATAGATAAAAACAAAAAAGAATGTTTTCTCTATAAAAGTCTAACTAAAATAATATTAATAAAATAAAAACACCTCTTCACTTCAAGTTCAACCCACACTTCATCTATATTCATCTTTCCATATTTCATTTTCTTCTTCACAACCACTAAAAACACTACACAAACGTTCAATACACCAAACACCGACGTCAATGCAATTCAAGTTTTGTACGGCTGTCATACCAAATGTTAAATGGTCAGTCAGCCGACTCGGAAAGGTATGTATTTTATTTATAATTTATCAATACCGCAAAAAATTACATCGCAACTATATTATGTAATAGTGTTTGAAATGTTTAAGCTGATACTCATCTTCAAAAACCATCATTGCCTGCTGGGGCAATTAACACATTGACTGATTCAATATCGGTAATGTAGTTATTTGCTGCTGATACTAAAAGAAAGAATGCAACATTTATTTGGTCAACTTTTACATATTTTAATTATTTTAATTATGTGCAAAAAAAAAAGGTAAGTGCAAAACTTCTTAAAATTATCAATAACACAGACATTTTTTTAATGTGCCCTTCCTTGTACACATTAAGTTTAAATGTTTCTATTATCTTTCCCACTAATTTCACTGATGATTTATAACTTCCGCACCACTAATCTTTTATTTCCGTTTCGTACACAAATTTTATACCCATGCGAATCGAATATCGTGAAATTGTCAATTTAATAGTATAAATATTTCTATTTATACGATAATTGATTAGATAAGATTAATTGTGTAAATTAAACTAACTCATGTCCCCTGTCACCCATTTTCAGAGCATCAATTGTGACCATGCACAGTCACATAATAAGCTACAAGATCCCAGGTAATTTCTCCAGTTAAGTGTTTCACAGTAATGATTAACTGTTTTGGGGTTTCTTTACAAATTTGATTTGTATAAGTAAAATAAAAAATAAACAATAATTTTTCATATTTTTCTTATAAATTTATTAATTAAGTTATAACGACGATATCCACTTACGGCATAATTATAATACACCTGTTTTATAAATACTTCGTGGTTTTGGCTTTGGTATATCATGAATTTGTCCATAAAGTTCTGCCAATAATTCACATTTACTATTTGAGTTTTTTTCAAATTTTCCAATTGCAACTGGCAACAAAACATCTGATAAATAACTTTTATTGTGTGGAACGAAATTTAACTGTAATTATAGAAATTATTAATTGAAAATTTAAAATATAGATTACGCATTTAATTAGTAAGTAAAAAAATTCAAATTATATGATAATAAATACATCAATTGATAATGTTTTACTCGGTTTTATGTTATACTGTGCTAAAAATAATTCTTTTAATAGAATCTCCAAATTTAATTTTAATGTATCATTTTTTGCTAATAAACCACAACTATCAGTAACACTTAAGAAATGACGACAAAAATTCACCGTTGATTGTGTTAAATTGATCCATGTATCACCCGTGACATGTGTTTGCATATTAATTCCCAGTAATTCTAATTCTTTTAACATTAACCGTAAATTTGATTTTGATTGTAAATTATATGGTTGCCATAATTCTTCGGTACGACCAATTGTATCAACTAATCGTAAACGTGATTCTTCAATTATTTGTTCTAAATTATTTCGTAATAAACCTTCCATATGATATGAAAGATCTAAACCAATATCAGTTAACTAAAAATTTACAATATTATTTGAGATAAGTATATAATAGTTGATAATAATAAAAACTTCAAATTGTACCTTTGCACACGGTTTTCTTATGCCTTCTACAAATTTTGCTACAACTTCTAATTGTGTACCTTTACCCAAATAATGCTTAATAATTTGAGATGCAAAATATTGCAATTCTGCATTGCACCAAACAACAAGTGCTAAAAAGAATGGATGCATGCAATTAGTATTCATAACATATTTTAATTAATTAAAAAAAAATAATTTACTGCTGACGCAAGCTGAATGATTATTGAATGCTCTTAAAAATTCACTTGCTACTTGGGCTAAATCACAAAAAAATAATTCAGATATTTCCAAATTATTTCTACGTGCTTGTCTTTGTGATGTTCTGCAAAAATCATATCAACTATTGAAATTCTTATTAATATAAATAATATAATATATTACCTAATTGCTGTTGTACAAACTTTTAAAAGTGAACCACATGCCGATCGTGCCTTTCCCATTTCGCCCAGCAATTTTAACGGACGTCGTGAACAACGTAATGCCGCTTGTAAACTACGACTTTGACAATTTGATAATTCCAGCAATAAAACGTTACTTAAATCTGATTTTAATGTTTTAATTTTATGAATAAGCTCTAATGCATTATAAAATGTATTATCTTTCAGAAAATATTCTTCACATTTTAATATTAAACTGAATGCATCTTCAAAATGACGTTGAGCTATTAATGCTTGAATTTCTTCTGGAGCCGATACAATCCAATCAGCTGCCCAATTTTCGCATATTAATCCACTTTCGTTCGTTGGTGTTAATGTTAATTCACTTGTGATTGATTTCGTATCGGATTTTTGTTGTTGTAACTTTAGAGTAGATTGTGTTTGACAGATTGCTGGTGGTTGTGGAGCTTTACCTTTTTTAGGTTTCTGGTTTTGATTAAATTTCAATGCAACTTCAAATTTTTCAATCCATTCAGTCTAAAATAAATTTATTTAATAAACATTTTTTTAATGTGCAATATATTATAATTACTTTTGTTGCTGCACTGATACATTGCAGTATTTTAGCACCATCTGGAGTTATTACATTTAATGCATTTTTAACGCCATCTAAATCACGTATATTTATTACAGCTAATTTGGAAGCATCATACTGTAAAACGAATTCTAATTTTCTAAATAAATTTAGAAATATTAAAAATATTGTTTCCAAAAGTTACAGGATACGCATAATATTGGATCCTAACTATTTATTTAGTATTATAATGTAATATAATATAATAATTACTTATCGTGTTTTACTTTTGTAATGATTAATAAATCATTTAATAAAAACAAATATAGGCGACATATTGGCCGATAATTATCAGAATCTAATTCAATAATAGCACCATCATGAATAAAAGTTTTATTATCTAAGTTTCCATTGAAACCATTTACAGTGTCCTTAATTTCTTGAATATGTCTCTTATTTTCTTGTTCTTCTCTTACATCATCATCTGTAAAAAAAATTGTATTATTCGTGATTGTGTATTCTATTATATACCATTTTAAGAAAATAACTTACCAATTTCTTGTTCTGAAACAATATTCTTAGTATCAGTGGATGAACTTTCTTCATGCAAAGTTGATAATATATTACGTTGTTCAATTAAAATATGAGATAATTGATACATTTCTGATTCCAAATCTATGTGAATATAATTTTAATATGTTTATAATTTTAATTATAAAATTGAATTGTTTTTTTACAGTACATACGTGATATTTCTTTAGCTGAATCAATAAATTCCATATAATTTTTATAAACATGTTTTTTCAATGATGCCGCAGTTTGATCACTATATATTTGTATTACTGCTTTCTTTTGCTGTAATTCTGAACCGCCAACACATTCTTGAACAATTTCCTTAACATCTGAAAATTTGCAATAATTTTAATTGTAGAATATGAAATAAGAGAACTATTTATTTATTACGACTGACTGGGTCACTTCAATGGGGCGTTTTCGAAGAGATAATTATAACTATTACATTACTTACAATCATCTGGTTTAAAATTTGCATTATCAAAGACATTTATACTTGATTCTGTCTCAGGCATCTTTATCTATTTTATCAAAAATTTAAATATAAATTTTAGGAATAATAATACATAAATATAAATACGATAGTAAACAAACAAAACTACACTCTCAACCAAACACTACGATCAAAATAAATCCATTAGAAGGCGAATGAAAAAAAAAATAAAAGTGATGGATGACGTAAAGCAGGTCAAATTTTTGTTTTAATAAATATTAAATGCCAACTAATGGTTCAGATTGTAAATAAAAATCAAAATGAAAAAGTTTATTACATGCAATTCCATGGAGACAGTCACATAAGTTATATAAAAATAAAAATCAATGGTAGTTTAATATTTATATTTATTGATTTTTGACAATTTTGACGTTTATTTCAATGTTAATCTATAAAATTTTCTATTTTATTTTTATTTTATGCACAATGTAAACCTCGCGTAAATCATCAGAATATATTTCGAACCGGGAATGGTGACAGTCGGGTAAACATGATCATCATATAAATTGACTATGATTTTGACGTTTTATTTCGCATTTGAGAATTCAAGGGTTAAAATAGTTTAGGTTTCTTAATAAAAGTTAATTAAATAATATAAATAAAATAGTAAATTTTAATTTTTCAAAAATATTAAATTAACGATCAGAAAATAATATGCCGTTAAGAACGTATGGTGATAAACCTATAAGTTTCCAATTGGAGGAAAATGGAGAATATTATTTTGTTGGATCGGAGGTAAGCATAAGATAACCATTGTTTACTCAATTGAAAATAATTATTATTCGATAAATATGTGTAGGTCGGTAATTATTTACGACTTTTCCGTGGTTCTCTGTATAAAAAATATCCAGGAATGCTACGAAAAACTTTAACAAATGAAGAACGTAAACGTTTAATTGATACCGGCTTAAGTAGTCATATATTAGCTAGCTCAGTTTCATTATTACGTGCTGTTGAAGTTGAAGAAATTATTGACGGAAATGATGACAAGTATATTGTTCATGTACAAGGTTTGTTTACTAACTTCCAATAGCAATAATTTATTTATTTGCATCAAAAATAGTATTTATTAGTATTAATAGTATAGGAAAACCCCCTTTAGAACCGCCACCGATGAGAGAAAGTAAATCAAAAAAACCACAACCATGGGTACCAACAATGCCAAATTCAAGTCATCTAGATGCTGTGCCACAAGCAACACCAATTAATCGTAATCGGGTACATACAAAAAAAGTGCGTACATTTCCAATGTGTTTTGATGACACAGATCCGACATCATGTTTAGAAAATGCATTGCAACCAGAAGTATTAGTACCAATCCGTTTGGACATGGAACTTGAAGGACAAAAATTACGTGACACCTTTACATGGAATAAAAATGGTAAATAAATTAAATTCCTTGAAATTGTATTAAATTTAATGTATGCTGAGTTCAGCAATACCATACAATAAAATGAATTCTTTTTTTTATTTGTATAGAATCAATGATATCACCCGAACAATTTGGCGAAATATTATGTGATGATTTGGATTTAAATCCAGTACCTTTTGTACCGGCAATAGCAATGGCTATTCGTCAACAAATTGAGGCCTTTCCGAATGAACCGAGTATATTGTGTGAAAGTTCCGATCAACGTGTTATTATAAAATTAAATATACATGTTGGTAATACATCATTAGTTGATCAAGTTGAATGGGACATGACACAAAGAGAAAACAATCCAGAAGAATTTGCCATGAAACTATGTGCTGAATTAGGTTTAGGTGGTGAATTTGTTACAGCTATTGCATATTCAATACGTGGTCAATTATCATGGCATCATCGTACGTATGCATTTAGCGAAACACCATTAGCAACTGTTGAAGTACCATTTCGTGCACCAACAGATGCTGATGCATGGGCACCATTTTTGGAAACATTAACTGATGCGGAAATGGAAAAGAAAATACGTGATCAAGATCGTAATACACGTAGAATGAGACGTTTAGCAAATACAACACCCGGATGGTAATATAATTTTATATGTTCTATAAAATTTAATTTTATGTAATTATGCTTAAGAGTAAATAAGTTAATAATTCTTCGTTTTAATGTGTTTTCATATTTTTTTTTTATTTACTGTATTAAATTTCAATTTATAAAATATTATTATCTTAACAATTTCAATTACAATATGACTAGTGTAATGTTCGATACAATAAGAGAGCCATAAAATAATAGAAAATGCTTTTATACATTACATAGAATAATAATATTATTAAATTTTAATCAAAATAACCTTTCCTATGAAAATAATTGAGAAGATATTCCAAATATGGTTTACATTCTGGATCATTTAAAAATTTAACTCTGAACTTATGAGCTTCAACTGTGTCATTGACGAATATTGGAATTCCAATAATATCAGAATTTTGTAAATTTCGTATGCCAATAACAAATAATGCCATAAGTGCTGCAGAAAATCCGCGTTTCATTATAGCAACATGGATGTCGGTTAAACTTGGATATTTGCCAGTATAATTAAGTTCATCTAATAATGTAATTAATTCATTATGATAATGCATTATTAATTGATCCCATTCTTTTTCTTGAACATTTATATCACTTGATGTAAATAATAAATAACTTAAATCAATTCCTGGTGATCCCCAAAAACCAATAGAATAATCAACCTTAAAATATTTACATTCCATATTCAAATAATATATAATATATTATAAAGCTAAAAAAATGTTACCAAAATTGCATCTTCAACAACACCACCATTTGTAGATTCCTTAAACATTACGTTATTACACCATAAATCACCGTGTCCCAACACGTTAAATTCATTATCATTTATTATATATTCATTTGCACATTTTGTTCTTAAATTTTTGATAGTTCGCAATAATTTTTTTGAAATTATTTCATAATTTGGCCAATTTTGTAATACATCAACAATGGCTAATAAATTATATGTCAATAATTTCGTTAAAAATCCATCAGTATCAGTTATTGATGGTTCCATGTGATCTTTGAAAATAGATTTATCCTATCATATATACCATAAAGAAACAATATTAAATACAGATTTCTATTAATTCTCAATGAATATTTTGTATAAATTATAATAACTATTACTTTTTGCATTAAAACAGCAGTTGTTGCATGCCATTTCGCAACTTTTGATAAAACAATTTTAAAACATTCTATATTCAAACCATTTTTTCGATTAACATTTTTATATCCTGTTTGTCTTAAATCTTCAAATATCATATATGATGGATTTTCACAACTAACATAACATCTAAATATTTTTTAATAATTTTATTATGATTTTAATCAATTTACTATTAAAAAAAAATAAATTTTACTATATTTACCTAGCAGATATTTTTGTATTACGATTAATATTTATAAGTAATTCATGTACTTTTGGTAAAACACGTTTATATGTTAAAATTTCTTTTGTTAACATATTTAAATCAGTTGAAACTTCTGCAGTTTCTTTTAAATAGGTTTTAATAATTAAATTAATTGTATTACTTTTTTCTTGATCATTACATTTATATGTAATAGTTGCACGAATCATTTCACTACCATAATGTTCGCCTCTAGCTACAGCTTCACTTAAATTAATATTAGTAATAACTATATTTTTATTATTAGAAATTGGTTGTATAATTTTTTCAAAAAAATCGGTATTTATCCATGGATAAATCGTTGAAAAATAAATTTTTGATTTTGATACACTCATCATTTATTGTATGGTTGTACTATTACGCTCAAAATGCTACTGTTTAATAATCAACTTTATATAAATATATTTATTTGTTAATACTGTACAATAAATTATTATTCCATAGTAATAATTCTTTTTATTTTGATAACGATTATCATACGAATTTCAATGTTAATGATCATGCTATAACATAATTAAATAATTAATATTTTTAATCGAAATTTCTTGATACAATGCTATTTTTAATAATACTAAATAATTAAAATATATTCAGTTCAATTCTAGTAAAATAAAATAAAAAACACTTAAGTTTTTTAATGAGTTACGACGCGTTTCGCTCTATGTGAGCATCATCAAGTAACTAAAGTTTAAATTATTAATATAATTTACGTTAATTTTATTGTATTTTATAAAAACAGAGGGTGTAACAAAGGTGATGTACTTATGATGATAAAATCATTAAGGACTGTTACATTAGATTGTCGCACATTGGTAAATTAACAACCAAAATTGGCAACAAACATATAGAAAACACCATTAGGCCATCATAGTACTGTCCAAATAATTTAAGCAAAATTCTTCAAAATAAGATATATATTTCGCTAAACAAATTGGTAGAGCTTTCAAAACTAGGCTTAAAATTTAAAATAAGCAACTCACATCCACACGTTTAGTAATTGGAAAATTCTACACGTAATTGACAAGGGGCTTAAAATGGATTGTTTTGAAAAATTTCAGATTTAAATCATCATCGTGTAACAGTTCTTAATGATTTTATCATAAGTACATCATCTTTATTACACCCACTATATTTATAAAATATAATAAAATTAACGTTAATTATGGTAATAATTTAAACTTTAGTTACTTGATAATGCTCACATAGAGTGAAACACGTAGTAGCTCATTAAAAAACAAGTGTTTTTTTATTTTATTTTAGTAGAATTGCACTAAATATATTTTAATTATTTTAAATAATTAAATTACAACCATAGAATATTAATAGAAAGTACTTCAAACTCATTTTAATATTTTTTTTTTTAAGAAATGTATGAGTTCATTTACCAGTCTGAAGTACCACTGCAAATATGTGGAAGCTTATTCACCAAATATATATAGTTTTTAAAATATGATACAAATTTTCTCAGATATATTAAAACTATTAGCTACTACTTCAAATTTGTGATATAAATTTCATTTAAAAAATATGTTATTATTGGGCACTTTCAAATATTACTACCATGTTTCTGTACACAATAATACTATGGCTCGGATA
Organism: Bibio marci; assembly: GCA_910594885.2. Taxonomy (NCBI): domain Eukaryota; kingdom Metazoa; phylum Arthropoda; class Insecta; order Diptera; family Bibionidae; genus Bibio; species Bibio marci. Next base: position 25,079,737 of record OU343116.1, on the reverse strand, counting down.
TTCAGCCTCCATTGTGAGCAGTGGTTTGCTTTATGTATGCGCAATCAAGTGATGTAGTCCGCTTGGTAAAGGTATAAAAATAAGAAGGTCTTAAAGGTTTAGTGTCTGTTTCTTCATTACCCTAAAATTTTGCGATAAGAATGCTAAGTTAAAATTAGACAAGCTAATGACCTTTTTATGTTTTAAGTTTGAATGTGTATATTCGTAAATTTATTGTTTATTGGCTTACTCAAATTATCTGTGTCCATTATAATCGCATTAAAATTATCTGCATTGACCGAACACATATAGTTTATTTATAGTATATAACAAAATATATGATGATAATACGGAAATTAATTAATATGAGAATAAAATTTAAACGTATATTAAAAAGTCTGAACTTGTCTACACGAAAAAATACTGTATGTATTTTAATTTAAATATTAATATTTTGGTACTACTTTGTATGCCACCTTTTTATACCAAAACCTTAACTTTGGAAATATAACGAATTTTAAAATACAAACTTGAGAATACAAACTTTCACACAACCATCTTATTTGAGAAATCGAAAAAGAGTACTGTATATTTTAATATTAACAAACGAAAACCATAAGCGACGGCATGTATTGAATCAAATTTGAATTATTTAAAATGAAACTCAAGGGTCAGTTCTCAGGAATATATATTCCATAGTTACATATATCCATTCCATAGTAGTATTAAAAATATTCCCAATATTTATTAAATTAAAAATCAAAACAACAAGAGAGTCTATCGCACAAAAGATTATCTGGAACCGTTTCAAATGCCTTCGGGAATTCAAGTTGAACCAATGAATAGAGAATATTGATCAATACTAATAGAACAATACTTGAGCAACTCAATCGGGACCAACACTTTCGTTTCATTCACACAATGGAAAGAAAAAGAATTATGTTATTTTGTAAGTGATTTTATTTTGTTGAATTGAAGCATCGTTATTTTATATTATTTATTTAGAAGAAAAAACAAAATCATTTTATGTCTCGCTCAGTGAATTGAACCATACACCTCAGTGACTGTAGCCGTTGTGGAGCTACAATGTGCAGTCCATACAGAATCACCAGGACATATTCGGTCTATTAGTATATGCTCCCGAAACAACACTCGTTGAAGGAGAAGAAAACTGATTCAACGAAAATTAGTGGTTAATATCATCCGAACTAAATGCACAAAAATTACTGTGATTATTAATATTATCACAACACATCACAATAACCGGGAAAATAAAACATACGGTTCAATCCTAGAAGCAAAATATGCAGTCTTCTGTTGCCTAATTTTCATGGTAATCGCATTTAGAATTAACACAACGAATAGGCCACAATGTAACAATGAGTTAGTTATAAATATATGTGTAATTTTATATTTATATTTTCCAGCAGTTAAATTTTCTATTAATAATATTATTTTCGATTTAAAATAATATTTAAATATTTAATTTGGCAAAATAAAAAAAAAACGAAATAAATTTGAATTTAAATTTTGACGAAGGTAAAAGGTTTGCTTTTGTTTTCTGTCATTCTCTATTATATTGTACTTTTTTTTTATGTTTATAATTTTATTTTGTTTTTGGGTCGCGTCGTAATGAAATTGCTGCAGCTGCAGTTGTTGTTGTATTATCGATAATAGAACAAAACGTGATGAATTAAATATAATTTATAATTTATAATTTGACCATTTATTTTAATATCTATATTAAAATTAAAAATTTTTGTGTTAAGTATTTTATAAAAGTTTTTGTGTTTGTCGTTTGTGATTGTGTTTTGTGTATAAGAAAATCAACGCAAAAAACAAAATTAATTCTAATGCATATTTTAGGTTGATAATTACGGTATATACATGATTTTTTGTTGTTGTATTATTAATAATTCACATCATTATTATTATGCTTATAAAAATATTAGTAATATTATCTGGTAAACTCTAAAATAAAGTGTAGTTTTTGGATTTAGTATATGTTTTATTTGATTAATGAAAAAATTAATTTCAAGTTTTTCTTTTATCTAAAAAAATATTCATTGTGCGTGTGTGTGTGTGCGTGTATATGCAATAAATAAATAAATTAAAAATATAAAAATATATATAATTTTCATAATTTAAAGTGTATATATAATGTGGTCCAAGAATCGGAAGTGAATCCAGACAACCAGCCAAAGCAAGAGGTAGAGGATATATTCATTCATCTTTTGTGCCGGCTAGGTGAGTGACTAATTATTTTTTGGTTATGTAGAAATTTTATAAATATTTTATATTATTGTTTATTGAAACAACATCGTGTTTATTAAAATTTATTACGTAAATGGATTTAAATATGAAACATAACATTTGCGTAAAATATGCGTATTTATTTCACATTCGGTATTGGTAATTGTTGGAGAAATGCATTTATTGCGTGTGAACTAAAAATTTATTCACATAACAATTTTATGCTCATTAAAAACATATGCGAATGTATTATTTTATTATTTTCTAATTTTGTTCAATTTTATTATTTTATACAAATAATTACATATACTTATTATGCAAAATTATATGTGTATGTTAATATGTTACCTAAATTGTTTAATTATTATAAAATAACACATTATTATATTATTATTATATTAACACACATCACGCGGTGTTCAATCGTTTTTTATAAACAAATATATAACAAAAAGTATATTTCAGAATCTATAATGCACTATTCACGGCCGTGAAGTTATGCTATGAAACTATTGTCAGATCAGAGCAATATGTGTGGTGTACTATGAGCTCCTTCAATCGAGTACTATGACCATCAATTCTAAACTTTATCACGATTGCAATTATAATCAATTTTTAAACATTGCAAGAAAGACATTCTTCAAGCATTTATATGGCATATGTTACGCTTCCCGCCGTATTAACAATAGACATAGGATTTACCGTATAATTATTCCGGTTGATGCAATCACGCCCTTCCCAATAGAGCAGTTTAGTTCTTACACTAAAATTTAATTGATGACTGGATGTGTCTCATGAGAACCAACTTCTTATTTCCTATTCAAAAAATAAATGTATATAGCAAAAATTGTTCACAATGTCTCTACTGCAAATTTTCACCAGACTGGCCAGACACAGCACAAGAAATATTCCTGTTTTTAGATTATTCAACATTTTAATATTATAAAATCAAGAATTTATACTTTTATTTATAGGAAGAAAAATTACAATTTTTTTATTGAATTTATAATTATAATATAATTATAATTGTATATATTATTTATTTTATATATCTTATTTCTATGAGTATGAATTTGAATTTCAATTTACAATACATTCCATTCAAGTTTATATTATATTATATATTCGATTAATTATTTATGCAATTTATATTTATAAAAATAAAACAAGATTTAAATTAACTACCTTCAATCAAAATAACCTTTTCTATCAAAATAATCAAGACGATACTGTAATTCTGCCATACATTTTGGATCGCTTAACATTTTAACTCTAAATTCATGATCCTTGGTTGTTTCTCCAATAAATAAATCTAATTCAATGTCACCAATTATTCGTTTAAATGTTCGCATACCAACAACACAAATTGAAATAATTGCCGACGAAATTCCACGTTTCATTATTGCATCATGAATACCAATTAAAGTTGGATAATTACCAGCAAAATGTAAACCATCTAATATTGCAATTAAATCTATATAATAATGCAATATTAATTGATCCCATTCTTTTTCTTGAACATTTACATTACTTGATGTAAATAATAAATTACTTAAATCAATGCCTGGTGAACGCCAAAAACCACCCGAATAATCAACCTTTTATTAAATATTAAATGAAACATAATTAATAATATTTGCATTATATAATATTAGTTTATACACATTATAATTTATCAACAAACTGTGTTAAATTACCAAAATTGAATCTTCAACAGTTTCACCTATTATAGTTTTAAACATTATATTATTACACCATAAATCACCGAGTCCTAAAACATTGAATTCATTATCGTTTAGGTTATCATAAACATTAGCACATTTTTCATTTAAATTTATTATTGTTTTTAATAATTTTTTCGATATATTTTCATAACCCGACCAATTTGCCGCTACTTCTGCAAATGCTAATAATATATTTTTATAAGCTTTCATATGTAATCCTTTATATTCAGCAATTGGTTTCATATGAGTTGTGAATAAAAGTGCATCCTAATTATATATTTATATACACAGTGACAATTATTTGATTATTGTATATTGAATTAAGTTCGTATTTATGTTACATATAATAATTTTACCTTATCCATTAAAACTGCTGTTGTGGCATGCCATTGCGCAAGTTTAGATAACACAATTTTTAAATGTTCAAAATCTAAACCACATTCTCTATCAACATTTTTATATCGATCATGTGTTAAATCTTCAAATATCATATAAATTGGATTATCAGAACAATCAAAACATCTAAAAAAAAATGTTAATTAACTATCGCTCGCTACATGTAAATAAATTTTAATTTAATTATAAACTTATATAAGAATAATAACACTTAAAAACAAATAATATATATACTATAAAAATGTATGAACCGCAAAAAAAATCTATGTAAACGTGCTTCAACATTTATAATATGCAATGTCGCAGTTAACATATCTATGGTAAAGTTCGGAAAATTGAAGAAAATATTAATTTGCATTTAATGCCCGTATATATTCACAGCTGTGCCTGTGAATGATTAGTGTTGTGTGTTTGAATTAGTAGACATTTCTCTAGGTCACAGCCATATGTTTAATAAAACATTATGACCCAAGCATAGTTTAATATTATTTATTATCATACCCCACATTTATGCATTCAAACAACTTTTTATAAATTAAAATTATAATTATTTTTTGTTTCGTTTTTAGTTTACATTTCTGTATTAATTAATTAATTAATTAATATGGATTTATTACCTTGCTGATAATTGTTTAGTATAATTAATACTTAAAAGTAATTCATGTACTTTTGGTAAAATATATTGATGAACATTTATTTCTCTTAATAATATATTCAAATCTGCTGAAGCTTTGTGTTCACCTACTTCTTGTGTATTCATTTTCATAATAAGGGCACTTGATTCTTTACTAACTATTGGTCTATTGTTAAATTGATATAATCTCTTGTAACTTATAACGGCTCTAATCAATTCGCTTGCATATTGTTGACCTTTTGACGAAACCTCTTTTAACGTAAATAAATAAAATTTTATAACATCATCAGTATTTGCAATATTTTTTTGAAGAATTTTTTCAAAATAATCATGGGTTATCCATGGATACACGGCTAAAATTTCACTTTCTAATTTTCCGCCTTTCATATTTTAAAAACTTTTGTATTTTATAATATTTGTAACGCACTTGTATTATAATTAATTAATTTATATAATTTTATATATATTTAAAATTAATTTATAAACACAAAACCGAATATATTTTATTATTTTTGTCGTGTATATGTGTTTCGCTGTGCGTATAATCGTTTAATGTTTTTAAATTTTTCTATTTAATATTTAAGCACTTTCGTTTTTGTACCATATTATAATTTAATGATTGTAACAATGCGCAATTTTCATGATTTAGATATGAATAAATTTATAAATTATTCACATTAGAATGATATTATCATCCTTTTAAATATGTGTATACATTAAAAAAATATGTCGAGTATCACCCCGTTAACTAAAATATTTTAGATGTATATTTGTATATTTTTTTAAATGATTTAATTTGCAAGAGAATGTTGTGTATATTATTGTTCATATGTTCAGAACCGGCACATGAACCATTTAATGTATGTATGGTTCATTTCTGAAAGGCAGTAGTAAGTCGTGTATGGTTCTATGATAGAATTTCCTTTCATTCATTTAGTTTTCAGATACACCACTTACATAAGCGTGTATTTGATACCATTTATTGTATCAAATATTTTGTCATATTAATCTTGTGTGTGCTATTGTTAATTTTATATTTTTTTATTCAATTTATTTGTTGTTTGTAAAAAAATGGTTATATATACCTAAAATACATATGATATTTGTGTCGCCAATCATTATTTTTAAGTGGAATACACTACGTGTAGCAATTGAAGCTTCCCCTTTTTGCAATATTCTGTTGCAAGTTTGTCTTTTTATAATATAATAGTCATAGAACGAAGTGACAAACAAATCATCAATATAATATATTTGGTAGCTTTTTACCCATATAAGTTTGTCTGCATTAAGTTTGTTATACCATATATGTGAACGTTTCTCTGATTTTATATTATATAGTTATCTTTTATCGTTCTAATAATAGAATGACGATATAAGTGTATAATAAATACTTATTTATTTAGACAAGTATAAGAATCAATAAATCAAATATCGGGAAGACCTCTTGTTGGGGTACAAGAATAATATAGTGGTAATAGATATAGCGGATTATTTTGCTTATATTGACAATGACAAAGTAACAAAACCAATATGTCTCTTCCAATTTACTGAAACTCGTATACAGGTGCAATTCGCTACATCATCAAGTCACTAATGTTACTCCAAACGGATCATACGGATATATCTATAGATATATACAAATGATAAATCAATTTTATTTATACATTTATTAACGCATATGTTTAAAATATTATTTTCTTAATGTAAAATTTGCCTTCTTTTGAATATTGTATGTATAGTACACTTCAATTGCCGCACCTTGTATAAAATTATTTTAATAAATTATTTTCAATTTATGTTTATTAATTTTAAACGATAAATTTTAAAATCTGCGAACAATAAATATTAAATAACAATCGTTATGATAATATGATGTGAGGTTTAAAAAAAATTGCGGTCTGGAAGGTCTGGAAGGTCAACACTTAGTAAGTAAAAAAGTTATATAGAAATTGTGACGAATGAAATATTGAAAATAATAAGCGCATATCCCTGCGAAGTTAACACATGCAATTTTTATGTGTGAATATCTTTAATTATACGTTTTAAACACTGATGCTATATGAAAAATATTACTGTTTACACCTTATTGCGAGAATGGTTATTAGAAAAGAAAGCTTTTATTTCTGGTGTATGCGAACCGTTGATATAAACTGTTAATTAATACAAAATGCATACAATGTAGGTGGTGTGTCCAATTTCGATTGTTATATTTAAGCCTAGGATGCGTAATATGTATATATGGATCTAATACAACTTCCAATGTACAACTTCATTAATGTCTATATGATAGAAAATATCTTATTTTTAACCATTTCTTATCCTGTATTAATGAAATTCAGTGACCTGTCATCAGTATTTAACTGTGAACTTTGGTCTAATTTCTTATAACAATGTTAATAAAATTTGGTATATGCACATAGCTTGTGGATGATATATAACGAATTATTCATGTTGTTCTTAAAATATGATATACAATAATATAACAAAATTTGCTTGTATTCTGGTATATTATAAGAAATTGTTGCAAATTGCCGCAAATCGTATAAAATGTAGTTTATAGACTATATATAGACTGCAGTCCTTTTAACAATATAAAATCCTATTAAGTTAATCATTTCGCAATTGCTTTTGATTCATCATTTCATCTTATGTAATGGTTCAGAACCCATATATGTAATGGAAGATTACTAATATAATATTTTAAACATTAGTTGTTACGTATGTATAAATCTCTTTAACAATATTATGCTTAACGGTCTACTGTGCAGTATAGTGCAGTTTATATATTGTATCCGAATTCTTAAAACTATTTGAGTATTTTATAATCTAAATTTACAATTTAATTAATTCAATATCTTAAATTATATACATTTTCATATTGTGATTGTGAAACACTATAGGAAACACTAGCACTTATTCAAAATATCCTTTTCTATTAAAATAATCTAAAAGATATTGTAATTCCGGTTTACATTTTGGATCATTTAAAATTTTAAATCTCATCTTATGATTTTCAATAGATTCACCAAAAAATACTCCAACGTCAACATCGTCTGTATCTTTAAGTTTTCGTATACCAACAACAAGTATCGATACAATTGCTGAACAAACTCCGTGTTTTAATATAGCAATATGAATATCAGTTAAACTAGGAATTGTTCCTTTATATTCGAGATCATTTAATATTGTAATTAAATTAGTATGATAATACGTTAATAATTGATCCCATTCTTTTTCTTTAACACTTAAATTACTGGATGCATATAATAAATTGGTTAAATCGAAGGCCGGTGATCCGAAAAATCCAATAGAATAATCAACCTAGAAATATATATATATTTATTTATTCTTATGAATTATTTTAATATAAAGTATTTACTGATTCTGATGACATATATATATTTCATATAATTACCAATATTGCATCCTCAACATTTCCGTCAGCGACCAACTTAAACATAACATTATTACACCATAAATCACCATGATTAGAAACGTTAAATTCATTGTTATTAATGGAATATGCTTCTGTACATTTTTTCCCAACAGTGTTTAATAATTTTTGCATTTTTTCCGCGATAATTTCAAATCCATCCCAATTTTGAATTACATCTGCACAGCACAATAAAATATTTTGATACTTTTTTTCCGATTTTTCATGTATGAGTGATTTCATATGATTTTTAAATAATGATTTATCCTGAAAAATAAATATATATACCATTATTTTTTAGTATTAATTTAAAATACAATTGATTAACACATTAAAAAAAAAAAAAGCATAGATATTATTAAACTTTTTCCATTAAAACTGCAGTTGTTGCATGCCATTTTGCAATTTGTAATATTACAATTTTAAATTGTTCAAAATTCAATCCAAATTCTTTATTAACATTTTTATATCCGCTTTGGGTTAAATCTTCAAATACCATAAAAAATGGATTTACAGAACAACCATAACATCTGTGTGTATATTTAAATAATAGTATAATAATTAAATATTTAATTAAGTACTTAATTTATATTAAGGTGAACGCATACTATGGAACACATAAATTATTCATTTATTATATGCACACAAATATATATAATATTTAATAATATTATGTTGTATATTATAATAATGGTACAACATCGCAATGGACGAAAAAGAATTATCAAATACATTTATAATTTCGAATTAATTCATATAATTCATATATTATTTAGTGTTGTCAATTGCAAATTGTATTTAAACTGTTAACCGGCCGGTCATCCTTCAACTGTAAAACTATCATTTATGAATAGAAATTATGTCTTTATATAATTTTATTAAATATCTGATATATAAATGCTGGCCCATATATTTAGGTTACATTCACAATATTAAATATATATGCAATGTTTTTTTTTTGTTCGTCACAAACAAAATACATATTATTTTTAAACAAGTACTTTCAATCAAATCAAATCTAAATACATATATTATATATACACACACATTCATTCATATATATCAATAATAAATGGCTTTAAGAAGATATACAAATATGAATATATATACGAATATAACCTTGCTGATAATCGTGTATTATTATTGATTGTAGAAAGTAATTCATGCACTTTTGGTAAAATTTGTTCATGAGCAATAATTTCTTTAAGTAAAAAATTAAATTCAACTGCAAGTTTTTCATTTTCTTTTAAATCTGTTTTAATAATTAAAATTAATGTCTTATCTTCAGATGATTCATTATTATTAATACGCTGCGAATAATTAATAGTTGCTCTAATCATTTGACTTCCATAATTTTCTCCTTTTGGTAATGCTGCTTTCACATGAAAATTGGTTATTGTTATTTTTTTATTATTATTTTGATTTTGTATTAATTTGACAAATAATTCTTTTTTTATCCATGGATAAATCACTAATAGTTCAGATTCTGATTTTATACTCATCTTCATATGCTTACCTAAATATAATGAAAATAATTAAATATAAATATTGTGTTACAGTTTAATTATGATTTATTTATTGTAATTTTATAAATAACTAAAAATTGTAAAATTAACACACTCTTTACCGTGCACATAAAATACTTTCTGCGATTATTGGGACACTAACAACTCTATACAAAATGTTTTAATAAATCACGTATAATAAAATATAAATTATATATCTGGAATGATGTCATTCATCGTTTGAAAAAATTATTCTATACATATGCATATCATCATCGGATATATATATATATATTTGAAATGTATATATACCTTAAACTAGTTATACAATATAGCTAGAATGTATCATTCAATATATATTGTAAACTATATTTGAATTGTTCAAAAAATAATGTACTGACAGATAACAAATTACACATTTAGTTTTATAATTTTTTATAGTTATTTTATAGACGCAAGTCATGTTACTCGCCAAGTGAAGCTTATATGACTTACTCCACATGGAAGTATGTAACAATAAATTACCAATTGATCTGCAATTATCGAAAGATAGAGATATTTCCTTATTCCATTATTTACATATTTAGTAAAAAGAACATCAAATTTCAGATGTTGTGTTTAATCTTTGAGTAGCATCTAACACAATATTTTCAAAGTCATCCGTTTATTTGTAATTGGTAATAAAAATTAATACTCAATCCTGTCAATGCTGATATAACAAAATATGATGGATGATGGGATATCACTTGAAAGCGATTTTCATCACATTCTTCATATACTTTTCTTTTTGGGTGAAATCAATTTGTTGTGTCGTCGTAATTATTTTAAAGTATATTTGTTATATTAATTGATTGGAAATAATTTTCGTCTATAATTTTTTTCCCTATTTCATGAATTTTTTATTTGAATTTTATACTTCTCTTCTTCAATTTATATTCCTTTATTAATTATTATTTATTATATTCATTTAATATAGATTTCTACTAATTATCAACCCATCTATCAACATATGTCCTAAAATATTATCATTTAGAATTGTTCGACTTGAGTATTTTATGAATTTGAAAGTATAATTTATATATATATTTTAATATTTCAAATTATGATTTTATGGAATGTATTCATACTTATTTATCTACTTATTTATTTATCTACTTATTTATTTATCTATTATATTTATATATTTGCATATAATTAAACATTTAATCAAAATATCCTTTTCTATTAAAATAATCTAAAAGATATTTTAGTTCAGGTTTACATTTTGGATCACTCAAAATTTTGATTGTTAACATTTGACTTTCAGTGGATGTTCCAAAGAAAATATCAACATTAACATTTTCAACATCTTTGAGTTTTCGTGCACCAACGCCAATCAATGATGTGATTGCTGCACAAATGCCACGTTTTAATATTGCAATGTGGATATCAGTTAAAGTTGGAAATTCTCCTGTATATTTCAATTCATCCAATACTAATATTAAATGTTTATGATAATATGCCAATAATTGATCCCATTCTGTTTCCTGAACATTCACGCTACTAGATGTATAAAATAAATAGGATAAGTCAAGTGCTGGTGATCCCCAATATCCAAATGAATAATCAACCTATATGAAATAAATATCTCTAATATATTAATTATTCACAATATTGATTTTTTTCCATATATCATTACCAATATTGCATCCTCAACTTTTCCATTATATCCATCTTTAAACATAATATTATTACTCCATAAATCACCATGATTTAAAACGTTAAATTCATTGTTATTAATAGAAAATGCGTTCGTACATTTTTTCTCAACGGTTGTTAATAATTTTAGTAATTTTTCTGCCACAATTTCGTAACCATCCCAATGTTTAATCACTTCTGCACATGACAACACAGCATTTTTATACATCTTTAAAATACTATCCGCTTTATCATTTATAGGTGCTTCCATATTATTTTCAAATAAGGATTTATCCTATAAAAAAAATACAATTTGTGTGACTAAGAAATAATCTATAATTTAAAATTAAATAATGTTTTTACGTGATTAAAAATACTTTTGATTTTACCTTTTCCATTAAAACAGCAGTTGTTGCATGCCATTTTGCAACTTTTAATAATAATAATTTAAAATGTTCAAATTCTAATCCATATTCTCTATCAATATTTTTATATCCTCTCTGGGTTAAATCTTCAAATACCATGAAAAATGGATTTACACAACAATCATAACATCTATTTTAATAAAAATGAATATATTTTTAAATTAAAATATTTAATTTTATATGCAGATATTGGTAGAATGTTTAATATAAATCGAGTTCACGTCAAATTAATGTTAACTTTGGTTACACTTTAAGCGATCGGCAAATGCGATTTTCCAAATATAATATAGGATGAGGATCTCTTTATCTATATACGCACAAGAAAATAATAACTTCCTAAAACAATGTATTTAGTTCAAAAGGTCAAGTAAATCAAATAAACGGTAGTAGATAGATTTATATATATTCTAATGAAAATATTTAATATATATTTAAGAGCAATAGAAAGTAGACATATAATCAGATACATTTCACATTACATTTATTTCTATTTATATAATTTCATAATTTCAATAAAATTTAATAAAGAATATATGGGAATCTCTGATTGGTATAATAACTTTAGTAATATAAAATGAAATACACCATTGATAATATTTAAACATTAAAGCTAAGCCACACATACAACAATCTATATAGTTTATAAGTAAAATTGTATCTTACCTGGCTGATAATCGAGTATTATGATTAATAGTTGAAAGTAATTCATGCACTTTTGGTAGAATTAGTTCATGAGCAATAATTTCTTTTATTAAAAAATTCAGTTCACCTGCAAGTTCTTCATTTTCCTTTAAATCTGCTTTAATAATTAAATTTGTAGTAAATTCTTCAGTTGTATCATTATTACACTTGTAATAATTAATAGTTGCTCTAATCATTTGACTTGCATAATTTTCTCCTTTTGGTAATGCTCCTTTTACATGAAAATTTTTTATTTTTATATTTTTATTATTGTTCTGAGTTTGTAAAATTTTTCTAAACAATTCCCTCTTTATCCATGGATAAATCACTAAAAGTTCAGCTTCTGATTTTATACTCATCTTCTTCTTGTTTATTATATTTTATAATAAATTTATATTAATTATAAATTCACAATTTAGTAACATTCGCACTGGTAATGCTCTATGGTGTTAACAAAACACTATTATAATTACATGAAATGTGATTACAATAATATATATGTTTAATAAAATACAAATTATGCCAGGTCATCTTTCGTTGGAAAAATTTTATGCATATCATTATTATCATATTATTTATATATTGTATTAATATTGCACGGCCAAATATTTAACATTACGTTAAACAAATTAGTTTGTTATAATAGAAATTTCTGTTTTCATTACTATTTCAAGTCATAACTCCCGCCGTTAAAGTATATTCCATTAAATACTTCAGTTTTTATACATGAAATATGTTAAAGCCATAATTTAATAAAGCATATATACTTTAAGGGAGTCATGGCTTAAAATAATAATGAAAAAAGAAATTTCGCTATAGTATAAAATGTGAAACATATATTTTCCATTAATTAAGCAATATTTCTAAAAGTTGTAAATTGTCAACAAAATTTATTCCGAAGATTTTATGTGAAATTCATTAAGAAATATAATTTTGATATATCAAATATATAATTACTATTTTAAAAATTATATTAAACATGTTATTTTTTTTTAAGTGATATTGCTAAATATTTGACCGTAACTGTACGTAAATACTTTTTTAAATAAATCATTACATTTATATTTCATATTTGCTACTTTTCTATATTCATATATTTGTGTGTTTATAAGATAATACTACTGATAGTGATGTAATAATGATATAACAAAATATGGAATGTCGACTATTTACACACAAATATGGTATACGACGATGATAAACGGATAAATTACATTTTAATTTATATTGCTTGTATAGTTACTTAATTTACTGATATAATAAAATTACTTGTTATTGTTCCTCGGATACGTCTAGCAATCCAATGTTCTGTTATTGCCATTTTCAACAGTATTATCGTCAGATTTAATCCAGTCAATGTTGGATATATAGTAAAATCGCCAACCGCCAAGATTTCTTCGTTGCACATATACGAATTTCACAAATTGTTCAGTAAAATTCTTTGTAACTTATATTGTATGTGTATTTTAGATGAAGGGAAATTCTCCAAAAGTTATATTTATAATAATCGTGTGATTTAAAAACTTGGAAAAGTAGTTCAAATTGTATGAAAATTGATTTGAATTTTAAAAAAAAATCGACCTGTGAGAATCTGCATTAATAAAAACTAATATTATATAAAATGTTATACCTACTAATAAGATACAACCTTTGACTCCTTATAGATAGAAATATAATTTAAAAAAAAAATTAGTTTATTACTAGAAGTCGCTACTATTGTCAATTTAATAATTTGAATTCCAATTTATAATTAACTCATTATTTTATTCATCTATATTTTTAATGTAAAGTATATTTCCATTATAAAAAAACTGAATGATTCTGAAAACTTATTCAAAATATCCTTTTCTATTAAAATAATCTATAAGATATTTTAGTTCCGGTGTGCATTTTGGATTACTTAAAATTTTAAATCTCATCATTTGGGTTTCAATAGAGTCGCTAAAGAATGTATCAACATTAACATTTTCAACATCTTTTAGTTTTCGTACACCAACGCCAATCAATGATGTGAATGCTGCACAAACTCCACGTTTTAATATTGCAATGTGGATATCAGTTAAAGTTGGAAATTCTCCTGTATATTTCAATTCATCCAATACTAATATTAAATGCTTATGATAAAATGCCAATAATTGATCCCATTCTGTTTCCTGAATATTTACGCTACTAGATGTATAAAATAAATAGGATAAATCAAGTGCTGGTGATCCCCAATATCCAAATGAATAATCAACCTATATAAAATAAATATCTCTAATATATTAATTATTCACAATATTGATTTTTTTCCATATATCATTACCAATATTGCATCTTCAACTTTTCCATTATATCCATCTTTAAACATAGCATTATTACTCCATAAATCACCATGATTTAAAACGTTAAATTCATTGTTATTAATAGAAAATGCGTTTGTACATTTTTTCTCAACGGTTGTTAATAATTTTAGTAATTTTTCTGCCACAATTTCGTAACCATCCCAATGTTTAATCACTTCTGCACATGACAATATAGAATTTTTAAACATCTTTAAAAGAAAATCTGCCTTATCATTTATAGGTAATTCCATATTATTTTCAAATAAGGATTTATCCTATAAAATAAATATAAATGGTGTGACTAAGAAATAATCTGTAATTTAAAATTAAATAATGTTTTTAGGTGATTAAAATACGGATGATTTTACCTTTTCCATTAAAACAGCAGTAGTTGCATGCCATTTTGCAACTTTTAATAATAGTATTTTAAAATGTTCAAATTCTAATCCAAATTCTTTATCAACATTTTTATATCCTCTCTGGGTTAAATCTTCAAATACCATGAAAAATGGATTTACACAACAATCATAACATCTGTTTTAATAAAAAAATATATATATTTATATTTAAGTATTAAATTTTATTTACAAATAATAGCAGAATATTAAATAAATCGAGCTCACAACCAATACTAATTTTAACTTCATTTAAACCCATTTTTGCACAAATTGTGGGACCGAAAAATAATATTTGTGAAATTCTGTAAAATTCGATTGATGCAACAACAATTTCAGTATTCTAAGCAAATCTTTTTCCATAAAGTAATTTTGTAATGTTTTGGAAACTGGCAAAAGTCACCTGGTGACAATTCTAGTGAATTGAATTGAATACTTTAACGTAATTCTTTATCCATTGCGTCGTTGTAATTTTGATCGATTATTGATCAAACGAAGCAGTAATTTTGCAGGTAATTTTCTCAAACCAAAATATTTGTATAAGACAAGTTCATATGATCTTTTGAGATGTGTACCATACAATAATTCTCATACAATTGCAATCATTTGATTATTCTTGTAGTCGCCGTCTTATTATTTACATTGCGCTGTATACGGTTATTGAACTTTCAGTATCATTTGGTTTAATATTTCGATGTACAATATATCAAAACTTTTGGTTAAAACAAATTCAATAAAATTTTACATTATTTGCCATTTAAAGAATGATCGATGTCAAAAATAATATTGATTTGCCGTGATACTAGCGGGAGCAATTAGATTATATATTACTTTTCGAATAGATCTATTGTAATATTAATGAAATGAAATACGTCATTGATTATATTTAAACATCCAAACACAATGCACATCACATACAATAATATACATACAAGTATATAATATCTTATCTTACCTTGCTGATAATCGAGTATTATGATTAATAGTTGAAAGTAATTCATGCACTTTTGGCAAAATTTTTTCATGAGCAATAATTTCTTTTATTAAAAAATTAAATTCACCTACAATTTTATCATTTTCTTTTAAATCTGTTTTAATAATTAACATTGTTGTGTATTCTTTAGCTGATTCATTACTTGTACGATCGTTATTATTGCACTTATAATTAATAGTTGCTCTAATCATTTGACTTGCATAATTTTCTCCTTTTGGTAATGCTGCCTTTACATGAAAATCTTTTATTTTTATATTTTTATTATTATTCTGAGTCTGTAATATCTTTTCAAAAAATTCCCTCTTTATCCATGGATAAATCACTAAAAGTTCAGCTTCTGATTTTATATTCATCGTGTTTACTTAACTTAACTTAATTGAATTCAAGTTTAATTATTATTTATTTAATATTATAAATAACTCATAAATTGTAAAACTCAAACTTTATAATAATAACATTCAGTGAACATACACTCTATCTATGTATGTGATAAATAAAATACTATATAACCATGCAATGTTTTAAAATATAATACTGATAATAAAAAATAAATTATGTAAGTCATCCGTCGTTTGATATCATATATTATTATATGTTTATAAGATAATAATAATGGGTTGATATATTATAGTGATGTGATGTGGTGATGACACAACAATATATTTGTAATTGGAATATTTACATACAAAAACAATATGATAACAGAGAAATTAAATTTTATTATATGTGTATGTAGTTACTTAACCCTCTGACGACGCAATTAATATCCGAGATATTGTATGGGTAGCGTCACACGGTCAAGATTAAAACATAAAAATGTACACAAATGCTTAAATTAAAACATATTTACTATATACTGGGTGCGGAATTTAGTAAACATTCATTACCATCAAGTTAATAAATTGCTCCGCACTGGCAGTATATAATTATTTACCAATTGGTATGTAATTAGCGACAGTCAAATGATTGCTTATAGTTTCACTATTTTTTATAATTGTTTTGGCCACTTGAAATTTTCCAATATAATTTTTTGAACTTTATCACAATCGATCAATCTGAACAATGTCACTCTTAAATTGTTTATGGCATGAATTTTATGCCATGGGGAATTTTTCATCATAAGAAATGAAATTATAATTTATAATACGGTCTGAATACTTGAAAAAATAATTCAAAATAAATGAAAGCTAATTTAAATTAATAAAAGAATTCACCTTTGAGAATCTGATGGATAAATTAATGAAATATTTTTTAGTGTTTTGTAAGATATTAATTGAAATTTTTCAATTATAATTTTTCAAAATTTGATGTATATTATTAATTAATTGTTAACCAAATATTTTATTCATGTTGTTATTAATTTTATGAACATTTCTACTATAAAAAAAACGAAATTAATTTGAAAACCTATTCAAAATATCCTTTTCTGTTAAAATAATCTAAAAGATTTTGTAGTTCTGGTTTACAATTTGGATCATTTAAAATTTTAATTATCATCATTTTATTTTCAATAGATTCATCAACAAACATGCCAATATCAACATTTTCTGCATCTTTAAGTTTTCGTATACCAACAATAATTATCGATATAATTGCTGAACAAAATCCATGTTTTAATATTGCCATATGGATATCAGTTAAAGTAGGAGTTTTTCCTTTATATTCGAGATCATTTAATATTGTAATTAAATTAGTATGATAATACGCTAATAATTGATCCCATTCTTTTTCTTTAACACTTAAATTACTAGATGCATATAATAAATTGGTTAAATCAAAGGCCGGTGATCCGAAAAACCCATTAGAATAATCAACCTATAAATATATACATTTAATACATTCCTATTAGAATAGCATATATAATAATGTATTCTTATTCTTATTCTTATTATTTTAATATATCTATTTAGTGATTCTGATTAGATGTATATATTTAAAATAATTACCAATATTGCATCCTCAACCTTTCCGTCAGCGGCCAACTTAAACATAACATTATTACACCATAAATCACCATGATTAGAAACATTAAATTCATCGTTGTTTATGGAATATTCTTCTGCACATTTTTTCCCAACAATTTTTAATAATTTTTGCATTTTTTCCGCTATAATTTCGAATCCATCCCAATTTTTAATTACTTCTGCACAGCACAATAAAATATTGTTAAGCATATTTATTAGTACATCCGAGTTATTATTCATTGGTGATTCCATATGATTTTTAAATATAGATTTATCCTGAAAAATAAATATAATAAAAAAAAAACGTTGTAAAACTAATTCAAACTAATGACTTAAAAATAAAATATAGATTTTATAATACTTTTTCCATTAAAACTACGGTTGTTGCATGCCATTTTGCTAGTTTGGATAATACAATTTTAAACTGTTCAAAATTTAATCCAAATTCTCTATTAACATTTTTATATCCTCTCTGGGTTAAATCTTCAAATACCATAAAAAATGGATTTTTTGAACAATCATAGCACCTATATGTTTAAATAATAATAATTAACTTAAATATTCAATTTTATATAAATAAAAGTAAATCAATTAAATTATAATGTCACACAAAAATTTAGTTCATAATTTTAAAGTATCAGAAAATATAGTTTCACGTTCAATGTAAGAGTTCAACTATAGAAATAGAAATCTTTGATGCGTGATAGAATACCTATATATGTTCTTTATGTAAAGCCCACTGTTCTAAAAATTCTCCAAATATTACATATAGACAATATGATAAATATGTGATTTCTTTATTCTTTGTCATTATCATAAACGAATAAAAGATCAACAGCACTCTTCAATAGACATAAATAATATAAAATCTTCACATACTAAATTCGTACATACTTTGAATATAAAAAATAATGTAAACTGTAGAATATGTGAAGAGATTTTGTTCAATTTCGAAGAACAGCATTTAAAATTACAAGCATAGAATGTGAAATTACAATGTTTTGTACCTAATTTAATTACCTACATATACATTTATCAATAATTGAATTGAGATTTAAATATATGAATATAATATTTGCTATTAAACTAGTATATCATTCTTACCGTGCTGATAATCGAGTATTATGATTTATAGTCGAAAGTAATGTATGTACTTTGGGTAGAATTTGTTCATGAGCAATAATTTCTTTTATTAATAAATTAAATTCATCTATAAGTGTTGCATGTTCTTTTAAATCTGTTTTAATAATTAAAACTGTTGACATTTCTTCAGTTGGATTATTATTACACTTGTAATAATTAATAGTTGCTCTAATCATTTGACTTGCATAATTTTCTCCTTTTGGTAATGCTGCTTTTACATGAAAATTTTTTATTATTATACTTTCATTATTATTCTGAGTGTGTAAAATTTTTTCAAAAAATTCCTTCTTTATCCATGGATAAATCACTAAAAGTTCAGCTTCTGATTTTATACTCATCTTCTTCTTGTTTATTTAATTTTATAATTTATTTATTGTATAAAATTCCCACTTAAGTATAACACTCACTGGCTGTACTATCTCTGCGGTTAACAAAATACTAATAAAAACCTACATGAAATGTTTTAATATTATAAAATAAAATAAAACATAAATTATGTCAGTCATTCATTATTTAAAAAAATTAGATATATCATCAAATATACATACAATTACGGTCAAATATTTAGCACTATACGTTACGTTAAATACATTCGTTATGTTTAAGATATTTCAGGTACAAAATCTGTATATATTATTTCATACAGCATATTGTAACGGATGTAACTTGAAATAGTAGTGAAAACAGAAATTTCTTTAGACCAAAGAGCAATGTCTCCAAAAGTTGTAAATTGTCATCAAAATTTATTATCGAGGTTTTATGTGAAATTCATTAAGAAATATTTTTTGTTATAACTTTGATTTTAATATAATTACTATTTTACAAAAAAATTATATTAAACATACCAATTTGTTATAACACAGTGCTAAATGTTGGACCATAACTGTGTACTTTTATATTTTTCTAAATCACTACAATTATATTTCACATGTGCTAGACTTTACTATATACGTATAATTTGTGTGCCTATAAGATAATATTACTGATAGTGATGTAATGATGATACAACAAATTATGTGAATATTCTATGTTGACTATATTTAAGTATTTATATACAAATACGACAATGATAACAGATAAATTAAATTTTATTTTAAATTATGTTTATATAGCTACTCAAACTTCATATCTATTATAATTCTCAAATATGTATTTGCATTCTACTTAAGCTGTTATTCCATTTTAAACTGATTTTGCTGAAGTTTTGACATGGCTATGGTTTTCTTGTAAGTTAATGATTGCATATTATGAACTGGCATGTAAAATAAATGTTTTTGTTTTACCAAAAATATTCATGCGGCTTTCTAATCGGCTTATATATAGATACCGCCGGTATGGTATATAATTTTCAACTTTGCAATCTATATTTTCTAATATTAACCGATTTTTAGAATGATTTATCTTACGCGATTTTCATAGTATCGACATAGAAATTCTTCATTATATATCAACATTTAAGCATCTACATTAATAATTCTATAGATATATATGCAAAAAATGTTCTGTTTATTACTAGAAGTCGTTATACCATTACCAAATCAATAATTTGAATTCCAATTTATAATTAACCCATTATTTTATTAATTTATGCTTTTAATGTAATGCATATTTCCACTATAAAAAAAACTGAATTTATTTGAAAACCTATTCAAAATATCCTTTTCTATTAAAATAATCTAAAAGATTTTGTAGTTCTGGTTTACAATTTGGATCATTTAAAATTTTAAATCTCATCATTTTTTGTTCAATAGATTCTCCAATGAACATTCCAATATCAACATTTTCTGCATCTTTAAGTTTTCGTATTCCAACAACAATTATCGATATAATTGCTGAACAAAATCCATGTTTTAATATTGCAATATGAATATCAGTTAAAGTAGGAATTGTTCCTTTATATTCGAGATCATTTAATATTGTAATTAAATTAGTATGATAATACGCTAATAATTGATCCCATTCTTTTTCTTTAACACTTAAATTACTAGATGCATATAATAAATTGGTTAAATCGAAGGCCGGTGATCCGAAAAATCCAATAGAATAGTCGACCTAGAAATATTATATATAAATTTAATACATTTCTATTGGAATAGATTATAAATATTTTAATTTAATGTTATGAATTACTTCAATATAAAGTATTTATTGATTCTGATTAGATATATAAATTTCATATAATTACCAATATTGCATCCTCAACCTTTCCGTCAGCGGCCAACTTAAACATAACGTTATTACACCATAAATCACCATGATTAGAAACATTAAATTCATTGTTATTTATGGAATATGCTTCTGTACATTTTTTCCCAACAATGTTTAATAATTTTTGCATTTTTTCTGCCATAATTTCGAATCCATCCCAATTTTTAATTACATCTGCACAGCACAATACAATATTTTTAAACATATTTAATAGCATATCCGATTTATCATTTATCGGTGGTTCCATATGATTTTTAAACATAGATTTATCCTGAAAAATAAATATAAAATAGTAAACGTTTGTAAAATTAATAAACTATTAAAATAATAAATCTATAAATATTGGCTGCACTTTCAAAAACTAATATATTTTATAATACTTTTTCCATTAAAACTGCAGTTGTTGCATGCCATTTTGCAAGTTTGGATAATACAATTTTAAACTGTTCAAAATTTAATCCAAATTCTCTATTAACATTTTTATATCCTCTCTGGGTTAAATCTTCAAATACCATGAAAAATGGATTTACAGAACATTCATAGCACCTATATGTTTAAATAATAATAATAATAACAATTGTATATATGGTTTAAATAAAAGTATAACAAAGTAAATTATAACGTGACACAAGTATTAAATTCATAATTTTATTTAAAGTTATCGAACTGGCATAGTAATTTCAAATACAAAATGTAAATGGAGATACGTAAGAAATCATTCGTTATATATACTATTCTTACCGTGCTGATAACCGAGTATTATGATTAACAGTTGAAAGTAATTTATGCACTTTCGGTAGAATTTGATCATGAGCGATAATTTCTTTTATTAATAAATTAAATTCACCGGCAAGTTTTTCATTTTCTTTTAAATCTGTTTTAATTATTAAAATTGTAGTAAATTCTTCAGCAGGATCATTATTACACTTATAATAATTAATAGTTGCTCTAATCATTTGACTTGCATAATTTTCTCCTTTTGGTAATGCTCCTTTTACATGAAAATTTTTTATTTTTATATTTTCATTACCGTTCTCAGTTTGTAAAATTTTTTCAAAAAATTCATTTTTTATCCATGGATAAATCACTAACAGCTCAGCTTCTGCTTTTATACTCATCTTTTTGTTTGATTAATTTTATAAATAACTTATTGATTATAAAATTAACACTTTTGGTAACATTCACTGTATATATTGTACTATACTCTTTCTACGGTTAACAAAACACTATTATAACTTCATGAAATGTTTTAATATAATAATCGTACCTATAATACTAAAATATAAATTATGTCGGTCATTCATCATTTAAATTATATTTTATGCATATCATCATAATTGTATAATATTAAATCTATACAATTATTTTCATATTTGCAAATATGCTATATGTATGTAATTGGTATGTTTATTAAAAATAATTAATAATGAATACTAACATTGATGATATAACAAAATATGTGAATCAGATGTTCACTATATTTATACATACAAACAATAATAAATTCTGATATACTGAAAATACATAATAATTCTTCAAGATTTTTAAAAGACTTCTTACAATACATATATATAATTTAATACAATATAAATATTACATACGTTTATACTTTTAATAAATTTATTAAGATGTTTGTCAATGGGGTTAATATAATTTTATGAAATGTATATCATTTGGAAACGACTTTCATGTATTGCATTCGTCGTACGATTTTCATTGATGAAATTAAAAAAAAAATTAAAAAAATTTCTTGTAATAAAATTAAATATGAGTATTTTAAAGTATATACTTGAAATTATCGAAAAAAAAGGATAGAGGAAAACTATTAATAGTTCCATTCTCCCTATTTTTTTTCGATATTTCTTAAAAATTTTATTTTTTCAATATTTATTTGTCTTTCATTTGTCCTGAATATTTCCATTAGAATAACTGTAGAAACTTTTACTCGAATTTTGGATTTAACATTTTATGCTACGAGTTCTTATAATACACTTACAAATTTTACAAAAATTATAACGCACACAGACGGATATTAATTTATTTGAAATTTTGTCACGATGGTGTTGGTTTCTAAAATTAGCATTATCATGGCATTGTTGTCCCATACCTTTTAATATATTCTCATTAGAATATTGCTGATTTTCTTGATTTGATAGTTTAAAAAACATTTTTTTTTTGTATTTAATGTGTAAAGTTCTAATGATCTGTAGTACGTACATAAAATTTCTATTAATGACAACATTTCCAAATTAATATCCTTGTACAGAACATCGTTCCATATAACTCCATCATCACAACAGGAAGTGTTAATATATTACACAATATTCGTTACTGTGTACGTATTTTTCCTTCAATTTAATTTCATTATAATTCGTAAAATAAATAATGATACTGTAATTAAAATTTTTATTTTATATAAATGTTACCGTCTTGATAAAAATTTTAAACTTAAAACCTAAACATTGGCGAAAAAATTAAATAAAAAATTTTAAATTAAATATATTACTATATTATCCGAATTCCCAATATTCATTTATAATTATTTATATTTATTTATCTTTTTGATATATATACAAACTACGTCTAAACCAAAACTTAATCAAAATATCCTTTTGTATTAAAATAATCTAAAAGATATTTTAATTCGGGTTTACATTTGGGATTACTTAAAATTTTAAATCTCATCATTTGATTTTCAATAGATTCTCCAAAGAATGTATCAACATTAACATTTTCAGCATCTTTAAGTTTTCGTGCACCAACGTTAATTAATGATGTGATTGCTGCACAAATTCCTCGTTTTAATATTGCAATTTTGATATCCGATAAAGTAGGTGATTCGCCTGTATATTTCAATTCATCCAATACTAATATTAAATGATTATGATAATGTGCCAATAATTGATCCCATTCTGGTTCCTGAACATTTACACTACTAGATGTATAAAATATATTAGATAAATCAAGTGCTGGTGATCCCCAATATAAAATCGAATAATCAACCTATATGAAATAAACATATGAATTATTCAACAATATTACTTTCTAGTTTCTTCCCATATATCATTACCAATATTGCATCCTGAACTTTTCCATTATATCCATCTTTAAACATAACATTATTACACCATAAGTCACCATGATTTAAAACGTTAAATTCATTGTTATTAATAGAAAATGCGTCTGTACATTTTTTGTCAACTGTTGTTATTGATTTTAGTAATTTTTCTGCCACAATTTCGTAACCATCCCAATGTTTGATCACTTCTGCACATGACAATACAGTATTTTTATACATCTTTAAAAGACTATCCGACTTATCATTTATGAGTGGTTCCATATTATTTTTAAATAACGATTTATCCTATAAAATAAATACAATTAGTGTGACTAAGAAATAATCTATAATTTAAAATTAAATAATGTTTTTAGGTGATTAAAAATACTTTTGATTTTACCTTTTCCATTAAAACAGCAGTTGCAGCATGCCATTTTGCAAGTTTTAATAATAGTATTTTAAAATGTTCAAATTCCAATCCAAATTCTTTATCAACATTTTTATATCCTGTTTGTGTTAAATCTTCAAATACCATGAAAAATGGATTAACACAACAATCATAACATCTATTTTAAATAAAAATAAATATAATTTTAAATTTTAAATGCAGAAAATGGGAGTGTGTATAACAAATCGGGTATTACTCATATGTTATATATGTAATTCGAAAGCTATCATTTCGGATTCATTTTATTGGGTTTTATAAATCTAAAAATCATGCATGATATTTAATACATGTAATTTTTCGATTCAAAATTTCTAATAGGAACAACATCCAAAGAAATATTATTAATCCAACCAGCTCCAGAATATAACATAAAACATCTTCATAAAATATATTTAAGTTCAATATTTCAAGTAATTCAACTAAATTGTTGTAGATCTATTCTAACTAATTGTAAAACATTTATTGATTGTTAAGAGGCGGAAATTATAGGTTTATAGGAAAACTGTGATTAAATAATTTTTATATAGTTTCTTATATAAGGAATCGGATAAAATAGTTTAAATTAGTAAACTTACTTTCGTGCAACAATAGATATTATTAGTAAAATATCGTATCTTACCTTGCTGATAATCGAGTATTATGATTAATAGTTGAAAGTAATTCATGTACTTTTGGCAGAATTTGTTCATGAGCAATAATTTCTTTTATTAAGAAATTAAATTCATTGGCAAGTTCTTCATTTTCTTTTAAATCTGTTTTAATTATTAAAATTGATGTCTCATCTTCAGATGATGCATTAGTTGTATAATCCATATTATTGCACTTATAATTAATAGTTGCTCTAATCATTTGACTTCCATAATTTTCTCCTTTTGGTAATGCTGCTTTCACATGAAAATTGGTTATTGTTATATTTTTATTATTATTCTGAGTTTGTAAAATTTTTTCGAAATATTCATTTTTCATCCATGGATAAATGGCTAATAGTTCAGCTTCTGATTTTATACTCATCTTGCTTACTTAACTACATTAAAAGTATTCAATTATTGTATTCAAGTTTAATTATTATTTATTGAATTTTTTAAATAACTTATTATTAATTATAAAATTCACATACATTATCTATGGTTAATAAAACACTATATATTGACTATCCCTATGACATAATTTAACTATACTATCTATAGTATATATGAAATGTTTTAATACAACTCGTTTAACTACACAAATAATAATAAATCTGTAAAACTTTATAATACATTAAATAATATAGAATATTTCTAAAAAATATAAATATAATTATTTTGGCATTCAAATTGTCATTTTGGCATATATATAAGTTAAGTATTGTACATGTATGTGAATTATATACATTTATTAATCAGTGCTAGAAATATATTAATATAATTAGTGAACGATTGAACAAATTTGTTAGTATATCTCTTGAAATATCAATAATAATGAAACGAAAATTAAAAACAATATTTTTCAATATATTTGTGCAAAAACCCTCCATAACTTTTCGTTATCTTGTAAGATTATTTGTGTAATATAAATATCAACAAAGTTATGTTATGCACTAGTATGGAAAACACAATTCTCCCCATGTATTAATATTTGAATAATTTTATAAATTAAATTAAACGATATCTCGAGAGGAAATAACTTAGCGCTAGAACTTATGTTATATGCGGAATATATTAGAAATATTCTGTGTGTCTATTTTTTTCAATTGTTCACTTATGGTATATATTGCCAGTACTGAGTATGTATGTATTTGTAATTTCATATATGCAACTCCTCTAAAACTCTCTATATAAACGTAATATGTGTTTTATTTTTTATAAGATATTATATTAATACTACCATACTACTGATAGTGATATTACAAAATATGTGAATGGCATATTAATGCTGACTATTATTTACATTACAATCAATGATAACAGAGACATTCAATTTTATTTTATATTGTTTGTATATTTACTTAATCATTATACCACAAACAATATAATGTTTCACAGACAAATATGTACAACAGGGAAAAATTGTATTATTTGTGTTATTACTTATTTTTATAATTTTTTGTAATAATTCTCAAAATATATTGATAATTGTGTTAAATTGTTATATACCGGCCCATGCATAGTAATTTAAAAATATGTAATGAATATTTGTTACGTGTTGCCTCAAGTTCCACTTGAAGTAACGCGTATATACATAATGGAGAAATGTAGGTTACATGGAAATATCTGAATGGTGAAGTTGTAGCAATTCTCCCTACTAAATCACTTTATCATTGAATATTTAAGTAGAAAATTTCAAGTAAATCGAATAAATATATTTTTTGGAAAAAATTCAAATATATAAATCAAATATTTCAAGAATGTCGGATAAATGCATTCTATTGAAATATTACACCACATGTTCATTAAAAAACGTTAGCTGACAGAGTGAGCTAACAAGCCTAATTTTTCAACTACAGCTACTAATGAATATACACAGAGTATTGTGTGCATTTAAAGCTGGTTAATGTTTATAAGTTTTAGGGTTAATTTCTGATAAGTCGTGCTCATATTAAGAAAAGGAATTCTAAGTTGTAGATAACACCGTTTTCTATAGTATGGCATACGGAATTAAATTAAATTGATTAAATTCAATATATTAGAAAATAAATAAAAGGTTAATTAATTAATTAAATATTAAAAATATCTGAAATAATCAATAATTTATTAATCATTTTCAATTATTTTTTCTGAAAATTCATAATAATTACTTTTGAAACTCACGAATTTTTAATTTTTTTATTTTTAATTAATTGAGCTCTTGATTTTCTCTTTTTTGGTAAAGTTATTGGTTTCAAACTATCAGTACCCTTATCAACTAATGAAATTTGAAGTTTATCTTCTTTTATAGCAATTGCATAATCATATACTTTATTTAATAAATTATTCACATTTCGCATCGATGAACTTGATTTGGAACAAGACGGTATTATCGTAGCTGTAGCATTTGTTGTTGTTGATGATTCTGCGGTATATGTATCGGTTGGTAATGATTTAATGGTAGGATTACTGATTGTTGATATTTCTATGGCTGATGATTCAATTGGTGCTGATGTTATTGAGTATATTGTCGATTGTTGATGTTGTTGTTTTTGTAGTAGTTGTTGTTGTTGCTCCGTGGGTGGAAATTCAATAATTTTTAATTTAGATAACAGTATAGATGAATAAAATAATGTGAAAAAACGTTTACGAAATAATTCGTCTGCCTTTTTGTAATCAGAAATACAATCTGCATTTGATAATAAAGGTTTATACAATTGGAGTTTAGGTTTAGCAAACATAATTGTTAATGCTCGCATTCCCACTGTAGTACACCAGCTTGGTGGCAGTACAATATTTTTATTATCACGATAATCCTTCAATAAATTGGTATACTCTTCTTCAATTTTAACTTGTTTACCAAATGAATAATTTTCAAGAGTTGTATTGTTTAAATTGCATACGTCATTATAACAACTATTTAATAATTCGGATATTACACGTTGATTTTCATAAGTACATTTATTTGGTTTTTTTTTCATGAAACTATACGCATATGTATATTTAAAATAATTATAGAATTCTAGCGCTAACGCTCCTTTCCAATCTTTATTTTGTATAATTTGAGGTTTACTATTATTTTGGTGACCTAATTCTTTTACATAATTATCCATGGTAATATATGTTGCTTGCGTTCGATTTTTGCGTGGCACATCTTTTAATTTTTTATCTTTATGTTGTTGTAAATATTTTATTATTGTTTGATAACGTGTACGACAACTAAAACGTGTATAATCTTTTAGAATTTTTGAAATTTGTGACCAATTTGCAGTACCATATGTTTCAACCAATTTAAATAATTCTTGATCTTTTGCAAATGTCCAAAATTTAGTTTTACCAACATTTTTCAATACGTTATTATACCGATTTCGAATTTGAACATTTGTACGACCTGGTAATAAATTGGATGGAAACATATTGAAATTTGTACCATATTCTTTAATAGCAGCAACTATAACACAATCTTCATCAATCGTAAATTTATCCTTTTTTATACCAGGTTTTATTGAAAACATATATCTGAAAATAAATATTTTATAAATGTATTTTTATTTATTTTTGGTTACAGTTCATATTTCTTTATGATAAATGAGATGGGCGGTAGAAGTGATAACCAAATTTTAAAACTTTTATATCAATACAAAAGCATTCAAAAAGATCGTGTATGCAAACTTCTAATCTTATAAATAAAATTGGATATTCATACAAGCAAAATTTTAGAATTTTTCGAATTATTCAAAAACATATATATTATATACAAAATGATAATTGGAATAAAATCAGACTTTATTAAGATACGAATGAAATAACATAGTGGTTTATGGGACCTGGTCGTATTATTATTAATGTATATTTTTGAATTGAAAAGAAAACCACAAACATAAGACTGAAAAATAAAGCATGGTGATAACTATAAAAAGTTTCTTAAAACCTCAAATGGATTCGCGACATGATTGATAAGTAGGAATTAAGAACATAGACCGTTTCCCGCCATTAACATTTAATATTCAATTGGATGTTTCAATAACGTTGCCACGGCTTCCTTCTATGGCAAGATTTCTTTAGATACAATTTTGAAAACTAATATACATTAAAGCAACACATTTCTGATTGAATGGCTTTGTTAACAAACTAAATTGCACTATTTAATGTAAACAAATTTTAACAATTATCAATGCATCAAGACAAAATAACTGTATGGTTTCTGGTGGATTATATTCTGATTCAATAATGCTATTGCTACAAAATCTTTTTTATGCCACTCTTAATTTGGTACATATAATAGAAAATAGGCGCGGTAAAACTTCTAAAGTTGGCGTCGCGCTAATAAAAAGTTTAAGCGCACCACTGATATATACTGTGATTGTAAATATAAATTTTAAAATAACTTACCTATGATAAATTTGAGCTCTGTTACGTCCAGGTATTTTTTCAACAATTTTAGCCCATGGAATAATCGTACCAACTCTATGTTCCTCTATAGTTTTTATAAGTAAATTATCTTCTTCTTTCGTCCATTTTACATTTTTTAAAACGGTACGATCAAATAAATTATTTCGATAATGTACAAAACATTGATAACTGGAACGATTTGGGACTAGTTTGGATATAGAAATC
The DNA here is from genome assembly GCA_910594885.2 of Bibio marci. NCBI lineage: Eukaryota > Metazoa > Arthropoda > Insecta > Diptera > Bibionidae > Bibio > Bibio marci. Next base: position 25,049,274 of record OU343116.1, on the reverse strand, counting down.
CAATCTTGCTGATTAAACATATCAACCGCATTATATAAAACATCTTCTTCATCTTTAGTCCATGGTTTTCGATTTAAATGCGGCATTAAATAACCATTCCATAATGCCATGCATTGATCAGGTAAATGACGATCATCATTTAAGGATGATAATTCATCCCAATCTATTGCAAAAGATGTTCCCTTTACATTATCAAGTAGTTCATCTAATTGCATATAATTAAATTTTGCATTAGCATCAAAGGCTTCAAGTGTTTGTTTAATAGTTTTTGATTTTTCTCTAATTTGTAAACGAGCTACACGATTTTTTTCTTTTTCCTTTACTAATAAATACTTAACAATTTGTCTTTTAACCTCTTGAATTAAAAATAACTTATCTCTTAATGTCCATGTGGTACGTTTTTCTTCATAATCAATAGGAAAAAATTCCTTTAAATGTTTTTTTCGATAAATGTAATCGTCATTTGGTGGTGGCGAATAATATTCTTTATTTTTAAAAAATGGTATACCATAACATCTACAACTAAAGATGCGTGGTTTAAAAGAAATAGGGTTATTTTTTGTTTCTAAGTTTAAAATATTTTCATTTGCATTATATTTTGCCTCGCAATCGGCTAATAATGTTTCTAGTTTGGATTTTAACATTTGTAAATATTCTTGAAATTTTTTATTTATATTTAATGCATTTTGTATTGTAATATCTTGATTATTTAAAATCGTATCTTTTGTATCAGCTACAAAGTTATAATCTGGTACGTCATTTTCGTCTTCGCTCTTTATAGTGAGAAAATAGAATTGAATTACTAAAATATTAAAATTTCAAAACTAAAATAGCTTACAGTTTCAGTATCTGAATCAGAACATGATTCATTATTTATCCAATGTATCTCGTCTTCATTATCATCTTCTCCATCTTCGTCGGATAATTCTTCATTTTCGCGTTCATCTGGATTACTTTTTATCTTGCAGTTTTTGTGACTGCGGTGCATCTTTTCATCAATTTACTCGATTGGAATCGGAAAGTTGGATTATAAATTGTGTAGGAATTTGAAAATTAAGAACACAAACCAAAATAACTAATAAAAAATTTCCGTTTAAATTAAATTGTTACTAAAATTAATTTTAATTTAATAAACCATTTAAATTCAATTTGACAAATTTACTTGAAATTTTTTATTCAGAACTTCATCATCCTCAATCCATTTATCCCATCCTATTCCTAAAAAAATATTAACAAAATATAAAATACAAAAACAATGGAATATGGAAAACAGAATGGAAAATGGAATGAATTTGCTCATGGTTACTATGCTACATTTACACCGTTTACACTACACTGTCTATAATTTATACGAAAGAGCGCTTCTGACATTTCTAGTAAAATTTTTATTAACAGTTTTCGAGTGTAAAACCGTTCACACGAATAGTGATTCTGTGATATAATTGGGGTGGAATTATTTAAGGCGATTGGAGACTGCCACCATCAGTTTTTGTGACTATTTGAAATATTTTGTATGTAAAATATGTCAAAATTTTTCAAAATGTGATGGTGACAGTCTTTAATTGCTTTATTATAATTCCACACCTGATTGCTGAAAATTATTTAGCGTTCGTTGTCTACATTAAGGATTAATTAACATGATTTTCAACACATATCAATTTATTTAATCGACGAATATTGGGAAATTATTTAGATCATAATTATTGTAAATTTTAAATAGATAAGAAACGTAAACAAAAATAAAAATATACTAACTGTGTGTCGGATGTATCAATAGAAATAGAAATTAAATGTAATATAAGTTATTATCAGTTATATAACGATGACATTTGACTTCGCCTTACGAAAGAAGTCATTTTAAATTGTTTATAAAAACTAAAATTTAATTCTTGGAAATACAATTTAAATTTTACATACTTTATTTGAAGTCGTCATATTAATAAAACCGAAAACGAAAAACCGAATCAAATTGAAGTTTTTTGAACGGAACGCACTCCTGAAATGTGAGTGAATGAGTATTGTATACATATACAATACCAAACATACCAATGTCATTTACCATAGTTTGCTTGTGGTATATTTTGTAAATAGCTGATATAAATATAGTATGCATATTCATTCAGTTAAATAGTGTAGTGATGTTTTTGTGTTAAATTAAAATAAATTATTAAATCTGTTAAAACTTTAATTAGTTTAATTATAATAACAAGGAAAAATTTTGAAAGAAAATTGGTAAGTTTTATTTTTTATAAAAAATGTTCTAATAATAAGTTGCTCTAAAATTTGTATTGTATTCAAGTTATCCGCCATTTTTTCTTTTTAACAATGGTTGGCATGTATTAAGTATTAAGTAATTGATGTAAATTTACACATTCATTCATATTTTTATTAATTAAATAATAGACCTAGTAATTATTAGGATTTTCCTCTAACTATTTCAATTTAAAGGTAATTTTGAAAATTTTTACCGGTCAGTATATATTTTAGTAATATAAATAAACATACATTTGGTTTGGTTTTGATTGTGTATGCTTGCAGATGCTGTGTGTATATGTATCTAATCTACGCTAACGCCGTGTGTATATAATGTAATAAAAAAACAATTGATAATGGCGTGTATATCATTTCAAAATAATAAATAAAATGAAAACTATATTCAAAAAACCTGATATTTTTGAATTCCAAATACGAATTTTTCTTTGTTAACCATGTTTAAGCTAAAAATATTATTATTGCTTTAATTTCTCACTCTCTTTATATGTTTTAACTAAAATATTTTATTTTTATTTATACGAATACAAGAAACGATTGGGTAAAATATCAACCACATCCTGTATTTTATGAGCTATCATAGCAGCATTGCAGCATATTTAAAAGCTTGAATTTTTTTAAGATACAATACAAAATACATGGAACAAAATGAAGTACGTTTTTATGAATTACTCTACACCTGTGCATATAACAAAAATAATAACGACAAATTTACTAATAATGGGAAGAAACATGTTATAAAAAATCTACAAAACGTAACTAGTACAAAAATATTAAGCTAAAGCTGAATTAATAAAAACTACCACCATAGTTTCAATGCAGTCTTTATTACTCCACATGAATCCGTATATACAATTCACGAGTCTGAATACAAATATCGAAGCTTTATTTCCTTAATTTAATTATATTTATGTGTGCTATTAGTCCATAGAGTAGAGTAGACTTAAAAGGTTTTATTTATGCTTTTTTTAATTATTGATTATGTAGTATACAATACAATTTTAGAGCACTTATAGTTTTCTAATTAATTTTAAAATTTATAATAAATGTTAGGATTCAACTAAGAACTCTTATGTAATTTAATTTGAATTATTAGAATATTGAAATTAGTAAAAATAATGATTTTTTTATTTTTGTTTATTTTCTTTTTCAATTAAGTGATATTTCTTAATTCTGTTGGATCTTCAAAGTATTTTTGATAATTCTTTTGTTGTTTTAAATATATTTTTCGTTGTTAATTGATTTTTAAAATGATGAAATTTGAGATTGAATCTTAGTTGAGATTTTGTTGAATGATCACTGAGAATAAGTTGTTTGTGTTAAGATAATAAAATTCTTTAATTTTTCTTTTAAGGTTTTCTGTTTGCGTGCGAGTTCGCAATTGATATATTTTTCTTTCGTTTTATTAGACGGCAACAATTTGATTGAGAAAACGAAAATAACAAACTAGATTGTTATTTACATAATTAGAAAAAGTTAAAAATTTTCTGAAGATATGGATGGTCCAAAAAGATCAAGGTTGGAAAATATTTTAAAGATTTTTTCACAATAGAGATTAAAAAAAAAAGATAAAATGATGGATTTATTTAATTTAAATATTATCAAAAAATTAAATGCATTAAACTAATAATAACGTAATAGTGTTGTTATGTGTTATTCATATGGTCACTATACCTACAATGATTGTTGCCGCACTTACCTTCTTATATAATAAGTAGGTTCACAATTTTATAAAAATCAAATCAATGATATTGAAGATATTATGTTAATGGTAACCTCAATGGGGTAGGAAAAACCATTGCTGCTCGAGCTCAAAGATTAGTGCAATATTTAGTAATTTTTTAATATTAAAAGTATAATATATTTTCGCTGTTTTAAGAACTATTATTATTATCAAATAAAAGTTATATGTATTATGAATCATAAATCTTAGTATATTTATAGAATTTAAATTTGAGCTTATTGCGGGATCACATTATATCAGCACAATTTACAATTCTTATAATTATCTGCAACAATCATACGAAAGGTATTATTGATAATTTAATTAAAATAAATTTTCAAAATAGTTGCATTGTAGTTTTTTTATGCGATAGTCCGAAGTTTCCATAAAACTACATTGAGGCAGTATGCAGAATCGTTGAAAACTAACAAAACTATATAAAACGTTTACTTTTAAATTAAAATTTGTAAATCCATCATTTTTTTTTTTTTTTTTTGTAATGAAGTAGTTTCGATTCTTCTATAAAAAAAAAATTATAATCCAAAGTATCTCTGCCTTTGATGTTTTCTTAATATAGATTATCTCGAAGTGGTGGTGGTGGAGGTGGTGGCGGTGGTAATATGTCACCACGAGATTATGATATGCCGATAAATACATACGGCTTAAGTACTTCATTTTTGCAACGTTTAGGCATAACGGGACCACTCCATACGAAAATTTTTGTTGGTAATGTGAGTATTAATTTTGAAAAATTATAATTTAGTTTTATCTTTTTGTTGTTGTATTTATTTTATATTCTTTACGCATTTTCAAATTGTCGATGTTGGCCATTTATTTCTGTATTATAATATAAACATTATTTGGACAATATTGTTTTGGAAAAATATTGTATTCCATTTTATTTACTGGGTCAGTTGGTGATGTTATATCACATCGCACGTAAAAATGTATAGGGGAGGGTATATGTCGTTTTGTGTTGATGTGTACGTTTGGTGGAAAACTCCACAGAAACCATTTCGTATATATTTTGTTGAATTTTGTCGCTAAATGATGTTTAAAATGTTTAAAATGTGTACGCTTTTCAAAAAATTTTGCTCTTCAATTCAGTTACTTAATTCCACATCAAATGTGTTTAGATTGTAAATTCTAGAAATGTTAAAATTTTGATTTTAGCCTTATTCGTTTAATTCAGTTATATGGTGTTATATCATATAGAAACATTGAATGTAGTTGTTGTGATTGGTATATTAAGTTGTTTTGATTTAATTCTTATAATGTTTGCGTTTTTTTTCTACAAATAATTTAATAAAAGATTACAGAATTGCTTATTCGTACTTTCGTATCTTAATAATTTCCATGTCAATTTTTCAAATATTTGTCTAAAATCTATGTTTCGTTTTCTGTAATTGTGTGTGTGTATGAATTAGAATTAAAAAAAAATTCGGCCAACTAGACGTTGATTATAAATATCCCTCCCTATAACACAATAATTCTAGTGTGTGTATTGTAGTGTGTAGTGTGTATATTGTAATTTGAGATGATTAATAATCATAAAATATTTTTAGATAACATAAAAAAAATCGAGTTTAGTTTTGTTTTTTTTTTTCTTTTTCTATATTTTTCTTTCAGTTGGACTACAAAGTTGAAGAGAAAAAGTTAAAACAAGTATTTAAAATAGCTGGGAAAATTAGGTCTTTGGAATTATCAACCGATAAAAACGGTAACAGTCGTGGTTATGCTATCATTGAATATGATCATCCAGTTGAAGCTGTTCAAGCTATTTCATTATTTGATTCTCAAATCTTATATGATCGTCGTATGACGGTACGTTTAGATCGTCTCCCTGATAAAAGTGAAGGTTTTAAATTACCTGAGGGTTTGTCTGGCATTGGCATTGGTTTGGGTTCAAATGGGGAACCGTTACGTAATGTAGCCCAAAATCTACCCAATAATAATAATAATAATAATAATAATAATTTGAATAATGCACCAATACCAGTTTCTCCACCCATGAATAATAATAATATGATGAATTCAAATTCGGCCATGTCTAATTTAGCTGCATTGAATACAGTTGTTGGAGCTTTATCCAATAACCCTATGGCCGTTGCAAATCTGAATAATTTAGGGCTTGGTATGGGAGGTGTTAGTGGTGGTGGAGTTGGTAGTGGTGTTGGTGGTGGCGTTGGAAATACAGACTCGTTATCTGGCTATAATTCGGGGGGGGTTGGTGGTTATAGTGGTTCAAATTATAATTCGAATTCAAGAAATGATTTTGATATTGGTACATCAAATGCCATACGCAATTACAGTACACAACCAGATGATTTGGGTGGACAACAATCATTTTCGCCAAGTGGAAATGGAAATCGTGGAGGTGCATCCGATACAATTGTTATAAGAAATGTAAGTTAATACGCTAACAATGTTAATTTCTATTTAATTGAATTATATAAATTTTAGCTGCCATCAACATGCACATGGCAAACATTACGCGACAAATTTCGTGATATTGGTGAAGTCAAATTTGCTGAAATAAGAGGAAATGATTGTGGTGTTGTACGTTTTGCAAAAGAACGTGATGCTGAATTAGCAATAAGTATACCTGCGATAACTTTTTAATTGTCTATAGTTAATAAATTAATTTAATTTAATTTGTATTTTTTTTTTTTTTATAGAACTTATGGATGGAGCACGTTTTGATGGCCGTACTGTAGATGTTATGTTTTTCTAAGTGAAAGATACGAGTATATATTATTTTAAATGATCGGATGCTATTTATAATTTATTAAATTTAAATTTAATAATTTTAAACAAATGGATTGAACCATTTTTAATTTACTTTTACATTTTAAGTACTTTTTGGAAATACATTTTTTTTTAATAAGGTTTGACCAAAATATATGAGAAAATATATACAAAGAATTTTCAGTTTAATTAATGTTAATTATTATAGAAGGAACGCATTTTTTACATTTACAAATTCAATAAAAGTGCTTATCCGATATATGTTATTTTTATTATTTTATTGTAATTTTTGGTTTTTTAATATAATTTTTTAATTTCTTCATACTTCACTACAGTTTTATGCTCGTATACGTATATATGTCCATTGACTATATAGAATAATACCTTGAGTAAAACTGTTGAAAATTTGTAATTTGATTTGTTTTCGTTATCATACTTATTTCTCTGCAAGATAGAAAAAATACTTTTTAAGTGCCGTGCACTACATTTGTGATTCGTGGTTTAGCAAAAAAAAAATGTTCCCTATTTTATATAATCACAACTGCAGCATGGCACTTAGTAGAAAAAAAGAATAATAAATAACACATCGCGTATATACGAGCAAAATTGTAATAAAGCTCAACTGTTCTACTTTATGGTTAATAGATAATTCATTGTGCCAAAAGTTTTACTCTACTTTGTATGGAGTTCTATTAAACTAATATTGGCAACCAATATATGTTATAATAAAGTAAATACATATTTAATTTCATTTTTTTTGTATACACTTTTATTAGATTAATATAATTTATTGAATTTGTAACAAGTGGTAAATATTTGAATACTAATTTAATAATAATAAAAAAAATAATAAAATAAATATAAAATTGCACACAAAATATTCCGGTGGTATCTTAATAATGATATTTAAAAAAAATGTATCTATTTAAAACTTAAATCTAAATCTTAATAATGATAACATAAAAATTTAATAATATAAATTTAAAAAACAAATAACTAGCAAATTTTTTTATTCATTTATAAAATCTATAACTAATGATTTCAATGAACGTATAATTGTGTTGAGAGGAAGGGTGTATACAATAATTATTGATACTCAAATATATTTAAAACTAATATGTGATTTTTTCTAGTCGATTCTTAGTGTTTAGTCTCTTCTTCGTAAGTACGACTATAGCATCTGCATGCTATAAAAATGATATAGGAGTATAATAAATTAATAATTACATTAAAATTTGTTTTAGCTTATGTGTAACCAAAATTTGTATTATTACAAACATTGCTACGTTTATTAACTTATTAGAAAATGCCAACATGTCAATATAATAATTTTCAATAAATATGTGGTGTGTATATGTTTAATTTATTTCAAAATCGTAATTTACTTGTACTATTTTCCTATCTATGTTTCTACATAAATTCATATAAGTTAGTTTTTAGTTATTCAGTTCGATTATGATTCTACTGGGTATTACAGGCATAATAATACTCGTATGAAATTCATTGTAATTCCCAGTGGAACTATACCCTTATAAGATAAATTTCAATTGGTATTTTCAGTAATATTATTGTTATTATGTTATAATATTTACTATTTTGTAAAACAAGTTTATTGAAATCAATATAACTAACCAAGCCTATGATCGATCCATTGGGTATGACAAGCACAACCAGTTTACGTATGACGCATATGACGTCTAGTATTCATACGTGCACGTTAAATGTTTTCATCTAAAATATGTATTTTTAACTGATAATACGTGTGAATGAATGTACTAATCATCCCCAGTGGAAACATAGCCTTACGGTTTGTTTTTGTTCGAATATATTTTGTAATTTTAAAAATTTTCGGTCTTTATAACAGCAATAATTTTTTTTCTACTTCCTAACAACAATTGTATTTGTATGCGGTGGTATTCGAAAGTATTTTTAAATTTTTCAAATTAAGAATAGTATTTGACGTCAATTTAAAACACCAATTTTATAGTTACAGGATGGTAGGAGATCTATATATGCATATTTATTATTGAAATATATTATAACCAAATGAATTCTTTACGACCAGTTTAAATTATACGTAAGAATATGTTTGATAACATTTATTAGTCCACAATTTTGTTTATAGTATTTACAATAAAATAATTGTTAACACTCAAATATAACTATATATATTTTAATTTGTAATTTGCATTAAAACTTAAATTTAAATTTAAATAATGTGCGAAATATTTTGTTGCATAATGTCTTTGTGTTATTGTGTCTGGCTAAATTAATTTTAGCAAATTTATATCTATAAGTAATCAATTTAATTAAATAAAAATAATTCGTCAGTATATTTAATACTCCTATTTTTAATGTACAGTGAATATTGTATACAAACGATACACGATATAAAAGAATATTATATTCAATCCAATATAATTACATCATCACATACAAATATTATGAAATTAAATACTATATAGCAACGTTTTGACGAAAAAATATACATATCAAAAATTTTGTTTCAAATATTGTAATCAATCGAATATATTTGACACAGTCAATTTGAAACCGATATACAATATTCACTGTATTATAATCAGTAAATATTATGTGCCATTCAACCCTGCCACATTGTATTCCCTTAATTAAAATTTATTATAAATTACCCAAATGTTATTATAACTTTGATATTAACTATATTTGATGATATGATTACTTTTTGCAATTTTTGGTAATAAATAAGTCTTTTATTTTATCTTCAAAATTATTAAAATTTATAAGGAACATTTAAGTTAAAAACAAAAAAAAAAAAAAAACAAAACAAAAAACAGCCGAATTTTGAACATAAATAAAATTATACATATTTTACAAATATATATTTTATATATTATAGCTAGCATATAGCTATAATAAACGTACTTAACAACTATATGCATTTTTTAAATACGAAATGAACAAATGAAAATTTGTTAATAAAAACAATAAACATAAAAAAATAACATTATTTCAAAAATATATAATAAAAAATATAAGAATATCTTAAAAAATAAAACACACACACATAAATAATAGCTGCGACAGTGAAGTGAATACACATATCATTTTCAATCATTCATAAATATGATCATATACTACTTATAAGTTATTTCTTCTTATACAAAAAAATTTTAAATAATATTTTTTATATTAAATTATTGCTTTTCGATAAAATACTTCGAATTTTTTCAATGTCATTGCGTTTTAATGTGCCTGGAATTTTGAATATACTTTTCATAAATTCATGACAATTTGTTACCATTGAATCTTTTAACATATCACGAAATAAATTTGCTAATGTTACTAAATCTTGTGTTTGTAATATTTCATCATGATTTCTTATTATAAGGGTTAAACTTACACGAAATAAAATCTACAAATAAAAAATGTAATTTATAAGAATTTTAAAAATAAAATAAACTATAAAATTGATAAAGAACTTTACTTTGCTGCCTTCGGTAAATAAACAATCCCATATTCTTAAAACTGTTTCGATTGGTAATACTTCTGCAAATAAACATATAAACCATTTTGATGACATAACAGCTATTGGTAAATCTAAAAAAAAAAAAAAAAAAACGAACAAATAAATGTACTAATGTTAATGTTTAGTGTTATGAGTTACTATGCATAGTTGCATTGATCGATTAAATAGAAATATTGCTATTTTTTATGATAGGATGCAGTTTGTGTTAATTAAAAAAAAAAAAAAGCATTCTTATAGCTGTATCAAAGTTTAAGGAGAAGTAAATACAATTCGCTTTTGTGTTAAAATATACATGTATCGATAAATTATGAATTTACTTTTTATTTAAAAGGTAATCTTAAGCAAGCGTCAGCGAAACTGAGTCAGAAACCCGTAGACTGCACGATCTTAAACATTTTTTGTGTTATTTAACCGAGTAGATTATAAGGGATGAATTACTCATACATACGCCAAATAATTCCATCGCAATAGTGCCCTTAGTTTTTACGACATATCTACAAACAGCGACCATTGCAGGTAAATAATTAGATTACTCCATATGTGAATACATAATTACAATTGGTCTGCAATAATGTGTTGACTCGATACATTATTATTTCAATTATTCTTATGGATGAATCGTTCCATATTGTTTGTGTGTGGAGACCCAACCCATCTGAGTAGTTTAACAAATATGTGCTTTCTAATCCCATCATAACGAATAAATGGTAATTAAATATAAAAGTAGTACAATGGCCATAGAAACGAGTTGCGACTATGCAACGTTTTCTAAAATATGTACATTAATTTGATAACATTATTCACTTATTTAAATTGTTATCACATTTTTGTAGTGCTTATTTTTGAACAGGTACTATGCTAATACAATCTTTCTAGCAGTTTGGATATATTTTCGAATAATTCGTTTATAGTTTAATTAAAACAGGTCCAATTTCATTTATACAATCCATCTACATATTTTCAGTCATTATTTTATTCATTTTTGTTGCAATTAACTCATTTATATACAACGTGTATTAGTTATATACCACCGAATAATAAATTATTTATATTCACCTAATTCATCTAAACGTTTATTAATTTCTGGCACACGTAATTTTATTAATTCTTTAAAAACAGCTATATCAACAATAACGCCAGACATTGTTTTTGTATGGTATGATGGAACAATATCTTCAACTAATATTTTTAATAACCAAAATGTCCATTCTTCATTTTTTGTAATAATTAATATTAATCCTTTGGGGATGATAATGAAAAAAAAAAAAAAAAAGTAAATTTATGTTAAATAGACAAAATATATAATAACAATTATTACCAGCAATATAATTTAATCCTTGACAATAACCAATATCTTTATTATGATGTGCATATGCAGCTAAAACATTAAATAATTTCAATTTTATTGTATCAAAAAATATATTATCCGGAAACGTTCGTGGTAAATCAATTTTTATTGCTTCAACTAAAAAATAAAGAAGATAAAATAATGTTACATATTTATTTATTAAATTAATAATAAATAGTTTCATTGTGGTATGCATACTATTTATAATGCATTTGCAATTATTCAATATTTAAAACTAATTACAATTACATAATAAACAATTAAATGAAAAGAAAAAAAGGCTTTGAGTGGTCAAACTACCACAAAAACTAAACTTCACAAAGTTTTAACAATTCTTGATAATTGAGTATGAAACGATTTCTTATTGAAATGATTAATTTACAAATGTTATGATCCTTGAGCAACCAGAATCAATCAGGCCGCATATATGTTACATAGATACATCTAATTTCACCAGAATTTTAGTAAGGGACATGGATGGCATCATTAACATCCTACAGATTATAAGAATTCCTCATTAAAAAGGCTTAAGTTTAAAAGTCAAAGTAACTCAATGATTTTAGTTATTTTATTGGGAATGTTAAAGGCGTACGATTTAGGGGATCACCTAATGAAATGTTAGAAATACACTATTCTATTGATTTAAATAAAAAGGTTATATTCAAATATTTTAATATCCAATATAATTTTTTTATTTGTACTTACTTATTTCTCCATCAAATTGTACCTTTAAAAGATTTTGATATAAATTCGGTGATTTATTTTGTAATATAAAACCACCAGATATATTCATCCAAACTTCACCTCGTAAATGCCCTACAAAGAAAATTAATAAAAATTAATTATGATAAAGAAACACGATATCTAAATTACATTTAATTAGTTTTCTATATCAAATGTTATGTATAGATAACAGAAAACAGTATGTGTTTCTTCTTAAACTTTTATTTATAATTATATAATATTTATAAAATTTACCTGGAATTCCTTTTCGAATATAACGTTTTAATTTACTACTTTTTCTTTGATTATATAAGTTTGGTTTAGTTTTTAAATAACGTTCCCATTGAATGCGACGATGTGTTAAAACAGTATAATATGCAGACATTATTTTATCATAACTAATGTAATCAAAATCATCGGTTCTTTGAAACCCATATTCATCTATATCACTAAAAAAGAAAAAGAATTGATAAGGCATTGATAATTTTAATCCATAGTTGAAATTAATTTTAATAATTAATTATTACCTAAATTTGGAAGTTGCCATTTGTTGTTGTTATTTATTTATTCAAAATAATATATGAATGAGAACAAATTTTGTTCTAAATTAAAATGTGTATCTTAAATCACTAATAAAATATAGAATATTTCTAATAAGTTCATTTTAACAAATAAATATTAATAATTTACAATATTTTAATATATTAATTGGCATTATCGGTTAATTAATTTTATACATATATAAATATATAACTAGATTTTTTCGTTTTTCATGTGCTTATAAATAATAAACAATAAAATAACGAAATGAATAAACGCCCAAAAATAAAAAAAACATATATATATCTCAAAATTTTTGACATTTCATAATCAATGACAGCCCGAGCAGTCAAAATCAATTCAACATTCATTTGAATTTGTCGTATTTATAATTACATAACTCTAGGTTCACATTATTTAAAAATTAAAATTAATTATGGTCGAAGTTGTTATTGTTCTTATTGTTAATATACATTTTTTTTTCTTATTCTTTTTCTTTTTGTACTTATTTTGGTTTTATTTTTTTTTTATTATAAAAATATAAAATAAAAATAAATATTACAATATTTTTAATATAAATTAACCAAAATAAACAATAATAAAATTAATAAGAGAGAGAATTTCAATTAATTTATTGATAATATGAATTTTTGCCGAAAAATGTTTCGAATGTGGATTGTGAATTGTTTAGATTTGTTTTAATTGTGCAAACTTCCTGTTGTATGAAACAGAAAATATTTCTAGTAAAAAGAATTAATTAATTATGTACCTTGCGTACCTAGAGCGGCCATTTTAATTTGTTTTAACTACAACGAGAACGGAACTAATTTGTAGTGAATATTTTAACTGAACGCGCTCCTAAATTAGCCTCTTTGGTATAAATTAGTATTTTGCACGTAAGTAGCGACACCATACAATTGACACAATTTTTGACATTTTTGAGAAAAATTTTTCCCATAATTTTTCCATAGTACATAAGTACAGTAAACAAACCGTTGACTTTGACCATTCTTTTGATATATTATTTTAGATTAGAATCTCAATCTACTAAAAACAGTGTGCGCTTCATTAAATACATAATTGTATTACATAAAAATTAACAAATTAATAGTTTATATTTATCGATATTTATAGTTTGATCTATTTTCTATTTATATTAAGATATAATTAACATTTTATGCAATTGCAAATTCAATATCAAAACTTTCCGTTTTCATTTTAGCGATAACACGCGACGCGATACTATTGCTTGAGTTTGTTGAATTGAGAGTATAATAGAATAATTTTTTTCAAAATTATACCAAGAAATACAAAGGAAAGTTTAGAGAGTTTAGTTTGAGAGTTTAATTAATTGTTTGGAATTTTGAATTGTATAATTATATATTATAAAAATATAAAATATGAATCGATTATTTAGTATTAGTTCACCTTCACAAGTTATTGCATCTAATAGTGCTGGAAAAATGGTGTTTAAAGATGTTACACATGTTATTTTTGATATGGATGGTCTTTTATTAGGTAAATATATATATAATATTAAGTTAACTTATTAATTTAATAATTATTAACATTATTATTATTTCATCTGTAATTTATTTTATATTTTCTAAATATAACTGTATATATTTAATGTTAAATAATTTAACTATCTGTTGTAATATTTCGCAACTTTACAATTATAATAACCGTAATCAGTAATCATAAAAAAAAAATTTAGTTTATATAGCATTTTTTTGTTGTTGCAAATTGAATAATTGCCAATTATCAAAAGTAATAGAGATCAAGGTTGTATTTATACAGGGTGCAATATGTCGCCAAATAAAATTTTTAAATAATGAAACTGATTCGATAGAGGCTAATCAAAATTGGTAAAGTACATTTGAGTACGCAATTTTTATATATTGTTTATATTGAAAAGGTGGCGATGATCAAATATTAAATTTTCCTCTCTTTGAGGAAAATGTAGTTTTTAATTACTATTGTAAATAATATACAATTGTAAATAAATCGACTTTAAGACGATGACCAAATAGACAAATGTTGCTGTTATATGCCGTCATTTATACAATTTCATGAATTGGAAGTAGCAATGTAGCCGTAGTAAATTAAATAACATTTGAATAAAAAATTTATTTTAAAAGAAATATAAATAAAATCTCAAATATTAGATACGGAAACACTATATACAAAAGCCACGCAAATAATTCTTGATCCATATAATAAGACATATACGTGGGATGTTAAATCAGAATTAATGGGATATCATTCGATGGAAGTAGCTAAAAAGATTGTTGAGATTTATGAACTACCAATGACTGCTGAAGAATATGCGGCTATAATGCATAAATCATTACGCGATATAATGCCTAATGCTGAATTATTACCAGGTACTTAAAATTAAAATGATAAATTATTAACCATCGTTTTTGTTTTTCTTATAATTCTTTACAGATACAGAACATATCTATGAAAAAGTAGTTAGTGATATCGCAAAATCCTATAATAAAATTTATACAAAAGATGTTCGTATGAAAATATTGGGTACTACAGAACAAAATACAGCTAAAATTGCTGTCACAGACTTAAAATTACCAATTACCGTACCCGAATTTTCATTACGGTTCTCTGAACTATTACGTGAAAGACTTGGGAATGCTCCTTTACTTCGAGGTATTTTCAAATAAATTAATATAAACAACAGTTTTTTTTTCATGTTTGTACAATTGGGGTCCTTAAAAATTAATTATTTGTTTTTTTAGTTTGTTGTTTATGTTGTTTATTTTTGTTGTTTATGTTAGTTTTTTTTTTTTTTTTTTTGTATTTTAAAAATTATCACTTTTTTCCCAATAACGATTATAATTATTGAATTGATTAATAAAATAATAATGCAAACATTATGTAATCAGAAAAGTGAGATTTTTGAATTGACTTTGGTATGATAATTTTCTGATACTTTACGTTAAAAACTTTACATAGAATCCAGTAATCCAGTATGTATTTGAATTTATTTTAAAAGTTTTCACCTATTAAGATTTGAATTCCTCAAAATCATATGTGTTGATCTATGAGGATCTATTATACATATAGGTGTTTCATAAATCTCATTATTTGTATATGGGATGATTATCTTAAACTATTGTGTTGGATTATATGTTAAATTTATTTTTGCTTTCATGCTAAATGGAATTTTTTTATAGTAAATCAGATAGTCTATTTATTAGTAATGAAAAACTAAGACCATAAAAATACTAACTTACTCATTATATTACATTTAACTATATCATAAATTAATTGTCCTTAATTATTTTTTGTTTGATCTTGAATCCTTTCTACAACAATTTTTAATTTTATAATTAAAACTTTGAATTCATATGTTTTTTACTATATATGTTTTGTATCAATTCGAATAGAGATATTTTGTGTTGGTTTTTGTTTTTTATTTTAATTAAATATATGTTCCTTTATTGTATGTAATTTTGCAAATAAACATAATTGTAGGTGCCGAACGTTTATTAAAACATTTACATACAAATAAAATTCCATTTTGTTTGGCAACAAGTTCAAGTAAAGAAATGGCTGAAATTAAGTCTCAAAAACATTCAGAAATATTTTCATTATTTAATCATAAAGTAATGGGTTCAACAGATCCAGAAGTAAAGTTTGGAAAACCATCACCGGACATATTTTTGGTAGCCGCTCAACGTTTTCCCGATAAACCAAATCCAGAAAAAGTAAATATTCCACTATTTTTTGTTGGTTTGTGTTTTTAACGGATTTGATATATATAATTAAAAAATATTTTTAGTGTTTGGTATTTGAAGATGCACCGAATGGTGTTAAAGCTGCATGTTCTGCAGGTATGCAAGTTGTAATGGTACCAGACAAAAATATTCCTAAAGAAATGTGCAAAGATGCTTCTCTTGTACTTGATTCGTTAGAAAATTTTAGACCACAAGAATTTGGTTTACCTGCTTTCATTAATTAATTATTATTTTATTGCGTATTTAAATTATATGTTGAAATTATATAGAAATTAAATTATAAATTGATAGATATTAATTTCTGTAATGTAAAAATTTTAATTTCTTTTGATTGTCGTCACCGAACTGCAAAAGAAAAAAAATATATGAATGTATAAATAAATGTCTACTGTCTTTTCTTATTGAAATTACGACATTTGATGTTAATTTTGAAAGGAAAACAGTTTATAAAGTTATTTAAATATTTTTTATTACATAATAACATTATAATAATGCAACAAATTACATATACGTTAAATATAACAGAGTGGACGAAGACTGGGTGGGGGTGGTCAACAATAGGAATCACAATCTAGTTTTATTTGATATTTATAATGCATACTTTTACTGTTTGTTGAGTAATTTTCCATAAAAATTTGTTTTTATGAAAAAATCAATTAACTGCAATTAAATATTAATTATCTGAAGAATAAAATTCATGTATTCGTTTCCTGAATCAATATTTTTATGAATTAATATTATTAATTTAATTATGCTGTAGTTTTTCAAAATATTCTCATGTACCATACTGTACTGTTTTTTCAAACGAATAGATAAATTATTGAAGATACATTTCCACTCAGAAGTTGTTAGCTCAGAAACATGTTTTTCGACTACAAAATCACTCATTGCAGTCATCACACATTTTGCTCTGGATTGTTGTTTGATTTAAGGGAAGGTAATTGAGTTCTAATTAACAGAATCAGTTAATAATTTAATGTCTTCACCCTCCTCTCGAAATATTGATCACCAAATATAACTTTACTTAAAATTTGTTATTTTAATTGTGAACCGAACAAGTGCTAAATGTCACAGAACTATCAATTGTTTAGGTCGAAGACCATGGATAAAATCTGGCGCGGAAAGTTGTCACTACATCTCTCACGCCAGGTTTTAAATTTTCAAAATAGAACAGGATCACACTGTTGAACAGCTTCCAACAACTTGTTTAAAACAGAACAGACTATTTTTATACGCTGATAATTTTATTTTTTTTATATATCTTGAGCACATTTAAATAAAATTAATTGCAACTTTTCTATAAATACTATTTTTTTTATACGATATTTTTCATTTTTAATGTATGTTTTAAATAATAAATTTAATTTCATTTCATTTCAAACAAAATGTCTTCAACTGTTTACATTTAAATTGATAATAATTTACTTTGCATCGGATTATATAACAAATTGGTTTTCCAATTATCGATTTGAGATTTTGAACTTTAATTAATTTCATTATTGTTATATAAGTTATATAATTAGCCCAAGCAATGGATACAAGATTGAAAAAATAGTTTGATTATAAAACTGAACAATCATCGGATGTATTTGCACAAACTTAGGAGGTATTATGTTCCTGAATACCATCAACTCGGCTTACATTTTGCATCAAAGAATATTAATATGAATCGAACCATTTGTATTTTATCACAATGCATTATAATTTTCAATTATTTTTAAATAAAACGACATTATAATTTAAAATTGATTGTAAAACCAATTTTATTGAATTATTATTAACAATTAACTAAAATGTACGATAAAATGTGGGCTTGTGTGGTATTATTTAAAAACGATTTTAGATCAATCTTTCAAATGAATCATATATCATCTTTAAAATCGGAATAGGAAAATTTATATAGAAACAATCTCATTCCTTGAAAGTTTATCTCTAATCATTTATTTTTGTAAGATTGTTTTGATGCAAAAACATATCTAAAACAAATTCATCTTCATGTCACATCGTCGTTCAATTAGGGTGCAAATTTTTAATTTTCATTCGCCATGACCACCGAAGTGTGTCACCTTAACTAATTAATTATAATAATAATATTTCCATCGGTTTCAAAACTTAAAAACCATAATTTAAGATTATTTTTGTAGGAATGGTAAAAAATCATTAATAAATTTATTATTTTTTTTTTTATTGTGATATGTAATTAAAAAATTAAAAAAAAAAAAAAAATATAGTAGAGATACTTAAAATACTGTATAACAACAATTAAATAAAAAATATTAATATAACAAATATTAATTTTAATAATATTATTTTCTATTATAATTAAAATAGAAAGGCGTATATAAATTATGAGAATGAATATTTGACGATTGTATGATGGTTGTTGTTTATTTATTATATATACAAATATATATTTAACTAATTTATTTAAAAATTAGATTTAATTAATTAAATGTATTTAAAAATTGAGAACAAAAAACAATGATAATGAAATTACAATCTGTCACTCGGTTGTCTTGTTGTAATAACAAAAAACTTTCCATAAATTGTTTCCGATTTTATTTTATAATTTAAATAAATAATTATATTTTTATGTTAACAAAAACTATTTTCTTTAATTATTATTTTAGAATTTAGACTTTCTCACGCGTGTGGGGTAGTTATTTGTGTAGTACTACTACACAATACTAAAGATTTAAAAGTTTTATATATTTACATTCACACATATAAAAATATATAACATAAAATCTTTATTTATATAATAATCTCAATTTATTTTTAAATAGTTCATAATAATATTGATATTACTATATAATTATTATATCGGCATATAATTATCATATTATATATATATATATATATACATAATTATCGATATTAATTCATAATAACTATAATGTTTTAAATAATATTTGAATTAGCTAATATAATGATAATTATTTTATTTATTTATTTAAGATAATGATGGAAATAAAGTTCAACTTGATGAATGTGTAACGGAAAATTTAACGTAATATCTTGAATATTTAATGTAATTATTTTTAGCCCATAATAAAAAGGTTTGCCAAGATTAATATATTGTGATTCAAATTACTGTACGTAAAAACTATACCCATTTTCGAATTTAATTGCGGGGCATATACTAAACTATTGTTAATATAATAAATAAATTAATTGCTGGAATGAAGTCCTATGAAACCACACTATAGTTCGAAAGTGTTACAATAATTGGATAACCGAAACCCATTCCAACATTCGCGATAAAACTTTAAGTATATTTGTTATGCCATCCCACATTACTATAATCTAATTTTCATGCGAAACAAATACGCATTTGCGTCAGAAAATAATTAAATTCAAAAAGTTCAACTAAATAAACTAATCAGATTCTATATATATATATAGAACTATTCCATTGACTATATTAAGGCCATACGAATGGAGGTAGTAAATAAAATCAAAACAACTTAAGTTACAAATAAATAAGATAAGTAAATTGGTTATTAATAGTCGAGCTATCTTATTTGGAAATATTTGATTTTAATTGGAGCTGCCGGTGAAGTCAGTTAATTTCACCTATTTTTATCTATCTTTAGAATTTATCAGTAAATAATTTATATGCAAAATATAAAGTTAAGTAATCGAGCAATGCTATTGAGAATATTTAATTATTAAATGTCACGGCTAGCGCAACATACGAGAAGGGTTAATAGAATACAACACAACAATATCCAAAAGAGAAAATATGAAAATGATTAGATACGTATTTAATGTGCCTCATATACTGGATATTTATTTCATTACTTCTAAAATAGACACATCCTTAAAATATTTCTTGTTTAAAATTTCAGGGAAATCGAATATTTAGCAAAAATTCTAACCATCCGAAATTTGTATTTCTTTTTTTTCCCTTTTTGATTATGTATTGAAAGAAAACAATTTCTGAATCTGTTTGTTTTAACACAGCACATATTATGAAGACAAAAAAAAAACAATACATTTATCATCGCATTTCCTTGTCGCAACTAGTGTGTGTGTGTGGTTGTGTTTTTCTTGTTTCTTTATGCACAAGTAATATATCACCAATAAATAAAACACTATCGGGATTATTAATTAAAAAAATTATTTCAAAGAATTTTAAGAAATAAGTATGTTTATTTTATCATATCATCAAATGAATGATGTTATTCCACGTGGAATATATACTGCCGTTTACCTATCATTTTCTTACAATAATCGAAACATATAGATGTTACCTTTAATTTCATTAATTTTTTTGATGGAATGATTAAATAATGATATGTGTGTGTGTGTGTGTGTGCAGACAATTTTAATCTTTGAGTAGTCATATTTTTAAAAACATCTTTTTTTTTTTTATTATTCCATAAACAACGAACAAATGCGCGACAACTTAGTCTATATTTCTACTGGGTATAACAAGCATATTCATACGCGTATGATTTGTTAAAACTAAGTATTTTAGATGGGAGCATGTAACATACGTATGACTATAGTCGACGTCATATGCGTCATTTATCATAACAATTTTTTGGAATTAAACCCGGTACTTCACGAACACTATCCACTGAGTGTGATTTTGTGATGGTATAAATTATTCTCTATTCATAATATTTCCATAAAAATGACAATATCTTATCTTATTTATACATTATTTATCAGTATGTTATTAAAATACATTTTTATCATTAAATGGTAATAAAAATAAAACCGGTCACTAATTTAGCATTTTGTCCATATGTAATTTAGTAGCATCCACTAAAACACGAAGACATTTTTTTTTAAGTGTGTACTAAGTGATTGGAGTGGGAAGGAGGCAATGTAGCTTCCTGTAATAGGAATTACTTGTTCCTTTTTTTTTAAATATTAATATAATATATGAAATATTAGAAAAATTTAAAGGCAGTGATTAAAGATATATTTCAATCAATCGCATTTGAGTATACATAATTTATTACAATTATACAATTTTGGAAGACAATGTATATAAATATTCAATATTCTTTAGTTCTCGTCCATCATCTTTATCATCAATAGAACATCCATCAACACTTCTTTTTTTTTCTTTTTATAGTAATCTATCTCTTTTGTACATTAATTATATATTATTATTATTATTATTAATTATAATAATTAAAAATAATTACAAATTATTATATGGTTATATAATTATCATTATTATTATTATTATTATTATTATTATTATTATTATTATTATTATTATTATAAAGTAAATAATCTGTGGACATTTCACGAGAAATTATTAGATGGAATACCATATTTAAGGATAATCATTATTATTTTATTCAACAAAATTCCGGTTTGTTCTATGACTATTATACCGTAATGTTATTAATATTAAGCACGATATTATGAATAAAAAATGGATGATTATCACTAAATCGTCGACGACTCCATTAAACACGATTCCATGTCAGTACAGTAAATACAAAAAATACAAACAAAACTGTATGTATCATTTATAATAATGTGTATAAGAAATAGAAAAAAAAAATAAAAATATTTTATCTTAAAAATAATAATAATAAATAAAATTATATAAATTTGTTTTTTTTATCGCATGCAAAGTTATTAAAAATTATATTATAAATGTATTATTTATATGTAAAAAAAAATAATAATATATATTTAAATTCATAATTATATAAAATTTAAAAAAAAATTGAAATTAATTATAAATATTTATAAAATAAAAATAAAAAAAAAAAAAACATAACATCACAACAATTATTAAATATTTCTATTTTGTTTCCTTTTATTTTTAGTATATATATTTTCTTTAAAAAAAAAAATGTAGTTATTTTTAATTCGTTTTTTTTTCTTTCATTTTTTCATTTAGTAATACAATAAAATATTAAAAATAATAATTATCGTGTGGTGACTTAATTTGTTTATAATAATATAATTAATATTTTTTTTTTTTTTTTATTTTTTTAATTTTTTTTTTTTTTTACAAAACTATTTAAAATAATATAATTTGTTTTTAAAACAAATACATTTAATTGCATTGTATAAGAGATACGAATTTATATATTTATTTATTTATTTATTTATTCATCTATTATTGTAAACATGCTTGAATTTTTTCAATCCATTCTTGAGCCATACTTGCATCAAGTGCATAAAAATTATATGTTCTACGACAAGTTTTCAGCTATTTTATTGGGGCAGAAAAAAAGAAACAATAAATTAAAATTATTGTATTTTTATGCAGAAATTTAATAGTTTAAATTAAAATAAGAAAATAATTACATCAAAAAATGCTTTTTCATCAATTTTTTTCGTACCAACTTGAGCTGGTGGCGCAAGCGCAACTGATTGTACTTCAGCTAAATCTAAAATTGAATATTAAATAATAATAATTAATTATAACAAATTATTGAACCAAGCAAGAAATGTTTTTTTTTTTTTATTACAACGTTGGCAGACAGTACGACGTCATCGTCCATAAAAAAAAAAATCTTTTTGAATATGGCACGTATATATGTTTCAATGTAATAAATATATAATAAAACAAAACTTTGAATTTGGCTATAATTATACATAGAATTTTTATGTCACCATTTTTCCAGTAAATACTGTGGAAGATATACAATTTTAAACTGCCCAACCATTTATATGGGAACCATCAATACACAAAGTAAAGAATTGTATTTAAATAGTACAAGAATAATAAATCACCTGATATCTTATAACTTATCAGGTGAACTCTTTAAACATGGTGGAAATGCATTATGGTATCAATTGCACGAGTTAATTGTAAAGATTTGAAATAATGAACAGATGGCAGATGAGTGTAAGGGTGGTATTATCTGTTCATGGTACAAAAAGAGTGACAAATTAGGATTGTAACAATGTCAATAGGTCAAGATTATATGGATTTTAATGGAACAATTCGGTATTCAAAAAAAAACTGATAGATTTGGTTGCCATGACGTTGGATAATGTGAAGTCACGTATGCGAATCTGATCATTTTTGAGACAGTTAGGACCCTAATACTTAGGATCGTTAATAAATGTGAAAGATGATATTGAAGAGGAAATTCGCCGCAGAGTAAGAATTCTAAACAGACGCTACTACGGGCTAACAAAAAACAATTTCAACCGGAAACCCCTTATTATTATCACCAAAGTATTATTATTCGTGGCATACCTAATTAATTTATAATAATATCCGAGACGAAGCGAGACTATTATTACTGCTAAATATTAATTTTTTCATATAGAGCATCATTGTTTGGGAAAAATTCAAATGCTTTGTCATGTGCAAATTAAAAATTCTATGCTATAAATTATAATTAATTTATAAATTTTACAGGGACGCCAAAAGAATTGGTAAAATTTTATTAAATTTTATATAAAATTCTACAAGTGTATTGAAGCAGTGATTTTTTGACTGTTGAAATGTGACAAAAAGAATTCGCAAAGAATAAAAAAAAAAATTGATAACATATTACAAACAAAACAATCACCTATAAATCCTTTAAAATTTGAGTCTTCCATGGCATCATAATATCTTAATTGATGTTTAATTGAATCAAGTACAAACCATCTTTGTTTCCATCCTTTTAATAAATGACCTCGTTTATATAAATGCCTACACAATAAATTTATTAATAATAAAAAAAAAAAAAAAAAAATGAAATAATTATAATAAAATGGTATGAAAATTAATTTACCCTTCATGAGTACTATTTTCAGCTACATTACTACTAAATTGTTCATAAAAATGTTGACTTGATGTCTGTCCTGTATTCGCACTTGATGCAATACTACCATTATCACCTTGTGATCGTGTTAATGTTTGTGAAACACCTTCAACAGCTTTATATTTTGTACAATTTTTTGGTACAGAATCTGAACATTTTTCATGATACGAATTACCACAATCCATACATCTGAAAATTTATTCATATATCAAAAATTAATAAGGACTAATGTGAGTTTAAGTTAATAACGGTTTGTGTTAAAAAGTTACACTGTGTTACAAAAATCGATGCCTATTATAATTTACCTTAGTCCTGTCCACATAGGTCCCCACAAAACACCATCACAATGATTACAATGTGTTGGCGTTGTATACGAATGTTTTTCAAATCGATGTGGATGTGAAAAACCTTCTTGATGATGTCCAGCTAAACGACCACGCATTAATATCTCTAAGGTTGATCTAAATTATATAATATACAAAAATAATATATAACATTGATTTATTAATTTCATGAAATTTATTTGTATTGAATAAAATTAAAATACCTTTTATGTAATAAACGTCCATGTGATCGTACAAGTGCACTACTAAATGATGCATGTCGTGTTAATGAATCTGAATTTGGTAATTCCAATTTATCCCAAACTTGACGATATTTTTGTGGTAATAATCCACGTTCAGCTTCAGCCTGTTTTAATTCTTCTAATATTGCAGTAAATGCATCTGGATCACATTTTTCAACGCTATCATAACCAATTGTAATAACTTTACGTTTTGGTTTTTTCCCATTATATTCATTTTCAATTTCATCAATATTATCATTACCAACTAATTCCGGATCATATGGTGGCCCTTGTGCCAATTCTTCATCAACATAATATCGCCATAATTCTAATACAGCCACCGAACTTTGTGGACGCAAAATTTGTCTTTCTGGATCCAATGTGTACATAAAATTATAAAATATTGGTGATTTTGAATGTTGACGCTCAATATAATCAAATATTGAGTAACCAATTTTATAATGTGAATTTGAATTTGAATTACGTAAACCACCAGGATATATATTTTCATCATCCGAACCAGTACATGATGTTTCAACAACATGTTTTGAATTTAATGAACCCCGCTTATCTTCAATTGCAGCAATACCTAAATCAAAGCGTTCAAATTCACAATCAAATAGGAATGTACGGAACCGACACGAAACGCTATGATACGCAAAAAAACGTAAATAAAATTCATTAAATTCAAATGCTAATGGAAATTGTGCATGTATTTGATGTACAGCATCTAAAAATTGTAAAAAAGTTGGCGCAAACGGCGATCCAGAACTACTATGTGATTTTAAATTACTACGATGGCCAAAACGATGACCAAATGCCAACCATTCTTTTTCAATCAGTACACGAAAACCTTCAATTGTACGATAATATGGATCTAAACATAATTGGGCTAATGCTGATACTTGAGCCGTAACATCCCATCCATCTTCTAATGCCAATGTAACACTTGAACCTTGTAAATCAATTAAATCCACAACAGCACCAGACAATTGTAATAAACCGCGTATTTGTTGCAACCATTCAGATTGTTCTAGTAATTTAGCAAATGTTTGTTCTGGTTCTGTATTTATAGCTGATGGTAAACATGCACGCATTAACTTTTTAAATGCCATTCTTGAATGTCTTACATCTGTATAATCAACTGGTATAAATTCAGTATATAATTCTGATAACCGAACTGATTTTGATTGTGATTTTTCGCCTAAAACATATAACGGAACTCGTTGAAAGGAATATTGATGAGTAGTACCAACACCTCCACCATCACGTTCATTATTGTAATCACGTAATTGGGTTGCAGGACCAGCTTTTAATGAACCCCATTTATTTGTTGATTTTGTTATATGATGTTGTGTATGATGTGATGGACGTCCAGTAAAATTTGAAAATGATTTTACTGTATGTAATGCATTTGTTACACTTGATGTTGGTGTTGTTGTCATTTTACGACCAATATCTGGTGTTAATGTTGTCATATCATTTCTATGATTTGCTAATTGATGATCTTCAGCTGCCAATAATAATGAATTTATCGATAAATTTGAATCAGATAATCCCCATGCATGACGTATTGTCATTGTATGTGGCATATTTTCTATAATCGTAATAAAATAACGATCTTGTTCTTGAAATCCTGTTGAATCATTTGATGCATTTGTTGAACTTGGATGACCTTTTAACATACCCATAACACCTTTTGCATGTGGTACAGATCCACGTAATAAAATGGCACCATTACGATGACGCCATGTTGCTAATGGAATTCTTTGATTTTTATAACATCTTGCTAAGCAACGTAATGAATCATCATTAATAGAACTTGGTGATACAATTATTGCTGGATATGTTCGACATAAACTATAATTACAATTAACAGATGATATTCGATAACCAGATTGTGTATCACCGAAACCCAGTCGTTGCCAATCTTTAACATAACTACGTTCTTTTAAGCGCTCAACATCTTTAACAGTAACGCGTGGCATTGTATCCACATTTTCATCAGAATCATTATCGTCATCATTATTATTATTGTTATTGTTATTACAAATATTATTATTATTATTACAAATAATATTGTTATTAAGCGTATTGCTACTACTATTATTATTATTATTATCATTTGAACCTTGTAAATCTTCAAAATCTACACCAGATAAAACATATTTACGTTTTGTAGTTCCCTTTTGTTTAAAACCTGCTTTTTTAGCCGTACGCAACAACGTTTTTTTAGCAAAGCCTTTTAATGTTGCATTTTTCTCTTTTACTTTATATGCTGGTGTTTGCGCAATAATACCATGGGATGCAAATACAAAATGACCAAATTCATCAGCCGGATGTCTTGCTTTATTTAATAATTTACGAAATGTTTCAATATTTTCTGGTGTTACTTCTTCATCGAATGCAACACGTATTAATTGAAATGTGCATGAACGTATTTGTAAACCTTCCTGTAACACTTGATCTAAATGTGGTAAATATAAAACCGAAATACGCTTTTCTTTTGTCAACGATGAAACTGGAAATGTTCGTACAACACTTTGTTCACATGTTAATGGATCACATGGTGAACCTCGAAATACA
Source organism: Bibio marci (assembly GCA_910594885.2). NCBI lineage: Eukaryota > Metazoa > Arthropoda > Insecta > Diptera > Bibionidae > Bibio > Bibio marci. Next base: position 25,021,753 of record OU343116.1, on the reverse strand, counting down.
ACACGATAATTTGTTAAAAATAATGCACCTTCTGCTGGTAATAATGGTGATATGCCATCTTCACGTCCATCCGGTAATAAATATACTCTCATTGCTTCACCAAAAATTTCCTCACCCGATAATAAACTAGGCACTTGAATTTTTGGTTTTTGTACCGGTGGTATACGTTTTGATTCACGGTAAACAGCATCTAATGTTTCAATATGCATATGTACGACACCGGGTACCATTGCGTGTAAATTACGTAAATGCTCTGCTGTGACACCACCTTCTGTACAAACACGATCAATAAAACGACATACCATTTTCGCAACAACATTACCAGTTTCACCTGGATCACTTTCTTCAAACCCTTCATCTGAATGTTCACTATAACTACGTGATTCAATTACACTATAATCAATGATTGAAAAACATATACAAATTAAAAGAATATCCATATTTATTTACATTCATTTTTAAGTTACCTATTCGAAACGCTTGTATCATCATCAAAATGATGATCAATTTTTTGTACTTTACCACCAGCATTAACATCAGGTGGTATTAAAAGTGACACCATACGATTTGCATAATGTATTGCTTGACTATATAAAGTTGATTCTTCAGATAAAATAAATTCCTAATTGAAAATTTAAATATATAGATCATAAGAATATCAAAAGAATAGCATACGAAAATTCAAGTTAAAAAATATGCTTACATCTTGTTTTTTTGCATCCATTGATGGCCATAGTCTCATTTGTTCAGCTGCTATTTCTAACGCTGATGGTTCTTGTACTCTTGATAATATTGATGAACGATATTCCATTAAATCTCTATAAAAAGACAATACAATTATAGTTTTATTTATATATCGCTCAGTAGCGATATTTATTCTAAAGGTAATACGAATATGAAATAATAAATATAGTATATAAAATACCTTGAATTAGATGGACTCAATTTTCCATTCTCATGTACCCAATATGTATAGTTATTATCTATTGTAGGTTGTATTCTTGGTAAATATAATGCTTTAATTTGAGTTTGTACATCTTGATAAAAAGCTGCTTCCCAAAATTGCTGATTTTTCCAAACTAAATGGTCTTGAATACATGTATAAGCAAATTGTATAACTCCTGTACACAATTTGCGACAAAATGCTGTTGATAATGGTAACAGAGCAGCTGCAACACCATGTTCATCCATTGTTGAATCATCTTGTAAAGCACGATTCATTAATCTAATGCATACAAAATTATTTTATATTTTAAAAACTAATTAAATATACATTTTGAATTAATTATTATATAATATAATTACTTAACAACTAAATCAAATTGTTGATGTTCTAACATTGCTTTATTTCCCTGAACAGTTCTGGCTAATTCACGGCATAATGTTAATCTAGCATCACGTTGTTTTAATGTACGCATTACAGCCGGAAAACTTTTACGTGCATCAGCTATTTTATTTTCAAATATACAATTAACACATGTTTTTAATACTTCTAAACGTCTTGCTGTATTATTAACAATTGGTCGTCCATCCGATATAGTTTGCAAATGTGGTCCCATCGGTACAATACGTGGTGTACTACGAATTGTTTGTAAACGTGATTGTAAATCATTTTTTGACAATCCTTCATTTATTATTGCTTGAATTTGTTGACCATTAACTGGATTCATTGGTGGTTGATGTATTCGTGAATATGCACCATCTGGTGGTTTCAAAATTTTTTGAGTATATACTTGAGGATTTGGAATTTCATTTGTATACAATATTTGCGCTAATTCTTGAATGTGCGTTAATATCTATATACAAATAAATGTTTATAATTATAATTAACAAGATTAATTATTAAATTATATTATATTTACTAATTTGGAATTTTGAGCTTCTGTTCTTGTTAAATCAGTCATTGCACTATATAATTCATCCCAAGCATCGCATGGACGCCAGGGTGGTCCTCTTTCTGTTACAAAACCAGTAAAAAACATACTATCCAAAACTCTCGATAAAAAATCACAATTAACTAAATCTCGTGCACCTAAAAATCCTGATTTATGGAATGTTATTACTGGTTTTGGATGTATACGAATTAATGTTAAACATGAACGGTACCTAAATAAAAAGAAAAGAAAATTGTTCAATTTCACCTGTTGAATTCTAAATAGCAAATGCACAGCTGACCCAAAACAACGATTGAGTAAAGAGACATACACATTTGAAGCATTTGAAATATTTTTTAATTCATCTTAATTTCATTTAATATTTAATACACGATAACGATTAACATTACATAATGTTTTTACATATAAATTAAAATTAAAAAAAAGAAAAAAGTTTCTGTACTTACCCTTGTAATAGTTGAGCAAACATTCTCATAAATACAGCACGAATTTCTTTATCTAACATCATATCTGATTTATTATTATCTCTTATAGCATTAATATTATTATTAACATTGTTTACATTAAATGCTAAATCAGCAGTACTTAAATGCGGTTGTAATACCGTTGTTAAAGAATCTTGTATATTTTCCCATATGGATAATGGTAATATAGAAACAGGTGGCACAAGAGATTCTGGAATTTTGATTGAACCACCATCAATATCAGCAATTATAACATCTAATAAGTCTGTAATTTCTGTTTGCAAGGAACTATGAACACCCATTATAAATGGTGTTGGTGTTGATAAAACTTCAATCAAGGGAGCTGGTAATATAGGAATGTAAACATGACTGTATCTGTTAATAATACATTTTGAAATTTGTTCATAATTAATAAAACGATTTAAATAATTATCGATAAATTTGTCATATTACTTAAATGGATACATTAAAGCTGTTAGTGCACGACAACTATGTGTTAATCGTGAAAAACTTTTTGAATGAAATAAAATTTTATGTTCTGTCATAACGGCACAAAATAATAACAGGACGTTTTTGATTCCTGCAATTTTTACACAAAATAATATATGTTATTATTTATTAAAAATATATAAAATAAAAACAATATAGTTTGGAAATAAGTGTAGTAGATTTTGTCGATTTTTACAATTATAATAATAATTACCTAATTGTTGAAATAAAAAACAAACACTAGTGCCTGTTACAGGCAAAGTTGATGATAGTGGAGGTTGTAATGCCTGTTTATCACCTGCTCCAATTGAAAATCTTACTTGCGGTCCACCAGGTGGTGGTACCTGTAAATAAAAAAATGTTTTACTTTGTAATTTACATATATAATCATTTTAATCACTTATTAATAATAATTACCTGAATACATCCTAAAATATTTCCTATTAATGTTTCTAAAGGAAAAGTTAAACTTTCTATATAAACCGTGTACATAGTTCCTAAACAATTCTATTTAAATAAAGTGGATATCCATTGAAATGTAAATATTTGATAAATATAGCTATAAATGTAATTTACTTACACGAAATGTTTCTGTATAATCTAAACGTGATACTAATACAAAACATTTAGGAGCATACATAATACTATGATGAGTTATTGTAGGAGTTGCTGATAATATAGATGTACCGTTACTAGTAAGATTTTCTTCTTCTTCGTCAACTGGTTTACTTGGTTGTATTGAAACGGTTTCATTAAAGCATAAGCAAGCACAATAATGACGATTTGCATCAATATCCGTTAATACAGAAACAAAAAATTTCGGTTCTTGACGTTCCGTAGATAATCCCCATCCAAGTGGTTGACAAAACTATATGAATAATTGGGAATTTGTAATGTCATTATTATTATTATTATTATTTATATTATAATGCAGTTCAATTGTTAATTCGATATCATCATAATTCAATACAATTAGATGAATTTTTAAATATTTTATTATTTTATACAGCTATCGTTGTAAATTTTATAAATAAATTTTACAGAATACTATTTCAATAATAAACAAAGAGATCACCTCATAAAACATCACAAAACAGATTGTAAAAATATATAAAATATATTGATAAATAAAATATTGTACCCATTCAATTCCTTCAATAAATGGTGTATCAGTCCAGTCTTTTTCTGGAAACCTTTGTAAAATTTTACCATTTCGATGTCCATTTCCTATAGAAAATAAAACTATTAATTGGATTATATGAGAATTTTTCAAATTGAACAAAAAGCTAAAACTTTGGTTATGTATTCGAAGAATTTGCATTGAATCATATTTTTAATATATCTATATATATTTCATTGAATTTAGTAGGAATGAAACTTACTATCTTTTTCATGATCAAAACCAACAATTACAAAATAATCAGCCAAACGAAACATCACTTCTTTACTGCAAACAGCAAATTAACTTTTTCTTTTTTATATTATTTTATTTTTTTGTTTATGTATAAAGAATATTTCTGTGTCTGTCAACCACCATTTTTTTGTATTAAAATAAGTAGCTTTTAGTATTAATTAAAATTTATATTCACAGGCAAATGGAATTTATCTAATTTATTATAACATTATTTAATTGTATTATTCGTTAAAATATTACAAATCTAATTAAATGCATTAATTATATTATAACCAATTATAACAAATTAATATAAAAAGATTTTAGATTCGATTTTTTATATTATCAAATCGACAGAAAATTATCAACAAGCCGCACCTAAATAAATTATAATCAAAATTATATTTTATTAGAAAAATTTAATTCTATAAGTATTTTTTTGCATGTTTTATAACTATGTAAAAATTGATTTAATTATTAAAATTAAAATTATAATTTTATGATTTATTCAACACTTTCATTTAACACGAATTCAATTCACACAAAAAAAAGATACACACACTCCACAAAAAAAAATTGATGTAATTTGATTTTGAAAAATTTTTTGACAACCATATTATGTTCAACATTGAACAACCTGCTATGGTTACGTTCACAATTTATATGGTTTTTTTGGCGTAACAGCCTACTAACAAGTTGTATCGCAAGGTGAATAAAAATTATACTACCGCTATTAGACAAATAGATAAAAAAGACACACTTAAATGTTGACAATGTGAGCCGGAGACATGTCTCTATCATATGTTATCCTATGCCTAGAGATAACAATGAGTCAGCTTCACACAGTGACAGTATCGGTTCACAAGAAGCGTAAAAATGTCAAATTTATCACATGGAAACGTTTGTACATTACATTAATGAAAATATACAAGTTGCTACATGACATAAAAGAACTTTAGTTATAGTTATAGTTTTGCCTGATGGGATTGAACAACAAAAAGTCAAAAAATCCATTTGTCAATTTTAGCTAAAATATTATTAGTGAACTCGACCCGTTTTGACAGTTCAAAGGCATCCAAGCTAAATAGAAAGGAAAATTTGTCTGGAAGCATTGAAAACGTACTAATACTAAATACAATTAATTTCTACAAAGACAAACGGCAAATAAAATTTTATTCAATAAAATCATTGAGATTTATTAAAAGATTTGCGAAAAAATATTCATAAATATTTAGTTCATTTGTTAAAATAACGTAATTTTGAATGAATATATACAAATTTGTTATAAGTGAATTGATTATTAAATAATATAAAAAAAATGCTTTCTACAAAGAAAGATATAGATCGCCAAGTACGTACTCATTTGGCTAAATTGAGAACAGATAATGAAGTAAGTAAAATTCTAATTTTTAATTTACTAATTCCTTTTTTAAAGTTTACGTTTTTATAAATGAAAAATGTATAAATCAAAAAATTACATATTGCTATAGCTTAATACTGTTTTAAAAGAAAATTCAACTATAGAATGAAAAAGATGGATGACCTTGCTGTATGTAAAGTTATGAAATGCATAAAAAGACGCCGCCATAACCTTACCTTATATATTTTTTCTTTTATTTTTAATTAATATATTATAGCATGTGCGTACTCTTACATATATTTCTTCTTTACAAAATGTGATTACAAAATTACAAAGAAAATATCTGGTACGCTAATATATTATAAATTATATAATTTCCAATTTTTGACACGCCTTTCGTTACACTCTTTAATGGATGCAAAAAAAAAGATTATCATTCCTTTTCTATATAATTTGTATAAAATTGTACCTATCCAACTCCATAAAAACACGGATAAAAGAAAACGTTTACACGGAAATTATGGTTTTTTAAGGCAGAACTGATCCCTATATTTTGATTTTAGTCTCACTTCTTCTGTTTTACTACAAAAATGTCTATATCTTTTAACATCTAATGGAAGTTGCAGCTAGATTTAATGCATTACAATGTAATTGTTACTTGAATAGCAAATAGAACATTCATGTGTATATCTATATTATATACAAATAAAATAGTTAATCCAAAACCACAGTGATTCGAAATGTTTACCTATACGTGTTTATTCATAATTAGTAATTCAAAATATATATGCATTAACGATTTAGATTTCCCGGGTTTCCTAAACCAAACAACAAATATTTATATTTATATATTTTTTTTACGAATTTATTTGTATTTTGATACAAGAAGTGTGCATTTGTATTACATCTTTTGTAATTTCGTAAATTATTATTTCAGATTGTTATTATTATAATCAGTTAAGAATTTACGATTCAAATTTGCATTATTATCATGAGTTGTTATTTTATTATATATATTGGAATATATTATGATTTAAATTATATTGGTTTGGTTTCCTTATATAAAATCTTGTAATCATCTGTTCACTTTTATTATATGAATGTTCTCATATTGAATTTATTTTATTTTTTTTTTCCACAATTTTTTACCATTAATATTTTCCACTTTATCTTTGGAATTAAAAGAACCGTTTAGGCAACTTGATATATGATATATATTAATATACGACTTTATAATGTGAAAGTGTAGTAATCTTTATTAAAATATTCATATAGTAATTTCGTTGAGAATTCTACAATAATAGAAACAACAAATAACTTTTCAATATTTTTCGGCATCCCACTAGCACCAGCAAAATGAATAATTAATGTAAATAACTTCGAGTATATTATCTTAATATGTTATGTTAATATTGATTTAGTTTGGGGAATATTTTAAATAAATTGGTCTGAACTATTTTACTTGGTATTTTAGGACCATTTATTTGTATTATTATTGTAATTTTCTTAATTTTATTCTTAATCCCATATACATACATTTACTTCTAATGTAATTATATTGATGTTGACACTCAGAAATTGAATTAATAACATATAATACTATTTCAAAGGAACATTAATAAAACTACAGTAAACAACACTATTAAATACACACAGATACAGTTGTATATATATATTTTTTTTTGAAGTCATATATTGCTCCAAGTGGAGCTTTATGTCATCTAATAAACCTTTCATTCCAGACAAGTTGGTAAATTACTCCGCTTGGGAGTATATAACAATTTACCAATTGTATTGTAATTAACGAAAGATATATGTTTTCAAAATACTATTATTTTTATATGGGTGATTAGCTCATAGTGATGTGTGTGTAGACATTGTTAATCTTTGAAAAACGTCCAACACCATATTTTCTAAGATATCCTTTTTTCTTTTTATTCCATAAACGAACAAATGGTCAAATGGTATTAAAATAAATATGAATAATTTCCTACGAAAAATAGCGGAATTGAACCCGCTATATTTCATGATTAATAATATATATTTCGGCGCTATGCAACTGCGCTACTGAGTACTGGTATATTGCTTGTAGTTAATTTGTGAAATCATAATATTAAAATTATCCTTTTTCTTTTTTCCACCTCTCTAGAAAAGTCTTCGAGGATACATAATTGCAAGATTATATTATAAAATTGGTGAATATGCAGTTGCATTAAATTATCTAAATAGTTATTTATCAGCAAAAAGTGATGCAAAGAGTGATTGCGCAAATGCACATAAATTACAAGGACAATGTTTAGAAAAATTAAATAAATCCAATGAGGCATTTGTAGCTTATCAGCGTTCATTACATATAAATCCAAAACAATCGGATTTATTAATTGAAGTATGTAAATATTTATTAAAAATTGATTTAACAACAACGAATAATGGTGTAGCACAACATTGGTGTAATATTGCACAAACTGAAAATATTAATCATGAATCAATATTAGATTTAAAATTAAAATTAATTGAATGTGGTAAAACTGGTGGTAATAATTCATTAATGAACAATAATTATAATATTGATAGTGACATAAATAAAGTTAGTACCAATAATAATAATAATAATAATAATATTGACACAAAACAACAAGTTGAAAATTTACTTAAAAAAGAAATAAATAACAAGCCGCATGATTGTAATTTACGTATACGTTTATTACGCTTTTATTTTGATAATATAAACATTTTTGGTGCATTCAAATATGCATTTGATCTTGAAATGAAAAATTTTTTAACAACATCATTATCAGTTGATTGGTATAATGAAGTTTTGCTAATATTAACAGCATATGAAAATAATGATGAACATACGAAAGATTGGGATTATTGGTTATTAAAAATTATTGTATTAGAAAAATTAGTGAATTTTAATTTATGTAAAATTAAACAATTTAATTATACAGGCTCTTTAAATGATTCTGTGCAAGTATTATTTCAATTTGATCAATCATTGTCACAAGCAACAGAAAATATTGAAAAATTGTGTACTGAACGCAATGAAATTACGAGTGAATTCTTAAATCATTATCGTGGCCAATTATGCTTACATGCAGCAACATTAATATTTCATCAAGAGTTATTAACAAATAAAAATCGGTGGTATGAAACCAAAAAAAATGCAATACCATTATTATTATTGGCATACAATTTTGGTACACCAAATATAGAAAAGCCATGGTTTCAACATTGTACAGATGTGAAACAAAAATTATTAATAAAATGGAAACAACAAGCAGCATTTCGTTGCGTTCAGGTTGGACGTACATTATTATCGTGTATTGATAAGGTAAACACAAAAAAGTTATCAGTTGATCACAATAACTTTAAGCATAATATTAGGCAATCAAATAATATGAATTGGACAACGTCAGATGAATTAATAAATCAAATAAGAAAAATATGTTCAGATGTTGATTGGCGTAATAATTTATATCGAATTATATTTAATAATATTGATTATATATCAAATTCATCAACTTCATATTTTATAAAATGTTCAGAGTTTATCGAACCAAAGCGTTACGAATTACCAACAATACAAGAATTACAAACATATGTTGATATTGCGCAAAACTATGAACCGTATAATTTACAATTATTGATATATTTAACAGTTGATGGTAATGATGATGATAATAAAATTAATAATTATCCAAAAACGAAAGAATTAAAATTTTCTATATCAAATTTAATGAATTGTACAGCTGATACTTTAAATCAATTAGATATTGAAGCATTTTTTTCAGCAGGAATAATACAAGCAAAACGTACATTAGATATTGATCAATATAATTATGAAACATCTATTTATAATCAACAAACAAATAAACCAATAATCTTACCATTTGCTAATATTTACGATGAACTATGTTCAGAAGAACAACAAAATTGGTGGTTATTAGCTTATAAATCATATAAAAATATAGAACAATATGATATTACTATAAATGAATTACGTACAACTATTCAATATGGTATTGAAACTGTACGTGGTATTGGTTCACCAAAAATGGATATATATTTTTATTTAAAATTAGGTGAAATATTTCAAATTCGTTCTAATGATCAACTAAAGCCAATTGAAACTGATTTCCTTTTAATGCGTGCAAAATCATTATATAAATGTGGTTTAAATATGTTAAAAATGCAAAATAATAATCGTCATATTGAACCACATCGTAGATTATTTAAATATAAACAACTTTATGATAATTATAGATATGAATTAGATATAAATCGTATGGCTGAAGAAGGCATACAATTTCTGGCTGGACAATATTTTAAGAACGATGAATTTGAAGAATTTATTGATGATTTTGGTTATATAGCATTACCATTTGCAACATATTTGCAAGCTGAAGCCTATCGTAAATTATTAGATTCTGATAAAACACCGAAGAAAAATCGTCAAATATTTACCGCAAAAGTAAAAGAATGTTTAAATCGTACATTAACGTTGCTTGATCAACCACATATCGATAAAAATCATCCATTAAAGTCAATTATAAATTCAGATATAAAACGTTTACAATATTCAACTGATGATGTTGGTGCAACAACAGCAACAACAACAATGCATATATTATCTAATACACCAATAACATCAACACAAACACAACGTGAATTTAATTCAGAATTAGAAAATTTAATGAAAAAAATGATGGACACATTATCATTAGTTAAAATAGATATGGACACAGTGAAGAATGATGTTGGTAATGTTAAACATGAATTCGATGAAATACGATTAAAATTAAATGGTATTGAAAATCAATTGTTAAAAAAGCAACCAGAACCATCTACAATTGATGTAAATGATGTACCATTAGATGATTTATATGAATTTAATGATAATTCACCATTTTTTAGTGGTGGAAATAATATTAATTTTAATAATCATATGAATGTACCACGTTTGTTACCACAGCAATTGCCATTACATTTTCAACAAAATCAATCACAGCGTATACATTCTCCAGGTTTACAACAACAACAATATTTAAATCGTAATGCATTATATCACAATAATTTAGTATTTGGTGGACCTGGTGATGATACTGTTGCTAGCGGTATACAAACACCACCATATAACCAAATCCAACAGCAGCAGCAACATCAGCAACATCAACAATATCAACAACAACAACAACAGCAACATTATTTACCACATTTATATGGCCATGGAATACCATTGCAATCAATGGTGGCAATGCCCCCACCGTTATTACCGCCAATGAATTTTGCTATGTCGTCACCTTCACAATTGCAACCGACTCATCATCAACAACCACAACAAGAACCACAACGACAACCTATACAATTGCAACAGCAATCATCATTGCACATACCTGTCACAACATCAGCTCCTATGCTCTTTTTAAAAGATTATCCCGTTGAAAAAACATTACCAGTCAATGTTGTTATAACAAGTTCAGATCCATTACCAATTTATACAACTGTTACATCGCAACCGACATTGATTGTTAATATTCCGATTCAACATATAAAACATAATAATAATAATAATACAAATAACAATAATAGTAGTAATAAAAGTAATAATACTCCAATTACTGGAGAATTAGACAATTTTGGAGGTAATTAAATAATTTTTTTTCTTTATATGTTAAGTCTACATTCTCACCTCGTATCAAGTTTCAAGTGTGAATGTATTGAATCACACTCTTTTTGTTTGTGTTAGATACTATAAAGTCTAGTATGCCAATGGTTTCGTTTATTTTAATTTATTTGCGTAAATATTAAATAATTGAAATTGATATTAATATGACTTTTCCATTCCTAAAAGTTTCGAACTAAAAATAAATTAATACTTATTCCTCCGTATATACATGTGTTGTTCGTTGTACCAACACGTAAAACAATCACTTTAAAAAATTTAATGCTTATTTTTTTTATAAGAATTTTTACCTAGTGTTATGAAACAATCGCTTTTAATATAGTTACTTTATTAATTATGATAATAAAGGAATATTTGTAAATATAAACTTTTTATTTGTGGCAAGTGACATTTCGTTAAGTTTTACTTTAATGTTTTTACTATAATTTCAGATAAACATGATTCAATAATAAAAGAAAAAAATTCAATTACCGTAACAACATCGTCAACCACAACAATTCCAGCATTTCAATCAAATTTATTTTCATCTACACCTTTTGCATCCCCTGTACACACTGTGGTAGATAAATCAACTAAAGAAGCTGTATTAACAAAGTCTAGTAATGCATTTGCTGGATTTTCATATGCTGGATCAGCTACAGTACCGTCAGCTACAAAACCGTGTGCAGTTACTAGCACAACCGTTACCACTGCAATTACAATAGATTCAACCAAAGATTTAAATCCAACAAAACCAAATCCATTTGATAGTTTTACATTTAGTTCAAATAATAAAGATAAACCATCAACATTTGGTAATTTTTCATTTGGTTCTATAACTACTCCAGCTATAACAACTACCATTCAAAATACTTTAGCCATATCAACAACAACAATAACATCAACGGTATCGTCATTTACTACTTCTGGAAATCCAGGAAATGTGTCGTCGTCAAATACAATGTTTAACCATTTTAATAATGTTGCGCCTATTGAAACTGCAACTACAACTGTCATAAAAGCAAATACATCAGAAACAGATAAAAATCAAAGTGTTAATGCTGCGGTATCTACTGAAGAAGATGATTATGTACCAACAGCACAATTTCAACCAGTTATACCGTTACCTGATATTATTGATGTAAAAACTGGTGAAGAAAATGAAACAATTTTATTTGAACAACGTGCTAAATTATTAAGGTTTGTTAAAGAAACAAAAGAATGGAAAGAACGTGGTTTAGGTAATATGAAAATTTTAGTACAGACAAATAATTCAAATAAAGTGCGTATGTTAATGAGACGTGAACAAGTTTTAAAATTATGTTGTAATCAATTTGTCACAAAAGACACAAAATTTACGAAAATGCCGAACACAGAAACTGCATTGACATGGTACGGACAAGATTTTTCTGAAAATGCATTACAAACTGAATTATTAGCTATACGTTTTAAAACAGCCGAAATATGCAAACAATTTCATGATACTATTTTAGATGCACAAAAAAATATGATAGCAAGCGATCAGATCGGTTCCAGTAAGGATAATGAAAAAAATACTGTTACCATCGATAATAAAAAAGGTTTTGGTGATCAATTTAAACCAAAAGTTGGGTCGTGGAATTGCGCATATTGTTATGTAACAAATAAACCAGATTCATTAAATTGTATTGCATGTAATTCATTAAAAGATAATAATCAATCTACAAAATTAATTGATGACGGCAATAATGCTGATGATTCAAAAACACCATTTACATTTAAGTTTCAACAATCGAATAAAATAAATGAAAAAGTACCACAACAACAACCAGAAATAAATAAAAATAATTTTACGTTTGGTGGAAAACCTACAAATCCTATTACTACAACATCAGATAAAAAAGATACTCTTGGTTTTGGTGATCAATTTAAACCGAAAGCAGGTTCATGGACATGTCAAGCATGTTATATATCAAATATATGTGAAAATTTATATTGTCTTGCGTGTGATTCACCAAAAGATGATACAGTTCCAAAAAAAGATCCATTTAAATCATCAATTAATTTATCAACAGGAAATAGTTCGGCACCAAAATTTACATTTGGTTTAACATCAGTTCCACCATTAACATCAATAACATCATCAACTGCAGCAGTATCAACTACGACCCAAAATTCGTCAACAGCATCTAGTGGTGGATTTGTATTTGGTAATTCTTCCGATAAACTTATTTTTGGTAATAAAACAACCGTAGAACCTGTAACAACAACAACAACAACAACAAATACAATTGCTACCACAACTAGTTTTCAACAACCAAATACATTTAATTTTAATATGAAAGCAACAAATCCGAAAGATGAAGAAGATTTAAGTATTCAATCATCAGTATCAGCTGCACAAATGCAATTAGAAACAAAGGAATCGTTTGGATTTGTTTTTAAACCAAAATCACCATTAAAAGTTAAAACTCCAGTAAAGAATACATCGACTTATGAAGACATAACTGATGACGAAAATATTGAAGAAGAAAATAATACATATTTTACACCTGCAATTCCATTACCTGAAAAGGTGAATTATTTTTGTTATATTTATAAAATTTTTAATTTAAAGATAGTCTAAAATAGGTATATTTTCGTAATGACGTAATATCGGAATAATATTATTTACAATAATTGCTGCTAATAAATTTGCAAAATAAACTATCCAATCGATAGATTTTTTAAAATTATTTTCCTGCATTAAAATATACGCAGAATCAAAAATAAATTTAAAAAAAGTATATACGTATTACGAATTTACCTATATCGTATCGTATCCAAATTAAATGAATCGCTCTACATATGAAATGTTTCATCAATTGAGAGAATATAGTTAAATTTAGAAATTATTAATGAATATCTTCATCAAAGTTTTGGATGTTGGCATCGTGTTTTATATGGTCGTATATTATAATTACAATCTTATTATTATACACATACAATTGGGAATTGTTTCACGATTTTTTTTAGTTCTACACAATTGCATTATTAATTGTTTATTTACTTCTCCTAGAAATTTCAAACATTTCGAATAAATTCTAATTTACCAACTTTACTGTAATGATTGTTTGGTAGATGTCATATGCTCCACTTGGAGTAACATTACGTGCTTAATTATAATGATGCTTCCAAATAGTCGTTTTAGAATTTTTTTTGATTGACCAGCGCGTTCTTTGTATGTGATTTAAAAATCGTCCCTATTGAATTGTTTGAACCATTTTTTATAAGTAAAATCTGATGTAACACGATTACCATAGATATCCACAAGAGTTATATGTTTTTCATATATGATGAACAAATACTATTATATTAAATGTATGACACTACAAATTACAGTGTATTTAATATTGAATAGTTTTTTAAAATTATAATACTATTCCATTTTTTTTATATTCTTATTTTAGATTGAAGTAAAAACAGGAGAAGAGAATGAATATGTACTTTATTCGCATCGTGCTAAATTATATCGTTTTGATAATGGTGAATGGAAAGAACGAGGTTTAGGTGATGTAAAAGTTTTAAAAAATAAAGAAAATGGTAAATTAAGGGTGATAATGAGACGTGAACAAATTTTGAAAATATGTTTAAATCATTATTTAACGGAAGATATTTTATATGTATCAAAAGATGATAAATCATGGCTATTTGTCGTAAATGATTTTAGCGATAATGAAGTTGTAACGACAAGATTTTGTTTACGTTTTAAAACACCGGAAATTGCAATGGAATTTAAAGGAGCTATTGATGCTGCAATTGATAATTCATTATCTCAAATTGCAAACATTGATTTAAAATCTCAAATTAATAATAATAATATATCTGATGAAGATAAGAAAAAAATGTTAGAATTACAATTGAACGAAGATTTTTTTTCATATAATTGTGCACCAGAATGTGTAGGATGCAGAGGATGTACTGATGATAGTTTTGAATTTCAAAATAATAATAATGTTAATTCAGATATTGCAGATAATAATCCATTACCATTACAAATACCACAACATCTATTAGCAAATATAAGTGATTTAAATATGTGTTCACCATATGCATATGAAAATGAATTCGAAACGATGCCAACAACTTCACCAAATCAATTATCTAAAATTAAAACAGAATTTAATTTATTTTTGAATTCAACAAATGATAAAAATGTATCATTAACAAATAGAAAATGTTTATTTACTGAAAATTCGTTTACAAAATCACCTGAGAAATCAATTTTTGGTCAAACAGCATCAAGTGAAATGGATAATATTTTTACAGTTACTACAAATGTTACGACCACGACTAGTTCATTTGTTTTTGGTAGCAGTAGTAATTCATTTGTATTTGGCTCCGGATTAAATCAAGGTAAATAACATTTTATAATTACAATTTTATGTAAAATAACAATTAACTTTTTTTATATTTAAATTAGTAAAAGGCGTTAATAATCAAGTTCCAGAAACAAACACTTCAATCTTTTCATTTAATCCAACCACACCTTATAATTTTTCATTTACACCACAAATTGGGATTTCATCATCAACAATTTCAACTACAACTTTAACGAGCCAATCTACTGCAACTTCTGAAACAACTGTAACAAAATCATCGTTTGCACTTTCACCACCAAATACACATGCACCATTAGGTAAGTGAATTTATTGTATTATTTAAATTTTATCAAATGAAGTATTTATTATCATAATCATTATCATGCCATCTTACTCCAAGTAGAGATTATGTTATACGTTACATTCATCATAGTCAAGATGATGAATTACTCCATATATGAAAATGTAACAATTCACTGCAATTATCGAAAAGTATATGTTAATTCTATTGTTATTATAAGAGTTAATCACCCATAATCGTTTGTGAAGAGATTGTTATTCTTGGAGTAGCATCCTACACTATCTTTTCAAAGATATCAATTTTCTTTTTTTTTCCATAAACGAACAAATGTAAATACTAATAGTAATTCAATGATGTAATTTTCATTATGTCTGCATCGCAATTAAATTCAGAACCTCCGGATTAAATGGCATGCGTACTAACCACTGCGCCATTGAATCGCAAAATAATTAATATATGTATATATAGTTGCATTGCTGTTTATTGATTTTAAACGTGGCTTTTTTTTTGTTTAAATAGAAATTTTCTTTCTTTGTATATAAGTATGTACTAAAAATTAAAAACAATCTTCATATTCCTTGGGGTGTGACACGCAATAACTGTTATTTTGGTTACAAAAATCATTAAGGCATGTGATACTTAAATTAAAGGTGCCTATAAAAAATGCGTTGTGTTTTAGTTGGACACCTGGAGTACCTAATTTACCTAATGACATTAAAGTATATGATGAAACTCGCGACCTTTGTAGCAATCTGATTTCGAATTCAACTCCGAGTATTGCCAGTGGGAAAAATTTAACTGTATGTTTCCACTGGGTATGACAAGCACATTCAGTGGATACATAGTTTAAGTCACAATTCTTTAAATCGAACATGTTTGTAAACGGATGATTTTGAATATACCGATATGTGGAAACAATTGAAAATTATGGCCTATAATCGTTATGCGACCTAACACAAATGGATAAATAAATCAAGGGATAGATGATAAATTGTAATACACTTAAACTTGATGAAATATTTATTATAGTTCTTCTATTTTATATTTATGATAAATAATTAAAATTATTAATTAGGTTGATTTGATAAAAACTAGCGTTGAAAAAGTATAAATAAATTAAATGAAACGCTGGAAATGTTATAATATGTTTTTTTAAATTAAATGTCTTATCAATACCAAATCCATGGGGGTGCGAGTAAGGTATCATAAAAATCTCATTGATGATGGGACGCTTCCTAAAAGGGAATCTGGGGTAGGGGTGGGGGCGGTCGGTTATTGGTGAATCCTTCATGAAAGACAGGTCGAGTGCTGGACTTAATTACAGAATGTATTTCCCCAGGCTAAGATGAAAGGACAGTTCGGCCTTGATTTTCAATGGTCAGATACGATATTCCACCATTGGTAGGAGTATAGTAAGGAATCAAATCGATCATGCAAGAACATCGGAAAGGTTTGGGTAACATGAGTATATGTATTACATTTAAATTATCTCTTCCGTTTTCTACAGGAAATAACACCAGGGTGATTCTAAGTAGGGAGTGAGAATACCTTAGAAAATTTGTGGCTTATGGTGCTTTTGGGTATCATCTGAAACGAATGGAAATCTTTTTGAAAGTTACTTGTTGACTATGCATGGAAGACGAAGAGACTGTGGTGCATTTCGTATGTCAATGCACGGTTTTGACAAGTAAAAGGTTGAAGATTACTAAATTTCCCAAGGAAGCGGATATGTTTCGGTTCATCATGACAACCGAGTATATTTTGCTCAGTACAAAAAGGCTGATTCGTTATCCCTCGAAACATTTTATAATAGCCAATCCATAATTTTAATTAACATTTTTACATTTTTTAAATCTATAAATATTTGTAAAAAAAAAAAAAAATCATAGTACGTTCCAGTGAATTTTAGTAACAATTTTTTTTTTTATAATTTTTCAGAAATTCAAAATTCAGAAATTACTAACGAAAACAACAATGATAAAGTTGCAAAATCATTAACATTTAATTTTGAGGAAGCAATGAAACAAAATGAAATACAACCGGCTACGAACAGACTAACATCTTTCGTAGATTTAGTAAAATCTATTAATACCGATACCAATAATGGTGTTGGCGACACTAATCTATTTACATTTGATTCAAATATGACATTTGAAACCTTGGCTAAGAATGCACCGGCAACACTTGTGACAAATAGTAACGAATTAAAAAATGATTCAAATAAAAGTGGTTCATTTTTTGGATTATCGCAAAAAGAGGATTTCAGTAATTTTCTTCGGCCATTATTACCTGAAACAATAAATAATAATACTAGTGGTGGTGCTATCAGTAATGGTAAAGAAGATGGTGGTGGTGATGGCGGTGGTGGTGCTAATACAGCAGATGATGAAAATTATGATCCACATTATGATCCGATTATAGCATTACCAGCAGAAATTACAGTCACAACTGGGGAAGAAGGTGAACAAAAATTATTTGGTGAACGAGCTACTCTATTTCGTTACGATGCAACAAATAAAGAATGGAAAGAAAGAGGTAACAAAAATATATTTTTTTGATTACTAATTTTGTTAAATTAATTTTGTATTTAGGTGTTGGTGAAATGAAAATTTTACATCATTTAACTAATAATACATATCGTTTCTTAATGAGACGGGAGCAAATATTTAAATGTGTATTGAATCATACGATTAGTAGTAATTTTAATATGCAACCAATGTCAACATCAGGCAGAGCATTCTGTTGGGCAACAAAAAATTTTGCTGAAGAACAACCAACTGTAGAACAATTATCAATACGTTTTAAAAAAGCAGAAACCGCTGAAGCATTTAAACTAATCGTTGATAACTGTGTAGCTCAATTAGAGTCGCGTGGTGATCTAGAACCCGAAGATGATTAGTTAGATTATAGATTGTTTCATTGCTGAATTAGTAGACATATAGTGTATTTAGAAAACTAAAAAATTGATCTTATTATTTCATTATTTAAAAATTACAAAAGGCATTTTAAAAAAAAAAAACAAAAATTATTTGGAATTGTTACTGCAATTTTTATTTTTTTATTTTCTATATGTTTTTGTTTTTATTATAAATACAAATATTAAATTAATTAATTATAATTTAGCATTTCTGTTGTGAACTAAGCACTACACAAAAAATACATATATATTATTTAAATAATTTACAGATTAAAACTTAAGCAGTTAATTTTTTTTATCATCAAATTTAGAAAATAAGATTTTGATAATTGGCATCTTTTTGATATACAATATGTTAAAATAAATATAATTTGAGTTTTAATTTAAAAATGTGCAATAATTTTTAGTATGAAAATGTAAGATTTTTTATTGTATAAATCGAAAATCCTTCTATTATCCAGTTAAATGTATTATATTTTACGTGCTGAGTTAATTTTATTTTAAAATTTATAGACACATTGTAACTGGAACTTTTAGACCGTTAATGTAATTTGTTTTCAAAATCGTTTAATCCATGAAGAATTAATTCATTCCATGTTGTTTGAAATCATTTGTCATTACTTTCTCCATAATAAGATTTTTCATATGTAATTTCTATAAAGTGAATTTATCGTTTTTTACCTTGAAGATAAATAGTGTTAATTACATGACCGAATTAAGGTGTTATATTAATTTTTGTAATTATAGTATTCTTGTTTTTTTTCCATTTGTAATTATTTCGTTTTAACTTTAAAAGTACCAGATCAAACCATCAAGAATGCAAAGTAATAATAAATGGTATTTGGACTGTGTTGCAGTCGATTAGAAATAGATTTACCCTGACATTTGTGTAAACAATGACATCAGTTTACCAATTGTGTATTAGAATTAATGTGGGAAAATTACAACTTCGGAAAATCTACCAGTTATGAACTCTGCCACACGACCTTGGATCGGACAGGATAAACGTCAGCGACTCAATCAACAAAAAAGGAAAACGATATTAAGATCTTTAAAATTCGTTATTGGAAGACTTTAGTTGTATATAGGACAGGTTTACATTTTGAGGAATTTACCAACTTGACTGTGTTAAATTTAAAATAAATATTCCTTAAAATCGAGTGGTACTATTGAGAGGGTTAACTTCGCATATGTTGTGGACAATAAACCCACGTATTTCACTCGTAATTTGGACGGGGAATATGGAGCAAACACAATGAGTTAATGTACAAGCTCAATTATTATCGTATTTAAAAATTATTTAATTTTTTTGTGAATTTATTTTAGTTAAATAATTGTTATTAGATGGTGTTTTTGTAATAGTTTGTGATTGGTTAAAATGCTACACTGTGTGTTTTTGTTGTAACAAATTCAGCGCAGCCTGTTACGTCATTACATGAGTATTTTGTTTTTGTTTTTATGTCAAATATCGAATAAAAAATTAGTCTACTACGAATAATACGTATACATACATCCAATATGAATGCATACATATATCTATGCACTGAATATAAACATCAGTCAGAGTCGCAGTCTTTTTCTTCTCTTGGTCTTTGATGTAGATGTCGTTAAATATAGCTCTGAAAAAATTGTATGTAGTAATTTGGTATTAATAAAAATATGAAATGTGTTGTGTAAAAGTAAATGGCGATACGACGATTCAATCAGCCTCAACAGAGAAAGCATAAAAATTTTTACTTCATAATTTTAATTAAAATTGGAACTATTAAATATATTTCAAAGTTTATAATTATTAATAAATGAAACATATAAATTATTAATGAACTACAAAATATTTTCAACTAAAAAAAGGTAATGTTTTAGTTATATTAAATGTTTGGAATATTATAATACAATATCTGACTTTTTCTTTTTCATCTATCTTAATTTATATTTTATATGAATAAATTTAATCACTTTTGGTGCTGATTTTTCTGATGATGCTATTCAATCAACGCTATAATTTGGTATCACAAATACTTCTATACAACAGCCAGAATTTGTATGTTTTTTACAAATACTTATATAATTAATTAGCGCATAAAAAGAAAGATACAACCAAAAGCATAAGAAAGAAAATAAAAAAAAATTAATGCTACATATCCAACTATTATAATAATAGTTTCAGGTAATTTCCTTTATTTAATTTTTATTTGTTTTGGTTTTTTTTCTTTTTTTTTTTTTTTTTATTTTTGGTATATTTTCTTAAAATAATATAAAATATGCAGAAAAACTTTTATGAGATCTGCATATATTAACGTCACTCCTATTTGTATAGAGGAAATCTGGCTAATTGATTTTCAATTCAATCAGTCACATGGAAAATGAAATTTTAGGATTTCCGTAGGTCTTTTTTTTTGTTATCAATTGTATCAATATGGAATATATTCAGTTAATACAATACGATAAAATGTGTGACATTCCTATTATTTCTATTACGAAAGTAATTAATTTCTTTTTTATTTTGATCACCTTCATTTCAGAATTGTGAAAAATGTAAAAATTCCACTCGTTCGTATGTTCTCATCGGTTTTTTTTTAATGTCGTGCGTGTTTGTTTGTGCACGCCGTGTGCAGTTGTGTGTGTATGTGTGTGTACAACCAGCTGCAGGGCAGTCAAAAGATTCACATAAGCATAAGCACAACTATACAATTTTATTTTGAATGTGTTGAAATTTGAAAAAAAAAGTATAAAACCCAGAACAGAGAAACGTACCAAATAGATGATATAATCTTTGCTATCAATCGGAAAGTATTCGTATTTTTTTTTAATTACTGTTTTTTTTTCATTTCATGCTATAAAAAAAATGTATCCAGCAATAAACTGATGTTTTTTTTTTTGCTAATTCATCATATTGCAATTTGATTTTACGCGTGTTTCACCTCACAATTTTAGATGGAACATAATGTGAAACACTGTGTCAAAGAAAGATTACAAAATCAAGTAATCTGCGTATTTTTTTTTGTTTTATGCACGTGTATCAAATGTAAAAGTAAAACAAAAATATACTATACTCCAGAGTGGAACTTATGGCATGTATCTAATATTCATTACAGTTAAGTTGGTAAACCATGCCTTCGAGCATTTTTTCCGATTAGATTTATTGAAATACATCCGTGCTTCATCGTCAGTAAAAGACTTGATTTGGTGTCGATACAACAAAATATTGCAAGTGGTTCTTTGTCTAATTATGTCTTTTGTTTTCAACTCATACGACACGATCATCTATTTTCCTTCTTTCTACGTCTTTCCCAAGTTATGTTAGCGTCTGAAAATAGTTTCCTGGTCAACATCTAATGTTTCTGACTAAGTTTTAAAGTTTGTATCGAATATTCATCAGTCAAAGCTTGCAATTCTGCGTTTCGGCGATCGTAATCAACACTTTTGACGTCACTAAACTACCGTTCACTAATTGTTAGAGCTAGATAACTTTCCGCAGTCGTTTTCCTTAAATGAAAGAAAAGTTCAGAACACATTGAAATTTAATGCCAAAACGACATTTACATACAAACAATATGTGATAGTAGCGCGAGCTATTAGTGATAGCAATATTTCTTTTGCATTCACCACATACACCTATTAGAAAAGCATATGATTGGTTATGTTGATCCCAAACAATGGAATTAATCTAACGAATCTATCGTAGTGAGTCACAGAGAAAGGCGCCATACGTGGAAGGACGTTCGGTTTTTTATTTTTTCACCACCATCTCTATTTCCTTAATTGACACTAAATTAGTTTGAGAAAGTTGCATTAAGAAGAATTAAAAAGAGAGTTTCTAACAGACGTAGTCTAACTCTTGGGTTTATTATCGAATTTCGCATTTATCATATGTTTGTATTGCAATTGGTAGCTCCAATACTAGTTTAATATTAGTTTTAATATTACTATTTAGTTGTCAAAAAAAAAAAAAATGCTTGTATATAATTAATACTTTTATTATGATACACACAATTATCACTCTTACAAATGGTATACTCGTTCAATTTATGTATAATTGTAAAAATTTAAATTTTATTTTATATCTGAATATAAAAAATATACACAGTCTCATCAAAAACGATAAATTCAATAATAATAAATTTATAGTAATTATTTTAGTGGCTAATTTAAACGAAACAACGGAGTATATCAAAAACACACATTGTTACTTTTAAAATTGATAAGTTGTACATGTGGGTTAATTTTACATCATTTTAAGCGTTAATTGCATCATATATACGGAATGTAGGAATATATATTTGATATGTTTAATTTGTACTTTTATCAAATCAGAAAACGATATTTTGTGATAGAATTTATAAACGTATATAGGCTACGTTAAATCTATGTTTGATAGTAAAATTGGCCTTTCTTTAAGTGCGCAGAAGCTATTGGAGTTAATAATTACTCATTCAATAGTTTTATGTTATTCATAGCTAGATTCTAGATAAATCAATAAATGAAAAATTAATTGTAAGAACAAATCTAATAATAATAATACGATAATATATTTACGTATTTTATTGTGAATTATGTGTGAAAATAGGAAAACCCACGGATACACACTTTTCGCTGAATATCAATTCTGCAAAGAATACGAAAAGTAAAAAGTCGTGTGAGATAAGTTTTACATATTCAGGAATGATAAAAAATAAATGCAATCCTGTGCAAATTACCAAATTATTTCAATTGGTGTTTCACTCCTTGTAATTGCACATTGACGATGTATATAAAACTACGAAACTATCTATTTATTGCTGTAGAAATATACCGAATTTCCATAAAATCGATAATTTTTTGTTTTTGTTTTTTTTTTTTTTTTATTATAGCCTTTCTACTTTTAACTGACCAGAGATCATAATATACTTATTACGGTTTTACAGTGTTTATCGAAACGTACACGTACGTCATTATATCAACTGGACAACGATACGAGGGCATGCAGTTGTATTATTTAATAAAAAAATGTTAATAAACAATATAACAAAAGAAAGAATTTGAAAGTTAAATAAAATTTATAGAATGATGAATTCAAACGAAAGCAATAATTGTATTGTGTACAAAGTATGTTTAACACCAAATTATATATTTTTATTTAACAGTTACATTTAACAACGTTTCAACTCAAAATTACTATGCGATATCTACAATACAATAAAGGATCATTCCCTTGTAAGTGATTGTGTTCAGGATCACACAGCTATGAAGGTGTTATCCTAAAACAAAACTGTTGTTGCGATCATATTAACAATTTTGTATAGTTTGCAATTATTTGTTTAAATGCATTGATTAAAATGTGGTATTACTGCTCATACATAATTGCAAACTTTTCGGACGCGTCTACGACCCGCGTGGGCGAGCCAAAGTATTGTGTTATCTTTTTTTTCCGTGTATCATATTTTACAATATGATGGTCGCGCTGTTTTCTTTAATCTACTGATCAACGTGAACTCGTAACTATTCTGGTGGTTATCCTAAAACAAAACTGTTGTTGCGATCATATTAACAATTTTATATAGTTTGCAATTATTTGTTTGAATGCATTGATTAAAATGTGGTATTACTGCTCATACATAATTGCAAACTTTTCGGACGCGTCTACGACCCGCGTGGGCGAGCTAAAGTATTGTGTTATCTTTTTTTCCGTGTATCATATTTGACAATATGATGGTCGCGCTGTTTTCTTTAATCTACTGATCAACGTGAACTCGTAACTATTCTATGTAACAAAATGAAATGGTATCTTTTTTTTACAATTATTTTAGATTAAATTTAAAATTACATTATTTATTTATCGATTTAAATTTGTATGCCTAATAGTTAATTTCTCTAGAATTATTGACATTCACGGTTAGCCTTTAATATTTTATAGCGTATGTCGTTGATTGTGCGAAATTTTAATTTAATATTTCCCAAACTTAAAATTTTTTAAGGATAATTTATAATAAATATTTTCATCAGATTATCGAGACAAGCGGCGTTGCAGATGACGAGGACCACCCAATATCAACTTCAGGTTATAATAGTTGTGCGTCAGATTGTATTAGTATGGATGAATTACTAATTAATGATAAATATAAATCGTCATCAAATATAATCAATAATAATAGCACTGCCACTATGTCATATACCGATCATATAAATAGTGATGAGGATAATATTGTTCATAAAGAAATACAACAAAAGCAACAAAACCAACATCAAAAATCAATGCAATACATACCAAAAAAATTTAATACAAATTCTATTGGTATAAGTAAATCTAATATACCAACTTTAACAGATGGTAATAAATTAGTTTTATTTAAAGTTATTTCATCATCAGCATCTTCAAATAGACATACATTGCCATTAATGTCAAGAGTAGTAAAGAAAAATTCAACAAAATCAACATATTCTGTAAAATCTTCAACATCTGCGCTTATGCAGCTGACATCATCGCCATCATCATCTTCATTCTCATCATCATCATCATCATCATCTTCGTCATCATCTTCATCATCTTCATCATCGTTATCACCATCTCCATCATCATTATCATCATCATCATCGACTGCAACATTATTAACATCATCAACGACATCAACGACATCAACGACATCGTCGCCATTGACATATAATCGTTCAAAACCTAAAGTACCAATAAATACAACTTCACCTTTTATAAATATTGTAAATAATAAATTACCGTTAAATAGTTTACATTTAAATAAATGTAATAATACAACAGAAACTGTATCATGTTCATCATTAACCAATCAACAAAAATGTGTACAAACATCATCATCCTCTACGTTACAATCGCCAACTGCTAAATTATTGAAAGATGATAAAAATCCACAAGTTAATGTAGCAAATAAGTGTACAGAAATTAATGTAGAAAAACCATTTCAATCAGTAATGAATTCGGAAAATACACAAAATAAATTTACATCATCTGTACCATCAACATCATCTACATCTTCCACATTAACAACTGTTAACTTTATAAATAGTACGAAAATTTTAATTCGAGGTCTTAAACAAGCTGATGACAATAAAAAAGAGTGTACTGAATTAAATAAATTGAATACCTGTAATATTAACGATAGTAATAATAATAATAATAATAATAAAGATAATGATAATAATAATAATGATAATGATAATGATAATGATAATAATAACAATAATAATAATAATAATAATAATGATAATAATAATAATGTTAATATTAATATTAATAATAATAATAATAATATTAATAATACTAATACTAATAATAATTATAATAATAATACTAACAATAATAATAATAATATTAATAATATTAATAATAATGATAATAATGATATTCATAATATTAATAAAAGTAATACTAATAATAACAATAACAACAATATTAATAACAATAACAATAATAATAATAATAATATTAATAATATTAAAAATAATAATAATAATAAAAGCAGTGATTATGATAATAAGAATAATAATTGTGATAAAGACATTAATGACGATAAAAATAACAAAGATGAACTCAATAAATGTAATAAAAAGGAAAACGATAACAATATTGATAATGATGACAAAGATAATATTGATAAAGATGTTGCGGATAATAAAGATAACAAATATAATAATAGTGAATTTAAGAATTTAAATACCGATGAGAAAAGTAATAACTATTATTTAATACGAAATATGATGTTAAATCCACCAAATATCAAAATGAATCGTGAATTTAAAGAACTTACAAAAATGGTTAATCAATCGAAAATTTTATCAGAGTATATTGCAGATTCAGATCCAAAAGGACGTAAAGTTAGAAAATCAATAAGAAATTCTGAATATCAGCATCGTGATACATTGAATGAAAACAAAACGGATCGTAGTAGAAGCCAATCACCATATAATATTGGTATTAATACAAATACATATACTGCTGGTGCTGGTTGTATTAGTAGTACCAGTAGTAATAACAATAATTATCCTACAAATAATAAAAATGATCGCATAATTAATGGCAAAGAACTGGAACATCATTTTCTTATAAAGAGAAATATGCGATCATTAAATGCAAATTTTACAGCAAAACAACAACAATTTTTGCGTGGATTACACCAACAGCAAGAATCGGATGCAAGTGATAGTAGTGAGAATGACGATGATGAAAAAAATATAACAAATGAATTAATTGATAGTAATAATTTAGATTTAGATTTTCATAGATCTAGATTAAGAGTAAGTAAATGGATTAGATAATTTGTATAATTTCTATATATATATATATTTAATTATTTATTTATTTATTTATTTTTATAGCCACTATGTGATTCATATTGTTGGCGTTGTCATCATTTAGAATGTAATGTTTCCTGCACAGTTTGTATACGATCATATCATTTACGATGTTTAAAATTAAAAGAATATCAAGCTGATGTTAATAAATGGAAATGTCCAGAATGTATGGATATTGAAGTATTAAATGAATCATTAGCAAAGTGCGTATTATATTTTTAGTATACATATATATATAAGTATTTTTAATGCGTTATAACATATAAATGATATAAGCGAAACGGCTACCGTAATATATTAATTCAAAATACGATGAATGTATATTATTAATAAAATACTCAAAAGTTTATCTTCATAATTGAATGCTGGTGCGATGTCCTGTAAAGGACTGATTTGTAAGTGCCACGATAATTGGTAAACCCCGAATCCATCGATTCATCATAAAATGTTAAGTATTGTATATTTGGTATGTTGTTTACACATTCGTTCGTTTATGGAATAAAAAAAAGGAAAACTTTGAAAATATGGTTTTGGACGCTATTCAATGAATAAAACACATATACGCACACACCATTATTGGCTAATCAGTATAATATAAATTAACTATACGGTTCTGGAGCTATTGAATTGAAAATATTAAGGGGATACGGTAGGAGTGGGAATTTGGGCAACATTATGTTAAGTTAATCGGATAAATGATTCTTTAATTATACAAATAGGAAATTTCCTTTTGTACGGTTGGTAAAAAGAAGGTAGGTGGTGCAGGAGTATGTTGGTAAACCCATTTCTATATGTTCACCTCAGACAAACCCCATATAAAATGCCATCATGTGTCGCTTGTGTGTTTGGAGGAGGAGGTACTAAACGTCAATTTTTTATTTTTATGTTGATACTGGTGAATTTACTCCACAAAATATATATAATAGTACACAAGATAAATAACAACAACAAATGTTCAATAATGTTAGTATTTCTCGATAAGCAATTTTACTATCAACATAATAAATTAATTTTTATAATTGAACAACAAACGGTGACCTACACTTGTATTTAGACGCAAACTAATATTTTCCGTACAAACACTTTTACAAAAAAATCAGGTTGACTTTTACGGAAGTAAAGTGATATTCATTTTTAAGCTACTCCACTACAATTAGTTCTTTAGAAAAATAGTGCACTTTCCATAGAAAGTCGGTTTTGCTTATTCGAAAAATGGAGCCGGTTCCTGACCCACAGAAACCTAATTTAAGCAATAACGGCAGGTCAACTTCTTCAACAAGACGTGTGTGTGTGTTGGCAAAAAAAAAAACGTTCAGTGAACTAACGCATTAACATTTTCAGGAATTTTGATATATAAATATATATACATATAAGATATTTTTGTAATAAATTATTGTAATATAAAATGCAGGAATGTAAATTAGGTTATTCACGTTTCATGTTTACACCTTTTTAGTATTTGTGTAACATGAAATTGATTTTTACATTGTTGACGATTATTTTGTTTATAAATGATTCTTGTTCAGAATAATACTTATTAATTTGACATTGTATTATGATATTCTAGTTCATATTTCTGAAAAATTAATAATATGTTTAAACTTTAATATATTATATTTTTTTATTTTTAGGAATGAAAAGCGAAAATTTGATGTTATAGAATTGAATAAAATGCTTGGTTTTGCTATGAATAGACTGATGCAAGTTAAAGGAGTAAGTGTTAATTTATGTGTTATAATTTTTTTTTTTTAGATATATCATAATCTCCACAATAGATGATGAATAAGAGTAGATATACTACAGAATGTGGAACTACATTCTGCACTGGGATTACGACTGAGTCAGTTGTGTTCTTTCGATTAAGTTAGCATGCCCAAATCTTCCGGTTGCTACGGTATACATGTGACAGCGCGTATATATAATTCGGTTACTCGCCAGACATGTAGTACCGTAAATATTAAAACCTGGTATTTTATGTTTGGCAAACACATTTGCAATGCTTGTATATTTTTTCATAAACAATACAATATTAATATGTGTATAATTTTGAATTTACGATTATTTTTTTTTATCATGCACCTTAAAATCACGCCTAATGAATCATTTAAACCAGCATTATGGTTGACATGTTTTATAAGATAAAATATGTTCACCATATAAGCTTCGACAAACATTCGATAACTTTCGGAAGCCTTTTGTCATTTTCAACGATCGAAAATTATTGTTTACACTTTCAACTCTTAAGTCTTAACTGTTTTAACACATACTTTTGAGAATATAAAATATATGATAGCTAATAACGCCATTCATAATGTGGGATTAATCTCAATCTCATGTATCTATTATTGTGTCGCATAGTCATATATATGCACCTATTAGAAACCATAGTATTTAATGTAAAAGTGATGCAATTTTTGAATACTGCTTTACTTCTAGTAGGAAGTTAATTATTATTATTGTGTTAAAAAGTTTACGCTTCAAAAACTGTTATAAGCTTGTCATTAATTCTTTAACATTACCGACATTGCATTTTATTGAATCAGTTACCTGTGTCAAACTGTTGAAATGAGAGATAATCACTTTTCTTATTAATAATTTGTTTTCTATTTGTATTTATTCTATGATAAAAAGAAAATTATAATTGCGATCATTACAAGAATTCTTGTTCTTAAAAATTATATATTGAAAAGTTGCTAATTTTATATTTTGGCAGATGTGCACCGGTTTAGATTCAGTCAGATGCGACGCTATAAACGACACTAAAATTAACTGCAATAACTTTTATTATAGCTTGTATAAATTAATTTATGTTTGGTTAGTTTTTAGGATTTTTTTTATTTTTACATTCATTAGCATTAGATTATAAACATTATAAACAATCTGTTGGGTCTATTCAATAATGTTTAGAAATTCATCAACACAATGATCGCCTCTACTTTTGAATCGAACAAACTAGATAATTAGAATTTACAATAACTAGAAGCTTAGAAGCACACGACATTATCGGATAATTATATATACAATATATATAATTTGCGACAATTGCATGTTAATAAGTTATTATTATATTGTTATTATATACTTCCATGCGATGTAAATTATTAGCTTTTTCACTAATTATGTATGTTACATTACGGTAGATGTCTTATGCTTCATTCCGTATAACATGCGACTTGATGATGATAACCTAGTGCTGCATACCCAATTTAAATTGAAATAGTGACACAATAATAATATCGAAACAAACCTGTTTTTTTTAATAATGGAATAACGAATGGAAGAGTACATAACAATTCACTAATTATGGGTTTTTTTTTTAATAATCCATTTTGGTTGTGTATTACAACGAATGGAAGAGTACATAACAATTCACTAATTATGGGTTTTTTTTTAATAATCCATTTTGGTTGTGTATTACAACGAATGGAAGAGTACATAACAATTCACTAATTATGGGTTTTTTTTTTAATAATCCATTTTGGTTGTGTATTACAACGAATGGAAGAGTACATAACAATTCACTAATTATGGGTTTTTTTTTAATAATCCATTTTGGTTGTGTATTACAACGAATGGAAGAGTACATAACAATTCACTAATTATGGGTTTCAATTATGTTTTAATAGATGTTTCATTAATTTGATTATTGTTATATGTATATGTTTGATTTGAATATAAATGCATAAATATATTATATTTATAATTTTAATTTTTTCCAGATTAAATCTTTTTCATATATAAGTGAGAAAGCAATGCCTACAAGTGTAAATGTACAAATTATAAATGATATTAATATATGTACAATTCAAGATCGTATAGCTGTAAGAACATATGTAACTACTGAACAATTTGTTACCGATATAAAGTGGATTTTACATAATTGTAATATTTTTTATGGTTGTAAGTTTTCACTATTTATAATTATATTAATAATAAATAAATAAGTTTAACAATATAAATTTAAATATTTATAGATAGTTCAAAATTAAATAAAATTGGTCGTGCATTTTTACGAATATGTAAACAAGAAATTTATGACATTGAAATATGTTCTGAATGTTATTTAAATGCAAATACACGAAAAAGTGCATGGTTTGTTGAAATTTGTTCAAAACCTCATTTATTATTATGGGCGAAATTAAAGGGATTTCCATATTGGCCAGCAAAAGCAATGACTGTAAATGCATCTGCATTAGTTGATGTACGTTTTTTTGGTGATCACGATCGTGCATGGATTTCATCACGTGATTGTTTTTTATTTTCTGAACAAGATCCAAATCCACCAACATATTTGAAACGCAATAATATATTAGATTGTCTTAAGGTAAGTGTTACTTTTTGTTTATTTACTTATGTATATTTTTTTTTCGATTTGATTAACTATTTATTATCATCACATTCAATCTCGGAAAATCATATAATATATATCGCTTGATTGTACACCCTTATTAAAAAAGAATCTATAATTTGACAAATTCCACCTAAAATACCATTTCATTTTAGAAATTAATAATATGATTGATATTTTAATTTGACGTCTTATATAAATATACCAATTATCGTAAAATAAATATATATGTAATTGATTTAACCAATCGGATTAACATCGCTGTTGTAATGTTAACCTATGCTATGTAGATACTCAAAGTATACCATATTCTAAGTCCAAATAATTTATAATTTATAAGGATAACCGTTATTTTTATATAATAAATATACATTATTACAATATGACACACTAGGTTCATATTTTTGTGTGTGCACTTAATTTATTTAACATGAAAATTATTTATTCTTAGATCAGATTTGGTTTCGATCTGTTATGATAATTCATGAATATTGTAGGTAGATCATTTCAGGTGGCTAGCGACCTATCTAGCCACGACCAACATTTTACTACTTATCAAAACATATCGATTACATTGTGGCTAAAGCGAAGGGGATACTCACGTGTTCGCATTAATAATTTTTTTTACATTTATTTAACGCATCATTTTTATAACCATATGTTTATGTAAGTCTATGATGTAGATGTATATATAATAACTATTTAAAAAGTTTAAATTTGGATAGCATATTACACTAGATATTAAACTCATCTGAAATGGCCATATAAATAGTAAGAAATCAAACTAGCTAAATGGAGGCAAACGCGGTCTGCAAAAACCAGTCTAAGATCAAAAATGAGATAACTATAATACACCAAAAATGAGGGACTTTATTTTAAAAACTTACATTATAGGTAATTTTTCATTTACAACAGTAGAATTGTATTTTGATTTATTTGAATGACATCAATTTATATTTATTTGTGTATATTTAATAACTTTTGTGTACAATGTGAACTTACGCTAATAATGTATATAAAGAAATCAATTATGTCAATATGTTGAAAATTAAAAATAATCTTAATTTTATTTCACCATATGATTGAAAAAAGTTTTTATATTTATTTAAATTATACTTTATTTTTAAAACTTGAGTTTTAGTTTAGTTTAGGTTAAAATCGTGAGTACATGTTGAGATGTTTTTTTCGTTTTTTTAATTACATTTGTATTATTTGTAAAATAATATAATAATTTATATAAATATAAATGTTTTCCATCATTTGGTGAAATCAAAGAACGGTGTCTTGTCAAAAGAAAAATAATTACAAGTTATTTTAATGTACATTTGAGAAATTATGAAAAAATTCACACCATAATAAATATAATAAAATATTAAGGTTAAGGATAACTAAGTGAAGGGTCAGCGGAACCGAATCGATCACCCTCGTACTGTGACCTGAATAATTTATTGGACCCATAACCGAGGAGTGGTTTATTCTAATAAACTTAAGTAATTATTAATTGTAGTTTTCTTATTTTTAAATATTTTCAGGAAGTTGATTTATATATAAATCGAATCAAACATAAATTTGGATCATTTGTTTATGCACCACCGCGTACCAATTATAATCCACATAATGAATTATCACAATTAGAATTTATGATACCAAATTATAAGCCACCACAAAAACAAATCAATAAATCGGATCTTACATTAAAAATTATTAAAACAGCTGATAATAATTTGTCAATAATGAAGAAATCAGAATCAACAACAAAAATCTCGGATGAAGAAAATAATAGTAATGAAGAAATTAATAAATTGAATAATATATTAAATGTACGAAAAATAAATAGAATTCGAGAAGTAAATGAAACGTTGAGGCCATCATCAACTACACCAACATCACCAATTAAGACAACATCAATCAAGGCAAGAGATATGGAAATAGAAGAAGGTATGGAACGAGAAACTGAAATTATAGCATTACGTCAATTGCGTAGTATTAATAAAAGGCCTGAAAGAAATTCAATATACGATGTACTTAAAACTAATATAAATACCTCAAATAGTGATAAAGAAATGTCAGAAGAACCAAATAATTACAAACGAGTTTTACGTAAACGATCATCTACTGATGCAGAATTTATCGATGCAACTCTATCAAAGAAAACGTTTGTAACAGAATCAATTGCGGAAATCGGTAGTAAAACTAGAAATGTTTATATTAATAGGAAACGTAATTCTCGTAATTCGGTAAATATATTGGAAAATAATAGTGCTGAAATATGTAAGAAAACAAATCAATCACCAATTAAAAATAATACTAATGAAATAAATCATGATAAATCATTGTCATCAAGTATTAGTAATAGTAGTACTGCAAAGAAATTTGTAACACCATATAAAGAACTTGAAGCATCTGCAGTAACACCAGAAGCTAATTCTGTAGCTACGTCACCAACAAAAATCGTAGCTACGTCACCAACAATAATCGAAGCTACTGAATTACCAACAGTAGTTTCAGCAGCGACAACAACGGCCATATCTACACCAACATCAATAAATACTAATACTCCAATTACACCAGAAAAACTGAATTCGCCATCTAAATCTAGTTTAAAAACAATATCAATAGCAAGGCCAATAGTTTCAATTCCAAAACATAATGATAATAATTTAGGGTTGCATGTTGATATTTTATCGACGCAGAAACCATTGAATTCATCAAATATAAATAATTCTGACGTTAAACGTAAAACACAGCCTAATTTACAAGAAAATATTGAAAATTTAATTACTGGATCAGATAAAATTAATGAATTAACATGTAACGAAACAACTGAAGAATCTACAGTAAATGAAACAACAACATCTAAAAATGCAATAATTAATGAACGAATATTAGCACAAACTATTAAACAAGAAATAGAATTATTTACAGATACAATAAATCAAACTGAATGTAATGCAGATACAATGACAATATCTTCAAAATCAAATACACCCGATTTAGATTTAATAGATCCTTTAAATATTAAAACTGAACCTGTGGATAAGATATCTAATGAACTATCATTTCATAATAGTAATAATGCTAATAACAATTGTATTAATCGATTAGAAGCGTCTGCACAACAACAGTATGAGAAGCATCAAGAGCAACAACAATTACCATCATCTTCAATGTCACAGTCGCCACCATTAATTTCAGAACCAGTAATACAACATGCATTTACACCGTCAAATTCATTGGCGGGAACTTCTTCATTAGAAATGCCAGAAGAACGGCGGGGCATAATTACTGTACGTGATATTAATAAAATGATACAACCGGTTAATAACACTGGAGGCACAATTGGAAGACCTATAAAACGAAATTGTGATCCAGGTATAGTGTTTTTAATTAAAAAAATTCTAGTATAGTATTATTTTTAACTGAAAAAATTCAGATATTGTATTTTTGCAGTTAAAAAAAGTATAATGGTTTCCAATCAATAGAAGAACATCAATAACACAATTTTTATAAGTTATTTTTTATGATTAAATTATTGATCATGTAAATTATCAACTAAAATATTGTTAGTATGTTCTCAGTAAAATTTTTTTAGACTAATCTGTTGGTATCGTAAGACAATAAAATGTAGCGATGGTGTGAATATTTAACGGGAATACTAATCGGTTGCCAATAACAATTTTCAATCGCTTTGACTCAGTTCGTTAAGCATAAGTTCATATTGCTGTAATTTAAATTATCCAATAAACACTCAAAAATGATAGGAAAAATTGCTTGATTATTAAGTTGTGCATGCTTCTGAATATCATCAACAAGCCGCTAGTCCATGGATTTCAAAGTGCAACGAACCGGCGCTTCGTGTGGAGCCGCCTGAATTTCAACAAAAAAAAAAGCATTTACTGATCAAATAAATATTTTTATAATAATTATCGAACTGTCTGTGGGGTTACAATCTACATCAATGCATTGTTCGTGAACATC
Organism: Bibio marci; assembly: GCA_910594885.2. NCBI lineage: Eukaryota > Metazoa > Arthropoda > Insecta > Diptera > Bibionidae > Bibio > Bibio marci. The sequence continues at coordinate 24,986,302 of OU343116.1, read as the reverse complement.
GTTCGCGAATAACTTATGCTTTTTATCAATTTTCTTAAAATATCATATTCATATTTTGTTTTTAGGTGTCTCCAGTCTTCAACAAAAGGCGAGAAAAACGTTTCCAAATGACATCCCTATGGATAATACAACAGCAATACGTTCGCAACATTCACAAAATGGTAAAAATATGCAAAGTATGGTATATATTCCAAGGGAAGGAAAACAATTACAACGTATAATCTATAATACAGATTGTGTTACCACATTTATAAATGAAAAAGGACAAGTTCGACAACAACAGCAAGAAGATAAATATACACAACAACAACAACAACAACAACAGCTACTTCTATTAAAACAACGACATCAACAACTGTATCATCATCAACAACAGTATCAACTACATCTGCATAACCAACAACAGGCATTACAAGCGCAACAAAAACAACAGGCATTACAAGCGCAACAAAAACAACAGGCATTACAAGCGCAACAACAACAACAGGTATTACAAGCGCAACAACAACAGGCATCACAAGCGCAACAACAACAACAGGCATTACAAGCGCAACAACTACAACAGCCACAGCAACAACAACAACAGCCACAACAAGCACAACAACAACCACAACAACAACTACAACAACAACCACAACAACAACAGCCGCAACAACAACAGTTACAACAACAACAGCCACAACAACAACAGCCACAACAACAACAGCCTCAACAACAGCCTCAACAACAACAACAACAACAACAACAACAACAACCTCAGCCTCAACAACAACAACAACAGCCTCAACAACAGCCTCAACAACAACAACAACAACAACCTCAGCCTCAACAACAACAACAACAACCTCAGCCTCAACAACAACAACAACAACAATTACAACTGCCACAGCAACAACTGCATCACCTACAGCAGTCGCACCAACAACAACAACAACCACAACAACCACAACAAGTACAACAAGCACACCAGCAACAACAGCAACAACAACCACAACAGCAACAACAACCACAACAGCAACAACAACCACAACAGCAACAACAACCACAACAGCAACAACAACCACAACAGCAACAACAGCAACATCAAACGCAACAACAACAAGAAGAAGAACAACAACAAAAACAACAGCAGCAGCAACAAACACAAACACAACATATACAACCACTACAACAACTACAACAGCAGCAGCAACAAACACAAACACAACATATACAACCACTACAACAACTACAACAGCAACCACCCCTAAAACCGCAGCAACAAGCACAACAACCACCGCTAGAACAACAACAATCACATCAACAGCAAATATTTGTACAGCCAACACCACCATGTAACCCAACACTAAATAGTTCAATGAATAGATCAACGACAGTAACATCAACCACAACAATGTTACCGGAAATGATATCTAATACATCAACAAATAGTGTTACAACAGTCAACACATTAACCACACCCAGTTGTACGTTAGCAACATTTGTTATACCACCAAATCAACAAAAATCTGTGACCACAATAATTATGAATCCTAATACCAATGTAACATCATCACCATCATCAGCCACATTGCCAGTAATAAGTATTAATGATACAATTAGAACTTCAACGAATGCAATAACTTTGTTTTCAAATGTCACAACAACAGCAACTGAATCAACATTATCAATAACAGTAACAACAGCTGCACCAGCAACAGTAACATCGACTGCATTAGCAACGGTAACAACAACTACGGCAACAACTACTGCACATGCAGCCACCTTTGAAACAGGAACTGTAATTACAGAGCCGACGTCACAAAATCAAACGCTACTACAAACTCCGCCACCATCAAAACACATGTTATCTGAAATTTTAACGGATAATCTTGCTTCTGCTATTACCGATACATTAGCAAGATCACAATCAACAACATTTTCAAATCCAACAGGTGCATTACGGTCTAATGGAGATCATATATTTCCATCAGAAGCTGGCCCTGTTAGTAGAAAATTAATTTTAAACTCTCATAAGGTAAGAATTGATAGTAATTATTAAAGTTGAACAGTGATTTTCTGATGATAATGATAAAATTTTATAAATTATTTATTTAATAATAATTCACTTTTTCAATTTAAGATCTCTGATTACTTTCGAAGTATAATCGAAGATACAATTAGTGATTTAGCAATGGATGGTGCATTAGAAGCAAAAGTGAAATTATTAGAATTGCAATTAGAACGTATAAAATGCACTCATTCTAAAGAAATGTCTGAAATAAAGGTAACAACAGATGTTATTTTAAATGAAATGCGAAAAAGTTTTGAAAATGATAAATATCGTTTAATTAATGAAATACGTATGCAATGTGAAATGGAACGCATTCGATGTGTTGAAGAAACAAAGAAAACACAATGGTGTTGTGTTTGTGGTAGAGAAGCTACATTTTATTGTTGTTGGAATACATCATACTGTGATATAAAATGCAATCAATTACATTGGCCAGGACATATAAAAACATTTCATACGCCAGAAGCATCTACTAGCAATAATTCTGCTAAAACTGGAAACGTACGTAAACATTTTTTATTTATTTAAAAATTTTAAATTATAAATTATACAAATTATTTATTTTCATTTTTTATCTTTCATTTTATTTCCACAGTCAAAGTCGGATGATAATCTTCCAAAATTACATCGAATTCAAAATCGTAAATTGAATACTAACAAGCCAACAACATCTGCCAATTACAATAATAATGATAATAATAACAATAATAATAACAATAATAATAATATTAATAATAATAATAATAATAATAATAATAAAAATAACAATAAAAATAATAATAATAATAATAATAATAATAATAATAATAATAATAATAATAATAATAACAAAAGAATAGTAAGTAAATTACCATAAATATGTCTTAATATTAATGTTATTTTTTTTTTCATTGAGTTTCCGGATAATTATTAAAATATGTAAAAATTGTCGACATTTTATGTAAGCTTTAAAAAATACATTTTTTATAGGCACCTAAAATAGAATAAAAAATGGTTTTGATTAGTGCATCTCGAATGATGATATCTTGAAAATAATATTAATTTAAATAACGAATGCAATAAGTTCTCTTAACACATTTCTTTAATATTTTTTGTGTTTACAGATAATGATAACTTTAAAAATTAAATTAAAAATGTTAAGGCTTCGTCACACGACTGGTGCACTTGCCAAGTTTTTGACAATTTATCAGCAAATAATTGTAATAATATAACACGAACAAATATGCATTCGCATACAAATAAACTGTAAATTTTATTTACAAATTACAAATAAAAAATATGTCATCGTGTGGATATTAAAATATTACAACCATAGAAAAATAATTGTATACTTGTGCATCTGCCAAGTTTTTTCCTTTAATCACAGTATTTCATCCATACAAATTAACAAGTGTTCAAGTGACACATATTTGGCAAGTGCATCAGTTGCGTGGCGCAGTCTTTACTTTAAAGGTAATTTTAGTCATTTTTTTTTCTGTTAATATATATTAATAGCTCATAATATATATTTAGTTGTTATAATCAAACATACACTCCAAGACAATATCATGTCCATGATTTGTAATAATTTTGTATACAATAGTATAAACTTTGAAAAAATTATAATGCTGATCAGCCATTAGAAATATGGGAATATTCTTGATCCTTCGCTAGACAATTCTTTCAATTGACTGTATCTTTCACAAATAGTACCGTAGACTTATTTTCCATAATTACTCACGAACTACAAATTTTATATTAAATATTAAAAGTATTCGGCAAATAAATAATATTCTATTATTCTGAAAGTGTATTAAAACGGGATATAAAATAAAAGAATTAAATTTTGTATTCTATGTTAAGTTTTTTTTACCAAGTTTGTTATTTAATTGGAAATTCTTATAATGTTAAAGGTTTTTCTGATGCCGTGTTTAGATGACTATTTTATTTCGTAAATGTTATCCCGAATTATACTGTAATTCGTACGAATATAATTAACATAATCAAAAACAATTTTGAAATTATAAAATAGAAATACAAAAACATTGCCTAATATCGATTCGACTTGAGAAGTATTGACTTAAATTTCAAGTAGCGAAACTGTGTAGATTATTATTTAATTGATTTGCAGTTAGATTTTGGATGTAAAATAATAAAGAAGACAGTTAGTAAAAACTAAAAAACAGTTTTTTATGTTTATATTATCCATTATATTTGAGCTAAAGTATTAAACCAGCGATTAGATTTATCATAGTAAAATGCATATTTTATTAACACTTTTTCTTTTCCGGGAAACGTAGCTTTAGACATATATAAGATAAAGCGTAGTGTGCTTCATACTTATTTAAACATTTGTTATGGATATTTTTCATATTCTACACTCTACACTTTCAGTTTTTTTTTTTGTATACGTGAACTGGAATATTGTAAGATGATTTTTCATATGCACCCATTTTTATACAAATAAATTTACCGTATTTTAAAATAACTGCGGTGAAATGGCATATCGTGTTTGTAATTACAATATCAAATAGCTGAAGCAATTATTAAAAATTATTAAATTGGAATTAAAATTCCATTTGATTTTTTAATTAATTCCATGTAATTTATTTAATTTTCAATGTATTCATTATAGTAGGATTTGAATTACATCGTCAGGAATATAACATCTTCATGCATATAATATTATTTATATTTAAACATTTTGCGGAGTATTGTATTCGGCTTCCAAATTATTTCTTGATTTTGCAAATATCATGAATTTTTACGATAAAAAATTTACACACCCTTGCTCAGCGGGTCACTCACCTATCACAACATCACCTAACTTCATCTTTGTGAACATTTCGACTTTTAAGCTCGAAAGCCGGTGAAAAATCAAGGATGACCTGAAATGAGTGACAATTAACACTAATGCTAGGAAATGGTCTGTCATTAGCTTCGTTCAAATTGTATTCGTATCAATTTTTGATCAAATTAGACATCTAGCTTAAGATTATCATTATATATGAGTGAATTGTTTAGTAAAAACTGGGATAGAAATTGAATTCGGCAATAAGAAAATAAACGACGAAGTATCGCAATTGTTCTGTTTTAAATCACACAATTGAAAATTGATTTCAATTAATTGCAGAAGACGTGAAATTTTGGTTTGGACATGGAAGACGGCGAACCGTTGTCAATCATTCTTTTTGTTTTGTTAATAACATGTACTATAATAAAAATAATAATATTTATTTTATGGAAACTTTCACATTAAATTTCAAAAGTTGTTTTCAATTTGTTATGAAAACAATACAGTGGATCGCGAAACGCATCATATAATTTGTTAGTTTAATAAAACGTATGGTTATTTAATTAATGTATATTTATATTATTGGTAACAATTATTATGTTTAAAAATTATGCCGTTTTTACGCTTTCATTTGAATGAATTCACGCATAAAATAAAGATAAAGACCAAAAATTTTCGTTTTGAAACTCGATGTATTTTATAAGTTATTTAAACATAGATATAAGTGTATGGACAATTTTAAACGTACAATTTTTTTCATATTTTATAATATAATATATATTCAAAGCTGGGTCCCAACAAGGCAACCTATATTTTTTTGCAATAATTAATTTAATTAAAGTATTCGTATTAAGCATAAAATTAATATATAAACAATATTAATATAATAGATATAAAATATAAAAAAAAACAAATTGTACGTTAAAAATTGTCCGTCATTAAATAGCAACCAGTTTTATAACGGTTAAAATAATTATCAAAAAATATAATGTATATAATTTATAACTTATATAATTTATTTCATATTTTACAGATACTAAATAGAAATGGTAATGTCGGTGGCAGTGCTGGTACAAAACATTATATTTCAATATTAAATCAATCACCTAAAAATAAACAAATGGTATCGGTATCAACATCAACAATTATAACTAATCCAATTGTACCATCAACGTCAAATGTAATAATAAGCTCGACACCAACAAATGCATCTATGGCCGGAGAATCCATAAGAATTACACCTGATTAAGGAACAAGTAATATTATATGACTTTTATTCTATAATAATAGTAATAATAGTAATAATAATAATAAATATTTCGTGTGATAGCAAAATATAAAAGAGATAATAATATATCATGTCGGTTTTTTTTTTATATTTACATTCAATTTTATTTTTAATTAAACATTTTTATTATTCTTAAATTGAATTTTTACAATAATTTGGAAATTACGTGAACGCACGATAGTTTTCAAATGAAATTCGAAAATTTTCAATATAATATTTATTATAAATAATTATAATGTAATGAATTAAGTTTTATTTTAATTTTATTTTATTTTAATTAAGATTTAATGTAAATTAAACTAAGAAATATTTTACTTACAAAGTGTCTCTTTGTAAATGATAATATTATTATTGCTATATTTAATACTTAAAAATTTTACAGTATAACTAATATATATTTTACATTATAATAATAATAATAATAATATTTTTAAATTTAGTTTTGCATATTATAATTACGCTAAATTATATAAAATATATATGTATTTATATATATATTTTATTTATTATATTAGATTTAATAATTTTTTTTGTTAAGTACAGAGTAATTTACGGTAGTCCGTATATAGCAATATTAAAATTATGTACATATTTATTAAATATGTGAATTAAATTCAGTTTATGCAACTGTCCTATAGTTCGATTTGACGAGTTAACTAAAACTGAAGAATAACACAACTATATTAATACGAATGTATGCAATCCGTTATTGCATTCTTTCCTCCATTTTGGTCCAAAAATTTGTTTTAAATTGCCAACTAAAATGTATAATATCGTTATATCCAGATTTATAATATAATAATAATAGTATGATATGTTTAGGTGGAACAATTTATAAATCAGTACGAAAGATTATAATATATTGTTTTATGTATGGCGGTTAAAGATACGTTCGATAACCAAAAAAATCATCCATCATTTTTTAAATAATTTAACGAAATTTGTTTACCCTATTATTATACGTTAATAAATATTCAGTAGCACAAGTGGTTAGAACGGTCAAACCGGAGTTGCTATTGAAAAATTTTCGATATTGACATTGACATAGACTAAAATTACTCAATAGAGTTATTATTTGTTCATTTATGGCATCAAAATAAAAAACCAATATCTTTAAAAATGTGATGTTGGACACTATTCAGTGATTAATAAACATCTATCGAAACAAAATCGTAGACCAATTGGTTAATTATTATATTTACTCATATACGAAAGTAATTGAAATAAAAGTGGCTGTAAAGTTTGTTAGATGTCTAAAAAAAAAAAAAGCTATAATAATCCGGTCGAGGTTATCAACTAAGCAAATACTGGTATCTTTATATAGTATTAGAATAATCTACTATAACATACTAACCCATTTCCTATATCAATATTATATGTATTGTATTATCTGTAAATAATAAGTTTCTTAACTTTTTTTGTAAAGTTTGATAATCAAATTTCCCAATCATAAAGATTTTGTTGCTCCCTTCGTTCGACCCCTAAAACCTGTTGCAACCAACGCAGTCAATCCTATTCTCAAATGTAGTCCTGCCTGTGGAAATTTTAACTTCAGGCCCGCATTCATTCATTTCACTTTGTTTTCATTTTATATTTTTTATGAAGTTCACAAACACGTACAAATAATTATTTCGTTGTTTACCAAATTGAAATAATAAACGTTTGAACTTCTTTATTCAAGTTTCTGTAATTTATAGTATTTATCGAATTTGATACTATTATAGTTTATTAGTGTATCAGACAAATCAAAAAATTTCCTGGAACACCGTGCTGTGCTTGAATAGATACAAAAATAATTTTGTTATATTTTATAGAATTCAAATAAATTTTTTGCTCAATGAATAAAATCCGTTTCTCAGTCTTTCTAACCAGAAAAAATAGTATTTACGTTAGTATATTAATGGCTTATAGCTGAGTATTGGTGCCACTACCCTACTATCTGTTAACCAATGTGAATGTGTTCAGAGGAGGTTTGTGATAAAGAAATTTTTATATGCACTAGTTTTTATCGCTTCGGCTATCTATCCTTATATATAGACATAAAAACTTTATTTATACTCTACTTAGAACAACAACCTTTAAATAGAAGACAAAATCACATATATTCGCCCTATAACCGTGAAATTCTAGACACCATAACGCAAAATATTTTTTTAAAAGAAGATTATTTAGTATATGTCGTAAGTAGTTATTACGCGATTCCCTCTGCTGTTATGATATTTATGATAGTTTTGCAATTAAGTTTTATTATAATATAGTTACATTTATTAATTCTACTTTAGATACATAGTTATTTAAGAAAATTAATGTGGCTTACTGAAATATTATGAAATTAATTTGAGCTTCTTTTTCTTTTTTCCAATAAAAATACAATAAATAATAATTATTAATTAATTATATAATTGATCTAAGTTACAATATAAGTAGAAAAGTAAACATACAAAATTTTGTCAATCAAATGATATCGGTCGGTTTTTATTTATAAATTATTTATTATTATATTAAAGTTAATTAAAGGTGCAGTACAGTTGGTTTCTTTATTTTAATGTCACTGGCACTAATATGTGGTTACAATGAAACTTGAATATAGAGACAAAATGTTAAATAAAATACCATAATTATAGTATTTTCTTTCTCCTATCCAACAAAGTCAAGGAACTGAGTGGCAAATAAAAATTGTACAATTTTTATAATAATGCACGTCGAAATTCAATCAAATTATACTTATTTCCATTTGCGGCTATAATTGCTATATCTAGTGATCAGTACCAGTTTTAGCACTCGCAAAACAAGTGTAATTGCAAAAAACTGTGTATATGCGCTACTCGTAGATTGCCGATTGTGTTTTCTCACATTAAATCGTAAATTTTAGCCAAGTTTGTCCTGCTGATTAAATGAGATTGATTAAAATAGATAAGATTCAATTCTATATAATCTAGCATCAGTACAATCAATTTTCGATCCACAAGCGAAACATGCAAATTGAAATCGTTTGAATTTCGTATCGGAATAAAAATAAATAAATTATACCTTACTTTTTGACCATATACGTGCCGGATTCAAAAGCAATAAAGTGCCGATTACATGGTGCGTCACACACTCTAGCGACATTCGATGTGACATGATAATTTTTTACATTAAAACAAAATAATCAATGATATAATATTTAAATATATAATCATATATAATAGTAATAATAATAACAATAATAAATATATATTATACTTTATTCTTCAGTAATTAAATAATTTATAAATACCTATATAATTTCTTCTTTTTTTTTTTTTTTAAATATACTTTCCTATTACATTCACGAATAAAATTTAAGATAATAATTTAGTTTAATCCTTTTGCCATTAAATAATAATCAATCATTATACCAATCTAAAAATAATAATGTTAAGGACATTATCAATAGAAAAAATAAAGCATAAACTCTAAGGCCAGCATTTCGTTGAATTGCTTGCTTTATTTGTTCATTTGCATCTTTAACATTTTCAGTAGCTCCAACAACTGTTGATGCAATTCTTTCAATATCAGCTTTTTGTAAAGTTACCTAAAATTAAATTTATTTCAATGGTCAGTAAATGAAAAACACTTTTATTCATCCTGGAATATGAAAAATTCTAATGCCATATCAATTAATAAACAAAATAGTATATTAGAAACTAAATAAATTTAAAAAAAAAGTAGAAAGAGTAAAATTACATTCCATTTATTTCAATGATCTGTAATGTTAATATAATGCCAGGTGTTTCTGTGAACAATAAATATTGATGTATTGATTGGGATATGATATTCATTTTCAAGATGAGTCGGTACCAGAACAAAATAATAATTATTTGTATATATATTATTAAATAAATTTGTGTCAATATACCTTTTCACTAAAAAGATCTTGCAATTTAGCAATATCAACAACATTCCGTTCAATTTGTTGTACTTCTTCTGATAAACCTTTTAATTCATTATATAAATGTTTATTTTCTGATTCAAACATTTGTATGTCTTCAGGACTAATTTCTAATTCATCTTCTTCATCTTGTTGCAAAGCATATTTATTTGCTAGATTTTCATCGATATTCATTTTTTCCGAAAATTTATTATGTTTTTTATCGACACAATTATCTATATCAGCATCATCATCTATATCTATGTCATCAACATGCAACAAATTGTTATGCTCCTCTTTACCAATATTGATTACATCATCGTCCTCATCATTATCAATGAATTCAATTAATATTTTTTTTTTAATACATTCTTTTGCTGGCATTATTGGTATTAATCTTTTATTTGATTCTAATTTCAATAATTTATATGTATCTAATTCATGTTGAATACGATATGCTTTTTGTTCATTATAAATATTAAAAATTGCTTTTAGATAATCGTTTAATAAATCTAATACAACGTTCATATGTTGCTTGAATTGTTTTGGAATATTTGTTTTATTTTGATATTCAATTTTTAAATCATTTATAAATTGAGTACAAATATTAATAATTTTTTCCGATTCATTATCAATAATATCACGTTCGGAATCGGTCATTTGAGCTGAACCTTTCAAATGATAGGCAAACCGCATATAAGCTGAACGATTTTCTAATAATAAATTTCGTAATTGTGTTAATTGATAACAAATGTCTTTAGTTTTAATTGTAAATTCATCTTTCGTTTGTTTTTTTAATAATATACGATTTTTATCGAGGGGTTGTAAAAATTTATTTTTTAATCTCATAGTTTTTACACTTGCTTTAAATAATGCGGTTATATCCATTTTATATTGCCTTTGGCGATTTTATTTTTTACCAATTAAATTTATTATATATTTATATTTATTATTATAATAATTTTGCAAACATTTTAATTAAAATAACATAAAATTAATTTTTAATTTATAAAAATAATAAAAAAATAAAAAAATGATGAAATGACAACAAAACAAAATTTGATATGCGAATACGTTTATTCTTATTATATGTGACGTCTAGGTTGGACGAATTGTCAGAATTCGATTCGAAAGTAATCGTTACTTATTTGAACTGAAATGAATTTAACTAATTATAAAAAATATTCGTTATTCGCTACTTTTTTCGCCCAATATACCAATATAACAATCTGATGGAACGGATATTAACTATAGTATATGTACAGTAACTATAAATACACCGTGCTACGACATGGTAGTGATAGTGACATTTACGCTTGTGCAGTGCCAGTGCTTCATTTCTTATTACATATAACCACATAGAACATAATTTTGGTTCGGTTTTCTATTTAATATAGTTATTTACATTTTTTTTTTTTGTTTTGTAGGTATAATTATTATTGAATTATTTGTTAATTATCTAAAAAGAAAATGCCACAAGGAAAATTAAAAAATAAAGCTAAATTGCCAGAAAATATAAAAAATAAAAATAAATCAATAGCGAAAGCACTTACACGTCGTTCACGTGAGTAATTATTATTTTACTGATACGACTGGTTAATTCTATAAATATTTTAACTTTTTTTCTTTAATTATATTAAAGATGCACCTATTCAAGTATAAAAAAAAGTAAATTTCTTGAACAACAAAAGTTAAAACAAATTGTATCAAAAAATATAAATGAAACTATGGTAGAAGAAATGCGAGCACTTGCAGAACAAAACACATAAAAAAAACGGCAAATTTAACTAAAACTCAAGAAATTGTTGCGAAACATCATTAAGACAAATTTATGAATAGATAATAGATATTTATTTACAGAATGATTTACTATTTAGAGAAGTTAAAAAGGTTATGTCGAATACAGTAAATAGTATAATACGTAAATGTTTTCCAGAAAAAGAATATTTAGATAAAAAACGTCCAAACACTGCTGCTGCACAATTTAAAAATTCATTAAATAATTTAATGAATATATTAATGTGTAAAGAACCATCGTATATACGTTGTATAAAACCAAATGATGTACAAACAGCGAACACATTTGATGATAAATTAATATTACATTAAGTTAAATACTTAGGTTTAATGGAAAATTTAGGTGTACGACGTGCTGGTTTTGCATATCGTTGTACATATGAAATGTTTTTACAACGTTATAAATGTTTAAGTAAAGAAAAGTGGCAACAGTATAAAAATGGTTTAGCTCGTGATGGTGTACAAATTTTAGTTAACGAATTAAAAAATGGTAAAGATTTGTATCGTATGGGTAAAACAAAAATATTTATACGTTTATCGAATACATTGTTCGACACCGAAACATGCATTTCAAATGAATATTTAGTATCGAAATTCAAGCTGCATGGGCAGGTTCGTAAACAACGTAAAATATATTTGCAAATGCGTAGTGCTGCCTGTAATATTTGCACAAAAATATATACGACTTTATTTATTCTAAACAAAGTATTAACAATTTTGTAAAATCATATAAATATTAAAATATTCAACACCAGTTATAAAATTTTATCGTTGCGGTTATAAATCGCGTGAACGTTCAATTAAGCGATTACGACTTGTATTTATTAGATGCGAAAACATTCAAACAAAAACATCGTTTACCATTAGATAAAATTGATTTTTGTATAACAAATGAACGTGATAATTTAATGTGTACGTATACCATCTGAATTGAAAAAAGTTAAAGGTGATTTAATATTACGAATTCCAGAAATTATTGAATGTTGTAAATGGATTATTGAAGTTACCGGTAAACGACAAAATGTGAATATTGTTGAAACTACATCGTAAGTATATTCTTTTACTATATATATTAAATTATATAGATTATAGATAATTAATTATTTAAGTTGTTTTTATTCAATTGACGGTATGATTTGTCACACGGTACTGAAAATTATTTCGAAGATGTTAATGCATCATAGTAGCACTATATATGTTTCTAACTCTGGTGGATTGCCAGAATTCATAGTTATATAGTGACAATACCTATGTATGCTTATATTTTAACAATTGAAAATAGTTGTTATTTATTTCAGAATTATTATAATATGTTAATTGTGAATATAAATATTTATTGAAAAATGAATAATTATTATTTACTATTTATTTATTGTACCATCATATTTTTCAATAAATATTAGAATATAATAATTTTGTGAAAAGTAACATATTTTATATATTTTAAAACAAAAAAACAAAAATTGATCATAATCTACCATAATAATATCTGGGAAGAGGGGAAATGCTGTCACAATGGTATATTGCTATAGTTAAAGTATATCCATAAAAATTTGCTCACGTGGTGAATGTCAAAGCATAAATTAAATTCAAAATGGTTGCTTGTGAAGTATCTTGTTTGGCATAACTTTGTTTTTTTTAATTATTTTGTATATAATTATGTATAAATATATAATAAATAAAAAATATTAATATTATATGAATAATACAGTTAAATAAAAAAAATTGTGATATAATAACAATTACTAAATGTAAGTTTAGATCGTGTGCAATACATTCTTATATATGTTTAACCGCAGGAAGAAATAAAAATGATAGGCAGCCGATCAAGTATTTGACTGCAGTTCATTCATGTTTGTAAATGAATTTACAAAGATTCAACATAAAAGAAATATCTAAATTTATATAATTACTAGCAATAACATTCCATCCATTTGTTGATGTATAAAATTGTAAGTATAAAATAAATTAATTTACCAAAAACCAAACGAAAACTATCCTATAGTTTCATCACCTATTATTAACGTAAAGACATTTTTATTTTCAGCTTTTGGTGCCTTCCATGTCAATCAATTATCACCATTTGGTTTCAATATAATATAAGGGATGATTGACAGATGCCATATTCAAATCAACCCTTTACATTATGAACGTTTTAAAGTGATTTACAAAATACGACATATTAAAAAAGGTATTTATTATTAGTTTTAATTTTGTTTATTTTACTTAAATAATAGAATATCCCGATGTAATATGCCACCGGTGGTAGGAACTCTCTATATGGGAATAAGTTGCTAGGAGAGTATAATAAAGAAATAAATAAAAAAAAAAAAAAAAATAGAATATCAAAATTAAGTTAATATTAGGTTAGGAATATTATTAAAAATAAGAAAAAATTAGAAAAACATTGTCAATTGAAGAAACGAACACTGAACATTTTTACGGCGGCCAAGCGGCCATAATCACTACGCCACCGATCGTATTTTATTTTGAAATTTATTTTGCGTAGACTTTGTTTATTAATTATTTGTTTATCAATTTTTTAAGTTGTTTTTATTTTTCGTTTTCCATTTTTGTTGTTCTCTTTTTTTTTTTTTGTTTTTTATTTCGAAGGAAAGGAAAGAATAAGTTCGTCAAGCAAATTCTTATTATGTACTTTTTACTTTTTATTTACTTTATTTTTGTATTATGAATTTGTGTATATTTTTTGTGGTTCAATTCATCGGCAGTGCTTGGAATTGTTTTATTTATTTATTTTTTTTTTATATATAATTAATTTATTTATTTATTTTTATTTGTATTTGTTGTTTTCTTTTTTTTTCTGTGTGAATCCGACTTGATTATTTCGTTGACAATATTATATGAAATCTCAAACATTTTAGTGTAAATCTATATGGTTTTTTTTATCTCCGGGAAACATTTTCCATATCTTTTATTTAAAAATATTAATTTTCTTCATACATATGGAAAATTTAATTTCTAGGAAAACATCTGTGGTAATTGCGGTGTTAATTTTCAAAAAAATCCTATAAAGAAATTATCATTAAATTTTAATCCTATTTTATTAAATTAAAAGTTTTCTATTCTAAATAAATATAAACACACACATACACACACACACACAATATTTTTTTTGTTTTTATTGTTTTTCTTTCGACCAAAAATTTCTTCCCATGAAATTCCATATAAAAACATAATTTTTTTTCATACATATGAAAAACTTTAAAGGAAAATCCTGGGAAAACCCGTGAAAATTTCGATGTTCACTAGTGGTAAAATATGTTCCTAATATTTTAATTAAGATAATTGGAAATTTTCAGATAAATCTGACCATTAATTCGATTTAAAAAAAAATGGCACTGCAAAAGTTATGTCCGAATTTGACCACCTAATGGTACATCTAATGTTCAAAACGTTAAAAAAACACTTTTTATGTAAGTTTTGGGACATTTCAATGAATTTCAAACACAATGTGGAAAAACCGTCCTGACTTTCGTGGGGATGATAGTGAAAATCGACTCAAAACATCAATTTTTCTGAATTTTTGAGTTTTAGAGCTAGAGCTTTTTCCTTTGGGAATCCAATAAAGGAGGACAAGGACCACATTTTTCCCCTGGGACCACTTCTGGGAAATTCAAAATGGCGGAGTTATTAATGGGTGAAATTTGGGTTTTTTTCAGTAAGCCTTACTTTGAGCAATTATTGTGGGAACATCATAATACTTAGCGACTTGTGTTATAGCTTAAAATACAGGTCATATAGTCTACTATTTGGGATAATTAGGATTTTGGAAAATTCCGTCGGGAAACCTGGAAAAATCTCATCGGAAAACATGCGAAAATCGATGTTTTTCGTTGTACTAGGAAAATCCACATTTCTCATCGGAAAATTCCAAAATAAATTTTTTCGTATAGATTAAACCTTCCTTTACCTATCTGCATCATTAGATTGTAGGATATTTGAGTTTTTCCTAGAGTTCCATCCATCGGAAGAAAGGTCTACATTAGCATTTCCACTCTTTGGGCAGCCATGGCCGGAAAACTGTTGTAGATGGGAAAAAATGTTCCTCCATAAATTGTAGGCCCAGGTGGGGGCTATAACTGGTAATAAGCTCATTGGAAAATATTGGGTATTCCAGGAGTTAGGAGGTCCCAAAATGTCGGAAAATCGGTACCGGAGAATGGCCATAACTCCGCTCCCGGAGGGGTCATGGGTCCAGAACTAACCTATAAACTGCGCATCGACGTGCTCTACGTTCTGTGAAAAAATTAATTGGATCGGACGCTATGAGCTTTTTAGTGCCAAATGTTTAATTGACTTTTTTTCAGATCTGCAAAAAGCAAAAAAGAAATTCCCTTTTCTTTTTTTCTGTTTACCTTTTTTTCTTCTTATTTACTTTTTTCGTTTTTCTTTTCCACTTTCAAATTGTCAACACACTCGGCCGCGCCGCCTGTGTGAAACTTATTTTATTTTTTTTACGAAAATTTTTTTTTCGGTTTCGGCGAGAAATCGAACCCGCGGTATTCATATCCCATATGAATATCCACTACACCTTTACCTCATACACCACCAAGCTTATTAATGTTTACATGTCGGTTGCGATATATAAAGTACAAAAATTTTGAATTTATTTATTTGGACAGTGTACCACATGAAAGATGAGACATTTTTTTTTTTTTTTTTACAGAATGTCCGTAAGAGATAAATTTTTTTTTTTTTTTTTTTTGTTATTGGAATTTCGTATATGAAATATTAGTTATATTTTTATTTTGTACTTACCATTTTATTTATTTTTTGTTCTCAAAACACGTTGTTATCAAAACAGATATTTTATTATAAGTATTTTTTTTTCTCTTTTCAGTTTTCAATGGACGGAAGTTAAAGGTTGTGGCACTATTGATGAACTTAATAAAATAATTAAATTTTTTTTTTTTAATTAAATTGATTAGATTTAATAAAGATGTTAAATTATTTATAAATTAATTAAAATAAAGATTCACAATTAGTGATAATTTAGCACATATTTATATTATTTTATATTAATTTTCAGAGGCTTCAAAATACTTGATGGTCGTTTAACTTTTTTTCGAATGTATCTCATTTTTTTATGCAATCCAAAAGATGTTTTATTAAAGCAAAAGTTGACATGACTCTGTAATGGTTTGTAGATTCCGTATGTGATCCACATGATGGAATATGATTTGTTGATATTAGAAGTTTCGTCAAATGCATTCTTCTATATCTTATGCTTTTCAAAGTATTCAAATATTAAATATAATATAGATTTATGCTATAATTTCTTCTTCTGCTGTTATTTGAAAGTTATTTGTATTTTTAGTTGTTACTTGTTAATAAGTCAACACCTGTATAAAATATTAATCCAAACCAACATACCGAATTGGTACGAAATTGGCTATCATTCAGTTGTACAATTAGTAAAGATGCCCTAGGTATTAATTTTAAAGAAACTTCTTAATAAATACCTGTATAATCCTATTTCGAGAACATTTATACAAAATTTCATCGAAATTGGTCAAGAAATGATGCAGATATTCCCTTTAATAGTAATGCATAGCATTACGCACCCATACATGCAATACACACTGCTACATAAACAGGCCATAAAATCCGAAAAATGACCAAAATATCCGATTTTTTGAGCTGATATATTAGGCGAGCAGAAATTGCAAGACTAATTTTATTTTGAATTTTTATTTAAATATTTATTGGTAATACAATACAAAGTCAGTTTTTCTTCTATCATTAGAGGTGGCCCAAAAAATATATTAAAAATTATAATATACCGTACGGTACACAAAAATTATATATTTATTATAATTATTATATTTATTATATATTATAACTTTGTTATTGTATAATAATATAATAATGCCTACCATAAATATTTAAATAAATAAAAATTAAATAATATTTTCACTATCGCTATGATTGCCTAATAACTATTCTCAAAAAATCGTATATTTTTTTGGAATTTTTTACTCTGTTTATGCACTTGTGTGTATTGAATGTATGGGTGGGTATATTTATACGCAATGCTATGCATTTCTGTTTAAGGAAATATCTGCATCATTTCTTGACCAATTTCTATGAAATTTTGTATAAAGGTTCTCGAAATAGTATTATAGAGGTATTTATTAACATGTTTCTTTAAAATTAATACCTGGCGCATCGTTATTCATTGTACAACTGAATGATCTCTTGAACAATTTGGTATGTAGGTTTGGAATGACATTATATACAGGTATTTAATTTTTAAAATAGGATTATACAGGTATTTAATTTCTTGTAACAATTTTCTGTATGTCTTATCAAATTGTACTGAGCATTGAAATCAATTAATATCGAATTATCTTTGCAGTATACACTTAAATAATTAATTTTTACTTATAATTATATAATATCTTGCTTCTATTAATATCTATTATTAATTTTAACCCTTTTAACATATATATATATAGTAAACATAAATTAATTAACTAAATATTTATGATTACATCTTAGTAATTACAATACTTTAAATGAATTTTAAATAACTATATGTTCTTTCAACAAATTTATTTTAATTATTTAAATTGAATGAAATCTTATTGTTTAATTTAAATTCAAAATGTTAAGAAAACATTTTCGAGGATATGTTTTTAAACAAAAAAACAATTTCTTGAGCGTTCCATTTAAATAATAAGTTTAAAATGAAAATTGTAAATCAAATTAATAAGGTATACTTTATAATTAAGGGTTTGTTTGTTATTTATCTTATATAATAAGCGTTACATGTAATTGTAATTGTTAAACTTAATAATCATGAAATTAAATTGTATCATAATAAAATGAAGCTATTTTTTAACATTGAAATCTTGGTAGAAATTTTAATTTAGCTAATTTCACATTCATTTTTAATGTTTAATATCATTTCTAATACGAGTATAATATTTAATTGTGATAGTTACAATATACAATTACATTTAAAATTTAATTCATGCTTAAATCTAAAACTTATTTTATTTATATATTAAAATATCATATTTTATATCATCAATTTGACAGAATGGTGTGTTTTTAATAAATCATTTAATAATACTCTTGATGCCAGAAGTAACATACGTTTGCCACAATTTAATAATCGAATTACGTGTTTTTTCAATATACTTTTTTTAAAATCATCTGCAAATATAGAAATGAATTGAGATTAATATTACAGAGAATTTTTTTAAAAATACCATTTGATATTACCAGTAAACAAAACAATTATAATTTATAATTTGTGGTAATTAATTAAAAACCAATTGGTGAATTATTGTATATTCACATTAGGACTAATTTATCAACTTCACTGTAATGATATATGTTCTTGATTTTTGTATTATCTCCACGTGTGACATAGATTTTTGTTGTAGTTGTCCATCACAAATAACTGCAAGAAATGATGTACATAAAAGCTGTCTATATAAATAAACAAAAATTAAACAATATTATCACTTTGCCTTATAACTATTCTGAAAAAATCGTATATTTTGGTTATTTTTCGAATTTTATGGCCTGTTTATGTAGTAGTGTGTATTGAATGAATGGGTGGGTGTATGTATACATAATGCTATGCATTTCTGTTAAAGGGAATATCTGCATCATTTCTTGAACATTTTTGATGAAATTTTGTATAAATGTTCTCGAAATAGGATTATACAGGTATTTATTGAGAAGTTTCTTTAAAATTAATACCTGGCGCATCTTTATTAATTGTGCAACTAAATATTTTAACATAATATTACATGCGTAATGAATATTTCGAAATGTCTAAGTAGTCTAATTGTTTTGTTTTCTATTATGGTACTGATAGATGTAAATTTAATTTATGTTCCAACACTAACCTGATCAATAATTGACACAATTTGTTGGTAAACCATATCATGACCATATAATAATTCTGATCTCTGCTTGAAGTAGAATTACCATATATATTCTTCAGCTATAATATTATAAATTAAATTATTATTTATTAATAAGTTACATATTATTATAAATAATAAATTACCTCTAATCCGATACATTTACTCCTCATAATATACCATTGATTTTACAGGTTAATTTCAATAATTGCTGATCAGATACTAGAACATTTCGTCTTTAATCTGTTTAAAAGCGAAAGAAAAACCGGAATATCAGTTAAAAAGAAACTGTAAGTAAAATGATATATTTAAAACAATTATTTTAAAAGATATTGGTAATTTCCCAAATTAAAGGATTCTGAACATATTTTTCAATTTGATAATTTTGAAAATATTGGATTTCGAGCCAATAAAGAAACATTTGTGTTTTCATATTTTAACTGATTTTAATCAAAAAAAAGCAAATACAAAAATTTAATGTCAATTTTAAATAGTCATACAGAAAATTCTAATCTTAATGAAGTAAAATCAATTTAATAAAAGACAAATAGAAGGAAAAAACCAGTGAAAATGCCGCAATACGGATCGCTACCGAGAACTTCTCCTTCATTAGATGCATAAAATTATAATAATAATAATATCAAATTACCATTCTGCTATCGATGACAAACGCACTTTTAATGTAGCAGGTAGAACTTCAACAATTTTGAAAAACATAATGAATACACTATAGTCTTTCAATATAGACTTTTTTTTATGATCCATATCTACAAATTGTCTATCTAATAACTTCTACGTCTGTATCTTGGAATTTTTGTATTTTAATGCATATTAATCAGATATCATTTAATTATGACAAAAAAATTTGATTGTAAAATGCAAAAAGGAAAATATTCTCAATTTGAAACATTTTTATATTTTTAAATTATAGTATTTTTCTTACCTTATATTGTATTGTGTGATGCTTACTGAATTTATTAGATAATTACCCATTACGAACTGGATCAACTGATAATTTTGCAAAACTATAAATAGCTGTATCTACATCTTAACTGTATGTAACAAATAAACTACAGTATAGTATTCATTATTATTATCAGAAATATTTGTTTCTGTACTGGCATAATTTTTAATAGTTAATTGCTTCTTAAAAGAAGTCAATAATTCGATAACGAATGAAAATCAATTTCTTCCAAATTACGTGTATTCATTCATTATCAAAATTTTGAAACTGATTACGGTACTAATAGGCACATATTATTTTCCATTTTCTTTACCTCGAACACCAAATCTACTACTAAAATAATCATTGGCTGCAGCTGAATCCCTTATTTAACTAAAATATAAATTAAATTTTATTATTAATTCATTTAAAATGTTTTTTTTTAGAGGTTATGTTACATGAGACATCTTTTAAAAGCACAATCTTAAGATTAATTTTATTCCTTTTCAGTTGTATACCGCAAAATCATTAAGAAATTTATAATCGTCATTTGAAATGGTAATTTTTACAATTACTTATGATAAATTATTTAAAAAATATTTAAAAATTTCTTTTACATCACTTTCTTTTATACGAAAAAAATCGCTTTACTTTTACTTTTTGTTTTTTATTAATTTTATAATTGTATATGAATATAGATGGATTTTGTTTTTATTTGACGTAACGCGTACTTGGACGGAACGATAAACCTATAGTGACTGTATCGGCTCAGCATTGTTTGGGTATAGTGAAGTCAAGAAAAACTATTACAAAAGCTGTTTTAACACAAACACTAACATTTAGTGTAAAAAATGTTACAAAAATTATTTTATTAATTTGTCAACAAAATCTTAAAATGAGTAACCAGTATCGAATAAAAAGTAATGATTACTTTTTGAAAACATTCGAATCCCACCGATTACTTAGAGGTAATCGAAAATCCCATAACGAGTGACGTCAAGAATAGACGATTCATGGGCGCACACAAATCGTATAATATACTAGTTCGGTTGATTTGGCAAATATTAGATTAGCAAAGACTCAAGTCAAATGGCTGAAAAGTCAATTTTCCTTATGAAAATAATTAAGATTGTGTTTATACTATTTTACGTTTGAACTAAAAAGTAAATAAAACTAGGGAACAACACACATAACACAATCGTATAGTTACATCAAAACATCAAAACAATATGTTACAATTTGTAAGTTCAACAAAACGTACAAATGTATAGAAATGTATTGAGTATCTTTTAATGATATACAACACCTCGTGCTGAATTCACTCAAGTATAGCATGTATTCAGCAAACAGTCTGCTGTCAAAGTTGACGTTTCTTTAACCAAAAAATCAAAAATTCAATGGAAAATAAATCGCACTTGCATTGCATCATTTCTTTCGTTTTTTTATAGATGTATTTTAATTTTTTTATTTAATTTACGAAACGAAATTATAATTAATTACAATATAAGTTCGTCATTTAGTAAAAAAAAGTGAGTTTATCAATTAAATGTAAAAATTTTATAATTCAATAATGGAAGAAGAAAATGTAAAAAATAAAGAACCAGCCTCATGTTCAACTAATGATCAAAATGTAAATTCAATTAAGAATAATAATAATAATAATAATAATAATAGTGATGAAGAAATCTTTGAAGATGCAACAGATGATATTATTCAAAAAGAATTATTAGAAAAACAATCAAAACTTTCATTGAATGACTTGGATAATAATAACAATAATGGTAAGAAAATTGAAGATGATCTTGAAAAATTAAATGACGATGAAATTATTGATGAAGAATTTTTAAAAGAAAATGAAAAAACATTAAGCCCTGAAGAAATTCAAAGTAATAAAGAAAAATCAATAGAGTTAAAGAATTTAGGCAATGAACAATATAAACTAGAACAATATATAGAATCTACAATTACATATACAAATGCTTTAAAAATGTGTCCAATTCAATGTAACAATGAACGTGCAATTTTATATGGTAATCGTGCTGCGGCTTATATACAATTAAATTTTAAACAAAAAGCAATTGATGATTGCACAAAATCAATAGAATTTAATTCAAAATATATGAAAGCATTAATTAGGTAATTATAAAATTTATTTAAAAATATGTTAATATATTATTGTTAAATAATTATTGCGTACAATGTAGGTAAGAAATTTAATGTTTCGTAATTTTTGTATAACTACAAAATTTCGCAGAAGCTGGTCTGGTCTATTTCAACTATTTTGTCAATAGTGATGAACAAATTTGCCACATTATTGTAGTGATTTCTATTAATGCATGTATTAGATTTGATTATATATTATTTTACTAATACTTATCGATCTATTTTGATTTGATTATGTTTATATAGTATTGAAATTTTATTTTCAACAAATTTTTGTTTTAAAATCTTCATTTGTATTGAGATATAGATATAGAGATTATACATTTACCGGAAACAAACATCATTTTTGTATTGTAGCTGTACTAGCTGCCGATTTTGTTGTGTCATAATATGGAATGTATTGACTGATAATATTGACTATTGTTCCTTTTCGAAAGAGAATTTCAATCGTTATCCTTTAGGGATTAACTCGTAAGAGTAAATGGCAAAAATTATATATACTATATATTGGGTGAATTTTTACTTTTGTAGCTCATCGATATGCAGATATGCAGGCAACTTAAATTCTGTTATCTGAATTAAGAATAGACCCAGATAAGGCCTTATTATATGACATTTGATTTACGTTACGAAGCTATTTAAGGAGATCTTGCTAGATAAGCAAACAATACAAATATATCCATTGTTAGACCGGCAAAATGTAATTGTGCGTAATAACTGTAACTCGATTAAAGTGCATGTAATTTAATACGAAATTGACGAGTTCGATCACTGAAAACATAAAAATTTACCCTCTGTCTTAAGTACTCTAAATATATGGTGATGCATATGTCACAGTAGAATATTATTAATCATTGACACAGCAGGTACAAAATTTTCTTCCGGGGATATTATTTTTTAGCTCAAGGAGTGCTAAATAAAAACATATAATTCTGTATTGTTAATTTGTAATACTACAAACAGAAACATTTAGGTGCAATATAGCAATATGAATATTAAAATAAAAAAAACTCATAGTTGTTATACTAAAAAATTTCGGGTGTAAGAGCATATATTTGAATCCCATTACTCGATGACTTACATCAGAATATTAAAAACATTTCTATGGATGATGAATTTAAAATGTTAATCTATATTTATATATCTATAAAATTATTTATATTAGGTCATTTAATCATAATTCTTTCAGGAAATATTACAACAACAAAACTTGAAGACCAGTGACATAAATCAAAAGATGTCACATATGATGATGATGATTTTATAAAAGTGAGAATTAATTCATGCACTTACTCCAAGGAGGGTATCAGAAATGAAACCAGAATTGTTTTGTATATATGATCATTGTAGGGTCCATTGCTTATTTTCCAAATATCATATGCCTAGATTTTGCCGATTCTTCCAACAAGGAACATTTGGGACACATTGCATTTTGTGAAGGTGATAGTTGACCGTACAGTGTCCCTTAAGCAACTCAAACAACAATCTTTATATGTTTTTGGGTAACCCCAGTAATACAGCAGCTGCTCTTGCATTGGCGCAACAACTCGCAACTTTTTTGCCTGTCGTTAGTTGTTACATTGTCAAAGGCATATTAGCCCATTCATTACCCGAAATACCACTGGGAACCGGTACCCACAAGAGTACAACCTTTTTGGATAGTGATATTTCATTTAATATATCAGCACATTCGTTTAACAACCTCGATCATATTGTTGCTCCGTTGAGTGCCATCAGTACAGACTTACGGTCGGAGCATATGAAGATAAACCCTATACATAGTAATTTAGATTGAAAATTTATCATAATATCCAGTAACTGGTCATTGAAGAGTGTCTTCTTTTTTTTTTAATACACCCTTCTTTTTATTTACAGCATTTACTAAATTTATTATTTACTATCAATTCATTTTTTCTATTTTAGACGTGCTAAACTCTATGAAGAATTAGATAAATTAGATGAATGTTTAGATGATTATAAACAAATTTTAGAAATTGATTCAAATAATAAAGATGCAAGACAAGCTATAGTACGTTTGCCACCATTAATTGCCGAACGTAATGAAAAACTAAAAACCGAAATGTTAGGTAAATTAAAAGATCTTGGTAATATGATATTAAAACCATTTGGTTTATCAACAAATAATTTTCAAATGCAACAGGATCCAAATTCAGGTTCATATTCAATAAATTTTAATCAAAATGCAAAACAATAATAGTATTTTAAATATATATTTATAATATTTATAAAAATAACTATAATAATAATAATAATAATAATAAAAACATAATTAAATGTATAATGTGAAATTAATAGTTATAAATATTATTATTATTATTTATATAATTTGAAATATATTTAATTACAATATTACCAATAGACATATTTCAAATTTATCAATACACACACATTCAATCAAATTCTTTACTTTATATACAATCTAAAAATTATCTTAAATATACTGATAATAATAATAATAATAATAATAATAATAATAATAATAATAATAATAATAATAATAGTCATTATTTAAATAAACATAGTTTTTGTGATGTGGTCAAAGTTCATAATGATGCATTTTAAAATTTACATTTTAAAAAAAAATCAAGTATAGAATAAATACAAAATTTTGAATATTTATATTTTAGTATAAGTTTATAAGTTCTTAGTTAATCATTGAGCATACATATTTAGAAAGTTATTTATTATTAAGCGTATAAAACACATATTTGCCTTATCTAAAATTACTATTAAAATGGAAGCATTTTTAAATATTAAATATAAATTGCATAAAAGTGAAAATTTTGATTCGTATCAAAAGCAATTGGGTGAGTTTAAGTTTTTTTTTTTTCAAGTTGTAGTAGTAAATATTTATGTGAGGCAATTAATTTGCCATTAATAATGCATAAAAATCGCATTTAATTGGATTTATTTGAAAAATCAACATATTATATGAATATAGTTCTATAAAAACTGTAACAGAAGTGTCTTTTATCATTATACTTTTTTCTTTGTAACAAATTTGTTAAGTTCTTATTTTACACATTAATCAGACAGACGGTTTTATAATTACACGGTATAGTTACGAACTTAATAATTAATAATCTTACTCGAATGCCGTTGTTGATTCATAAATTGTTGATTGTTTATGGTTGAATTTTGGCATTTTTTTTTAGTTATTATTTTAATCAACAATCAATTTATCCATAATTACAAATATTAATTTTTTTAATTGTGTGTTGCACACAATTATTGAGAGGGGTGACTGTGTAAAATAAATATTTAGTAATAATAAATGGTATATTTTGATATAATACATGGGCATTGTATGTATGTATACACAGTGATTGTACAATATAGTATACATAACAATGCATAACAATAATATTACTATTAACGATAATCACAATAATGTCTTATCAAATGACAATTTCCTGTTGTTTACATAGGCGCGAGGGTTTCTTTTAACATATTTAACAATAACTAATATTGATATATAGCAAATTTATCATTTTTAAAAGAAAAATATTTTAAATGATTTAAATATAGAATTTATACACAAGAATGTAATTTAACATTTTGTTTACTATATGTTTCAGTATTATTATTAATTTATTTATCGCTATTTTCAAAAAAAAAAACCTTTCAATACTATTTCTTTTTATTATAAATTTTAGATAATTTCATTTTAAATACTTATATCGTACCCAGTTTCGAATTTATGGTTGTATATAGACTATAAAGTAGTATATAGTTTGTGATTACATTGTTTCGGTGGGTCATTTATTTATTTGATATATTTATGTTTTGGTGATATATGCTGTAATTGATAGTGTAACAGTGACAAAATGTTTGTTTGAATGATAATGACGTACTGGTGGGAAGATAAGGCTTTTAAAAGAAAGTAGCAAAATTATAGAAATGAAAAAAAAAAATTAAAAAATGAGTAAAAAGTAAAAAGAATAAAAAAGTTGAAGGCATTAAAAGTCAGGCAGTGGACGAGTTCAGAAGAAAATTACGAACACTACGAGTTATCACAATAATATCAAATACGGGTACATAAAATAATTAACAGTAAATACATTAAAATTTACAATAAATTATAATTTATTAAAAAATAATAATTCAGTTGCACATCACATTTAACAATTAAACAATTATAATAAAATAATAAAAGATGCCTGATTTGCGCAATGTTTCTGTTTCCATATATAATACGAAACAAATTATTATGGTTGATTTCGGGGAATTTGAATGCTTACAAAATTTTCTGAATGTTATTGCTCGCAGATTTTATAGCAAATTAATTTTTTCGTATGTAACACGCAATACCTTATGAAATATATTGGCTTGATTTAGATAACGATAAAATCACTATTGAAAATGATACGGATTTCGACTCATATTTGAAATTGCGTATCAAAAAAAAAATTATGTATTTCAGCAGAAGATCCAAGAAATATGTCATACTAACTAACTATATAATACTATAAAGCAAAATGTGCTCGACCAAATGGTTATGGTAAAAGTATAATAATTTACAATGAAATAAAAATTGTTGTTTTATCAAGATTATAAATTGTTTTTATTTTTTTAATACGATTCACTTATTGATAATATTAAAAAAAAACAAACAAAATTAAATAATTTATTGTTTATAGTGTAACCAGATCGTTTGAGCAAGTGGGAACAATATTTCACATAATCTAGTTGCGACCGTATGTAGGGGTAACAAAATGTTGGTTGGAATGATAATGACGTACTGGTGGAGGAGATAAGGCATTTAAAATGAAAGTAGATAAATGATAAAAATTAAAAAAAAACCAGACAGAGAGCGGATGACTTCAGAAGAAAATTACGAACACGACGAATTATCAATAAATAAATAATATATAAAAAATTATAATAAAATAATCTTGTATACGACCTAAAATATATTACTACGTTACGACATACATTATAATATGGTGATAGCAATTACCCATAGAAAAAATTTACAATGGAAATAGGTCATACGCATAATTATATGTTCATCTTCCCCGAGTATTACCTATTATTCGGGTAATTATTTCCCGATGGAAATAACGTAATATAGGCGATATAAAATATGTTTATAAATATTGTTTATATTCTGTACGTGTGTGTGTGTGTGTGGCAGTATAATAAAGCCATATACAAACAATTGTTAATAGAAAATAATTATAATAACTTTCTTATTTCAATCTGAATTTGAAAATTACAATTTTTATGTTGTTTTACACTTTATTGATGTATTGTTTTGTATTAATTACTTATAGCTATTTGCTTTGTTTTTATATATTTTATTTATTTATTAATAGTACACCTAATTCTGTTTTTGCACGAATTTGATTTTACACGAAATCAAATACTCTTTTAACATGAATCATATTTATTTAACACGAGTGTTCCAATTTCGACCATGTATTTTTATTGTGAATAAAATCCATAACAAAATATAAAATAATATGGTCTGGAACTTGGCCAATAAATTAATTAATCATTCTGTTAAACATGACCCTAACGAAGAACGCGCTAAGAAGTTTCAACGGTTGAACATTTTCATTACAAATTATTACACATGAATTTTGTTGAAATAAAATAAAAAGCATAAAAATAGTCATTTACTTTAATTGATTTTAATATCCGGAACCAATCTTTCTTTCCGTTCCATAAAATACAATGGCTTTTTTTGTACACGAATTTATCAGGAACATTTCTATGATGTAAAAACAGAATTAAGTGTATATCAATAATTGATATTATACCAGAAATGCTTGACCTTGAACCGGCCCGGTCGCACAATCATTTTCACTTTTATTTTATTTTATCAATTTTTGAAATTATACGATACATTATAAAAAAATAAATAATGATTTAACATCAATTCGTTTTTTTTTTCTATTTATTCGAATTTAGTTAAAATTTTTCTTATCATTTAAAAAAAAAAAACAGTTGATATCATTTAGAAATACAAAAAAAAAAATAAAAATATTATATAATTTTAATAGACCTAAAAGGCAAATATGTTTTTAATTTTTAATTGATGATGTGCATGATATAATCATAGTTCATTTTCATTTTTCTATTATAAATATTAATCTTTATTAACTATAGCCGTATTATTTTAATGTGCTAATCACGCCCATATAAAAAATAATAGAATTATGAAAACATATAACTTTCGTTAATTGCAGTACAATTGGTGAAATACTCCCTTGTTTGGTTAATTTACCAACTTGTCTGTAATGAATGTTTTAGTAGATTTCATTTGCTCCACTTGGAGTAATATGACTTGCTATATGTATAATATATGTACAAATAAACTTAACTAAAAATATGTACACATTGCAATCCGATGTATAACATTATATAATTATTACATTATCATTTGATTACATAACCGTAGCGAACAAGTGACAATTTATTTAATTTTACATAGTGTGTCACTGGAAGAGAAGATATTAATACAATAGATTATATAATGCTATATGTTGTGCGAATTTCATTAATTTGTTCGTTTATGAACATTAACAATATGCAGTCTATATTTATATACAAATAACATTATTGGACTATAATAATCATTCGTGTAAAAATCAATGGAATTAATGAATATGGTTTTAATGATATATATATAGAACATTACATATAGAAGTTATCACAAACTTGATACTATATATATATATAAAGGATATACTGCATCCATATACATTCTTTGAGTTTTATGCGTTATTATAGTTGCCCACTATATATTGTAATTAATTGGATTACATCAATTGTGGTCGTATATAATCTTATTTTAATTGTAATTTCAATTTTAATAATACAGTAAACTTGAACTAACTAACATTGTAGTAGTATAGTTTCTTATTTTCATATCTAATTATATTTACTTTATTCTATATGAGAGACTTGAATTGATTTCAATCGCATAGAATTGAAAATTTAAAAATCTAATGGTATAAAAATCATTATTTTGATTTCTATTATTTGCTTGCGTTCCCCCATTGTGCGGCAGCAGAACTATTTTCTATACACATTAATATAATAAAATTTATCTGATATCATTATATATTGTAAATTCGAATCTAATATTAATTTATAATAATTATCGATAAAATACGCATACAAATGTAATATTTGTGTTGTATAATGTATAGTAAAGTACAACGAATCTTATCTTTCGTTGAAAATATAATGTGTATAATCTTCAATAGTTTAACTTTTCCTATATCGAAAATTTAACAAAAAAACACATAAATTTCATAAATTCTTAAAAAATATTTTATATTTTATATTTTCTCTATATCTATTTTGCATTATTTATAAATTTATTTTTAAGTAAGTTAAAACAAAACGAATCAACAAAACACTAAATCCATTACAAACATAAAAAACACATGAATTGAAATAATATTTGATAAAAAATAATTAACTTAAAAATCGAAAACATAAAAATATAAAGTAATTTTTGTAGTTGTTGTTGTTATGATTCATAAAATGGAATGCATTCATTATTCATAACATTGAGACCTGATTTATTATTTTAATGAATGTATTATTATTATTAGATTTGATATGCTCTAAAAGTGTTGACAAAGTTATTTGTTATTGGAACAATACAGAATACATGTAAATTAAATCACTAAGAAATGAAGTAATATTTAGTATATAGTGACGCTATTTAGTAATAAGTTCGATATAATTTTAAACAATTTATTCCAATTTCAATATTTCCAGGATATCGAAACACATACACTATGCTTGACGCGTTTCTTTCTATGATTCCAGCATCGAACAAACAAATATGGTAATTCAGTTTAAGTAATTTATATTCAGTATATTATTATATCATAATTGGTGAACTCAAAATCGTAATTCTATATATTTATAAGGAATATTTTAATATATTGTAGTATAGTAAAATTAGTAGGGTAGAGGTACTATACCCGTATAACCACAGTCTCCATCCCCGATATAATTATGTGATATTTTACGTATATGGGGCTGGATAGTGGGGCTGTGTACTACGGTTGAGTACTGCGGTGTCACTACCCTACATGGAATTTATTTATGAATTTTATACTAAAATTTAATTTCACATATAATTATTGGAATTGTTGTTGTTGCGATTATATATACATATACATTATACACAAGCAATTTATATAATAGATCAAATCCCATAATATATGCAGTGCGGATCAAAAGATTTCCGTTTACTAACATTGAAAAGCATATAGTCTTTAGAAATATAAATTAAATTTGAATTTCACATTTACATCAATATATATAATTATTGTTATAGTGATGTTTCAAAGTACATATGGCGACAAACAAGCTGAGTTGAGTTAATATTCTGATGCATATATAAAATTGAGATTTTTTTATTAATTTATACT
The DNA here is from genome assembly GCA_910594885.2 of Bibio marci. Taxonomy (NCBI): domain Eukaryota; kingdom Metazoa; phylum Arthropoda; class Insecta; order Diptera; family Bibionidae; genus Bibio; species Bibio marci. The sequence continues at coordinate 24,955,066 of OU343116.1, read as the reverse complement.
TCAAATCCCATAATATCCGTATCACACCTAAATCATACAAAATGATTTTTTATTGTTATATTATTGTACGTTCAGATGGACAGAATATAATCAAGCAATGGGTAATGGTAAATTATACATGGGAGCATATAAAAATTCACCAATTGGTCAAATATTATTATAGATGTTTAATTCCATATATGATTTTAATATTATATGACTGATAAGAGCCCGCATAATATTTATATGTGCATGACATATTGTTATAAGCATTAAGTAACGTCCAACACACTATGTAAATATGTGTATATTAAAACGAATAAATGATAAAAATATGTGGCAACAAATTTCACATGTAAATTTCGTAAATTGAAGTTTTTCGTACTTACCGATCGATTAACATGAACGGTATTATTCATGCTACCCTATTGATAATAAATTTAATGTTATAATAAATATTTATCTTATTATTTAATATTGATCAGTTCTTGTGTGCGAATCCACGCAAAAGACATTGTTTGTTTATTCAAAAAATGAAATTTTATCACTTTTTAACAATATATTTGACTTGATCCTATTTTACATTGTTACCATATATGTTTGGTAACACCCACAGTAACAATGCCAGTATTTATAATAGCATTGAGCTATATAGTAATAACAAAAACAATGAACTAACATGTTCTTATAAAGCCTGCAACTCAAGTCCACAACATAATGGCGACAAATGAGGGTCAAGAAGAAAGATTCACACATTATATGTACAAACAATTATATAAAATAGATAAAATATCGAATTTATTTAAATGTGTGACATTTGTAATACACGGATTAATTTCTTGTGATTTACCATAAGTTAATCCAAACAGTGATGGGATATATGCGGGGTGGCATACAATATAAATTAATATTCATTTTAGATTAGCATATAATATTTTAGATTTAATTAATCTTCTATAATTTATAGAATTGAAAAAAATAGGATTAACTATTTTAATTTTATATTTTTCTGCGTGTATATGTTGGACGTACATATATGCAATTTTATGGTAAATCATTATGTTGAAATAAATGTGAATATACAGTAAATCATCCACCGATTCAATGCTGTAACACTACTATCAATGTTCGAGGTTCTCTTTAGACCAGACTTGTTTCTTTTTTATATATTAATACGAGTGATGCATATCAACTTATCAATGCTTCGAGGTATAATAATATGTGGTGTCACATACTTATATGTTTAAACAATTGTATGCCAAAGAATAAATGTATGGGATTTTAAGAAGCCACACATTCACTTATAATAAAAAAAGTTTTACTGTATTTCATGTTTTTGTTACTTTTAAGTAAAATACCGAAATGGTTTTTGGCTACTATTTTTTTTTTTTATTTTTAATTTATTGTATAGATTCGGTTATATTCTTATCACTTGTCTTTATGTAAAATAATAATACTAACTAATTTTTTTGTTTTATTGGTATCCGATATCAGTTTTAGTTATCAAATGTATACACAACAGTATTTTATATATATATATATATATTTAATCTGTGATAACGTAAAAGAGAGACTTAAAGTCTTAAAAATTGTTTATCAATAATTATAAATACAAAATATGATAAAATAATTAAAAAAAATTAAATGAAAATATAATAAAGATGAACTTTGGTAATGCGATTTATACAGATATTTCTAATTAAATATAATCACGTAATGTATGATATCGTTGGTGTGTATATTATACGAGTATATTATATAATAAGCATATAATTAGTATATATTTTTATCGATATTAAATAATTACAAACGTAATGATTGGATGTGACGATCTACATAATACTATATAGTTTTCATTTCATGCATTTTGAAGTGTGAGTTTGATAATTATAATTTTTCTATATGATCTCGGATAAGTTGTTAAAACCAAACCGATTCATTATTATTATTATTATTATTTATTTTATTTATAAACATATGCTTAAGATTGTATAAAAGGACACCAGATCTTTGGGCCATTTTGTCTATTGCACTGTTGCCCCGTTATTAACATCCATCCATATGAGTGTGGTTCTATATGAAATGAATTCTTTTCGTTGAAGTACAGTAGTAGACTATTTGTTTTTCCCCATTTCAACTGAAGGCACAATTTAACGAAATATGATCACTCTGCCATTTCACCATTACAATTTTCTCTATAAAATACTTGATGCCAGTGTGATGGCGGAGGCGCCAATATCACATCATACCTCCAGCAACAGCACAACCCGTTTATCTGTTTTTTTTTTTCATTATATATACAAATTTCAATATAATATAGAACTTCTTATCCTTATCATCAAAAAACTAACCTGAAGACTGAAGTGCTTTTTGACATCATCATCATATTATTGCATTTTTTACCATTCAAGAAATTTTGCAAACTTCGAAATAAATGGTAATCTGATGGTGCAAGGTCTGGACTATATGGTGGATGTGGTAATACTTCCTAATCAAGCTCCAATAATTTTTGACGACTGACCAAAGATGTGTGTGTGGCCTTGCGTTGTCACAACACCTTATGTTTGCGTTGGTTTATCTTTTTTGTTCCATGATCTTTTTCGATTAACATTGTTGTATACGATCCATTTTTCATCGCCAGTTATCAATCGTTTCAAAAATGGATCATTTTCCTTTCGTTTCATAAGCATATCGGTAATGGCAATGCGAATAAGTGAATTTCTTTAATGTCATTAGAAATCCATATATCGAATTTTTTTCGTATCCAATTTTATTTAAACGCTTTTCAATTTATGTATTGAGCCAGAAATGATATTTGGATTGGCAAAATGGCAAACTGGTAATCAATTGTTGCTATTGTGTATGTAAAATTATGCGCATATAAATTTAAATGCGTGTTGTGTTTTACATGCAGTCTTGCCAACTTCTTTGTCGCACCATTAAAATCCATATATCTACCATCTCTAGTCGAATAGAAGTTGTATATTTTAATTCAAATACTTTCATCTAGCTAATAAATGATTTTGCCTGACGTTAAATCGACCAAGAATTTGTATATAGTTTCAAAAATGAATGAAAAATTTACGTTGTTAATCAAAAAGTCAATGAAAAGTCAATCAATAAATTGCTGAGATGTAAGATATGTAAAAATATTATAAGGATATTATATGTTTACTAAAATATGTCAACATTTTAATACTAAATAATAAACAAAGTAGAATTTAAAAAAAAAAATAAAAAAACTATTCTAAATACAAATTTGAGTGATTTGCTAAAATTATTGAAAATGCCAAATGGATGGCAATGCTGTGTATTAAAGTTTTTTTTTTTCGTTTTTCTGAACGAAAGGGTATAAATAGCAGTGTTTATTTCATTTTTCGTTGCATTTCCATAAGTGAAGTAAAAGCGTGTGGTTGTTTGTAATTTCAGTGAATAAATAAAAAAAAGTGTGGTTTATTTTTTTTTAAGAATTTTATAAAATTCAGAGAAAAATCAATTAAAAATGTCTTGGGAAGGAAAAAAATATAAAATGGAAAAATCAGAGAATTTTGATGAATACATGAAAGCTCTTGGTAAATATAAAAATTAAATCTTTTTGTTCTGCAATCAAAATCAATTGTTATAGGATTTTTTTATTACGCATAATTCTGCAAATTAAAATAAATTATGAATTTGGATATACATTTTTTTTTTTTATAATTGAATGAAATCATGTGATATTTAATTATTGTGTTTTCTATTATTGAATAATTTAATTATTTCATTATCATTAATTTAATTTAATATTGTTTATCACATTAAATTTGTTAAATTTATATTAAAATAAGTTTATAATATTTTGGTGTAATTTTCTATGGTTATAGTAATACAGCGCGAAAAACATCCGATTTGTATGCATGTGTGTGTTATATTGGATTTGTTGGATTTATAAAGAGATTTTATATATATACGACACCGGCCGGTGTAAAGTCAGGGCTATGGTGTTGGTGGCCTCTGTTATATATGAGCTAATGGACCGGTTTTTTTTTTTTTCATTTTGTTTGATATGTGTGTTTGTGTCTGTGCTCTGTTTTTTTAGAACAGTATTTTTATCATATATTTATTTTTATATGAGGAGAAGTATAAATTAAGAAATGTAGTACAACAATACAATAATGTACAAATGGTTGTTCTTTAAAAATAAAAAAGAAGCAAATTGCTGTTGAAATATTGAAAAGAATGTAAAAATAAAACACATCCACATTGTCTTAGCCATATTTATTAAAAAATTTCGCAGCCCATCCATACAAATAATGAACAACTATATATTACAAATAAATTGAACTCAATTGACTGTGTGTGTGTGTGTGTACGTTGGAGTTGAAACAAAATTCGATATAATAATTATTTATTATTTTTATTTTTTCTAAATTTAAATATTAAATTACATTAAATTACATTATTAATTAACTAATTTATTAGTGTAAAATGGAATTAATATGAATAGAGATGGACAGGTCTTTGAAGTGTTTTTTTTTTTTTTTTGTAATATAATGAATTAATTGATTATTTTTTATAATAACCATAAATTATAAATTACTTTTAATTTGTTTTAATTGAAATTTAACCGTATCTGGGCTGTGATAGTCTCCAACTTTAATACTTTTAATTTATAAAGATATATGTATTGAAATTCGAGCATCGCATGGCTATAATTATATATTAACATAGTAATAAAGGCGGTTTATTAATTTTATTATGTGTGTTTTAAAATAATTATAGATTTTAAGTATAATTACATTATATATTTGTTGCGATATCCAGAATATAAAAATATTAAACGAATGAATGTACGTATAATGTTTAGAAAGTTCACCTACACGCTATCATCAAGTCATATTTTGCTGTCAAATGGAGCTAAAATGGCGCATCTGCATTTACCAAACATATTTATTGCAGTCAAGTTTTAAAATCATTTCGTATTTATTTACCAATTGGTTTGCCATTATTATATGAACAACAATATATATAGAATGTGATTCCTTAATTGTTGCCTTTGTTAAATCTTGGAGTAGTATCTAATAACATAATATTTTTTATTTCTAGCCTGCAAAAACATGATAACACAGAAAAGTGTTTAAATTAAAATTTTGATATTGCAATATATAGAACTAAATTCAACTGACCATTATTTATAATTTTATATGATTAATTTAATAGTTGTATCAATCGGTATTCAACAAAAACACACACGTCTATCCAAATTCTGTTCTTCTGGCAACCACAACATACAAATCAATTTGGATAGTCCGACCAAACAAAACAATGTTTAAATTTAATTAACTGAAAACTTAAAAATCAATAATATTCGTCAAAAATATTGTAAGGAATTGGACTGTTCATCTCTGTGTGAATATTTCTAATAAATTAATATGTTTTATGTATTATAGTTTAAAATTATAAATTTTTATTAACTATCTGTTGGTCGGCAAATTTTTATTCGACCATACACCTTGCGTCTTATATGCAAATGATATAATTAACCAACTAATGCTGAAGAAAATCAAAGTAGCTTTGCACCAAAATAAATTTTTAACTATAATAATTTCATAAAAAAAAAGAATTGTGTTTGAATTATATAATCGAAATTCATATGATTTATGGATTTTTTTTATTTAAAATCAACTTTTTTTTTTTTTTTTCTAAGCGTACGCATTCATCATTCTCAAAACGGTTTCATTAAAATAATATATTTATTACACAACGGGCACATATTATATCGAAAATAGATTATTATCATAAACAAAGTATTAAAAAATTGCATATGTTTTTTTTTTTTTATAAAATAAAAAGCAATAAAAGTAAAAAAATTAAATAAAACATTATGTGTGCTCTGTAGTTGCTGTTGTTGTGTTGTCTGAGCGAGGATGAGAATGACTAACCAATTTCATAACTAATTTTTTTAAATGAAAATGACATAGCAAAATGTATTTTATTTTATCCAAAATTGTATATATATATAGAATTAATGACATGATATCGCGTTGTTTCAATCTGTTAAACAATTGAATTCTTTCTATTATCATTTTTTATTGTTTAATATATAATTTTATATTATTATATTTTTGTTGCAGATGAATATAAAATTTTGGTACCCACATTTTGTTCATGTGTTGCTATAATAATGATTATAATTGTGTATTTTAGAGAGACAATAATCTGACAATGTTTATACTTTATACATTATTTAAATAAAATATAATATGTATTTTACTAATCGTTTCACTTCAGTACACACATTTCACAAATAGGACGACCATGATGAGTGTTCAGCAAAATAATATCTAATGGTTGATATGAGAACAAAATTAAAGGTGCAAGATGATTATCCCGCAGGTAGAATCTAACTTATCGGTATATTCATTTCATGTCATATATATTTCCCATTTACAAAATAAATAATTACTGATCGATACACACAATAAGTAGCGATTCTTCAATTAATTTAACTGTGATTATATAAACATAAGTGGCATCTTCTCTCTAGTCGTTATCATACACTATGTGTGGATACTTATATGATACTTCTCACTTTACACTTTGTACTTAACACATACTATTTTTATGTGTATGTTATATAATTATTGTTCATAAATTTTAATTTAACTCATTGAGATAAAACCAATTTTTTGCTTTTCATTTATTGCACCATTTTTATAGTTAATCTATTTAATACTTAATATAATCGACCAGTAATAAAAATAATAATTATAATATTGATAAGTGGTTTTAGATTCTTTAATTTTATGTGTAAAGTAATATTATTACTTGTTTTATTAATTACGATCATGGACATTCGCATTAGCAATCATCGCCATAAGTTTTCATATGATATTAATAATCACTATATAGCCATAACTAATTATCGGAATTTCATTAAAATATTGAAAAATGTTCATGAATTTTGTATCTTTTTAAATAAATTTCTAGACGCTCATCATCACCATCACTAGTAATTGTATTTCCATTGATTTTGGTTATTTTTTTGGGACAAAGGGTGTATGTGTAGTATGAAAAGTTTACATTCGTCTCCAGTGAATGCGCCTTATTAATTCAATTTAAATATTTATATATTTTTGCATTCATTAATTATAAATTAAATTGCATATCTGAATTAATATTATTTCAAATAAAAATACATAAAATGTTTTTTTAATTCATTCACATAAATTTGCATTATAAAAAAAAATGCATGTGTCTTCTGTCTGTTTTAAAAAAAATTAAATATAAATATATAATAAGTGAATGTGAATGAATACATTTAAATAAATAAATATTAAATATTTATATTAATATATGTAAAAAAAATATAGTAATCAAACTCTTTTGTATATAAATAAAATATGGTATTAAAAAAATCGATAAATACTTATATTAAATTACTGATATCAATATATTAATATTGTACATATATTTGTCAATAATAATAAAGTGTTACTGTCATGTTACTGTACGTAAATTTTATCACTTCAATTATATATTTGCTAAAAAATAAAAATAAAAAACAGTTTTCACAAGTGTTTTAATTTTTTTGTACTATAATAATATGAAAATTATATGTTTACGTTATTGATTTATTTATATATGTTTATTTTAATTTATAGAAGACGCACTATAAGACGCTAATTATATATATATATATTCCTATAATATATAACAAATAAATACATAACTATTTTAAAATTCTACTAAAATATTTGATTACTTTTAAAAATAGCTTTTTTTAGCGTCTTATAACTTTTTATATTAGCTATCGATATTGATAAAATGATATAACATTTAAATGTTTCCTAAATATTTGGTGATCGTCTTGTTTATGAAATCATTAATAACTATTCAGGAAATAAGTGTATACAATCAATTTTATATATGTGCGTCATTATGATTGATGGCCACTTTCTATTATTCTGAAAAGAAATCCTTTTCTCTTCTGTAGAATTTTTGGTAAAAACTAATGCAAGTTGTTTAGACCTAAGAGTTTTTACAGATAATAGAATAAACAAATAAAATAGCCTAGCTGAATTGCTATAGAAACGTTACCCGTATCACGCTAACGTATAACATTCGTCTGTTGGACAAACTACCATTTAATTTGTCTTAATTTTGTCAAATGTAAGTATTCACTTGGTGTTCAATATATGGCGCAGTGCTTTTATAGCACATATCATTCAATATCCGGTGATGAGAATACAATACACCCGGTATGGGCATAAAAAATATTGGGAATGACTTGGCGTGTGTGTAAGTAATCAACTCGTATATAGTCACTCGAAAAGGAATAGGGAGTGGAAAATGTGGATCAATACACTGTAGTCTAAGTGTACGGAAAATCATTCCCCCTTTTAAAAATGATGTTTATTTATAAATCACTAATTTTAATTTCACTGACATCGCATCAATTCATATATAGAACACACAATACCCTCCTTTCAGTTAAACTAGTTGTTAAAAAGTATTGTAGTGTCAGTAATGCTTTCTCATTGTAAATATAATTTTATTATAAATATAATGTAAAATATTATATGCCGCTGCGTGACGCTAAAAAAGTTTAATCAAATAATTGAATTGTCGTGTGTATATTATTCACAATTATTACACCTAAATGACTGCTGTATTTATTGAGAATTGTATTATTATACAATGAACCAATTTAATGGTATTATTATTGAATAATATTGATAACTGAACTTGATCTTTTTCTGTCTACATATCGATGGTAAACGTATTTTTAAAATATTTTATTTATCGTAAATTACATGAACTTATTGATTATTATTATTATTATTATGTATCAATAAAATCATTGCGTTTGTTTCCAACCACATTTTAGCTTTATATATTATTATAATTTCTTTGTTTTTCACTGAGATTACTTATTGTATAAGTAATCCATTGTCACAGGACAATGACCATCGTATATGGATCCTTTGAATATTTTATTACTATATATATTTTGGAATTCTTACAGTGAATTTTTATTACACAATAATACAAAAAGTTTTGGTAGCTGTTTATAAAATAAGATTTTACAATAATGATACTTATAATTTGAAAATGATAATGATCATTTCGAATAAATATTATAAATAATTTTATTAAATTTTATATTAATATTTCTGATATTTCTTTTACATATAGATTACGTCATTATCATCGGCGGGTATATAGTGTTTATATTTTATATATATTTATATATGCTTAACGATTGTATACGTGAAATATCGGACTTAACATTTGTTCATTTATATATGTGATCAAAATCACAGATTAACAATGTTTTTTTGCCCACGCAAATTGAAATTAAGGAAACATATTGTTGTACATCCTCTATATAAATATGTACATTTTTCATATATGCTGCACATATAAATTGATATACGCACAGTAATACTGTAATAGAATCCCAAAGGGACTACTGTCTTCTGAATATAGAGATGCCATTATATGCGGATAAATATTTGTATATATGGAAGATAAATATAAATACACTGAAATAGAAATATATTTTTGTATTTTACACAATTGTTTGAACAATTGAATATATAAAAATCGCAATAAATATTACATGTAATTTAATACAAATTATCATTTGAAAAGGATTTTTACTTTGATAATAGTGCCAGTCAACTACGCAGAGACATTGCACTGTATATATACAGGGTGTCCCAATTATCGACGGCAATACGAAAACGCTATATTCTCTGAGTCATTTTGCGTCGAAAATATCATATAACATTTTGGCCGATTCGACTTCCGTACGAAGTTACACGCAAATAACCAAATTTTCAATCAGACCATGTTTTGCACTCTACTGGGATCAATATCTCAATAACTAATTAACCGATTTTAAATTTTTGATACACTATTAGCATTAGCATACCGAGATCTTTAATTTGACGTTAAGATAAGGCAATTCGGGCATGTGGTTATCGAGATACTTACAGGAATGTTGACAATTAGCTGAACGCCATTTTTCTTTTTGAAAGTTTGTTCAAGCATAAGTCGAAAAATCATGATGAAAAATTTTTTTCGGTATAAGTTTAAAAACTTGCCACATTCATAAGCTTTCGTTTAAGCTATAACATTACGATAGGTCTCAACTGGTTCCAAAGATATACACAAATAACTACAACGATGTCGGCATAAAATTGATTTTCGCTATGGAAAAATGTTATCTTTTGTTGGTATAATCCAGAGCCAACAATACGGACGTGGCACATAATTGATTCCACACACTCCTATGCATTCACACAAACCTTCACACACACAAATACGATCTCACACACAAAGGCCTACACACATAAACCCACAAAAGCACACGCACGCATATCACCACTGTTTTAAACAAACAAAGCCTAAAGTAATTGTTGAAAATGTGCTCGTTCAGCTCGAATACATAGACAACAATGCTTTTCAATAGACCGAACCAATCTAAGTGTTTGCTGTGACTTGTGGCGAAATTCTTGGATGCAGTCTTCAGTACGTTGAATCAACTCTTCACGTGAATTAATCACAGTTGCATAGACTTTTTCTTCAAGGCAACCCCATAAATCGAAATCCAACGGGTTTTAGTCTGAAGAACGTGGCGACCAGCTTATGGGCCCACCTCTGACAATTCATCTTTGAACGAGTGCAGATGTGGTTTCAACATGATGGTGGCCCAGCGCGCTATGGAGGGAATGTTAGATGCTTTCTGGACGAAAACTTTTATCAAAGATGGATTGGCAGAGGTGGGCCCATAAGATGGTCGCCAAGTTCTCCAGACTTAAATCCATTGGATTTCTATTTATGGAGTTGCCTTAAAGAAAAAGTCTATGCAACTGTGATTAATTCACTTGAAGAGTTAATTCAGCTTATTGAAGACTGTATCCAAGACTTTCGCCACAAGCAATAGCAAACACTTAGATTTGTTCGGTCTATTGAAAAGCATTGTTGTCTATGCATTCGCGAGCTGCAGGAGCATATCTTCAGCAATTACTTTAGGCTTTGTTTTTTTAAAACTGTGGTGATATGCGTGCGTGTGCTTTTGTGGGTTTATGTGTGTGGGCCTTTGTGTGTGAGAAGGTTTGTGTGAATGTATAGGATGTGTGTGGAATCAGTTATTTGTCACGTCTATATTATTGTTACTGGGTAAAACAAAAAAAAGATAAAATTTTTCCATAGCGAAAATCAATTTTATGCCTACATCGTTGTTGTTATTTGTGAATATCTTTGGAACCAGTAGAGACCTATCGTAATGCTATACCTTAAATGAAAGCTTATGAATGTGGCAAGTTTTTAAACTTATACCGAAAAAAATTTTTCATCATGATTTTTCGACTTATGCTTGAACAAACTTTCAAAAAGAAAAATGGCGTTCAGCTAATTGTCAACATTCCTGTAAGTATCTGGATAACCACATTTCCGAATTGCCTTATCTTAACGTCAAATTAAAGATCTTGGTATGCTAATGCTAATAGTGTATCAAAACTTTAAAATCGGTTAATTAGTTATTGAGATATTGATCCCAGTAGAGTGCAAAACATGGTCTGATTGAAAATTTGGTTATTTGCGTTTAACTTCGTACCGAAGTCGAATCGGCCAAAATGTTATATGATATTTTCGATGCTAAATGACCCAGAGAACCTAGTGTTTTCGTATTGCCGTCGATAATTGGGACACCCTGTATATATATATATACGTCCCACTTGCGGATGGTATAATAATATCATATTCATATAATATATGAATCTTGATGATGATAATAAATAAGGTTACCTCATTGTAGTACCACCACAGTACTTATACCATATATTATTTATATTGATAATAATGTTCGTGTGGTTTATATATATTAAAACTATTGTATTTATTTACAATATATAGTATACTTAAAAAATTAAATTGAGAAAAAGAATGTTATTAAATTAATCATGTCCGTCGTTAACGAGCTACAAAATTAGTATATATAAATAATATATGAAAAGAACGGATGATGACATATATTTCATTTCTTTTTTTTTATTATTAAATGGAGGATAATGTGGTCACAGAGTTCGAATTGAATTATTTTATATTTAATAAATTATATATATATATTTTTTAATATACAATGAATGATAGTGCTATTCAATAATATAATTAATAAAAATTTATTATTATAGTCTCTCTATAAAATGCGTTTGTATGCAGATGCACATACTATTTTTGGAAGTATATGTGTGAATATGAATAAATAAATAAATGAATGATAATATATATTTGTATAATCATGGGCTGTTGAAATAAGAAAACGTATAAAATTATATTACATGTGGTTTTATTTCTTTCTTATATAGATATGAAATATTATCGATGACTGACTACTGTGCGATTCACTAAATAATATTTCAAGAATTTATAATGGAAGAAAAAAAAAAATATGAATATAAAATGCGGTTTCATTAATTTTTTTTTTATCATAATGTAAATTATTTATACAATGAATATTATATATTGGGGCCTATGGGAATCAACGTCGTCGCGGAGATTCATTTCTTTTTTTTTTTATTTTTACATATTATTTAATAAATTAATTATAATTGATATAAATTGATATTTTTCAGTTCAATTATAATACTACGCACACAAAACATAACATTTTTATGGCTTTTTATATTATAAAATATTCCATGTACATAATATATTTCGTTTGCAATCCTTTCACAATATTATTCATATTTAATTATTATTTTGTGTGCGGTTTATTTTTTTAAAAAAAAAACAAAAACATATAAAACAAAACGCGATTGTACGTAATCTATATTATGTGAAAAATAAAATAATAAATTATTATTTTTAATAGAATCGTTATTCGATAATTATTTTTACCACCATTATTAATTTTGTATTTTCTATAAATTGTTATAATATTGAAAAATTTATGTGAAACATACAATATTATATCGAGGGTAGCGAACAAAAAACGTGATGAGTTTTATATTTTATTATAAAAAAAAAAAAACACTAAAATAAAAATACAATAAAATAAAATAAAAACATTATTAATTTCAATGTAATGAAATATAATCTTTTGCAAAAATAATAATGAAAAAAAAACCCATAAAACCTGTTTTTACACACATTTATTCTTTGTTAACACTTACATTTTACCATTTTAAGGAAATTCTTATTGTTTTTTTTTTTATATATTAAATACAATATAATTACGAGCAAATTCTATGTGGCTACATACTACAAAAATTTTAAAACGAAATTTAAAGGTTATTGACATTTTTTATATATTATGCTATGAATGAATATGAATTTTACATTAATTATGAAACAAGTGTTACATATATATTTACTCGTACATGTTGCAAAAATAAAAAAATATAATAAACTTAAAGGTGTTTTATGTAAAAAATACATATGAATTATATTATTATAATTTTTATAGAAATAAATATGAATTTGTTATAATAGAGACAGGTGTAAAAATTCGTTTAAACCTTTTTTTTTTTTGCGATACGATATTTAACTACACAATTTCTATCAACTTTATGTAGTAATTTTAATCTAAATTGTAATCTGTAATATGCATTTTGCGTTTAAGCAGCCGGTATGACTACATTTTCTATAAAAATATATTGCAATAATTAATAATTAATAATAATAAATTAATTTGGGTTCAGATAGACTGACATGAGAATAATTCTTATGAGTATGGTTGGCGTATGTTGTAAGAATATTTTCATACTATGTTTATTTACACGTGTCTATATTTATTTTCATATAAATTTAAAATTAAAAAATATATATAACACATTTAAAATTGAAAGTACTCAGATAAGTATAGAAATGGTAATCTGACCGACACATGAGAATTGTAAAAAATAATTTATGAAAAAATTATTTTATAATATATAGAACTGATTGTTGTATGTAAATTTGTTGTCATAAGAACACATAAAATGGATGAATCCGAATGAGAATTCATTTTCCAGTATATATATTTTTCACATAATTAGATATTCACATTAAACAATAAAGATGTTTAGAATAATTCTTTATAAAAATACACTTACTTTTGAGAATGAAAAATTCTCATTTTGATGGAAAAAAAAAACCCATTTTATGCGTGCCATTATAATTTCTATAAAACTATTCTTTTCAATGTTTTATTTTTATTCATTTTTAAATTACTGTATGAGAATAAAAAATAATGCCACTTTTCGATAAATACACATTAGAATATTCTTACAACATGTTAAAACATTTTCATAGGAATTATTCTTATTGTCCTTTGTGCACCTTTACACACTACTGTACATAGGTTTCTATATAAATGATATATATATTATTTTATCAAATGTTGAATCATTTCAACTATAAAATATGTTTATCGTAACATAAATAAGGCGCCGTAGGTGTCACATTACATATCATAATTGTATGTCAATCTGCGCTCAACTATCATAGCTTACATATTCAAAGTTCTTAAATTGTAAATAGTTAAAATCGCTATTGGCTATATAGTCTGTCAATAATATATATTTTATATATATAATCCATCACAATACAACACAATTTACATGCTATTTGTAATTAGTTATATTTGTATTGTATTTGTATATAAATCACTGAATAAATTAATGATTACACTTACTACTATATTTTTGGACTGTTTTGTGTATAGTATAGCGTTTTCCAAACTTTTTATATATATAGAGTGTTAAGGGCATACCATTTTGCAAACTAATCTAAATTTTCTCTTACGGATTTCAGTAGATGTCACTGAATTTATAGTACATCTTTGCTATAATGTGATACAGTTTATATTCGCAATAGTATAATTGATCCATTGTTAAAATTTTATTTATAATTGCCTGGTTTCATTTCAGAAGACTTAATATTTCGGGGGAAAAAAAAAACTAGTAAAATATATATGAAATTATTATTTATTATTTTTTCTGATTTTTTATTTTTTTCTTGCATTTGATTTTATATTTCTATATTTTAAATTTTCCAAATAAAAATATTATTTATTTTATCTTATTGATTGTATTTAGTCACCGTGTGCATATATATACATTTTATAGTCTCACGTTATTGATTGCTCACATAAATAAATAATTAATCAAATAATAATATTAATATCAATCATTGCTATATTTTTTTTTTATCAACAATCGTAGTTATCAGCACACACTATGCCTTACTTACACTTGTCACTTGTATATCTTTATTTAATTTCAATATATAAATATCATTTATTACGATTACAATTCAAATAATATGTATGAATGCAAATTATTCAATGGGCGAAAGAGTTATTACTATCTTGTTCTAATAAAATAATAATCTAAACACATCTGGGATACAATGGAATAATCAATTTACAATTAATCGTCATTGCATTGCATTGCACTCTATACAAGTCTACCTGTGTATATATTTTGATTAGGCGTTTCCTAATTCATTCTATATGTAGTTATATTATTTACTCGCTATCTATAATACATATTGAATTCAATTAAATTTTAAAAGATTACATATCATATGAGGTTAATATTATTAAATTAAATTGCAAAAAATTTGTATATTCATTCTTAAATTGTTTAATAATCCTTTGGTTTACACTTTTTTTTACATAAATTGTTTTTTTTTTTTTTATGAAATTCAATTAACACGTTAATCGCCATGTCAGCCATATGTGTCTGCTGCTAAGAAGTTCTACATGAGCCATGTCAGACATATATGTCTGACGTACGCGATTTGGTAGAAGGCCAATTGCCCATGTGAAAATTTTTCTGATATTATCGTGGCGATTAACGTGTTAATAATAATTTTAGATAATTTTATATGATTAACTATGTTTAGTAGAGTAGAACTTTTATATAATAATTAAATGTCATTATATTTTTTATGGCTTTTTATTACATTAATCACAAAACAATTAGCTAATTTAACAAATATATTTTACATTTTAAGGTGTTGGCATGGTTCTTCGTAAAATGGGTAACAGTGTAACACCAACCATTGAAATGTCAAAAGAAGGTGATGTCTATACCTTTACAACATCATCAACATTTAAAACAACTGTTATTAAATTTAAATTGGGCGAAGAATTTGAAGAAGAAACTGCTGATGGACGTAAAGTTAAAAGTATTTGTACAATGAATGGTGATGTTATGACCCATGAACAAAAGGGCGATAAACCAACAACCATTATTCGTGAATTTTCAGCAACTGAAGTGATAACTGTAAGTTTTAATTTGTATATGAAATTTTATTTCATTAATAATCATTTTCCTTTTTTTTTTGCTTACAGACTCTCACTATTGGAGATGTTAAATGTGTCAGAACATACAAAGTATGTTAAAAAAAATATTGTTGTCGACAACAAAAATTCCTATGTAAAACAACCAAATATTAAAATGCTATTATTATAAAAATAAAATATTAAAGCCAACAATTACTCTACAACATCGCATCATATTATGTACCACAACATTCTTTTTCATCACATTATTTTTTTTTTTTTTTTTACGTAAAATGAATTTATAAATTATTATTATTTGATTTAATTTCTTGGGACTGTAGAATTTTTTTTTTTTAAACATACGCTTTCGATACAAAAGAAAATACATTGAATAAAAATGTTTTGCATTTATAAAAATTAAAATTAAAAACAAAAGCAACCGCTTTAACTGTAGGGTTCTAGGTTCTAGTAAGTCCTTATCACATATTAACGTTAATTAACGTTGTTTTATTAAATATATTAAAAGCAAATATATTTAATATTAACACTAAATTTATAATTAATAGTAAAATAAATTAAAGTAAAGTAAAAACACTGTTGAATATCGTTTATTTGTGACATTAAGAGGGGTAGTCCAGGCGCTTTATTAACCTCGTTTTTATTCGTTATTTGTTAACATTGTGTTATCCGTAAAATCATGAAAGCACCGCATATGTGCCGGCCGTGTTATTTGATTTTTGTAATATAATTTGAAATGTTAAGAATAAAAGATTAAAATAAAAAACCAGTATAAACAAGAATTAAAATTATTATTTAATTACTTATTATTTTATATTTTAATAATTCTATGCTTAAGTAAAATAACCCAATAAAATAACATTACCAATACTTTTTTTTTTAAGAGATTTGTTGTTTGCCGTTTCTTTTTAAATAATAAATAACAATTAACAAACAAGATCATTTGTTATTTATTATTTAAGGAGAAACCGCAAACAACCAATGTCTTAAAAAAACGTATTGTTAATGTTATTTTATTGTGTTGTTTTACTTAAGCATATAATTATTAAAATATAAAATAATAATTTTAATTTTCGATTGTGTTGCTTTTTTTTTTTTATGTTTTATTCTTGACATTTCAAATTATATTATAAAAGTTAAATAGCACGGCCGGTACATTTTCGGTGCTCTTATTATTTTACATATAACACAATTTAACAAATAACGTATAACCACACGGTTAATGAATATCCTGAATTACCGCCTTAATAAAATTTAAATTTTGTTGAAGAAATTTATAAACACGAAAAAAAAAAACACCAATAATTGTGACAAGGACTTAATTGTCTCAGTAATAAGCGAGTCTATTTTTATTATGATTTTTATAATTGCACAAATTTTTACTATCAAAAGTGTGTAAAGTTTGTAACGAAAGCGTATTTGATGTGTTAACAATTAAAAAAAATAAATTCATAGCTCGTGCACTAGTCCATTGAAGAACTATTAAAATATTAATTATTTTTATTATTTTTTTCTTTTTCTTTTTCAAATTAACAATTTTTGTAATAAGAGCTCAAAGTAAACCAAATAAAATTAAATTAAAAAAAAAATATCTATTAAAAAATGAATAAAAATATTTATATAAAAATAAATGAATTGTGAAAAATGAAATGAAAATGAAATGTAATTAATGTATATTGAATACATATTATTATATTTCCTATTAATTAAGTACAACCGGTCCTGATACCTGGGAAAAACAAACGAAGAAGCAATTATCTGCGGAGAAAAGTTACATCCCGATGATGTAACTGTATAATTTTTTAACAAATTAACAAATTTTTAAAACGTAAATGTTGGAATGTGGTGGTGGTGGCTCATCTCTGAATTAGAACGTTATATGTGACATATTTTCCACTTATTAACCAATTTTCATATTAAATTTTATCGAAATTTGATAAAAATTTAGCTAAATTATGTTATTTGATGGGAATATACACAGATTTTTATCGAAATTCAAAGAGAAATGGTTTATTTTCTTGAATTCTATAAACTCTTCTAGAAAATTATCCAGCGCTGATGTGTAAATATCAAACTGGACATGTTTTTTACTTGTATGTTATGGTTATTTGCTAGTTGTAGATGAGCACTGTGTCACTGGAACTAAAATTCCGGTTCACCTAGTCCTTAATGCTCCTATTGATTGGGTACCATACCAAAATTTTATAGATGGATTAAATGTTCTGTTTACACAGCAACTCTGAATACCACAATTAATCTTAATGATTGGTTACTGAAAACAACTAATGACCTGACGACTGACTGATCCTCTGGCTATAGTCGTGTTCAGACAATTAATAAACCAAATCGAAGCCGTTGAATCATCATAATCAAATGTTATAAATGGTTATAAATTATAGATACTTCGAATATGGATTTAGAGGATTTAGCTTAGGTGGACACTTAGCATGTCAGTACCTAGTTAATTTTCTTTAATAAAAAATGATTTATGAATAAAAAAAATTAATTGCCGCACCAAAATCAGTAATTTTTCCAAAAATATTTGAATTTGCCTGTAAAACAAAAATACGCGATGTTCATAGAAACTAAATTTATACCTAGTTGGCAACACTGTACATAAATTTTGAATGCATTTGAAAATTGATATTTTACTAATGTCATGTTTTTTTTTGTTAGTATGTAAGTGGTGTGTGGTGGAATGCTATGTGAAATTTGTGAAATTTTTGTTAATTTAAATTAATTCATTTTTATTTGTATATTATACAATTAAAAAAAAGAAACATTTATTTGCTAAATTGTATATATTATATAAAAGGATATAATCAATGTAATTATAAATTGAAAGAATTAATAAGAAGAAACAAAAAAACTGTATTTTCTTATACATTCCAGAATAAAATACCGTATTTTTATTTAAGCTTTTACAACAACAAAAATTCACAGGTAAGAGATAATAAATTTAATATATTTTATTTATACAAAATTATGTTAGTTAATAAATCTAATATTTAAATTCAATAGAAATTTATAAATCTCTTGGAAAATTTCTTATAAATGCGTGGCGTATACATTTTTATTTTGATAAACATTTACATACCCCTTTAGTGGTAATGTCAATGTCCGCCATACATAAAAATTACATTTTTGGATTTTTTTTTTGCATTGCTTGCCGAATGGCGTTTTTTGTTTTTCAATTAATAATAAATAATATAAAGATTCGCAAAGTCACTTTGGAAATTTCTATATTTTTTTCCATTCATTAATTATTATTTATTTATAAAATCTTTTTATTAAAAGTTACAGTTTAGTATTTGTAATAAAATTGATGGTTGAATCAATTTATCAATTTAGAAGAAAAGCCGCTTATAATATTATAATATGGTATAGAACAAACAAATAATGAACAGGTACATAATAAATATATGGGAAATGAACACATACTTAACTTTTTTGTACCCCAAAATAGTATTTATATAATTAAATTGCGTTTTACTAATGCTTTTCGCCTTTACAAACATATTACAAAAAGTACTGAAAATATTATTTATTATTTGTTGTATAGCATATGTTATAAATAAAATACTGGACACCCAACCATATGGATGTCATTAAAGCGGATTAAATAAATTATTTAGAAATTTAGGTAATTATCTTAATAATGACATAAATAAAATTCTTATACATACGTTTCTTTATTAAAGATATTGTTTATTGAACACCAATCATCTTATGGAACTCGGAAATTTTTATATAGAAAGACATAAAGCATTATGGGCTAATCAATATTGGCGTTAAGGAAACATCCATTATTCGATAGTTAGGTAAATTGGTATATAATAGTCCCCCTTGTAGCCGATTAATCTACCAACTTGACTGCTATGATTGATGAATGTTTGGTAGATACCATATTTCCAATTAACATGACTTGATTATGCAAAATTGTAAATCAATTAAATATTATGATATCTTTTGCATTCGGAAAATAAGTAGCAATGTATTCAACAGTAAATACATTTTTATACACATATTTATTATTTTTCAAACTGTAATATATATGTACCTTGAATTTAATTCAGTATTTTGATATCTTATATCTTATATTTATCGTATACATGTCTGTCTTTATGTTAATATATGAAATATTAACTTTTCGCACACACAATCATAAATTATACAATTATATATTATTATATTATTATAATAATAATTAGTTATTCATATATAAATATGAAATTTTAGTTGCTAACGTCATTTATTTAACAGTGTACCAAAAAAGTCTTCTTAATTTATTTATCCAGGCTTTTTACAGGAGTAACATTCCAGCTATAAATATTACTATATTGTTTAATGATACCCATACGCTACAAATTATATGGTTGCTTGTTTGAATGAATTACATTTGGCTTGACTCGTGAGATTAGAACGACTATCAGTGCTGGAAATTTATTGGATGGATGCAAGACTGATCAAGATTGTATCTGTTGTAAGTTTTTATATAATTTCGTTAATAGCCATTTTATAATGTGATGCGAAATATTAATGGAGATATAAGAGTAAATATATATATTGCTCTTTCGGAATGGTATGAGAATTGGATTTTTGTCGATGCTTTCCAGCTGATCTGTATATCTATTTTTCACTGTCTTGTATCTAAACAATTACAATTTTATTCACCATAATATTGACATCGGTTATTAATTTTTGTGATTTGGTTATTTTAACAATTGTATGAAATTCTTCAGGTGTAGATGATTTACATATTGGTTTTTGGCAAGCTTCTTCTTCCGTTTACTGTTGGGGTATATATTGAGTATATATTTAATTATTATGACGCATATTCTTCAAGTTTTCCGTTGTTTAAGACTTCTGAAATTCTATTTAATTTACATACTTCGTATCATAAGGTGTTTTGTCAATTTCAATCTACATTTACCTGTTACCGCTATACTGGTATTGCAATGAACTTCTCTATAGCTAAAGCATTTGATTCTGTTGTTCATTATGCATGATTTTTTCTAAAATGTCAGCTGAATTTGAAATTTCTCCATCCGCTGCAAGAAAGCGATTCGTATATATATATATAGTTTTCTATCTGATATAGCACTCAATCGTGATGTTATTTCATTAGAACGTAGACTTTGGATTGCGACAACATTCTTAATTATTATGTATGGGTTCAAAATATGAATATGCTTATAGATTTCAGTGAGCTCCTATTTTATCATTGTCGTTACATTGAACTCGTCTTCTTTCTTTGTTTATAGAATCATTAAATTTGAAACTTGCCTGTCTTTTGAGGTTTGAGGTTGATTTATATTAAAACGCTTTTGGTAACTATATAATAAATTTAATATATACACATCTAATATGATTTTAATTAGTTTGTACGAAGTATTTCTTGAGATACTGTATATATTCTTATCTTAATTTTTATACTCGTATTTATTTTTATTTTTTTTTCAAATAACAATATATTCTATTTTATTTTATTTATTTTCATTCAATATGATTCGATTTAGTTACGTATTTTCCAGACGTAAGAAGACGTCGTTCGTGCGGTGTGTAATTAATTCATAAATTAAAATTTTTACCACGAAAATTTATGTGTTTGAGATTAATTAATTGAATCATTTGCTTTTTTTTTTATTACTTACAAAAAGTTATAATTTTATTATCACGCACACAACGCAGATTCGTGTATTTTGTGAGTGATTAGAATAATTTAAATATAAAAAAATAATAAATATATAATATTAATAATTCATGCTTGCAATAAAACTTCAAGTGCAGCTAATTATAATTATTGTGAAAAAAATAAAAAAGGATGCTTTTTGTAATTAAATATTTAAATATGGTTTAAAAAAAATTGTGTATACGCACACAATAAAATATTACCATTTTGTATAAAAAATTATTAAAATTTATTTATAATTATTTTAATTTTTTTTTCCAATAATTTATTGTTGTTGGAAATTTCTATGCCGCAATAATAATACGGTCACTAAAAATAGATGGATGTTATAACGTGCGTAATATAAAGTTAAATAATATACGAACGCATATAAATATTATATTGAAATTGAAGGCCATTTGATTATCCAACTGTTTATATTTCAATATCATTTCATATCACTTTTTAAAATTAGATTACTATATTATAAATTTGTTCTTCTGTTTATAATATAATAGCATAAAAAATATATGTAGTTTTAATATATTTTATTTAAAATTTTTAATTATATACACGTGACGTATCTGCGTGGTGTCGGTTTATAGTGAAATTTTTTTTGTACCACTAAAACGTTTATTAATTTTATACGAATCGATACAGATGCATTTTTATTAATCAAAGATTTAATTAATATTTAAAAACATAAATGAAAGGCACTGTTATTTTATTTTACCCAAATATTTATTTGACCTAATTTTTTAATTATGATATTTATAAATAAATATTCTATTTTTATTTTGAAAACTCAATGAAATTAGTTAATAGTGTTTTTTTTTATATATATATAGTTTTGTTATGTTCTAGAATTAGAAATAGATGATTTGAGGAAAAGGTTCTACATTTTTTTTTTATTATTTGATACAATTTATACGATTTCTGAACGTAATAATAAAACTAAAATCGATTGATAGAAAGATTTCTGCAAATAAAAGCGAAACAAATGATAATATGAATGAAGGGATTACATTAGAACTATGTATAAGAAATAGATATGATATCATAATTAATCGCTTGTGACAAACCCGTTTTTCAATTTCATTAAACATCTTTATTGTGTTTACCCATAGTTTGTTACGTTTTTTTAATATTACAAAGCGCACGACGACCGGTTGTAAATATTGTATAATCTAATTTTCTTAGTCTCTGTTATAAATCTGTAATGCAAGGTAATGTTCACAAAAACGGCTAAGATTTTCAATGAGTATATACGAGTATATATAGACATTTTCAGCAATAGGACAACCTGAGCGAAATTATACTTTCGTCTACACAACACACATAGCCAGCAATATAATTTCTGGGTCAGAATTTATATGTTCTAATATATATGATCTTGGTTCTTGGATCGTATATTATTTTGTAGGAAAGACCAATCTTGATACTATATAAGAATTTTCTATAGCCTATAGTAATGTGCCGCGTTTATAACAGAAAGTGTGGCGCCACGATGACAAAAACAAAATAAAATTTTCATCAAACCATTAAAATCCTTACAACTTTTTCCTCAACCCAATATTTTATATTATTTAGAATATTTATTTAAATGTACACGTATGTACATGCATTTATTTATATACATAAAGACTGTCGTAGACGTTTTGTATTTTGAAAATTATCTAATTATTTATTATATATATTTTCAAAATATTATATTTTTGGATACAATTCAACAAGTGGTTAAAATTTAAAATGAAATATTTTCACGGAAATAAATTGTAATATATAAATAATATACAGGGTGTATTCAAAGAGATGAAACGACGACTTGGCGGTCTAATATGTTAAATTTTTCATTTATTTCAATATAAAATTAAAATATTAAAACATTGTCAAATTATTTAATAGAATTTTACCATATAATTTATACCATTTATACAATAAAATAAATAAATTTTGATGGTATGTAATTCAGGTAAAGAATATCCGCTCCAGAATTTCAATATATTGATTGCGGGTTCAAGAAACCACCACCGTCGCACCAAAGCAGTAAACTCCTAAATTATCTCTTCTTTTGCATATAATTGTTCCATGGTTTTTGAGTAAATTCTCTGAGGAATCTACATTCAATATGTTTTTTAGATGTTTCTTTAATCTATCTACATAGTGATATCTATAAGTATTCCTGTCAGACTTTTAAATCGTTTGTTTATTTTTAAGTAAATTTTTGATATGTTTCAGATGAATTTTTTGAACTTTATCTTATAGTTTTGAGTTTTGATCCATAGCATTCTTTCGTGCTGTTAGTCATTCGCGGATAGTAAAGTTTCCTATCACACCGAAGGGTTCCAGACTTACGAAAAGTGTTTCTGATTCCCTTCTAGCAATAAACTGCTACCTACTTATTCATTTCCCATTATGTCAACTTTCCCAAGCGCCCAGTATAATGTTGTTGTTCTTGCTAAGTTCGTTCAGCGATATATTTTGATTTTGAAAACTGCTCATTATTGATGGTTAGAAAAAATAATACTACTGAGAATCTGTTTCAATAAACGTAATCAGAAAGTCATACTTTACTCTAATATAGGTCAACCAATAATATTCTGTTTTTGGTATAGACTCTGAAGAATTTACCATAATTTTGTTCAAGATAATGTGATAAATGTCTCAATAGTAATTGTTTATGGGTCAAATCACTTTTATTTACATATATTTTTTAATTAAATACATATATTATTTATGTATGAAAGTACAAAGTCAATCATATATTGTTATCGTAATTTAATTAATATACTGTATGATGCGGAGACAAAAACATTATAAAGATTAATAAAAATTATTTATTTATGTTTTTATGTAAGACAAAATAATAGTATTTTTTTTTAATAATTGTTCTACTTTATATATCGCAGTATCAAAAGTTATATTTTCATTAATTAAACTATATATAGTTAAAGAAATTGTATGTTAGTGTGCTTTCAATTATATTTTATCAATATATTTTTATACGAGAGCTCAGAGTTGCGTGATAATGAAAAAATACAATGATTGAAGTATCAATTCAATTTAATTTGGCTATATGACAATTACTGAGGTGTGTGCTGTTGCAATGTAATGGTGGAACAGCCCTTTTTTCTTTGCCAAATGTGGTCGAATTCTTAATTTTATTATTCAAACATTCTAATAATGACATATACACCGTTTATTGTTTTACATTTTTCTAAATAAACCGCATAGATACAATCCAAATTCACCGTATAATAATTAGATATAATAATTATAATTATAAATTTATAAATAAAATACATGTAAATATAAAACCTAACATTGGTTTTCTATAAGTTAATTTCTGCTTACCTTGTGCTTCTTTTGGTGTTTATCCGATAAGATCTTTAAGATCTTATTTTTTCCATGTAATTGCTGTAATATAATACGTAGTCTGTCTGAATAGTCATCATCAACCTAACACATGGATATGGAAACATTGTGAAACCATAATTGTATTGGAAAGTGCTATCATATAAAAACATGTGTAACGTTTTATTTCGATCTGTCAATTCCTTCTAGTAGTAGAGTAGCAGCCTTTAAACTGCTAGAGGTGCTTTTTTAAAATATGATCGTGCATATGATCTACGCTAGGGTTGTACAAAAACATGCTATAATACCACATAAACCATTTAATAACTCCATGATATGTTAACAATTTATTCACTATTACAGCTGCGATTACGTCCGAATATATATTCTTCATTACAAATGAAACCACATTTATCATGTGTTGTTTAGAAGAATTCAGAAACCTAAAAACTAATACATATATTAGTGTGATGTGCTAAGTTGTCTAAAGTTTTTATCAATATCATAAACAATAAACGACAATTAAAATATATTTCTTAATAATAATAATAAATGTTTTATTTACTTACAGCTATATACTATTAATTATTCATATATAAATACAATTAAAAAATTAAATGGATAAACGATATACACCGATAAGAATAAATCCATTTACACAACGACCATGGATGGAAAATACTGGTGCAGCAGCAGCAGCTGGTGGTCAAATTGGTTTAAAGGGCATTGTTGCCGGTGGCATAACTGGAGGCATTGAAATTTGTATAACATTTCCCACCGAATATGTAAAAACACAATTACAATTGGATGAAAAAGGTATATGGTATTTGTATACGTCATACAAACAAAAAAAAAGTAGTTTTATAATATTTGAAAACG
Source organism: Bibio marci (assembly GCA_910594885.2). Lineage (NCBI taxonomy): Eukaryota > Metazoa > Arthropoda > Insecta > Diptera > Bibionidae > Bibio > Bibio marci. Next base: position 24,928,904 of record OU343116.1, on the reverse strand, counting down.
ATACATTATTCTTTTTATTTGATATTGTTTAGAGTCAGACGTAATTTTCAAATTTAATTAAACTTGTTTCAATAAATATTACTTGTATTGGAAAATGTCTGCCGAATCACAAATAGATGACTATCTAATCTATATCTATTTTATCATTTAGCTGCCAAATATTTCATACCGAACTATTTTTAAAAATCTTTAAGCTTTATGTGCTGTAAGAGCTAAAAGTGGAAATAAAACAAATTTTCACTTATTGATTTTGTCAAATTTTAAACCGAAAAAGCATAATTTGACATTATTTTTATATGTTTTTTTTAATTAAGGAAAACTGCTATAGAAAGTCATCGAATGATTGTGAAAGCTTCTATAGTGAATTTACGTGACAAAAACAATTCATTTCTTTTTGAATCTGTATGTTATAAGTGTTCACCTCTGACGCCACGGTATAATATGTCCTATACTTTTAAATTTTAATATCTAACATATTTTATAGCCCTAAAATCTACGAACCTTAATTACACAAAACAATTTTATATTCGAATCCAAACTGTTTCGAAGAAATATCGTGAGTAAAAGTTATTCAAAGGACAGTCTGTGTATGATTTCTTACTCTTTTCTTTCTAACCATTTTTACTTATTCCATTAAATGATTATTCAGATGAGATAATAATTTTCTAAGAAACTGTATTGACATTCTGCGTTATGATGACACTTTATTTTAATTATGTATGTTTGACCTCTTTGTACTTTCGAGTCGTTAAATAGGGAAGCATCGGTTCTGGGCGTAAAAAGTGATTGCAGGCAAAACTGAATATATGGTGACAACAAATAAATCAGGAATTCGAGGTCAGACTGTAATATTGGAGAAGATAATTTTGAAATTGTAAATAGTTTCGTATACTTGGAATTGTTGGTAAATATGGGAAATGATATTGACGAAAATCGTCTTAGGATAGCAATTGGAAACCATTCCAATCAAAAACATAACAACGAGATCTGAAGTGTGCATCAGCTGGATAAAACATTTGTACGTCCAATATTAACAATTGGATCGGAAACATGGTAAATGACACAGAACCAGGAACAATTATTTCGGATTTTTGACCGACGGGAAGTTCGAGGCATAGTTGAACCCGTCAAAGCATAAAATGATTGGAGGCGAAGATACAATTTTGAAATTGACATGTAGTAAAGTGAACCAAATATTGTCAAAACTTTCAAAATCAACAGACTAAGATGACTTGGTCACGTTTCATATATGAAAATGTGCCATAAAAATACTTTTGAATGATAATTCAGAAGGAAGATGGAGAGTCGCAAGATCTAAGGTTAGATGGCTAGATGGCAGAAGACTGTGATAAGATCTTTCAAATTTGAGATTGGCAGACGTTAGCTGCAGATAGCTTCTGTTGGAGAAGACTAAAACCTGGGTTTTAACGCCAAGCAGTAGGTAAGGCTACGCTGAGAAAAGGATTTAATTAAAATTGTTCCTGTAAAGCAATTTTTATATTCTAATAATATAATTTTATTGTTTTAATGAAATATTGCTTAAAAATAATAAAATAACTATTAAATTATCGTATTGTATATAATTACTATGTTGGTGCAAAATTAATTGAATGTTTCATTAATATTAGAAAATTCTTTACTCTGTGTAGTCGCAACTTCTACGGCCGCTTCAATTGACGTTAAATACTCACAATAGGATCCCGTTTTCTCAATGATCATAACACTTCCAAATTAGTACCTTTACGTGACCAACACTTAATTACAATGGAAAACTGTTCAGTATTCAACATTTAAATACGTGGAAGGGTGTAGTTTTCATCGTTGTCTGACCTACTACTATCGAATTTATTTCTTTTCTTTTCATTTATTGTATAATCTACAAATTTGTTTGTATATTCATTAAATAAAAACTTATCTCAATCTGTTCGTGAGTGTTTATAAAAAAGAAAAATATTGTAAAATAATTTATTTGAAATATGTACAAAATGCGGTATTTTAATATTTTATTTATGTAACAATAGATTTGAATTAAAATTTTTATATTATTTATTTTCTATTTATTCTATTATAAAATTATATAAAATTGTATGATTGTTATCAGCAAAATTGTGACATATACTTGTGAATTTTAATCATTTTCAAAAATCATGTGTGTACTGTCGTTGTGTCGTCGCACATATATTTTTATCCCTTTTTTTTTTGTTATTTATAATAATAATTTAATTTTTATTATCGATTTAATATTATAGATAAGATTTAATGTAAATATTATTATAATTATTGTTATGACCATGATTCTGGAAATTTTTTTTATAACTTCAATCCCTTCCAATAGAGCGATGCTACCAAAATTAAAATGAGAAAATATTAATGTACTAAAAATTATAATTAAAATTAAAAACAATTTTCTTTTTTATAAAAATATTTTTTTAGGAGGTGCCAAAAAATATAATGGAATTGCAGATTGTGTTAAAAAGACTGTTAAAACAAATGGTTTCCTTGGACTTTATCGAGGTCTTTCAGTTTTATTATATGGTAGCATACCAAAATCGGCTGTAAGGTAATAACATATTTTTTTTATATTTTATTTAATGTTGAGTAGGTTGCAATTAGTTGTAATTGAAATCCTAATTTTTCTTATTTAACATTATCTAGATTATCTTATTTGAAAAGTAATTTGTGATCACCGGCGTTCATTTACTTTCTTGATTGCCGCGTCAATGTGCATTATTTTTGAGTTAAATGGAATTTAACAACGTTACAATGTCAATTGGGGCGAAATCAAATGGACTATCGTTAAATTCAAATAAGACAGAACTTCTTCTATTCCTATGAAGATATCAAGAATTTACCCTATTGAAATGCAACTAATGCCAAGCATTTGCGTATAAACTGAAATTGAAACGTAATACTGAGGAGCGGTTGGAAAAGATACTGCATACGTTTTATGCATGCAAAAAGACATTATTCGGCAAGAAATGTTAACTGCAACCGTGAATTGTGAACTATAGGTATAGCGAAATTATCAGGGTCATTCTTGTCTATGGAGCATTTGATTTATGTGAAACGGTTGAGACCAAATTCTACATGAAGAAAATAAATGAAGTACAGAGATAAATCAACATCTCAAATAATTTAGGCCGGGATAACTTGGCGTAAATAAATAAATAAAATGTAGGTGGGCTGCATCACACAACGGATTATTGAAAACTCCATTTAAAATTTTAAAATTCCTGTACAGTTTCTACATCGGAGAAGAAAATTGGCAGACTGAATGGAGAATATTTAGATTTTTATGAACTGGGCGGAAAAGTTTCCATCAAATTAAAGCAATGAATGAAATATAGATGAAGTCTCAGTTCAACTGAATAACGAAAAATGCAACAACTGGATTATTGTTCCATATCTCAAGGATGGTGGCCTATACTTAACTCAAAGGAAATAGAACAGTCAACTGACCTTCAATAGGGAATCAATGCATATACTCACGGGTGTAATCACTGGGAACAGCGAAATAGGGGCTAAATTATCAACAAAAACAAATGTTGGACAACTCTTCGTACGTAGAGGATGCATGGATGAGAAAGAAAGTCCTGTCAGTTTTCCCAGTAGTATTGCAAGAACGACTGCTTCTCATACAATGGGGTACTTGGATCATCTTACCGGAAAATTACTAATAGATTTAAACGAGTTTTTAAAGGCAGTGGGATAAATTTTAGAAATTGATTGAGTATCATTAATGCGAACAATCAACATGGATCAAACCGCCGGGTGCAGATACTGTGACTATATATGCGTGTGCAACTATCAGGTATACTGTGTGACGTATATGCCGTTGATAATTCAATGTTTAGCCAAAAGTTTTAATGTTTCAATATGTTGAAAACGTCCATTACGTAATTTAATATAAAAATTAGGACTATTTCTTCTGGTAAAAATGCATACATCCATTAAGTCTAGGTTATTGAATTAGAAAGAATCCTGACAATCCACCATATGAAAATTTTTCAATAGGTTTCATTTCTACGAAATTTAATTTCCGTAGTTCCTATTGGCACGTTTTTTTTTACATTAATTTCATGTTTTCTACCGTGTGGTTATGCACCATCATAAGGCCATTGAAACATTTCTGTTGTTTGATTCAAATGTGATCTCTAATATAAATAAAGTAATAAAATTATAATATAAAAATTTAATTGATCATTTTTGTTTTTGTTTTTTTCGTATTAGATTTGGTGCATTTGAAACATTTAAAAAGCAAATGGTTGATGAAAGAGGACAATTAAGTACCGGTGGCAAACTTTTAGCTGGTCTAGGTGCTGGTGTGTGTGAAGCCATATTGGCTGTAACACCAATGGAAACGATTAAAGTAAAATTTATAAATGATCAACGTAGTGCTAATCCAAAATTTAAAGGTTTTTTCCATGGTGTTAGTACAATTGTGAGACAAGAAGGTTTTATGGGTATTTATAAAGGTTTAACAGCAACAATTATGAAACAAGGTTCAAATCAAGCCATACGTTTTTATGTTATGGAAACATTAAAAGATTTATATAAAGGTGATGATCCTAAAAAACCGGTACCAAAATTATTGGTTGGTGTATTTGGTGCTACAGCTGGTGCTGCATCTGTATTTGGTAACACTCCAATTGATGTTGTTAAAACACGTATGCAAGGATTGGAAGCAGCTAAATATAAAAATACAGCTGATTGTTTTATGAAAATATGGCGTAATGAAGGTCCACTAGCATTTTATAAAGGTACCGTACCAAGGTTGGGACGTGTTTGTCTGGATGTTGCAATTACATTTATGATTTATGATTCGTTTATGGATTTATTTAATAAATTTTGGCGGTAAACACGCGAATAAATAATAATATTTGATTATTATTAAAAAAAAAAAAAGCGTTGTGTTTATTATAAAATAAAATGAAACAAAAAAAAATGAATGCTGGTTGGTGTTACTGTGCAAGTTTATTTTTCTAGTTGTAAAAAAGGCTTATTTATAATTTTACTTGTTTTTTTTTTCGATATATATAATTTATAATTGTAAATAATTCAGGAGGAAAACATAAAAATATTAAAATTTGTAGATTAATTTTTTTTTTTTTTGCGCAAGTTGAATAATTTTAAAAATAATGATAAGAGTGTAGCGGAACGGTAATGTAGAGGAAATTGTAAGATTAAATTGTTTATATACATACACACACAACACACACACTCATTTATTTGAACTGAATTATAATAATATTAATTGTTTATAATTAAAATGAAAACTCATTTTATACGTAAAATTTAGAGATTTTTAAATTGCACAATATTTTTTTACACTAAAATAATATGCATTTTTATATTGTACCATTTACACATTCATATTTAATTTAATTTATATAGAAATTATGTATACGTAATGTAATATATAATATTAATTTTCAATTGCTTTTAATATTGAATAATAATACAAAACAATAATAACTTAGCCATTCCGTAACTATCAGTGTCAGATTTATATTTAAAATATTTATATAAAAATAGCAAATATAATATTATTTTATTTTATTTTATTTTATTTTTTTTTTTTTTTAAAGTAACATTTATTTAAAATCTTATTGTTAAAAAATTATAAAAAAATATATTCTATTTAAACAAAAAATATATATAAAATACAATTTATTTATTTGTACAATCGTATTTATTTTCTATATAACATTTAATATTAAAAAAACCAACCATTTTAAACATATAAAAAAGTATTATTACAATAATTAATTAGTGTTATTTTAAGATCTCATATATATCTTTTTTATTATATTAGTAACATGTTAATATTATACTTAATAATTAAAAGTCTCTCAACGGAAAGATTGATTTTTGGAAGTGTCAACTGCAAATTGTTATATCATCTGTATTCTGTATGTATACCGTTATTGCAAACGAAAATACTAGATGTGAATTAAATTTTACAAAAACAATCGGTATATAGACTTTAAATGGATGCATAAAAAATATCAACCTTTCAGTACAGTCTGTAATATTGTAATATTAAGTATAAGTAGTTTGACTTGGTACTTACCTTTAAATGTATTTTTAACATTTTTATTATATTTTTAAATCGGCAATGATAGTATTTTAATAAATTGTATAATGGGAATAATTTCAAAATACATCTATATGGATTTCAATAAATCTATAGATATATAGGACATAGGTTAACAAAATGGAATATTTTCCATTCTATAAGACATTGGTAATCCTGATTATATAATTAATTTAAAATACTATTTCTATCGTCGATTTAAAAATATAATTAAAACAACACGTAAAATGTTAAATGATGTTTCCACTGAATATAACTGGACATTCATATTGGTTAAAAATACTTATTTTAGATGGAAATAATTACCCTAAACGTAAACGTAAACGTCTACTTATGATTCAAATCATGTCGGCTAGTAGTCACACACATATTCTATGGATAAAATACTTATTTTTAACCAATAATATGCGTATGAATGTGATTGTCACATCAATTCGAAACATATAGTACAATTGAATAAAATGTAATTTCGAAAGAAATTCGCACTTAATAGTAGCAAGTCATATTACTCCAAGTGAAGTAACGACTATGTGAAAACATTCATTACAGCCAAGTTGATAAATTACTCCTCATAGGAGTATATAACAATTCACCAATTGTGCTGCAATTATCAAAAGATAGACTTACTTAATAATACACTAAAATTGTTAATTTAACATAGTTAAATAGTTAATTTAGCAATATGTAAATTTATCAAGTGTCTATCTCTATAATTACAAAACACATAAGTTGGTAGTAGGCAATGTGACCTACACTATTAATGAATTAATATGTAGCATATATCGATAACATACGTTTGATCTAACAATTCAAACAAAATAATTTTCGTATAAACAAGGAACTATAATTACCCACGATCACGTGAACCTACTACTACTATATCCTGTAATCACAAATATAATAATAATTAAGTTCTAAATAAATTCTCTTTTATTTTTAGTGTTAACTACTACTATTAATGTGCATCGATATTTTCACATACCTCTTTTATGGATTTCAGTAAATATGAACTTATTGTTATATAGAATATGATGTACCTACTTTGATATCGTAAATATACTATTGCATAAAGATTAACAATAAAGTCGAATATTATCCATCAAAAACTTATGTTCAACAAATTTCAATTGTAATTGTAATAATTAAAAAATTAAAGATATGATGTTAACCTCAATTATGAGTGAAAATTAGTACAAACATAACCCAAATCAATAACAGCAAGTGTCCATGCCATCTTATTATTAATAGAAGAACTTCAACATGTATACTAAAAAATGACATTTAGTGACTACTAAAAATTAAACGAAGCTGTTTATGTTTGGTGGTCTGGTGCGGTACAGTAACGTAACAGTAGTAATATAATAAATTTCATTTCCCCATTTTACATTTTTTATATGATTCTGCATTTCTGCAACAAAAAAAGTTTTTTTTTTTTTTATAACAATTGTGATTTTTTTTTTTTGTTTAAAGTTATAATTTAAATAAGTAAAAAAAGTGTATTTTATTTGGAATTAAATTAATTTTACATTAATATAGTGAATTTATAATGTTTATATACAAATTTATAAAATTATAGTTGATTTTTAAGTTTTATTGTTCGTCAAGTTTTTTTTTTTTTTTCATTTTGGCATTCGAAGAAATGAATTGAGTATTTTATTACAACAACAAAAATGTTCAATGAATTGTAGTTGGATTCTGTTTCTTCTCCACTCCAACCATTTTCTTAATGCAGTACAAAAACAAAAATAAAGAAATAAAAATAAAATTTTACTGTTGGTGGTAAGAATTTTTAGTTTTTTTTTATGTAAAAAAATATTTTTAAGAAACAAGAACCATTTTATTATTTTTAAATTAATTATGTTTTATAAATTTTTGTTTTTCTTTTAAAAAAATACTTCGATTTGTTATTATATGATAAATTTAAAACAATTTTGTTTTCCGATTCATCATGTTCAAAATGTAAATGCAATAAAGTTTGTTAGTTTTTGAACAATACCAAGAATTTTATTTTTATTATCAATTAAATTATGAATGAAATTTATTCAAAAAGGAATTTTCATGTTTGTTAAATCATTTAACATAAAAATATCAAAAAAAAAGTTAATATATTTCTAATAAAACAAAATTTATTCTATTTGAGGTTATGGATGAATTCTTCCGCAATAAAATTAATATGTTATGAGAGAAAATTGAATTTAGGATTAGGTGGAACAATAAATATAAATCATAAACAAATCATTACATATCAAATTAAGTTTTTTTCTTATTTTTATATATCAGTGAATTAAAAATTATAAATTAATATTTAATTAGGTTCAGGTTTTTTTTTTTTAAAGAAAATTGTCTGCTGTTATAGTTTTTTTTATGTTTTTGTATTTGCAATATAAATTTTTCTTGTGGTTTTGGTTTGTCTTTCTGGAATTACCTAATGCAGAATGGTTTGAATTGATAATCACTAGACACTCGCAATGATAATTACTATATATTTTTAATAAAACATTCATTTATCAAATTATGTAAGAATGAAAAAAGAGGAATTTAAACACTTTACATATTACTGTTTCTATAAAGTTATATTTAATAGAGGCTTTATTACTGATTTACTACCCCATTGATCTGTTAAATGAAAATTTCAAAGCATATTTCATTTAGCTAATGATAATTAAAGAATTTTTTATAATTGATTGGTTATTCAGTTTCAAAATTCATTTGGAAAATATAGAAAAATCCTATCATCTATATTGTACGAATAGAATTAACATAATTATTACCGATTATGATCGAGTTCAATAGCTAAAAGATACTTTTTGTACCTATTTGTCGAATAATAAAACAATTTTTAACCTATGTTGGGAGCGAGTATACATTATTTTAATTACATATGTTCCAAATTCAATAATTAATTCTCAAAATAGCCAGGTCAAAAATTTGTTTTAATTTCTCACAAGCGATTTGACATTGAAATCGATGAGAAAAGTTTTTTTTATATGAAGAATTATTAATTCATTCAATGCTTTCAATAAATATAGATAAATATATTGCTTTTTTATATTCCAATATTGGATGTTCGTTCCGATAAATTTGAGGTTTGTGGAACAATGTTTTATTTACAACTTTTTTGAAAACAATCATTCTTTAACTATAAGGCCGTGGTGCTTGCGTCTACTATCCTGTTAGTATTGAACATTTTTGTCTATGATCATAATTATGTTGTACATTATCTTATCTATAAAATAAATAAAATTTTCAATATCATATTATGACATGCCATTCCCAATACATTATAGAACCTACTTCATGTTATATTATGAAGCAAATATATTCTTTATTTAGCTTACACATTTACATACATTTAAAGCCCATGTAATGGTTAAATATTGTACTTGTTTTCATCCGCAAAAATCACATCAACCCAAAATTTCCTTAGTTTTTGTACTATTTTGCGAACTCAATTCTATTGCATGATTCTATATGGCTTTTTACGCCAAAACCCAAAAGTGTAACCATTTTTCTGATTACGAAATAGTTTCTGTACCTGTGTCATTATTCACATTTGCTGTCTATGTCATTTTTTCATTATTATTCTTAACGACTGCATTGTATTTATGTAACATCGAAAAAGAAGCATACAAGTATTTAATCGGCGGCCTATATCATCGGTCACCCAGTTAGGTGGTTAACAGATGCGGTGTTACATAACTTTCATATTAAATATTATATTATAATGAATTATTATAATATTTTAGCAACATCCATGTCATGTTTAGCAACATCACTACTCACATATTCACTGTACCAATTTATTATACTTGTATCTTATATGTTTGTTATAGTGTATTATCGATTCAGAAATTAATTGATTCATTATTTCTTAATTTTAGACCAAGTAGTAATAAGAATTGTATTGTATTATAATTTATAACAATGTATTTGAATTTGTCACTTGTTAACTGGATGCAGACTCGGGTTCGGTGATTATTTTCTTCCTTTAAAATTTAAACATTCTTATCAAATTGATATCTACATTTCCGTTTACATCAATTCAAATTATTAAATAATAACAATAGTAGGCGTCACATGATTTATTCGGCCAGTGAATATTTTCGTAATTTATTGAAAAGTTCATTCATGGTTCCGCTTCATCAAATAAGGAAAACTATCGGCACCGATTGACAAACTGTTGTTTTTATAAATGTTAAGTCTATAATATGATCTAATCAACATGGTTTTGTTCACGGGAGATCCATAACTACAAATTAATTTACTTGGAATTATTTTGATAAATTTAATCGCGGAGCTTAAGTAGAATATGTCTACGGATTTTAATACAGCTAACGTTTATTTATTATTGCATGAAATGTTGTTGAAAGACCTGTCACAAGGATTGATTTCAGCACAAATTTTGTTTTGTTGATTGAATCGTATTTAACTGCGATCGTTCAGTAAATTTCGAGTGTTTGTGTTGCAAAAATAGTGAATGATTAATATTGCGTGAAATAAAAATTGAGTCGTGAAGAATAATTATTATTATAACACGATAAATTAGAAATCAGTTCAAAACAGATTTTTCAGATTTGCTCTAAAGAGTCTGATCCATTTAGATTACCTATACAGTTATGAAGATTGACTATTAACTAAACCTAATACTCTTGAAAGTCATATATAGGCAATTTGTTTCTTTGTTAAATTACAGGTTTAATAGTCCATCTATTTTTAGAAGGTTAAATTCTAAATTATATTGTACAGGTTTAATAATATACTTTTATTTAGGTAATTTTCGTAAAAATTATGGCCGGTTAATCCCTTGGTCGTTTCGTTAATGATTTACATTATTCACGTTTTTTCCAACATTTTCCATATGTTAATTAAAATTTTGTTTTAGGTAAATTATAATTTATTATATTTGTACATTTGTATTTAATGCACTCAATTGATAAATGAATTTCAAGTAAATATTTTATAATGATTACTATACAATAAAATTTGTATTTATAAGATTTATAATTGATTTAATTGATTGTTTCAAATTATTTTTGTTGTGAAATAACGAAAAAAAATTCTCCTAGTGTTTTGTAATACCATTTTTAAATAAAAAAAAGAATTAATTATTTATTAACCCCATCCCATCACATATTAATAACATTAAAATATTAAAAAATAATTTATTCGTTTTAGATATAACACACCGTCATTAACACAACTATCTCATAAGATAAAAATCAAAAAAACCAAAGAGTATATAAGAAATATATACAGAAAAAATAAATTTATATAAAAAAAATGAATATGCATCCACCGACACCAAATGATTTTTATCCGATTACTTCGTTTCAACATGATAAATTGTAAGTTATAATTGTATTTAAAATTAAATAATTCAGTATTTATTTTTATATGTTTTTTTTCTGTGTATAAAATTGAATTAATAAATTTATAGGGAATGGGAAAATGCTATATCAAATTATATAGGACCCGATCCATTAGAATTATGGTATAATTTTTTATATTGGTATGAAAAAAATGTTGCGTTTGATAATGAAAATAATTTTGACGCCATATTGGGCAAATGTTTATCAATATATGAATATGATGAACGTTATAAACAAGATATTCGTATGGTTAAACTATGGATAAAATATGTAAGTATATTTTATTATAAATTTATGAATAAATATATTGATAATAACGCGTCATTTAAATGGAAAAGTTGTCACTCAATCGGGGACGCAATTTGAGTTTTGCTTCAAATTGTCACACAATATATAGAATCAATTGCATCTTGTTTTTTAATTGACACAAATCGGTTATGTAGAGCACGCAATGAAAACGGTATTGTAATTTATAGTTTGAAAAAAAATTTATTACGTAATAAATAGCAATGGACGCTAAATTAATTAGCTAATGTAGTTGCATTGGACAAAAAACATAAATCATTTTCGAACTTATCTTGTTAGAACAAAAGACCAAGTAAAAAAAACCGTTTCATTAGGAAGGCGTCGAATGGGATGCAATGTATTTTGATCATTTTTAAATGGAAATTTTGTCAAGCTAAATTGGTATTTTGGTTTGTATAGCTTGACCGTTGTAAAACAGATTGTTTGTATGATTGGTTTACATCAAAATTTGAGTTTCGGTAGACCATTAACACCGAAAACTGATGAAGCCTTTAAGAAATCCCTTCGGAAGGTAAACTGCGCTACAAGTGTACTGCATAGCACTGATACAGTTAAAGAAAATTTGAAGAATGTTCTTATGGGTTCTCTCTCATACCGAAGTTTGAGTATACAAATTCAATTGAGGACTGAATTAAATGTTTTCACAACTGCGCATTGCATATGCTGAGGAATTCTTTGAACTTTGATAGTTAACATTGTAAATTAAATTTAAATGTATGAGACCGGGTATATTTCGATAGTGGAAGTATATAGTTTTTGTGTTGGCATAATTTATGCAATCATTTATTTTCTTTTATAGTTACCATTACCATAATTAAATGTTTCTATTGTTTAACAATTCATGCTATTTTCACAGAAAAATATAATAAAATATCTTTATCATTATCAATAACAAAATAACAAAAATGAATACTGTATATAAAATATAATTTTATTTTTTAGATAAATTTAAAAGAAAATCCTTTAAATTTATATCAAGTTTTATATCAACGTGGTGTTGGTACACAGTTTGCTATATTTTATATTAATTGGGCACATTATTATGATGCAGTACAAGCATTCAAACAAGCTGAATCCGTCTATAATTTAGGCTTCCAAGCTAAAGCCCAACCATATGAACTTATGAAACAGGCCCATACAAAATTTCAGTTATCAATAGCTCAACGTATGCTTTATGATGATACACCATCGAAAAAACGTAATGCAGATCATTTAGCGGAACAACGTTTAAATATCATAAAATTTGATAAATCAACTAATAATAATATAAATAATAATAATAATAACTATAATAATAATAATATCAATAATAATAATATCAATAATAATAATAATAATAATAATAATAATAGTGATAATTTTAATAATAATATTACTATAAATGATAATAAAAAAGGTAAATATGATAATCATAGTGAACAGCCACAACTCCAACAACAACAAATAGGAGTTGAAGTAAAAGTCAATAGTAAAGATCAAGCAAAATTGGAACCACAACAATCACAATATAATCATCAAAGTCACCATGAAACGATACAATCGCGTGACCAACATAATTTTCAAAACAATAATTTACAACAGGTGCAACAACAACGACTACCACAACAGCCCCAGCAACAAATCGATGTTAGTTACCAACACTTACAACCAAATGATCAACAACAGCAACAATCATTTAATTATGAAATGAAACATGCAAATATTAATATTGCAAATAACAATACGGAACAATGCAATTTAAATAATAGTGCAAATGTGATTGCATCTTCATTAAATTCAGTATACAATTTATGTGATTTTCCAACATATCATGATGCTGTTGATGATGATGATGATGTTGTTGATAATGTTAATATAGAACAACAACAACTCCAACAGCAGCAACAACAAATCAAATATGATGATTCATTACGTATAAATTTACCACCTGATTTTATTAATTATGTTCGAAATAATCATGAAACATGGAATGGTGCATTATATTTGGAAGAACCAAGTGAACCAAATAAAATTTGTAGATATCCAAAAAATATAGTTTATCCAGGTGATGGTACGGAATTAAGTTTAGAAGAAATTCGTGCAAAAAAATATACTTATAAAATTGAATGTGCGATAGAAAAAAATCGTCGCAAAATATATGAACGTATGCAAATTGAAGCTCAACAAAGACAACAAGAAGAACGTAAAAGATTGGTTGAACAAGATCGTTTACGTATTGCTGAACAACAGCAACGTTTGCTATTAGAAGCCGAACAAGAGCGTTTACGTAATGAACAGGTAATGAGCGTATGATATGATATGATAGAAGATCTATTACTGTATATTTTCATTCGCAGTTTCTAAACCGCTCCGTCCCTCTGGCGTGTAAACTGTATGTGTTTATTACACATAAATTCGTAACTTGTTAACTAATGCATCTACCATATATTACAACCAAATTGGTAATTGTATTCCGTATATGAAAATATTCTGATGTCATAAACTAACAAATGATAATTTAGTTTAGTAATTTTTAGTATAAAAACTTTTCACCAGGTCAATACCGGAAATTGAACTTGTAATTTTCAGATTAAATGACATACGGTGTTAAAAATTGAGCCCCACTTAATCAACTGATAATTTTTATAATAAAATAGATATTAAATAGATTGTGCGTTATAGCAATATGATGACGAGAACTTTTAATAGTTGATTAATTTTTTCCAATATATTTATATCACAACTATTGATTATATTCAAATATTTGGCAAACATTTGCCACATTCTTTCAAATTTAGTCAATTGATTTGTTTCTGTATATCGTCGAACTGCTATTATTAGTTAGACTTATTTTGAAATCTTACATCAATTCAGTTATATTAGTTTTTTGCACAATTATTATGAAGCTATCCTATTTGATATTACAGTTTGTAAATGCCGATAATATTAATTTATTTTGAAAAATAATATTTTAATTTCTTTCGTTTTTAATTACTATCAAAAATGTAGGAACGTTTACGTGATACTGAAGAGCGACTACGTCTTGCTGAAATGGAGCGTGTACGGGCTGCTGAATTCGAGTCGTACCGAATGGCTGAATTATTTCGTTTAAGAAAAGAAAAACAAAAGCGTAAAGCTGAAGAAGAAGAGCGTATTAAAGCTGAATATAAAGAACAGCAAGAACATATACAACAGCAGCAGCAACTTCAATTACAACTGCAGCAACAACAGCAACAACAACAATTATTACTTCAACAACAACAACAAGAACAGTTGCTGCAACAACAACAACAAATACTGCAACAACAGAAACAAGAGGAACAACTTAAACTGCAGCAACAACAACAAGAACAGCAACAACAACAACAGCTACAGCAACAACAACAACAGCTACAGCAACAACAGCTACAGCAACAACAACAACTACAAGAACAACAACAGATACAGGAACAACAACAACAACAACAACAATATCATATTTATAATAAACAACAAATACAACAAAATCATAATGTAACGACAGAGAGGTATACGATTTTAAAATCAAATAATTCAGGGCAGAATATTGATGATTTTGAGGAACAAATTGAAGCTTCAACAATTCGTTTTAGTACCGATAATAATTCAACAAAACAAAAAACATTAACTATAAAATTCCGTAAAGAAAAACCATCAGTAAATAATAATAATATTAATAATGTAGATATTTCAAAAGTGCCTTATACTATACAATCATCATCGTCGTCATCATCATCTTCGACATCATCATCATCCACGAAAGTGAATAAATTGAATAAAAAAGAACGGAAAAAAAGACATCATGCAACAAATAATAGTTCATACCCTTATTATAATAGTCGACAACTACAAAATGATAATGAATATGATAGTAATAATTCCACAACAACAACATCATCATCTTATCGTAATATTGAAGATGCTAATTTATTATTATCGATTGCAAATATACATTCTTCATCAACAGAAGATTCATCATATTCATTTGCAACAACACATTTACAAAATGATGATTCATCATTTTCAAATAATTCTGATTTTAATTCTTCTCATTCATATGGAACAGAGAGTAGTAATAATGGTGCTGCAACAACTGCTTCATCATCAATAAACTCGTATCAACATCAAAATGCAAGTGCATCAGCTACAAGTACAAATAATACTGTTAACACTAACAATAATTCAAATAATAATAATAATAATAATACTACTACTAATAATGGTAGATCAAAAATTGATGATTTTGGTAAACATTATTTGGCTGGTAATGTATCAGTACCACCACAAAATTTTAAATTGTTAAAAAAACGTCATTCAAATTTATCAAATCCAAATGATGATTCAATGTCATCATTTTCAGCTGAACAAAATAGTTTTTTTGCAACAGAAAATGATGATGAATTAAAACAAAGACGTTATGATAAAGCAATAGCAACAATTAAAACCCATTTAGCCAAAGAATTTATTGATCCATTTAATTCAGAATTTTGTAAAGCATTTTTGGTAAAACTTGATTTTCCATCACGCGAACATTATAAATCATATAAATTAACAAACACATTGATACCAAAATTATTTAATTCAAAAACTGCTACGGTTGCAAATATACCATTTCATATTGAAAAAGAAATTGGTCGTGGATCATACGGTAATGTTTATAGGTAAGCATTTTGTATCAATTTTATATGTATATAAAACATTATTCGTGTATCACTGACACCCATGTTTCGTACTAAAAATAAATTCTCCGAGCTAAGAAGTTTGTTTTCTTTGAAACGATCAAGGATATTTTTTTTTATATTAGAACTGAACAGTAATCTGATCCGTTGGAGTAATCAAAATTCAAAATTGGGTCATTTTATTGTTACAGGTTAGGACAATACAGTCTATATGTTTCTAGATTTGCAAATGCTGTTCTTCATTTGGAAAGAAAAAACTTTTTTTTTTAATAATAACAATAAATATAAAATGTTTTTTTTTTGTTAGGGCCACAAATGCATCGACTGGAGAAATTGCAGCATTAAAATTTCAAAAACCGGCGAATACATGGGAGTTATATATTTGCACAGAAGTTAAAAAGAAAATAAAAAATACAGATATGGTAAGTTATTATATTTCTACTTTGCATAAGAAATTTTTTGGTATTTATTTTAATACTGAAATTTTTCTGCTGTAATACTATTTTGGAAACATTTATCTTTCGTTAATTACAGTACAATTGGTAAATTGTTATATACTCCCCTGCGGAGTAATTTATCAATTTGACTGTAATGAAAGTTTTATTAGATGACATAAAGCTCCACTTGGAGCAATATATGATTAAAAAAAAAAACATTATTATATTATTAAAATAAAATACGATATAACAAAACACTGATAAATAATAATAATTGTATTATTTCATTTAAATATAAATAGTTGTTAGGATTTATGGATATTTCATCGGCTGTAATTGGACTAAATGCTAGTATTTTTGTGACTGAATATTCACAATATGGCTCTTTATTAGATATAAATAATCGTATACGTCAAAGTACAACTAAAGTAATGATTGATTTTGTAATAAAAATTTTAAAGTAAATAAAATTAATTTTGTTTTAATTAAATAGGTAATGCATGAGAGTTTAGTAATGCACTTTACATGCCAAATATTGGACATAGTTAATCATCTACATTCCTGTAAAATAATTCATGCTGATATTAAACCAGATAATTTTCTATTAATGAAAATGTAAGTATAAATGCAACTTTTTTTTTTCATTTTAATTATCAAAGAACATTAATAAAAATTAACATACCTCCGAATTTCCTAATTATAAATACGAATATTATATAATACAAATTTTGCTTCTTTTTTTTCTCTATTAGACCATGTGCAAATTCTCATGTACCAACAATTCGTTTAATTGATTTTGGATGTGCTATCGATATGAATTTATTTGAACCGAATACACAGTTTAAAAAGGTAATTATTATTTAACTTATTTATCTACGTTTTTTTAAATTTATTTTTAGAATATTTAACACTTTTTTCACATTCATTAATTGCCTATATTTAGTTCTTTTCTGGTTATATAACAATTCGCGTGTATCTGTTATCGCGGGCCCTAGTTGAATTTGAACGTACTTATTTAATCACTGTGTGACACTAGAACCCAAGTGTGGTTTTATTCATCTCCAATCGGATCTATCCGCAGCCAATCCAGAATTTTAAATCACTGTTAAGTACAACTTGCCATTTATCCCTAAAGTGCTCTTCCTTCTGTTCTTAATAATTTTGGAACATCATTCAACATTTTTTTTTGGCACACGTTCATTCTTCAAGCGTTATACGTGACCAAGCCAGCTTAGTGGAAAGTTTTAAAGCTAATTTAATTTTACATATTCTCATGTTATCCCAGCGTTTCCGATGTTCGTCTATGATCCATTCCTCGTTTAGATTCCTCACCAATGTCGCAATATGGTTTCGGACCACTGAATGTCAAGGCTGATCCCCAGGGACGATAGAGATCAATTTCGATTTTTGTAGCTTGAGTTAGCATTTTCAATCTGGATGCATTTTTTGCATCCCGAGCATAACATACCTGCATTCTTCACTGAACCACACAACTAGTTGTCTCTCAATCAATTCTGTCGCTGTACGGCACTTTCAACGTATGGATTTAATTTATACTACACACTATTTAAATTGTTTTGTTGTTGGTCATCATCCAAATCTGTAATAATCCATTGTTCAATTTGCATCCATTTCAAGTTTTCGGCCATACAGGTTGCATGTTAATAATGCCTAAGATTTTGGTTTGTAATACTACCTCAACTATGTATAATGATGCGAGTTAATATTCAAACCACGACAACCTCGAACATTCATTATATTTGAACAGTGACGCTCGTCAATTAATATTTGATTATTTGTTCTGCCATTTGGAGACATTTTATGAGTATGCTTATTTGGGTAGCATGAGTTACTAATAACCATGTATTGTAGACATGACACAATTAATAAATCGCAACCCATTTGTATTGGTTGTTTCATGAAGACTGAGTTTATTTATGGTTGGATGATATATTCTTTTTTATCCCAGCTTAGTGTTACATTCGCGTAATACGATTTTAAAAGCATGGTCGGTGGCAGCTCTATATGTTGATATCAATTTTTCATAAAACACATATTTCACCTTATAATTTTTTTCCTTAGTCGATGCATTTTGGTGAGAGTCAAAATGAAAAATGTCGTTCTTACTAGTAGGGTACAAATGCCCCTTAACTCGTTATGTTACTGCAATCGTTGTTGCGCTGTAATCCCTCTCTTTTAATTAATTTATTTTCGAACCACCTATTGTTTCCAGACTTTTTTTTAGTATATAATCGTTATAGTGTTTTTGCAGAACCTTGCCGCCACAAAGTTCTAACATTCCATTATATAAATTTTAAATGCTGGGTAAAGCTACACACGATACACAGTAGCACAGTAGTGCGGACAGCGTTCATGCTAATCTATCACGAAGCACGGGGAACGATTCAGTAAATTCAAATGTTAAGTTATTACGGTATATTTATTTGAATACTAACAGCTGGGCTACGTTTTATATCGAATGAAGAGAAGTAATTTGTGAAATTGATAATTGTTTTGAACATTTGATTGACAAATCGCTTAAGAATAAAGAATGAATCAAACGGGTAGAAAATCATTGAAATATTATGAATGAATTGGGTTAAAATAATATTATGTTGAAGAATAAAATGATTTTTCTCAAAACTCTTCAATAACCCATGCAATCACTCATTATTATTATTATTATTTTTTTCTTTTCTATTACCTCAGATAATTCAAACGGATGGTTTTACATGTGCAGAAATGAAAGAAAATCGTCCATGGTCATATCAAACAGATATATTTTGTATAGCTGGTACAGTTCATGTAATGTTATTTGGTGAATATATGCAAGTGTTTAAAAAATATGGTCAATGGGAAATAAAACAAAAATTACCAAGGTACTAACAACTATAGTTAATAATAAAATAATAATTAATTATCATTTAATTAAAATTTTTTTCATATTTTTAGATACCTGAAAAAGCATATTTGGTCAGATTTTTTTTTAAAATTTGTAAATATGAAAGATTTGGAACATTTACCAAATCTATTAGAAATGAAATTAAAAATTAATGAAGAACTATATTGTATGGAATCTGAATTAAATTCACAAATACGAACTTTATCAAATATATTACATAAACGTTAACAAAAATATAATAAAATAAAATAAATTGCATCCGATTTAAAATTTGTAGATGCATGCGACTAGAATAAAATTTAATTTCAAAGTGCAACTATACAAAAAAATTATTTATATATAAATATATATAATATATTAAAAGATATTATACAATTTAAAATACATAGTATTTTTTATGTATTAAAAAATGTAATTGAAGGTTATATACACTTAAAATCAACAAAGTTAATTGATTAATTGATAATTATTACAATCTAATTACTTTGATATAGCTATCTATTGGTCTGCTAAATTCAATGTTAATTTAAATGATCTATACTATTAATATAATGTTGATAATAAGATCATTATTTTTAATTATCTAACATTAAATTCAATATAGCATAGTAATTTAAAAAAAAAATTTAATTACATACATACATTCAGTGGAAACGCAATTATTCGTGCTATTTTATGGCTTATATATACAGATAATAATAAAAGGTTGCAACAATTATCCGGATCAGTTAAATTTCAATAATACATACATACAACCATTGCGCAAATATATACTGTCTGGGTTATAATCAAAATCCGTATAATACAGTTTTCACTATATTAATATGTAAATTATATTTGTTAACACAATAAAAAATATTCCTTAATATGCCAAATAAAATAAATTTGATAGCTATGCTAAATTTATTAGGTGGTAATTGCATGTGTGTAACAACCATCTAACAGTGTATTAAAAGAGAAGAAGTATGATTAATGCAATTAATCATACATAAATATTGTAATTATTAAGTTATTATATAGAAACAATGATAATAAAAATATATATAGATAATAATTAGTCGATAAAAAATAATAATAATAATAATATTATTATTATTATTGTATAATTTTAAATATTTAAATTCATAAATAACTGTAAATTATTACTTAATTTATTTTCTTTTATAAAAACTAAAAGTTACTGTTTTGTTAGTTTGTAATAAATAAAATAGCACGTTATTATTATTTCATTTATATACAATTGTGGTATAGTTAATTAACTGATTGTCAACGTATAAAAAGTAATAGTAATATTGATGTATAAATTTATATATATTTATTATTTTTATTATTATCAATTTTATTATCTTTATCTTTATTATTTTTTTTTTCCTTTTTTTTTTTTTTTTTTTTGTATTATCAACAGAATAATATGAAACAAGTTTCGGGGATATTATTTTTAAGAACAATTTCACATAATTTTTGAAATATTTTATGAATATTAATTAAAATTGTTTACTTAAGCGTATAATGTCTTTTTCACTCTTTCATTTTTAAAATTAACTTGTTTCATTCATTATTATTCTCGCTGATTTTTAAAATATTAATGTTTATTTAATATATTTTTTTTTTCTATCTATCAATAATTAATTAATTAATTATATAAAACAATAATAATCATTAATTAATTATTTGTGTTTACAAAATTATACAAATAAAAAAAAAATGGGTATAATTATAAAATATATATTTTTTAAGTTCATATGTAAATTTTTAATTTGTTATTCTTATTTTTATTTAGTATTATTTCTAGTTTAATATATATATAAATATATATATATATTTTTTAATTAATTAAATTTGTAGAGTAATATATAAAAAAGGAAACTGGAACACAGTTAAAATATAGTACTATAAGTGAAACTGCCGATTGAATATAGATATTAGGAAAAAAAAAAAAATGAATTATTGTATTTTACACATTTCATTTTATCGACTAGATAAACTTTTTAATGAAATATTAGTATATTTTATATTTACTTCAAATTCAGATTCCATTTATATTATAAAGATATGTGTGGGTGATGATGATGATGACGACTAATTAATAGATAAAAATTAATACACTAAAAATTCGATTCGATTCAAGCATATGTACTTTTCAGATCGATTTAAAAAAAAAAAATGAAAAAAAAATGTATATTTCAATCAACAACAATCAGAGATTAGAAGATAGAAACAAAATTTTCACTCAAACTTTGTACTTTTTAGTTTATTAACTTAAATTAAATACTATTTAATAAATCAACAAGTTTTGGGTAGGAAAAAATTGAAAAAATCTGATAAATTATTTTTCAAACTCAATTGAATTTATCATTTGTTCATTGTTGCATATGAAATCAGACACAGACAGAAGCAATAATGGCAGGTCCAATTGGTAAACTGTTACATACGAACATACGGAGTAATTTTTATTAACATGGCAGCAGTGTTTAATGGTACTATAATATAGTGCGGATGAACTGGACAGACAATGTTCCATACATTGAAATTAATGTTGTGACGTGTAACTAACTACCGTAGAAGGTTTCACTTGAGCTTTATTTCATCATTTTCGTTATTATATGGCTATAATTTTAAACGATAAACCAAATTATTGTAAGCACAACAATATGAAATGAAAATTGTTTGTCTGAGTGGGTGTGATGTACATACGCGAATTGTGCTTGAATTCGAATGTGATCTAATCGAATTTTTTATTGTATATATGTAATATGTTGTGCCTTTATTTGTATTGTGCGTGTGGTGTGTGAAAAAAGTTTACTTTGTATTAAAAAAAATTATAAATTAATTTTTAATAATATGCGAAAACGATCGCATATAAATATGTATATAATTTTTTTTGTTTTCTAAAAAAATTTTATTGGTAGAGTTTTTTTTTTTTTTATATGGGAAGATAAAACTATGCGATCAAAATAAATGGACTGAAAAATAAAAAAACTAACGTTAAAATTTTTAAGAAGACTAAATTTTTGGTTTTCAATGAAAATCGGTGTCACAAATGGAAATAAGCAGCATGGCTAAATTTAAAAATAAAGATAGAAATTTTCTCAGCCCAACGGGGACAGTCGTTGGTTTGTAGAAATCATCTCTATCATCGAATTGCATGTATTTTCTATTTGACAATTACCACTGCTTTTCAGACAAAAACCATATATTACTTAAGGTAGCAGCACTATAGTTTTGCCTCTTAACAATGCAAGGCAAATGTAAAAATATTGTCGATGGGTACACTAATCAAAAGGCAAAAATTGTCTACCTAAAAAGGGCTATATAATAAATTTAAAAAGTTGAACAATAACACTATTTACTAATAAAAAAAAAAAAATAAATATGTAAATAATAAAAACGAATATTACCTATAAATAAATATAATAAATATATTACATAAATCTTTATATTACGTACATGATAATTGTATCTAAGAATAACAAAAAAAATATATATATATATACAAATTATATTACATGTATAATAGCATGTAATGCTAATAATTATAGAAAAGAGAAAAAAATCTAATATAATTAACAAATAAGTAATTTTCCTATTAATATTTAATTACAATTTTCCTTAAGAGTGATTTTTGTGAAAGAAGCTATATAATTTTCCATATACATTTTATTTTAACTTATTTGATTTGTATTATTGATAATAATTTATAATTACATTTTACCATGCATCCAAAAACACTTACACACACTTATATATATATTATATTAAATTATATTTAATTAATTTGTATTATACAATTATTTATTGAATTTTTATTTAGTTTAATTTAAAATTTTTGGTTTATCATGAAAAGTAATTATTATAAAAATTCTACTTTCACAATTTGAGAGCAAAATACAAAACACGACACTCACACACTCACACCCTCCACTCAAAATAATAGTATTTTGCTTTTTTTTTTTTTTTAATTAATTAATTTCTAATATTAAAATCAAAGAACTTTTATTTTATTATTAAAATAATAATAATAATAATAATAGTAATTCTAATAATAAAAATAATAAAGTTAAAAATGATTGTATAATAAAAAAAAAAGCCAATAAAAAATAATTTAAAAATGTAATAAATACTAATATTATAATAATATTATAAATTATACATAACATTTGAGTTAACACTTTGACGGCCCAACCTTTCTGCTTTGCATTCAATTCTTACATACTTCTAATATTCTAGAATTAAATGTATAAATACTTTCTGTTGAATTTATGGCATGCCACTATGAAAAAAAAAAAAAAAAACTTTACAATAGATTTATGTTACAAATTCTAATTATTTTAAATTATTTTTCATTTCTTTTAGACACAACAAATTTACAGTCACATATATTCGATGCAGGAAATGATGCAGAATATATATGAGGAGCATTTTGTGCTATTGATGGTTGTGACATATTTAAAAGCGTCGTGAAAAACATGGATTACTGTAATGCCATATGCATGAAATATTAACCAAATAATGATCCAAAATATAATCAAGATTGGTATATAGACTAGTACTATTATGGTAACGTTTATTAAATGAACATTGTGCTTGAGGCTATGCAATTGTAAAATATACAGGTGAAACTGTTTTTATAATTGTAAATAATTGGTGCTGATGCTGTCATGCTGTTCAAGATGTCATGTTTATCGAATATGTTAAAAACATTTGTTAATATAATAATAATAATGATATTGGGAACAAATGAAAAGAGAAAAGATAACGATAAGATTATCAGCGCTAGTGTAAATGAATTAATAATAAAATTTAATTTATATTTTAGTTAAATAAGGGATTCAGCTGCAGCCAATGATTATTTTAGTAGTAGATTTGGTGTTCGAGATAAAGAAAATTGAAAATAATATTAGTATCGTAATCAGTTTCAAAATTTTGATAATGAATGAATGAATATACGCGTATTTTGGAAGAAATTGATTTCCATTTATTACTGAATTATTGAACAAATGAACTATTAAAAATTATGCCAATACAGAAACAAATATGTCAGCGATTATCATACATGAACAATCAGTGATGATAATAATAATGAATACTATGCTATGTAAGGTAAGAAAAATACTATAATTTATAAAAATGTTTCAAATTGAGAATATTTTTCTTTTATATATATAGTTATAAGGCAAAGTGATAATATTGTTTAATTTTTGTATATTTAAGTAGACAGCTTATGTATAGCATTTCTTGCAGTTATTTGTGATGGACAACTACAACAAAAATCTATGTCACACGTACAGATAATACAAAAATCAAGAACTTATATCATTACAGTGAAGTTGATAAATTAGTCCTAATGTGAATATACAATAATTCACCAATTGGTTTTTAATTAATTACCACAAATTATAAATTATATTTGTTTTGTTTACTGGTAATATCAAATGTTATTTTTAAAAAAATTCTCTGTAATATTAATCTCAATTCATTTCTATATTCGCAGATGATTTAAAAAAAAGTATATCGAAACAACACGTAATTCGATTATAAATTGTGGCAAACGTATGTTAGTTCTGGCATCAAGAGTATTATTAAATGATTTATTAACAACACACCATTCTATCAAATTGATGATATAAAATATGATATTTTAATATATAAATAAAATAAGTTTTAGCTTTAACCATGAATTAAATTTTAAATGTAATTGTATATTGTAACTATCACAATTAAATATTATACTCGTATTAGAAATGATAATTAATACATTAAAAATGAATGTGAAATTAGCTAAATTAAAATTTCTACGAAGATTTCAACGTTAAAAAATAGCTTCATTTTATTATGATACAATTTAATTTCATGATTATTAAGTTTAACAATTACAATTATATGTAACGCTTATTATATAAGATAAATAACAAACAAACCCTTAATTATAAAGTAAACCTTATAAATTTGATTCACAATTTTCATTTTAAACTTATTATTTAAATGGAACGCTCAAGAAATTGTTTTTTTTTTAAAAACCTATCTTCGAAAATGTTTTCTCAACATTTTGAATTTAAATTAAACAATAAGATTTCATTCAATTTAAAAAATTAAAATAAATTTGTTGAAAGAACATATAGTTATTTAAAATTTATTTAAAGTATTGTAATTACTACGATGTAATCATAAATATTTAGTTATTTAATTTATGTTTACTATATATATATGTTAAAAGGGTTAAAATTAATAATAGATAATAATAGAAGCAAGATATTTATATATAATTATAAGTAAAAATTAATTATTTAAGTGTATACTGCAAAGATAATTCGATATTAATTGATTTCAATGCTCAGTACAATTTGATAAGACATACAGAAAATTGTTACAAGAAATTAAATACCTGTATAATACTATTTTAAAAATTAAATACCTGTATATAATGTCATTCCAAACCTACATACCAAATTGTTCAAGAGATCATTCAGTTGCACAATGAATAACGATGCGCCAGGTATTAATTTTAAAGAAACATGTTAATAAATACCTCTATAATACTATTTCGAGAACCTTTATACAAAATTTCATAGAAATTGGTCAAGAATAATAATAATTGGTCAAGAATAATATATAATGAAATTTTGTATAAATGTTCTCGAAATAGGATTATACAGGTATTTATTAAGAAGTTTCTTTAAAATTAATACCTAGGGCATCTTTACTAATTGTACAACTGAATGATAGCCAATTTCGTACCAATTCGGTATGTTGGTTTGGATTAATATTTTATACAGGTAACAACTAAAAATACAAATAACTTTCAAATAACAGCAGAAGAAGAAATTATAGCATAAATCTATATTATATTTAATATTTGAATACTTTGAAAAGCATAAGATATAGAAGAATGCATTTGACGAAACTTCTAATATCAACAAATCATATTCCATCATGTGGATCACATACGGAATCTACAAACCATTACAGAGTCATGTCAACTTTTGCTTTAATAAAACATCTTTTGGATTGCATAAAAAAATGAGATACATTCGAAAAAAAGTTAAACGACCATCAAGTATTTTGAAGCCTCTGAAAATTAATATAAAATAATATAAATATGTGCTAAATTATCACTAATTGTGAATCTTTATTTTAATTAATTTATAAATAATTTAACATCTTTATTAAATCTAATCAATTTAATTAAAAAAAAAAATTTAATTATTTTATTAAGTTCATCAATAGTGCCACAACCTTTAACTTCCGTCCATTGAAAACTGAAAAGAGAAAAAAAAATACTTATAATAAAATATCTGTTTTGATAACAACGTGTTTTGAGAACAAAAAATAAATAAAATGGTAAGTACAAAATAAAAATATAACTAATATTTCATATACGAAATTCCAATAACAAAAAAAAAAAAAAATTTATCTCTTACGGACATTCTGTAAAAAAAAAAAAAAATGTCTCATCTTTCATGTGGTACACTGTCCAAATAAATAAATTCAAAATTTTTGTACCTTATATATCGCAACCGACATGTAAACATTAATAAGCTTGGTGGTGTATGAGGTAAAGGTGTAGTGAATATTCATATTGGATATGAATACCGCGGGTTCGATTTCTCGACGAAACCGAAAAAAAAATTTTCGTAAAAAAAAGAAAATAAGTTTCACACAGGCGGCGCGGCCGAGTGTGTTGACAATTTGAAAGTGGAAAACAAAATAAGAAAAAAGTAAATAAGAAAAAAAAAGGTAAACAGAAAAAAAGAAAAGGGAATTTCTTTTTTGCTTTTTGCAGGTCTGAAAAAAAGTCAATTAAACATTTGGCACTAAAAAGCTCATAGCGTCCGATCCAATTTATTTTTTCACAGAACGTAGAGCACGTCCATGCGCAGTTTATAGGTTAGCTCGGGACCCATGACTCCTCCGGGAGCGGAGTTATGGCCATTCTCCGGTACCGATTTTCCGACATTTTGGGACCCCCTAACTCCCAGAATACCCAATATTTTCCGATGAGCTTATTACCAGTTATAGCCCCCACCTGTGCCTACAATTTATGGAGGAACATTTTTTCCCATCTACAACAGTTTTCCGGCCATGGCTGCCCAAAGAATGGAAATGCTAATGTAGACCTTTCTTCCGAAGGATGGAACTCTAGGAAAAACTCAAATATCCTACAATCTAATGATGCAGATAGGTAAAGGAAGGTTTAATCTATACGAAAAAAATTATTTTGGAATTTTCCGATGAGAAATGTGGATTTTCCTAGAACAACGAAAAACATCGATTTTCGCATGTTTTCCGATGGGATTTTTCCAGGTTTCCCAACGGAATTTTCCAAAATCCTAATTATCCCATATAGTAGACTATTTGATCTGTATTTTAAGCTATAACACAAGTCGCTAAGTATTATGATGTTCCCACAATAATTGCTTAAAGTAAGGCTTACCGAAAAAAATCCAAATTTCACCCATTAATAACTCCGCCATTTTGGATTTCCCAGAAGTGGTCCCAGGGGAAAAATGTGGTCCTTGTCCTCCTCTATTGGATTCCCAAAGGAAAAAGCGCTAGCTCTAAAACTCAAAAATTCAGAAAAATTGATGTTTTGAGTCGATTTTCGCTACCCCACGAAAGTCAGGACGGTTTTTCCACATTGTGTTTGAAATTCATTGAAATGTCCCAAAACTTACATAAAAAGTGTTTTTTTAACGTTTTGAACATTAGATGTACCATTAGGTGGTCAAATTCGGACATAACTTTTGCAGTGCCTTTTTTTTTTAAATCGAATTAATGGTCAGATTTATCTGAAAATTTCCAATTATCTTATTTAAAATATTAGGAACATATTTTACCACTAGTGAACATCGAAATTTTCACGGGTTTTCCCAGGATTTTCCTTTAAAGTTTTTCATATGTATGAAAAAAAATTATGTTTTTATATGGAATTTCATAAGAAATTTCTCGTCGAAGGAAAAACCATTAAAAAAAATAAATATTGTGTGTGTGTATGTGTGTGTTTATATTTATTTAGAATAGAAAACTTTTAATTTAATAAAATAGGATTAAAATTTAATGATAATTTCTTTATAGGATTTCTTTGAAAATTAACACCGCAATTACCACAGATGTTTTCCTAGAAATTAAATTTTCCATATGTATGAAGAAAATTAATATTTTTAAATAAAAGATATGGAAAATGTTTCCCGGAGATAAAAAAAACCATATACATTTACACTAAAATGTTGGAGATTTCATATAATATTGTCAACGAAATAATCAAGTCGGATTCAAACAGAAAAAAAAAAAGAAAACAACAAATACAAATAAAAATAAATAAATAAATTAATTATATATAAAAAAAAAATAAATAAATAAAACAATTCCAAGCACTGCCGATGAATTGAACCACAAAAATTAAAAACAAAAATAAAGTAAATAAAAAGTAAAAAGTACATAAGAATTTGCTTGAAATTATTATTTCCTTTCCTTTGAAATAAAAAACAAAAAAAAAAAAAGAGAACAACAAAAATGGAAAACGAAAAATAAAAACAACTTAAAAAATTGATAAACAAATAATTAATCAATGTCTACGCATAATAAATTTCAAAATAAAATACGATCGGTGGCGTAGTGATTATGGCGCTTGGTCGCCGTAAAAATTTTCAGTGTTCGTTTCTTCAATAGACAATGTTTTTCTAATTTTTTCTTATTTTTAATAATATTCCTAACCTAATATTAACTTAATTTTGATATTCTATTATTTAAGTAAAATAAACAAAATTAAAACTAATAATAAATACCTTTTTTAATATGTCGTATTTTGTAACTCACTTTAAAACGTTCATAATGTAAAGGGTTGATTTGAATATGACATCTGTCAATCATCCCTTATATTATATTGAAACCAAATGGTGATAATTGATTGACATGGAAGGCACCAAAAGCTGAAAATAAATATGTCTTTACGTTAATAATAGGTGATGAAACTATAGGATAGTTTTCGTTTGGTTTTTGGTACATTAATTTATTTTATACTTACAATTTTATACATCAACAAATCCTTTAGATGGAATGTTATTGCTAGTAATTATATACATTTAGATATTTCTTTTATGTTGAATCTTTGTAAATTCATTTACAAACATGAATGAACTGCAGTCAAATACTTGATCGGCTGCCTATCATTTTTATTTCTATTTATACCGTCAATTGAATAAAAACAAATTAAATAATTAATTATCTATAATCTATATAATTTAATATATATAGTAAAAGAATATACTTACGATGTAGTTTCAACAATATTCACATTTTGTCGTTTACCAGTAACTTCAATAATCCATTTACAACATTCAATAATTTCTGGAATTCGTAATATTAAATCACCTTTAACTTTTTTCAATTCAGATGGTATACGTACCAACATTAAATTATCAGGTTCATTTGTTATACAAAAATCAATTTTATCTAATGTTAAACGATGTTTTTGTTTGAATGTTTTCGCATCCAATAAATACAAGTCGTAATCGCTTAATAGAACTTTCACGCGATTTATAACCGCAACGATAAAATTTTATAACTGGTGTTGAATATTTTAATATTTATATGCCAAATGATTTTACAAAATGGTTAATACTTTGTTTAGAAATACGTTCGTCAATAAACCACGGTCCAATACTATCAGCATAATTTTTCTTTCTACCTTATTTAGCAAATTTTATGGTACAATTTTCGATAAGCGTATTAACCATAAACGAAAACGTTTTGAATGTGCAATAAATGAGTCATTATAACCATTCGGTTTATCATTACGTGTTATAAAACGTTTAATAAAAGCACGTATTCGAATGGCATATAAAATATTTGATAAAAAGCGCAAACAAACAGCTCTATTATCTGGTATGCGGTCCTAGTATGGTGGCCAAAGACAGATCAGAAGGAGACACAGACGTTTCACAAAGAAACTTTAATGAACAATTTGTTTATATGCAACTGAACCTGTTATATGTAATTTTGCTATTGTAATTTTAACTTTGTTGATTTGGTGGTTGAACAAATATTGTTGGATAGCTTTGTTTTATATCTCAGCAATATTCATTAGTAGTTTTGCTAAATATGGCTGTTATGCACTCTATTAGCTACTAACGCTTGTTTTTGATGTTGTCGATAAAATTATAGGATTATTTTCTATTTATGGTAATTGAGGGATGTTGATTGAGCTTGTTGATTTGTTTTTTGCATTAGTCATCATAATATTAATCACAATTAATAGTAGGTTGTTGTGCTGATAATTGTTGTTGTTATTATCACATATGATATTATTGATTATCTTGATTTAATTGTTGGCATTGAAATGGTAATATTTTGTGATATGTTTCCGCTTTGTGCAATAATTTATATATTGGTCCTGGTGGTTCTTGGTGTGGTGGTGTACCCATTGGTATTGTAGAATGTGTAAAATGTGATAATACAATTGAAACTGAATCTGCTTGGGCTGCGCATTTGACTAAATATAATAGAATTTATTTTAAATATAATTGTTATAAATATAAAACGTAACATAACAATAATGGTACATTGAAATATAATACTTATTAGACTTTGTTTCCACTTTAAGTATGACAAACACATTCATACACGTATTTTATTGATTAAAAATACGTATTTTAGATGGAAACAATTAACATACGTATACGATTAGTTTACGTCATATTGAAAAATTCACAATGTGTGTACTAGTAGCATAGGCTAATCATCATTCATATAAAAATAAAGGAATTAAGGATAGAAAGATTTATCGGATCACGTAATTGCAGATGGTGAATTGATTTTATACATAATATATATAATTTAATCCAAAGATTTAGAAACAGTATAATATTGTACATATATAAATAGTAAAACATAAATAATAATAAAAATTCATCTGTTACATATTTACAGAATATTCAAACATAAAATTCCATAAAAATACCGATAACACATTAATTTAATAACGTATTACATCTCTAACTGCTTTTATAATATGCGGAACGGTTAAACCATATTTGTTAAGTAATTCAATTGGTTTTCCTGAATGTGGTATTTCTGATACAGCTAAATGTCTAAGCGAAACCATAGAATGTCCAGCAACTGCAGCTTTAACAGCTTCACCTAAACCACCCTCACTATATATATGAAAAGAAAAATGGTTTTTAAAATTTATAAATTTGAGACATTTGTATATTTAGATTATTTAATTTTCCATATAATTTATATACCTATAATGATCTTCAACGACAACAACTCGACCAGCACAATGTAACGTTTCAAATAATACTCTAGAATTATCTAAAGGTTTAATTGTAAATGGATCCATAACTCTTGCATAAATTTGTTGTTCTCGTAATTTATCAGCGGCAATCAAAACCTCATGTATTGTAATGCCGGCGCCGATAAGTAACACTTGATCACAAGCACATTGTTTCAATATCTTAGCTCTGCCAATTTCAAATTCTTCATCTTCTTTATACAGGATACGCGTGTCTGGTCGTGATGTACGAATATAACACATACCAATTTTATTTGCTGCTAATTCAACGGCACGTTCACAACTTACAGCATCGGATGGATAAAAAATGGTACATTTTGGTATCGTACGAAATAATGTTAAATCTTCTAATGCCATTTGACTTGCGCCATCCTCACCAATACTTACACCACAATGTGAACCGACAAATTTAACATTAGCCTGTGATATGGCACCCATACGAATTTGATCATATGCACGTGAAAAAAATGCAGCAAATGTTGATACAAATGGTATAGTGCGTTCACGACAACCGGTTCCAATTCCAACACCAACCATATTCTGTTCGGCAATGAAACACTCAATGAATTGATCGGGACATACTTTCTTTAGATTTTCCGAAAATGTAGAATTTTTTGTGTCACCATCTAAAGCAATTACACGATTATTAGTTTTACCAATTTTTGCCAAAGCTATGCCATATGCTCGTCGTGTGGAAACTTCTGCACCAACACCATAGTTTGGTAATGAACCTAATTTTATGTTTTTAATATTAATATTTGGAACATCATTTTTAAGTGGTTCTTTTGGTTTAATTTTAATCGTTTCCATATTATGAATTAAACCCTTTAAATGCTAGAAAAAAATTATTAGAATTTATCTTTTTTTGTTATGAATGAAAATTTATAAATTTATTAATTTTATTTACATTAATAACGCCATCACTTTCTGCACCCAATGGTTTTCCATGCCAATTTTCTTTATCTTCAATGCCGGGAAAATGTTTACCTTTAAATGTTTTTGCAACAATAGCAGTTGGTTTATCTTTTGTTATGGATGCCTCATAAAATGCTTTACATAATTCTTCAACATCATGTCCATCAACAACAATTGCATTCCAACCAAATGCATCAAGACGATTACGGTATATTTCGATGTTATGTTGTAGTGATGTTGGTTCGGATTGTCCTAAACGATTTACATCAAATATAACACATAAATTATCCAAATTATAATGACTAGCAAAATGTAAAGCTTCCCAAATTGAACCTTCGGCTGATTCACCATCACCGACAATTACATATGTTCTATATAATTATAGAAGAAAAAACAAGAAACAAAATATTATAAAAAAAAAAAAACTACTAATTAAATAATGCAAAACTTGCCTATACGATGATTTATCAATATATTTTCCAACATATGACATACCACATGCAATTGATACACCTTGTCCCAATGAACCACTGCCAACGTCAATGAAATTTAATTTTGGTGTTGGGTGACCTTCTAAATCAGAATCAAATTTACGTAAATTTAATAAATCTGTGGTAGGAAATAGACCAGCTTCAGCCCATGCAGCATACAAAATTGGTGCTGCATGTCCTTTTGATAAAATTATACGATCATTTACTGGATTACGTGGTTCAGCTACATAATAGCGCATAACATTGAAAAATAGTACCGACATTATTTCGGCTATCGATGCACATGATGTTGGATGACTAGCAAAAAAATATATAAAACACAAAAATAAAACTGTTAATTGATATTATAAGTTTATAAATATATGGTGTGTTGGTGCTATGGTACTCTCTGCCTCATTACTACAAAATAGTTTAAACCAACATCTCAATCACAAAAACAAATGTATATAAAAGCAAATTCCCGTGTGCCGGTTTTTTTTTTACATAGTGATTATAATTTTGTGGTACGTTCATCAACAATAGATCATTTTGAATATAAATATGAATGAAAATGTAGTAAAACTATATTATATAGCACTCTTTAACTGCATGTTTCATTACGGCTTTGCTATATATAATAATTATATTTAATTATAGAATCATTCTTTTAAAATTTTATGTTACATCAATCGTACGATAGTGGACCAACGATTTGTTAATAACATATATAGTAATAAAATTATTGAAATATTGTTTGTTTATTTGCACAAAATTTGATTGATATTTCGCCCCGCCTCACGTACTAAATAATTTCAAAAAAGATATAAATTAGGTGTATAATATAATCAAAATCAATATTACATATATTTAATATATCAATTTACTATATGAAAAATTTAGTTATAATATTAAAAATACACCTTTCTAATATTATTTATTTGAAAGATAAATTATAAAATAAATGGTCAACTATTGTGTCAATCTATAAAAAATAAATTATAATTTATAAATGGTTATAAAATGTGTTTTAATTATAAATATAATAAATATTAATGAGTATAAAATATTGTAAAATATATATAATATAAATATAAAAGGTCATAAAAAGGTCGTGTTTAAAATAATAAATGGTTATTCGTTTTATTTTTTCGTATGATATTGTGTATTAGTACTTAAAAAACTATTATGGAGTAAACTAATATAAATCTAAAAACAGTTGAAAATTGAAAATAGAATGCAACTGTATGCTTTATTTATATTGAGTGGTTTAGTGTACTGCATTGTATTATAATATTAACGTTAACATCGCTGTTTAACAGTAACACATATATAGTTATACTTAAATGCTAGCCGAACTTGTTTCATGAAATTCATTAAAAAAATTGTTAACATTGTAAACATCTTAATTGTACCACAGAAAATAACAATTTTATATAGAAGAAACACTTATAAACATTAAAATATTTATTTTAGGATGACTCCCATGAATGATGAACGTTTTAAATACATATTTGATAACAAATGTTCCATAATTACTATTACATATATTATAATTAAGAAAAAAAAAAACTGATAGCAAAATTGATGTAAATTTTAATCAAAAATTCAGTGTTTCAAGAGACTTGTTAGCTAAACTCTTAAATAGCATAATTTTGGTGTCAATCATAAACCATGATCATCGATAATGTATATCTAATTCCAAATGATTCACGAATGATCCACACGCACATATGCGAAACAATGTGATTTTTTATTATTAAAATTAAAAAAAAAAGCATTTAAAAATAAAAGGTAAAAAAATAACTTAATCAAAATTAAAAAAATTATTAAAATATATACCCAGATTTCGCAGCATTTGTTGATGTTATTGAATGAATGCGTAAACGATGAGCAATATCTTGTAGTTCTTGTAAAATTTCTGGTTCCATTGTAATGTTAGACAACATACTTTTTATTTATTATTTTTAAAATACTTGTAATTTTTGGTTTTTTAAAAAATGCTTCAACACAAAAATTGTTGCTAAAATAAATTTAAATATATTTATATTATAAAATAAATTAAATTTATATATAAATAAAATATAATAAATTTGTTGTCTACTTAATCACCACGACTAAGTACAAACTAAATAAATGATTTTAACATTTATAATAAAAACCAAAAAATTATATATTTTGTGATTACCTTTTTTGTACGGGTGAATTTGTGTATTATATAGTATACAGTTTATTTATATCTAATTAATTCCATCTTTAATGAATCAATGTTTTGAAGGTGTAATTTATAACCTATTCATCAATTGCATATATATACGGCGCGATATAGGCATATTGTAAAATAATAATTGATATAAAAATATAAATATGTGGAAAAGTTTCTATTAAAGTCACGAATGTAAAATATACATCCTAGACCCTATTATGGTATAATTAAAAATTGATCGATTTTATGTGTATGTTAAATAAAAGTAGAAAATTGAGACGTTTTTATAATGTGGATTATTAAATGACATACAACTCAACAACGATTGCGATAAGAAAAATAGATTTTTCGAATTATTAAAACAATCTATTTATTGATACCTTTCTAATTTAAATTTTAGATTTACATATATTTCAAATTTCTATATACATAAATAATTTATAGGTATAGTATGGGCTATTTACCCATATAAAAATAATAGAATTATGAAATCATCTATCTTTTGTTAATTGCAGTACAATTAGTAAATTGTTAGATGCTCCCATGCAGAGTAATTTACTACCTTACCTGTAACGAATGTTTATTAGATGCCATAAGCTCCATTTAGAGTAATATATGACTTGGAAACTTTTATATGTATAACTTAAATATTATGGTATAATTTTAGGCAGGCAATAGTATTTGTGTAAATCATATAAGAATGAAAATTGTATCAATATAGTATTCAAAAACATACCATACCGTGATTATGTGTTTCGTGAACCTTGCTCAAATGACACCACTACTCTATCTTCATAGAAGAGCAAGCAAGTGTATAATAATCGTGTACTCGAAAGATAATTTAATTTATACAAATTAATATTAAGGTGTAATTATATAATTTTTTTGAGTTCCCAGTATTGATTTTCCGAAAGGAATTCGTTACTATAAGGTTAACGACGCCTTCGAACATTCATATTCATTTATGTATGCTATAAAAATGATATTTTATCTATTAATTTATATATTAATTCTATTTCTATTTGAACTGAAATAAATAAAGTAATTTTATTATAATTGGGCAATTCTAATGCATTTATATGATTTATTATTAGATTAAAATAATAGTAATAATTTGTGATTCATTTCAAGGAACCCTTCTAATTTATTGTAACATTTATTTAGTATAAAGCAAAAAAAAAAAAAAATTTTAAATAAAAAAAATTAAATAAAAATTGATAGTAGTTCACATATACAATTAAGTAATTATTTCCCTAAACAATTCATTACAATTACAAATGAAAACGAGAAATATTTTATCAAAAAAAAAAAAAATTAAGGAATATAAAATAAATACATTAAATTCTTCACTCAATTTGTATTAGCTCTTC
Source organism: Bibio marci (assembly GCA_910594885.2). Taxonomy (NCBI): domain Eukaryota; kingdom Metazoa; phylum Arthropoda; class Insecta; order Diptera; family Bibionidae; genus Bibio; species Bibio marci. The sequence goes on along the minus strand of OU343116.1, from coordinate 24,891,867 downwards.
AGCAGCCGCAATAATATGACGTGCTGAAATACCATATTTGTCAAGAAGTACCGTTGGTGGTCCTGATCGTGGTAAAGATGTAACAGCCAAATGCCGTAAAACCATTAAACGATCTGTACATAATGCAGCCATAACCGCTTCACCTAAGCCACCCTCTCTGATGAAACAAATAAAATTTAAAAAGATTTTCAATAAAATTTAATATTTCGCCCCAAATGCAATTAAAAAAAAATTTTGTATTCTTTTATTTATGGATGCTAATCGCTTACCTATAATGATCTTCAACAACAATAACACGTCCATTCACTTTATAGGCTTCACTAAATATTCTTTCTTTATCCAATGGTTTAACTGTGAATACATCCATAACTTTAGCATGAATCTTTTTCTTTTCCAATTCTTTGGCAGCTGTTAATGCTTCATATAATGTAATGCCAGCACCAATAATTAATACATCATCTTTTGCACTTTCTTTTACCATTTTTGCTTTACCAACTTCAAATACTTCATCATTTTTATAAATAACAGCAGTGTTTGGTCGTGATGTACGAATGTAACAAATACCTTTTGTATTTGCTGCCAATTCAACTGCACGTTCACAGCTTACAGCATCGGATGGATAAAAAATAGTACTACCTGGTACCGCACGAAACAATGCAATATCTTCTAAACCCATCTGACTTGGTCCATCCTCACCAATACTCACACCACAATGTGAACCAACAAAATTAACATTTGTTTGTGATATAGCACCCATACGGATTTGATCAAATGCACGGGTAAAAAATGTAGCAAATGTTGATACAAATGGTATGGCACGATCACGACAACCGACACCAATTGCAACGCCAACCATATTCTGTTCGGCAATGAAACATTCAATGTGACGTTCCGGAAATGCTTTTATTAATTTATCCGAAAATGTAGAATTTTTTGTATCAGCATCCAATGCAATAACACGTGCATTATTTATTGCAATTTTAACCAGTGCTGTGCCGTATGCAAAACGGGTTGCAACCGATTCACCAAGAGTATATAAAGGTGGTGTTGATAATTTTACATTTGTAATATCAACATATGGTACATCATTTTCTAATGGATTATATGGTTGAATTTGAAGTTGACCATGATTTTGAATGATACTATTCAAAGCCTACAAAAGTTATAAATTTTTTATATGGATTTTGTTTCATTATTAATATTATATAAATAATTAGATACAAATTTCATAAATAAATTTATTAACTATATATTATAATAGATGAATTTCATAGCATTTCGAACAATTTGTCCTGTTTTAATAAAATACAATGTTTCGGAATATAAAATATTGCTTGATTTCAAATAAATTTACGTTGATTATTCAATTATGTAAAGACGGGACTTTTTAAAAAACTACTGCGAATTTGTAAACGGTCTGTTGTAGCCTGATGAAATATTCTACTTAATTGTAAAGGGAAACAAATGGATTTTATTATTTTAATATAAACATTTCCAGTTGCGTAATTTGGTAATTTCAATGTAGATTTATGGAAGCTATCATATCATCCAGAGTTTAGTCATGTTGAACCAGTAGAATCAGTTAAATAAAATAGAAAAATGTGAAAATATTTACAAAAACATATATAGATAATTTATGTCCTTATTATTTTTAATAATTTTTCCCGAATAACAGACAAAAATTCCTATCCAAATTACACACTTGACCATTCCAACCGACTCATTAGTTTGGTATATCAAAATTTACAATGTATGCAATTTCAGAAAAACTTTGAACAACGCTACTCATCTGACAAAATCGGTCCTATAAACAAAATTGATTTGTCCATTAATCTCAATTGATGTACCAATAAAAAAAATTAAGCATGTGACGTTTTTGTGATTGTTCGAAATTCTATGGGATTCGTATCAATTGAATGCTAAAATAATCTTATCGAAATTTGTATTAAAAAATATGTAAACCCACTTTCACAACAGCATCTGATTCTTCACCCAATGGTTTACCATGCCATAATTCCTGATCGGCTATTTGTTGAAAACCATGTCCTTTAAATGTTTTTGCAACAATAGCAGTTGGTTTATCTTTTGTTATGGATGCTTCATAGAATGCCTTACATAATTCTTCAACATCATGTCCATCAACAACAATTGCATTAAAACCAAATGCTTCAAGACGTTTACGATAGACTTCCATATTATGTTGTAATGGAGTTGGTTGTGATTGTCCCAAACGATTAACATCAAATATAACACATAAATTGTCTAACTTATAATGGCTAGCAAAATGTAGAGCTTCCCAAATTGAACCTTCGGCTGATTCACCATCGCCAACAAGTACATATGCTCTAAGTTAAAGAAAAAATAAATTAATAATTTTTGATAACTATTTTAAATTTTCAATTTTACCTATAAGATGATCTATCAAAATATTTTCCAACATATGCCATACCACACGCAATTGAAACACCTTGTCCCAATGAACCACTGCCAACATCAACAAAATCTAATCTTGGTGTTGGATGACCTTCCAAGTCTGAATCAATTTTACGTAAATTCATTAAATTATTAATTGGAAATAGACCAACTTCAGCCCATGCAGCATATAAAATTGGTGCTGCATGTCCTTTTGATAAAATAAACCGATCGTTAGCCGGATCTCGTGGTATATGTATCTTATAGTGCATTGTATGAAAAAATAATACAGACATTATTTCGGCTATAGATGCACATGATGTTGGATGCCTGTTGAGAACGTAAAATATAAATACAAGAACATTTCGTTAATATATCAATATGTTAATAATAATTTATATAGAAAATAAATACATTATTTATAGTATAAATAAATACATTATTTATAGTATTTCTTTCACAATAAATCGCAAATAGAATACCTTTTTTTTGTTTCTGATAAAAAAAATTCTTAAAACTACTCTATAATTAAAATTAATTTATTGCTAAAGTTTATTAGAAATTATTTGCTGCCCCATAAATTTAAATGTTTTAATTAATGATCATTTCAAGATTTTTACAGTGATAGATTAAAGGATAGGAATTCATGGAATAATGAAAGAATTAACAAAGTATCGATTGTTTGTTTATAAATTATATACTCTTGCCTGCGATTTTGATTCATTAATTCTTAATCTATTACGACGCACTCTCAATCGGTGATAGTTTGACTGTCGAAATACACAAATCCGTAATTAGTACAGCGATAATAATATTGTACACCATAGCAAACATCGGCCCTCGTGAAAACTGATAAACTTTTGATCAGCGTTTCCATTTCGTTTCATATGATGAAAATATAAGTAATGTGATAAGTATTATAAGACATGGGCGTTCAAATTAAGTAACAGTAAAATATGTGGATATGGCCCACATTAGAAAAAAAAATCCGTTAAGTATATCATACGAAGTATAGAAGCATAAATTGATACAAAGTCTGAATTAAAACTATCGGCGGACAATTTTCCAAAATCAGATTGCTCAGAACACAATATAATTAATTTTAATGTTACTACAGCCAGACTGTATTTGATGGAAGATTTTTGTTTAAAGTAAAATTAATATGAACCATGTTTTCTCATACGCATCAAATAAGTGATTTGAGATATCTGGAACAGAAATTTGGATAAAGAAAAAACCAAATCCTGGCTGATTGGACAATAATTAAAAACAACAATAATATAGGCAATGTAAGATTTTTTTTTATATAATATTAAATTGGAATGGATGTATAAAGTTCCCTATAAAAAATATATCGTTAAAGATAGTCATTATTCATTATTTAAAAATAAAATTTTGTAATAAAAATATAACATTCCATGTTTAACGGAATTTCGTTTCATTATCAATACATAAAAACAATTCTATATAAATAAACAGAGAAACTGAAATCACATAATCTAAATAAGGTAGAATATTTTTCAAATGGACTTTCCTAATTAATAGTCAACAAAAATAATTTTATAATCAAATATATAAAGGTGTTATTAATATTCGTAAAAGAATAATAAAGAAGTTTGTAATTTTTATATAATGATTTATTTTACATTTATTGTATATGCAATACAATATTCTTGAATAATTACAACAATTACAAATTAACATTGTATTAAATATCTAATTATTATCGGTTTTAAAACAGTAAAGAGTATATAATAGGTGCGTGTATAGTAATATAATCTAATAATAAATACACGTATAAATTTAGTGATAAGTTAATAAATTAATCAGTTAATTTTTATTTGTTAATCTTATATTGATTTTTGATTATACAAAAAACGTTAGTGAGTTGAATTGTATAGAGTTCAAACTATAATTAAACAATGTCTGCTATAATTAAGAAATAGTTTCTTTTTTATCAACGTCGTAATACAAAAATGAAAATTTTAAATACATCCAAACTTTTTTGGTACAGTATAACAGAATAAAATCATTTTCATATGCCAATTGTGATAAAATAGACCGACAATTGTGATTTCTAATTAATAATAATAATGGCTATATACGTGATCCGGTAAAAAAATTATGATGAATCATCTCTATAATGGTAAAAAATCAACCGGTTTTGGTCAACATTTTGTAATGTCCGTGGTAATAAATAGCAATACCACGCTGTGCAAACGAGCATTAATTCCAATTCCATTACGACTTTCATTAATGTCTACTTTGTGTTTTAGTATAATTAAAAATAGTTCGGTGGATATCGAATTACATCACTATTTGGATCAATTTTCGTTCCCCTGACGAGTGACGTATACTTTGGTTGGTTGTCATGAAATGATGAAATGAAATGAAACCATCCAATCACAGCAGTAAAATTTAGTAATTTCCAGCATCTTTTATGAATATGTGCCACTCTTTCGAGTAGGTGCAATTAAGTAACCATAAACTTTCTTCTTGTCTACTCTTCCATGCATAGTTTACATGTATCTTCCGATTGGATTCCCATCCGTATCAGATGATACCTGAAACCACCATGTAACAATTGCCATCAACCTACTAATGGTTCGCCGCTCCATGCTTAAAAGTGTCTTGGTGTTTGTACAAATAGAAAACATATGAGTAAGTTTAAATTATCCACATATCCCAACGTTAGTCAGTTGCGTGTTTCTAATCACCGCCTGGTTATCTAATGCAATAAGAATTTTATTTACCTGCACCCGACCCATCTCTATATAGGTGCCCCAATCCATATGACGACAATTTCCTTCATATACTCGAATTTAGATTGATTAATGCACACCTAAGGCCGCAATTTTGTAATGAAAAAAAAGGTAATCAATAAAACAAACGCGTATAGTTTGGAGTAAAAGGAGTAAAATTTTGTTGCATTATTCATAAATAATCAGTTAAAAAATACAAAACTGTGCATAAGTATAATCCCTTCTAGCATAGCATAACATTATCATCTAACATGTATATTATTACTCCATATTTAATGACATCTATCACAACTATTCACTTATTATATTTCTATACATCTATATTTCGTGAATGCTTCATTTGGAAGTCATCCTGTCGTTGTTATGAGGTTATAGTTGTTGGAATCTGATACGTGTACAACCCTCAATCCAGTGTGAGACACACCACTCGTGTAAATGGATCGAGCGTAACTCGTGTTATTATTCCGTATGGCATTTTATTTATTTACACTTCGTTCAACATATTCTTTCTTTTTTCCAGCAGTTACATACGTAACATACAGTTACACAGGTAACATACAGTTACATATGTATACAACTTTAGTCCAGGATATTACACAAAATAATAAATAAATTAAGTATAAATTAGGTAATCATAAAACTTAGTACACTACTGTATGAATTCGCGGCTTACGCACACATATGCATGCGTTAAATTATATACATTTAAAATTTACATACTTTTTTTTTTTTTTTATTGAATATACATTTATCATCATTAGAGACATACAAGCGCAGTTATTAGTAAAGAAGTATAAAGTATACAACGAAAATTTATAATTTAGTTTTTGCATTTATATATACAGTAAAAAAAAAAAAAAAAAAAAAAAAACAAAAAAAGAAAACACCTTTCTAAAAATTATTTATTTTGAGCAAAAATTAATTCCAATATATAATAAGTAATGTAATGATATGAATTTGAAAACATTTTAAAACAAATGAAAGAAAAAATAAAAAAAAAAAAAATTTCATAAAGGTTAAAAAAAGGTCACAATAAACAAAATGTACTCAAGCATATACAAAAAAGGAAACATTTTTACACTTCGGTTTTGTACCATGCACAACATATTAACCAGTGTATGTATATATTAGCGATAAAATAAGTATGTATGCGCAACCGCATGTATGTATGGAAAATTTTTTAGAAGAAATTCATAGCTTCATAATTTTCATACAAAATTTGCTAAAATTTATTAACATTTTTAAATTGTTAATTTTTCGTACTAGTCATATGTCCCATCGTAGTTTCATAATTATATATAACTTAATAATTAATGCTTTAATTTAAAAATCGTACTTGTAATACAATACAATATATATTTCTTGTATTATAAATTATAAAATATAAATAAAAATTATTTATATGAGATAAAGAACACTAATACACTTACGATATTATTAGTTTTGTAAATATATATGTTTAGTTATGCATATATACATATACGTATTTTTGTGTTTTACCGCGTATGTAAATTATAGTATTAGTAAAAATATAACAGTACAAAAAAAGAAAAAAAAAAAAAAAAAAAACGTAAGCAAAAAAAAAATGATTAATTAAAATAATAATTACCCAGATTTTGATGCATTTGTTGATGTTATTGAATGTATACGAAGCCGGTTAGCCATATCCTTTAATTCTTGGATTACTTTTGACTCTGGTTTATGATAACTTGCCATTTTCGTTGAACAATTTTCTTTATATACTTTGCAAAAACAATGAATGGTATATTTATACAATTAAAAATCAATATAAAAGCAAACAATGATTAGTAATTATATTATAAGATGGTGGTTATTCAAAATAATACACTTATCATCCACTTGAAAATTCTATAAATTTAATGAACTGTTAGCTGTGACTGAACTGCTTAAAGTGAAATCTCAAATGAAATGAAATTCTGAACAGAGCGTACGTGCGTGAGAGTGTGACTGAATCTTAAAACAGAAATGTGAGTGATAGAGAACAATTGTGACAAAAAAAAAAAAAATAAAAAAGAAGAGTGCTGAAATAAAAAAAACCTATGTATATATATATACACATACGCAATCACACATCCATTACCTAATACTAATATATTTTTATTTTGCCTATGAATGGAATAGAATTATATATATTTTAAATTTAATACCAGTGTTACCAATATTTGTTTTCTGGACAATGTTTTTAATTCTGATTTTTGAAAAATGTAGCATGTAATAAATTCAAAAGAAGTAGATGTGTAATTTCCAATTTAAAAATACAATACTTTTGAAAGTTCAAAGTATTCAAAGTATTATAAATAAAATAAAATAGTATGCATTCATTAGAAAAATTTTATTTAAAATACTTTTTCTGGAATACTATGTAAAGGAAATATATAAGTATATAATATCAATCAACATTTTATTGAAGAGAATATCTAGTAATGTAAGTTTAAAATAGTCATTTGATAATCGTAACTGCTAAATTACATGCACAATTAAATTGTGTATTCTACCTATTGATTATTACGTTATGTTACGTTTGTACTGATAATAAATGTTTATGAAAGTGATTCTACTTTAACATATAGTAGGTATTTTATTTTCACTTTTATTTAAGTTATAATTGAATGTATGCTAAATTGGCAACACTGTTAACCACTTGAAATTTTTTCAGTTTTCCAGGCTTTATTACTCATACAAATTTTTTCAATCCACTTCCAAATCTAGACTTCCAGTTGCAAAATACAAAAATAATTCAAGTTCAACGTATTCAACTGCAACAGGTGCGTGTATTAATATTAATATAAATATATTATAAATAGATGTGTTGGTACTTAATTTATGACTTATGTGCATATATGCATAAGAAATGCAAACATGTGTGAATTATATAATAAACTTTTAAACAATTTTATAATTAAACCATAGTGCGTTGGTAATTATTATTTATGAATTTGTTAAATTATTATATTATTTAATTTTTGTTAGTTTTAATTACAAATATTTAATTTAACATGATCTAGTCTATTTCGTCCATATGAATATGATGCCTAAAACAAAATCAATGTGTAGCCAGACACTAACGATGTAGATACAGCTGTATTTGTATATTATGATATTATGCATTCATATGCAATGCATATGGATATAATGCGTTCCTACTATATTATTAGTCGATAATATTCGGTCGGCATTGTTTTAAAAAAGGTGAGTGAAGTAAATGTGGTGTGGGAATGATGTATGAATGAATACGGTGTGTTGCATGAGTGCGAAGAGTGTACGATATGTCTGAGTAAAATATAATATTTATATTCAACATACAAATAAGAAATGAAATATGTAAACTTACGTTAGAACAAATGAAATGAATCCGAGTGTCGTGTACGATTGGACGTGTGAGTGGTATGTGTGATGATGCTCGAGTTGTGTGGTGTGTGTGTGTTTTGGACATCTTGAAAAAAATAAATAAAAAATGTATTAATTATTTAAAATTGTTAAAATTGTTCAAATCAAATATAATTATTACTATATTAATTTTCTAAATTATCCAATGCTGTTTCTATTTATAATTTAATAAATAATAAAATAAAATAGTTAATATTTTATACATTCAAATTTAGGAGAAATATGTAAATATTTTTAATACGTTTATATAAATAATTAAATAACAAAATAATATAAAAATTATGTCTTCAACGTCATCGTCTCGAAACTTTGCGTTTCGTCAAATGAGTATAGATTTAATTAAAGAATTTATAACTGAATATAAAAATAATTCATGTTTATGGAAATATAAATGCAAAGAATACTTAAGTAAAGAACATAAAGAAATAGCTTATCGTAAATTAGAAACAATATGCCAAAAAGAACATCCAACAGCAAATAGAGAATTTGTTGTACGTAAAATAAATTCATTGCGTGGAAGCTTTCGTCGTGAATATCGAAGATTTATGTTAAATAAAAACTATCAATCACAATTATGGTTTTATCATTTAATATCATTTGTTGCCGAGCAAGAATTATATATTGAAAATGACGAAAATGATGATTCGTATTCAGAAAAGCGAGAATTAGATGAAAATATTGTAAGTATATGTTGTACAGACACTACATAACTTTGGATATAATTATGGTGTTGTTTGTTTTTTAAGCATTGATACGATATAAATTGTGTTGAAATTGTAAATTGTGGTGATAATTTAAGGTGATAAACAAATACATGCTGAAGATGAAACTGTGTCAATATATGGAGATGGATCTTGATTTAGCCACATTTTTATTATTTTTCTGTTTTAAATGCGATCAGCAGTAATGACTACAGTTTGACAAAGAAATTTTCTCATCAGCAATTTGGGGATAAAATTGAAAATCTCTAAAATGTACTAAATTCAAATTACTGTATTTTATCTAATAACTATTGCAAATTATGCGTTTTATCTATATGAGTAATGCAATTACTGTAATTGTATCACAAAATGTAATTTGTAATACTGTAATTATACACATGAACTATAGAAGTAATTGTCATTCGCAATTCAATTATAGGTTGAATTAATTTGCAATTACATTATTTTTTGTGTACTTGTAAATTACAAATTACATATACAATAAAAACAGTGAACAAAATTAATAATATCAATATTTGTTTATCATCGAGCTGTGTACGGTCTACAATAAATTGTTATTTCACTACATTTATTCCATTTTATTATTTAATATAGTCTTATAGTTATATTAATAAAATTTTGTAATTTGGCGAGACAAAATATTATATACCGTCGTCGTAGCTCGTTGGTTTGCTAATGTATGTATGATGCTACATGTATTAATATATTTATATAATTATTTCATTTATATTCGCGTTATTTATTGATTTTTAATTTTTAAAAACTAGACATCTTAGTCTATTTATTTTAAAATAAAACAATTATTTTTTATCCATATTTCGAAGCAAATTAAAAATTTTTACTATTTATTTTAATAGGAAGAAAATGAATTTTTAAAATGGGAACAAAATGATTATGATAAAAATCATTTAACAGACATGTCATTAACAATAGCACATCAAATACCACCAGCAGAACAATCTTATATTGGCGATATTGATGCATTCGTGCATGTAAATGATGAACCAAATAATGATACTATAAATCTTGTTGATGATGATGAACAATTGCCACAACATTGTACGTCCTCACCACCGCCCGACGTTAATATTGAACATAGCAGCAATAATTCATATGAACGTAAGACTAAAAAAAGAAGACATCATTTTGAAAACTATAATTCTACAAATGACGATCATAGTATTTATGTAGAACCATTACTAATGGATCATGTTACGGAGGACGACCAACAACAAAAACAACATTATATACCAATGTTTAATACTACTATTGCTAATAATAACACATACGATGAATATAGCGCTTATGCAATAACAGTTTCATCAAAATTACGGAAAATGGATACAAAGCAAAGATTATATGCAGAAAATGAAATTAATAATATTCTATTTAAAGGGTTATTAAAACAATTAAAAAATCCATTTGATAATACCATTACAATTCTTTGTAAAAATGGTACAATAAATAATATATCAACTGAAGTTAAGGAAGAATTTAAATAGAAACAAACTGCCAATGTTAAGTTTTGAAAATAGCTAAAATACTGTTTAATATATATATACGGAATAAATTTAGCCCTATTTATAATTATAATTTAATTAATGTATTGTATGTAATATACAATTGATTGTGAACATATTGTATTTTTTATGTTTATAAAACTATATTAGTAAGTAAATAACTGTGATTATATTGATGGATGTAAGTAAAGCAATTGCGGAAATTATTATTATATCTGGAAATACATTAAAATATAATTTTAATCTGTTTGATTCTTAAACATACTCACCAATCCTAAAGCATGTTCGTGAGACAATAACTATATAAGTTTTCACATAACTATTTCTGTCACGAACGTGGTATATTGTCTGCTCTCTCGAAGCGTGTTTTAATAACTAGATGATGCGTGAATTACCGTGTGCTTGTATTAATTAAATTTCATGTTTTTTTTTGTTACATTATATTGACTATGAGTTAATAAATCCGTTAATCCATTGAGATTCTATTGGAGAAAAAAACCTGCCAAACAGTAATCGGGAATCAGAATCAGATAATTCCATTTTGTGTATGTGATAATTCAGACCGCATAGAACTGTTAGAATCCAGTTCACCGAACGCTACACCAATCCCCCTAATCAATCCAAGCAGAAATCTTGTAGACCTATCGCTTCGATAGCATCCCATTTCGTTTACCTGCCGACAAAAAATTCAGTATTTTTCTTACCAAAAATTACTCAATTGAACTATCATTTGTTCATTTAATTATGAAATTAATATGCTAATATCTTTAAATAAGGTGTTGCACGCTATTAAAAGATTGAGAATGTCTTTACACTCAAAACAATTCATAGAATGCTATTTCAATTTTGAAAATTGACGCCAAATGTTACAAAAATTTTGTGAAGAAACTGGTGTTACAAAAATAGTTAGTAAAAGTAAAATAAAAGTTCTATACATTCGATTCCACGCGATGGGGAAAATACAATAAATTGGCTACCACATGAATTGAATGAAATGTAAAAACAAAAACCTCGAATAATCGACATTTTTCATTCTTTACAGGTTAAACGTCAAGAATAATAATATTCTTCGTGGAAAAATAGTTATCGCGGTGATGCCTAAAATTCTTTTTCTTAATGTACTGGCACTACGTTCAATTATTGACGACTCTCTCGTTCTCCAATTCCTTATAAAAATGCGAATCTAAAACATTAATAACATTAATTTTATTTATATTTATAATTAATTTTATTTAAATTTATAATTAATTTTATTTATATTTATAATTAATTTTATTTATTTGACTGTACAATCTTTAATAAAATTAAAATACATTGATTAATTCTTCGATTCACACACTAACAAGTCTCGTTATCGTTTAATTAAATTTAAATAAACAGTTTGTGATGTTTGGATATATTATATATTTTTTCTCTAAGACTGATGACCAAGTAACAAAACCTTATCTCAAAGAAAGTGCTATTACTTAATCACATGAATTTGAATCATTTTTTTTTTTGCTTCAAATATTCATTTCATTTTTCTTAACTTTTATTTACTTTTATTTTTGAGGTCGGAAAATGTGTGAATCGGCGGAGAATGAGTGTGATTAAAAACAAAAAAAAAAATAAATAATTAAATTAATATAATCTTACACATTTACTTGAATTGAACGTAATACTAATTTCTCAGTTTCATTTAAATGTCCAACAAATTCACTAAAAAGTTCATTTTTACAAAATTCATTTAAATATTCGGTTAATTTTTGTTGCATATTACCCTGAAAGAATGGATTTTGTGCCAATTCTTCAAATAAACAAACCTCGTCTTCGTCTTCTTTATCGGTATATTCTGAAATGTATATAAAATTAATAATAATAAGAATAGTAAAGGTTTTTTTATTTTAATTATATAATCGAGATAAAGTTTCATTCATGACGGCATGGGACTACAATACCAAATACACCCATTGATGATCGAGTACTATCACACACAAAAGAGCAAACAAATATCTGACGGTGGAATTATGTTTAGATTTATCATATCGTATCACTACCCAATACAATGACTACATAGATTTTCATTATGATTGTTTTCCAAATTTATAAAGAGAGAATTTAACATTAAATATACGATTGAAAATGAGATATAAGTATATCCCACGGTGAATTAATAGTGAGAAAGAACAATGAAATAGCATTGGTATTCGCCGAAAATTTTCAAAAAAACATTTGTGGTTTAACCGCCTGTGATTACTGAATATATAAGCAATTAAAAAATTAATCACCCAATTAAAAATTTCACCATAAAGGAAGTTCAACACACTATCAATATAGAAAATTAACCGCACCGCAAGAAATAAATAGTGATATGATAAGAGCGGTAGACTTCGGAATCAACATAAAAAAAAATAAAATCCAATAATTATTTATTCAATGCGATTTTCCTGATCAATGGAAAACGGCTAAATCATAATGATTCTAAGAAAAACAACCAAAGAGATTTGAATTTGGTTGAATTATCTTACAGACTGATTAGTTTATTATTGCCACAGCACTATCAACACTTTTTATGTTATTTATGTAAAGATTAAGACCAATATTAATAGAAAACAAATTGATGTCAAACTATCAATTCGGTTTTTGCCAAAACCATTTATCAATAGAACAGCTGCATAGAGTTGTTTACAAAATTGACTACTGGTGTCTAAAATATACTGTTCAGCCGCATTCCTGGATAATATGCAGGTATTTGATAAAGTTTAGTATAAGCGCTTATTATAAATACTATTGCAATGCTATTACCAAATATTAAGTTTACTTGAGAAATGGAAACATTTTTGTCAAACATCAAAAAGAATGTACGCACCATTAAGAAAGTTTGCAATAATTTCAAGTGAAAAGGTATGAAGCGTAGTCATAACATATTACAATTAAAAAATATATATTTTCGGTTGGCATATTTAGTAAAAATTACTATAACAAATTTAAAATATCCAAACACATTGATAAATAATTTTCTATACAACTACCATCAATAAAGCATAGAAGTAGAGTTAGTTAATGTTATAGTGAGTACCTAATTTCTTACATAGTTGGTATCAATCCGATATGATAAATCATGGATTTTGTAAATCATTTCATCACAATAAAGAAATCGAATATTTCAATAAGACATTAATCCTTAAAATTCAGATATAATTAACTTACCTTCATCATTTAAATTTAAATCGGACAATAGCATTGATTTTTCATTGTCACTATCTTCATCATTAGTATCATTTGCATCATCAGTGATATTACTTATTTCTCTTAAATGTGATAATTCATTAATAAGTAATTTAAATATTTTAACCAATACTGGAATAGTAGTCCATTGCTTTTGTTGTTTTGATGTATGTGATCTTGTTCGATATTTGTTTGTATTGGCCACTGATGATGATGATGATGCTGCTGCTTCAGTTGTAGATGGAGCTGTGGACACATCAACTTGTTCACGTATTGTTACTGTTGTTAAACGTACATCTTTGGATGTTACACCATGTTGAAGTAATTTACATAAAGCCAATGTACTTATTTTACGTTCATATACACCATAAAATGATGCTTGACGTGTTAACCAATGGGTAAATATAAATTGTATTGCTGGTTCACCACTGGGTCCAGGTACTGTACTTAAAAAATTTAATACAGCTTCCATTTGGATAACAAATAAATGCGCAAATGTTATAACAAGACTCATTGCAACCGATAATGAATCAACCAATTGTAATTTACTAATAACTGCTTTTAATAATAAATTAATGTTATCGCCCAGTATATTACCGGCTTTATTTATAAGCGTTATAACTAAACGTCCAATATATGCGGCTGTATATTCACCACTCATTGGATTTAACAACATTTCTGTTACAGTAACAATATATTTTAAACCTTCACCATTTTTATAGGAACATACTTGTTGAGGTGATACCGATAAAAATATACGTAAACATTCGCCACCACTTTGTAATATTACTGAATCATCCGAACGTAATATACATTGTATAGCTGCAGGAAATGCTACTTCAATTAATTGATCACTCAATGGTGGTTTTGAATGTCTAACAATAATTTGTAAAACATCTAATGACATATCTTGTAATAGTGAATTTCCATGTTCAGCATTTAAAATACTAGCCTATAATTGGAAACATTTATAAAATTAGGGGCTACTTAAACATTTATCCGGGATGAAATAATAAGAAAAAAAAAAAAAATAAAAATAAAACAAATCAAATACACATTTATGATAACTTACCAAAGTTGGTATAATTTTTTCTTGTAATGGACCTAAACAATATTCATTTTGTGATAAAATTGTTATAATATCCTTAATAATTTCCACAAGAAATGGATCTTCATGATGTTTTACAAAAATTGCAATTGTTAATGGTATAATTTTATTATGGATTGATGCTGTAAAATTGGTATCTACCTAAATTAATTTAAAGTAATAAAATAAATCAGTAAAAGTTAACAACCGTTAGTGTCACTTAACAGTAAAAAAAAAACAAAGGTGCTCAGCTTTTACACATATCTTGCCAATAGTTAAATTAAACCACATCATTTGGAATAATACATTTTTTTTGCATTCCCCATTATCAAGTTCGTTATAAAACAGTCAAAAACTTTCTACTCTCATAGTCAAAATTTGTCAGTCACCTTTTCTAAAACACATACCCATTTACAGTGGCGTCTGTAAAACAATTTATGGTCACTCTGATGCATTTCGGCATTTTGACACATATATTAAATTTTATTGTTTTTTTTTTCAATAATGCTTGGTTAATTATAGTGTTGAATTCATCCATTTTAATTGTTGAATGGGCAGTCTGTTTTGTGTGCGTTTTTAATATAATCAAACTGCTATTTTAATTTCATTTTTGAATTTCATTACATTTTAAAGAAAACCTAGGCTTAAATTTGCATGCCAGTCCGAATACGATCACTTTGCAGGGGAAACCTTATAACATATATTAAAATAATACGTCGAAAGGCAAATATCGAAGTAATTCCCAAAATTTAAAGTCAATTACAATATAAATTTTAATTAAAATGAATAAATTAATTACCGAAACAATTGTTGATAACGCTTCAATAAGTAGTTGAAAAACGACACCTTTAGCTATTGGTAACATTGTAAATATTCCATCAATAAATACACCTAATTTTGAAACAATTAATACACAACGTTCAGATGATGATTGTTGTAGTGATTCACATAAATCAACTATTGAAAGTATTGCATAAATACGTAAATATGCAGGTTTATCGGATGACAAACTATTTTCTATATTATCTAAAATTTCAACCAATGTTTGATCATTGTAACAGTTCGAACGTGAAAAACGACTTAACACACGTAAACAACGTCCAAATAAGTATGACGATTGTCCTTGATTTGATGATACCATATTACGTACATAATTTAAATATTGCGTAATATTAAATTTATCTGGATTCTCTAATATCAATCTTTTGTAATGACAAACGGCAGTCATGGAAGTCTCATGAATTTTCCACCAATTTGGATTACCATTCGATTTTTCAGCATCAGCAACATTTATATGACGCGTCAAGGCTTCATTTAGTGCCGATAATGTATTTTCACCATAATCTATCGATATACTTGATAATACAGAGCGAGATACCCCTCGTATAGAATTACTATCCAAACCGTCTTGACATTCATCTTCAACAAATTTTTCTGTATCTTCTGACCAATCATCCAAATGTTCTTGTGGTATTTGCATATAGACAATCATAATATAAATTAAATCAGTTAATACATTTTTTACATGTACTTTAAAATGGAGTGATTCAACTAATGCATGGATAAATTCAAGCATTTGGGTTACCATCATTACAAAATCATCAATTTCATTATCTACAATATAATAAACATTATTCAATAATTAAAACAAATTATAGTAAAATACAATACATATTAATTGAAAATTATGTTGATAAAATACCTTCACCCTTATTCGTAAGTGGTTGAGATTCTTCATTAACAATAACTTTTACATAAACATCAGCCGTTTGTGTTAAGAGTTGCCAAATTGGTTGTAATATTTCATTTGCATACGGTTTCATATATTTTGGTAATGTATTAACCATATAAATAAAAACTAAAAATATAATAAAAATAATACAGTTTTTAGAAGAAATTTATCACAATTTACAATCGTCAGATTTATAGATATATAAAAAAAAACACTCAGTAGCGCAGTTGCATAGCGCCGAAATATATATTATTAATCATGAAATATAGCGGGTTCAAATCCGCTATTTTTTCATAGGAAATTTTTCGGTATTTATTTTAATACTAAAATTTTTCAGCTGGGTGATCATTTGTTCGTTGATGGAATAAAAAGAAAAACGGATATCTTTGAAAATATGGTGTTGGACGCTATTCAAAGATTAACAATGTCTGCACACACATAACTATGGGCTAATCATCCATATAAAAATAATAGTATTTTGAAAACATCTATCTTTTGTTAATTACAGTACAATTGGTAAATTGTTACATACTCCCATGTGGAGTAATTTACCAACTTGGTTGTAATGCAAGGTTTATTAGATGACATAAAAGCTCCACTTGGAGCAAAATATGACAAAAAAAAAAGATATATAGATTATAAATGGTTATATTACACACACTAACATATTAGAATTTAAGTATTGTATATTTCTTACCTTTTATAATTTCCTTTTTCATAACAAAATTACTAAATTGATTTGTATTAGATAAACCAGCTATAAATTTATTCATAAAACCATCTAAAAATGGCATTAACATTTTGCTTTGTGCTTCTTTGCAAGGAATATGATCATTAATTGATATTAAAAGTGCTTTAAATATTTTAACAGCACAACTTCGTGTTTTAACGCTATAAAACTGTAACGAAAAAAAAGCTATATATATAACGGGCAAGGAATAATTTATATTTAACTTTATCATTTATAACATACTTGTTCGGCTTCAATAATCCTATAAATTTCTGATATTATAATTGGTCCTACAACAGAAGTCTGTTCATTTAAATCATACGTAAATTCAACAAGTACTTGCATTGCACCATGAACTGAATCCTGATTACCAGCTAAACATTTAACAATTATATCAAATAATTCTGTCCAAGTATCTGGCCAATCATATGATGCTATTGTTGAAATAACATATGCAACAGATGTTCGAATTTTACTATTTGGATCGTATAATCCATTTGGTAATATGTTACATATTGCACGTTTAGCTGCATCCGTTACAATTACACCACAATCCGCATCACTACAATTCCAATGTTCTTCGACATATTTCTTTAACATAACACTGGATAATTGTCGTAAATCCAAAGGTAGTGATTGATTCATACTTAGTTCGGCTAAGAAAAATCCATAACCTTTTTTTTTTGTTTTTTTATATAAATTGTAATTTGTTGCCGGTGAATCACGGAGTGTGGAGACGTGGCGTAAAGAGTAAATTAAAAATAAATATTTTTAAATTTTGTTCAAAAATACCATAAACCATACCTTCAGTAAATTGCAACTGTTTTATTCTTTCTTCGCCAGCGGTACGTACATCGGAATTCGGATTTAATATATTTTGTAATTCTTCATAAAGGGCCTGTTTTATTGAATCACCACTCTGAAATGTTAAAGCCATTTTTTTCTTGCTGTTGTTTGGTAATAAAATAAATAATTAATAATTATTAATTATTCTGAATTAAATAATATTAAAATACAAATTTACCCAAAACTTAAAATCAAAAATAAAAAAACACGTGAAGAAATATTCGATGACAAGCAAACAGACACACAGAAAAGAGACAACAAAACCAAAATGACAAAAAGCAGAAAGAACATTACATAAAAATTATGTTGGACGCGGGAAATATTACACATATTTCACACTCACTTTATTTTGACATTGACGTAAATTGGGATCGTTCAGTTGAAATTTAGTTTACTGCAATCCTTGACAAACGCATCGTGGTATAAAGTTAACGAAAATTGTTGTGCACCAATAATTCAATAAACGAATTTCAAGAATTAAATTGCAATACAATGAATATTGTATTTAGTTTCCAAACTGACGTATTAAAAATATTTCACTGAATATAATTGCAATTATTTATAAATAACAAGATAACAAGAAATAATAAGAAACATATAATAATAACAAGAAAAAAAAAACAATAACAAATACACATATATTTATTCAAACAGATACGTGTAAGGATTTATGTTTTTTTTATATCGGTTGCTGTAAAATATAAAAAATGGCAAAATATTATAGTGAGCCATTGTCTCTGTTTTATTGAAAATGCTTTGTTATTAAATTTTTTTTCTATTTATTTTTAATTTTAAATAAATCTTTATGGTCTTTATATTTGTTTTTCTTCAATACTAATATTTATTTTTTAAAATTTGAATTTTCCTTGTGTGATTACATATTTTATAACACACTTACAAATGTCAAATGTCATTCGCTTTTATAGGTAATTTATCGCAACATATAAAAAGTAATTTTGTATGTATACATTCTTTCTTCAGATTTTGTCATTGGCAAAAACACGAAGTTGGTATTACTCTAGTGACACATGAGTTAATCATAGTCGGTCAAAAGAGTCGTATCATACATTACTAATCAAGGTGGGGTATTACATAATTCGCGCCGACGATGCGAAAAGAAATGAAGTGGAGTTGGCAATAAGTAACCTAAAAAAGAAAAATTAGCTTCTTGATATTGTGCAAATTCCGTATTATTTTTCTTCTTTATCAACTATTATTATTCTGATTTTGCTTGAATTGCATTGTAATTGCACATAAATATATCTTTATCAATTTTAAATTAAAAACTCAAATGTAAATTTTCTAACTAAAAAATATTTACAAAAATAATTGCTAAAGCAAATCTTATATAATTTTGAATTTAATGTGACTGTGCTAGACAATGGCATTATACATAATGTTTAATTGCGCATAAATATATATTTATCTTCCATTTTAATGCAATTTGAACCTAAACTCAAATGTCAGTTTTCTAAGTCTTCGAAGTCTTCTGTCGATGCGAACACCTATATGCATGCGAAGTAAATAAGAAATGAGATAAAATGTGTTATGAAACCGATATACGTCAAAGTAATACATCGCCGGCGATACTACTCTATGCCGACATCAGTTATATAACAGTACCACACAATATTCACACTCTTATTTGACACTCACTATTTCGACTGTTCGATATTGTTCTCTTCGTTCTCTTTTGCTGCCACATACGAAAACAAAAGCATTAATCAAAATTACTGCTAATTAAATTAATATTTTAAAATGTCTGTGCTGTTTAATTTGCAATAAATAAATAAATTTTAATAATAATATAGAAAATTGTGAATAATTTTAGTTATTAACTGTGCAGTATTTATACGAAAATTTTTTAAAGCTGTATAGTTCAAATTAAAATCAGTTTCTAACAATGAAACAAAATAAAGATGATTTTGTGCACATGCATACAATTGCAATAACTTTTTTCGATTACAGTGAAGAAAAAAACAGATATAATTTTGATATATTACCAGGTATGATTATTTATTTGTAAATTAACAAATTTTAAATTATCGTCAACATATTCATTTCAAGGAGTAATAAAATATTCATTCAATAAATTCTGGCTGAATTTTGACCGAGCTTATTCAGTTATACCGTAATGTATGTTCTATTCTACACGTAAACGGACTGACGTCATAAATATTCTTTTACTTTTTTCTGTAAATTTATAGTAAATTAGTAATCAAATCGCTTAAATTATATTAGTTCAGTGAAATAATTGATATTTTTTGTGTCCACATCCCAATTCTTCCCGTTCAGAGAAAACGAATATATGCATGTTATAAGAATGCTTTTATGTAAACATAAATACTATTTAATTTGTGTACATTAAAAACAATAGTACCACAAAATGAGCTTGAGCAGCACAGCTATTTATGAGTTGTAAATAATGCCAATAATCAAGAAGACATTACGTTGAATAAAGAAGATTAGTATCTCTTTAATTCCATTTTTATTGTAATAGTCCCGAAACTTCTCAGTGGACGTTAAAAAAACAAATTTTTATTTATTTTTTTAATACATACATTTTTATTTACAATCATTTTTTTAAATCATTTATTTATTTTATATTTTTTTATGATTCTCTTTTAAAGACGGTTTCACATATTGATTTATTATTCTTTTTTAAAATTATAATTATTATTTTGTTTTGTTTTTCATTGAGAATATTCTATATTTAAATTATATTTATATAAAAAAAAAAAAAATTAAAAATTTAGTTATTTTAAATACATAATTTTAATCTTTATGTTATTTAGAACTTGTTAATATACAAATATTTACAAAAGTATTTTATTTATACTTAAAATCTATATTGGGTGTTCCATATTGTAAGGACATATGGTAAATTTGAATTTGGAGATTTGCTGTTAGATGGGAATAATGGAACCAATTATTGTAATGGGAATGCATTGACCTAAATATAATAGAAATATTCGTAATTTCTTATATTAATAATATTCGTGCATAAGCAAATGTGATTTTTTTTATTTTGTCTGCAAACTGCTGTCTCCACAATCTCATTTGAAATTTACAGAAAGAATACAATTCTTTTGATAAAGTCTTCTGCTACTTTAAAGTATTAGCATATAAAATAAAAACAAATGGAATACAATTTACATATTATTTTATTATTGTCTCTTCATATTCTAATTTTTTGGTAAATAATTTTTGGAGTTAAATGCAAACCCGAAATAATATATGAATAATTGTGATAAATATTCTATGTATTTAATTTATTAGATGACCAAAATATAATAATACATAGAACAATTTTTTACATCTGCAGATGAAACTTTACAATGTTCATTTTTATAAAAAAAAAAAATTACCAGCTAAACATTGTCAAGTTTTATCCAATATGCAAACCAATGTAAATTTTTTCAGTATAAAAATGATGTAATATTTTAAACAACACTACACTCCGTGATTTATTCATATATTATTTCAGGATCGTAATATATTGATTTATTTAAAAATTAGGTGTCCCATTTTATAAAGAACTACCCAAATATTTTGCATAAGGTTTGATCAAAATGATAAATAGTTTCAAACAAAAGTTGTTGCTTTCGATGGGCGAACTTTTGATAGTGACCTTGAATTTGACCATGACTTGAGATTTTCCAAACCAAAAGTTCAATTTTCTAAACAGGAACATATAGTTCCTTTTATTACACATACACACACATAATGTAGTTTTTTGTAATAGTTTCTTCCGATTGAAAAATTAAAATACAATTTTTTAGTATATTTTGTTTCCAGTTTTATGCGACTTTATGAAAAAATCTGGTGAAATCTAAAAATATAGGTTCACTCTATCGCACACCTATTTCTTTGTCGCCAAAGTGTCAACTTTGTTGACAGAGTTGAGCTGTTGTATGGTTAAGAAATATATAGTTAATCTAACTAACACATGTGAGGAAAGACGTAAAACTATACCATCACCAATAGTACCCACAGATTCCCAATAGTATTGGTTGAGTATCATTTATTCTATTATTTTATGTAATTTTGGACTTAAAAAATTAATGATATAAGTCCTAAAGATTTGTGGATGATTACTGGATTATCATTTATTAGATTTTCTTTTCTTTTTGAACTTATATGCATAAAATGATGCTTTGTGTCGATTGGTGCTACTACTCAAACTGTGTGCTACTACAGCATCCAAATTTTTTCCTATATAGAATAATTTTAGAACCGCCGTATACTTGATTTACTTAAACATTAGAACTTAACTCTTATGTAAGAAAATCTTATAATATACTTAAATTATCCACTAGATTGACGGCATTTTTTTTATATTTCCTATTATTATACGTTTTGTGATTTAATGGGACAGTGGTTAGTTAAAGCACATGCTTCATTCAATTCGTAGGTTGCGAGTTCAATTGTGCTACTGACATAACAACAATTTTTCAGTATTTTTTATCCTTTTATCCCCTTGGAATTACCATTAGTTCGGTTATTAAATCAAAAATCGAATATCATTGAAAATATAATATATTTTCGAGATTAATAATGTCTCTATACGTTATGAATTTACTCACATAAGAAAGAATAATTGAAATAATGAACCATCTATCGAAACATAATTTCGCAGTCTGTTTGGTGAATTGTTAAATACTCACGTACGGAGTAATTTTCAAAATTAAAATGACGTAACATAAGGTGTACTATTACAGATGGATGACTTGATGTATGTCTGAATAATCAATGCATATATAGTCCTCTCGTTGGCGTGGCAAAAAAAAAATTATCGCGAATAGTGATCTGATTCGATATACCCCACGAAATATTTAAATAATATATGTTTTTATAAATGATTTATAGACGAATTTCAATTATAATGTATTGAATAATATACATATTACATATTTTATTAAATTTATAAATTGATTGAATTGGTTTCGATTGTGTTGTAGAACAACAACAACAACAACAGGACATCAAATTTTATTTATACTTTGTATTTGTATATGAAAAAACAAAATTATGATTTATTATGGTTTAATTAAATTTACATTTTATCTTTATATATTATATTTATTATCTATATATAAATGTATGAAGTGCGTAAAAGTCGCCCTACAGAGCAAAAAATTATAACAAATTATTTACATGATAATTTCATTGAAATATCAAAGGGTTTTTTTTTAATTTTATTATTAACAAAAAAACAAAAACAATGTACAAATATAAACGAAAACACAGTGAAAAATTTAAATAACATGGGAATTTGAGAATAAATAAATATATAGTTAATACATATACAATACAAAAACATATGTTTCTGAATATGATAAAAAATATTTCATAACCAGAATCAGAAGAATTATATTGTATTTTGCAAATAATTCAATACGGTGTATCATATTTTTTATACGAACATATATTATTTGAAATATAAAATCCGTATTGGAATAATTACAGTTAAGGTAGTGGTCCCAATCGCTGCCGTGTTAAGGAATCTTTCACTTTGCACAATGACAATAATTTAATTTAATTTTCAATGTGACGCAGTATTTTGGTAATTTAAATGAACAACCGCAAATTGCATCGCTACAAATAAAACAGCAAATTCATTCATAATAATCCAGCGGGATAAATTTAAATTCAAAAATGATTGACAATGGGACACTGATCGAGATTTGGTCCATTACCTTATATATAAATATGTCACATATTTTGTTATTATATATTTTATAAACAAACAGGCAATTTACCAATTATAGTTATTGAACGTATATATTTAGTTACTTTATAAATTTAACAATAAAACACAAGTAATTTTACAGTCTCTTTGCGTTAAAGGTCATAGTTATACTGAATTTTCATTTTTAAATATTATAGTATAGTACTCGCGTGTAATTGATAATGTTAATCAATAAAAAGCTGGGGTGTGTCGCGAAAAAAATGTTCCTAATCGTTGTATGAGAAAGATTTTCTGAAAGACACATAGTTTAATAAGTAATATGTGGAAAAACATCTGGGTGTGCAGTGAACTAAAATTTGCAGGAAAATCTGTACTTTGATGGATTATCATATTTTTTAATCGCTTTATACACATATAGGCGTTTTTCCAAATTATAAAGCGATTCTGCATATATGCGAAAATGGAATTCCGTCAAACCATGAGCCGTAATTACAAAATAGGATAATTTAAAAAAATGGTATTTTCCGGAAAATTTAGTTCGCTACACACCCAGTGTAGAAAAGTTATTATTGGCTTGCTACCGCAGTGTAAAAAATATATCCATTTTGAGGTTAATGAGTCCAATGTACCACCAGATCTTGCGCCCATTATATTCTAATTCTGCGTGTTCATCTTTCCATACTAAACACTACTTTGAATCATTAGCTCATCACACCTGATTGATATCAGCAGGAAGTTCATGATGGATTTTTTAAAGCTATACGAATTTTCAAGTCGCTTCATCAATTTTCGATTGGCGACAAATCGTGCCTTTGTGCGGAGGCTATTCTAAAACCTCCAAATTAACAGTACATCATTTCAATTCTGATTTTTCAGAGTAACTATATTGAAGGGGATATATGAACGTAAATATGTACCTACAAATCATGTAAAATGACATCGTACAAGGATGGAAAGCGAATAATTGGGAAAAATTTCATCTTCCAATAAGATGTATCCATTCATGCGTACATCATAAATAATTAAAAATTATATAAACAATATAAATTCGTAGGTGTTAGCGTGGTATCCAAAAACTCCAATTTGTTGCCAATCGAAAATTTGACTTAAAAATCCGCATAGCTTCAAACATATCATGTTGATATCAATCAGGAGTGGTGAGCTGCTAATTCAAAGTACTGTTGTAATTTAGTATGGAAAGCATAACACCTATTGCATTAGTATAATGGAAATACATGATCTGGTGGTGCATTAAACGTTTATCGCAAAATGAATACATTCTTGATACTGAATTCAATAAGATGCAATCAAATAATAATTTTTCGATATGTTAAAACATGAATACAATTTTTTGTGTCTATTAAAATAAAATAATGTGGAGTTGGATATTGTTTATCGACATACTGTATGCGCACTCCGATGCGGAATAATTTACCAATTTGGTTGTATTATAAATAAATAAACGTTAGCAATAATTTTGGAAATTTTCGAGCTTTTTGAAATCCTTCACTTTCTACAATCATTTCCGTCCGCATCTTGTAAATTTAATTCAAAATACAAAGGTACTTGTTACACAGACTTTCAGTATATTATTAGATCAATTTACTAGAAAAATTATACATTACGAAGATTTATTATGTTATATAGAGTTGATGTTATTTTTTCCCACTACATATATAGTTCCGTTCCAGTAACACCCTGTACATATATATTTTGTTCACATTTTTAACTATAAATATACATATTAATATAATTTCAAATATTTATCTATTTAATTTACATATAATTATCGTAAAAAATATTTACACATACACATACAAATACATCAATTAAAAATCATTTTATTATTTTACAAAAAGGACACATTACCAGGACCAATATGTTTCACAATTTAATTTTGAATGTATTCGAATAGAAAAAAAACATATTTAAAATAATATGTATTAAATCGATTAATTCAATTTGGAATTTTTTTTTTTTGTTCTAAGTAAGCTTCCGTAAGGAGTGGAGATAGTGTCACCTATTTCCAAAAATCTTTGTTACTTATCATTTAAAGTTTAAGTCTAATATTTCAAGTTAATCGGTTAAATGATATACTCTATTGCGAATTATTTGGTTTGTATGGGATACCCCGGCAGTATAGTGTGCGAGGTTTATCTCAAATAATTCCACAAATCATTAGAATTTATCATTTAACATTATTGTCCAAATTTTCCGGGTTTTTAAATATCCTATCAAGGATATAAGTGCAAATTTTTAATAGCTTTAAATTTTAAAATTGTACTTCACATAAAAAAAAATCAAAAAAATTGTGTACTTCTCATTGGATTAAATCGATGGAGTAGTCGGATCTTCCAAAATTTCATTACGATAGCTCTACTCTTTCAACAAAATGATTGGACGACAAGAAAACTGTAATTGAGCGATCGGATGAATGGAATACATTTTTCTTTTTCCAGATTTTTCCATAAAATCTCAAAAAAACAAAATCGAAAAACACAACTCCAACGAAACTCTCGTGGATAGTTATTTTCCAGAACTATCATCAAAACTCTTTGCCCTTATATAATTCGATTATAAATTTACATATACAAAATTTCATGAAATTGATCAAAGAGTCATGGTTTCTATAGAAAAACTACTATTTGGGTATCGATATTCCAGAACTTCAACAAAAACTATTCATATATTTCAAATAAAATTTCAACTACTTGATCGCCATATTATCCGTGGTCAAAGTCATTATAATATAACCGATAGAATTGATCCACGAATAAATTATAAGAATTCATTTATACATTTAATAGAAATCCATTAAAAAAAAAGGATAATTGCGAAACTTGTTAGTATTGGTATTTCTTGTCCTCTTTAAATTTTATTAATTATTATAATAATTTATAATAAATTTATCGGTTATAGACATTTTTTAATATATTTTTATAATAAATAAATAAATAATGAAATAAAAGTAGTTATTTTATTTTAAATATATTTATTATCGACACAAACATTTATCGGCGTCATCAGAATATAAACAAAATTGTCAATTATAGCAATTAGTGAACAAAAATAATTATGGTTAGAATTATTGTTACAATTTTTAAATAAAGTAAGAAAAGATGTTGAAACAAAAGGAATGTCATCCGTCGTTTATAATTAATGATTTTAAAAATAAACCTAATTTTTTTAGTTTAACATATTATATTTTACCAGCGGTATCTGAATATTTCCAATATGGTGAATCGTCTAGAACCATTTACCCCGTTTTCTTACAATGGAGAATTTAAGCAATTAGGAATAAGTTTTTTGAAAGCAGAAGTAGAAGACAATACTGCCAGATAATTTTTTGATGGAATGAAATATTATTATTGTCCATTTTGTTCGATGATCTTTTGCCATCTTTTATAGGGGACCATCATAATTCCGTATTCATAAAACTTCTGAATTCTGATAGGTATCGGCAAAAAAACTGAACTAAGTGCGTTTTGACATCATCATCATCATCAAAGAACATTACTATATGGTGGATGTAAAAACATATCCTAACCAAAGGTACAATAATTTTTGACGAGTGTCCAATAATGTGTGTGACATTGCGTTGTAACATATGGTCTAACACAACAACTTATCGATTTGCCAATACTCTGACCGCTTGAATTACATTGTTTGGTTTAGTTAATTATTGCAAATGTATACCTGTAAATTGATCGAACCCATTTTTCATCAATTGTTTCAAAAATGGATCATTTTCGTTACGTTTCATAAACAAATCGCAGATGTTACTATAATGTATTGTGTAAAGTGAATTTCTTTCATGGTCATGAAGCACCCGCATATATCCAGTTTTTTTTCGTAACCAAGTTATTTTAAATGCTGTGCAGATGAAGGTGATACGTCTAACTTCTCTGCAATCACACATGTGACTTTATTCAATATTATTGTAACAATAATTGTAACCATAAATATTTGATTTTTTTCTAATTGCTATAGAATTGACGATTGTCAATATCCTACTCTGATAACGATAAATGTTTTTAACGAATCGCGTATAATAAATATTTAAAATTAAATGACAATATAGTTTTATTTATTTATTTATTATAAAAAAATATTAATAAATTTAAATTTGAAATATTTAAGACAATAATATGTAATTATAATAATTTATAATAATAATATTATTTATTTGATTATTTGGTTTTATTTTTAATTTTTATCTTTTTATCATTATTTTTATTTTTATGGGCTTTGAAAGCATTTCAGTCTTTTAGTCAATTTCTTCATTATTTTATTTATAATATTATTTTTTAATTATTTAATTAATTTATTCATTATTATTTATTTATTCATTTTTTTATTAAATAATTTTTTTGTAACTATAATAATTTTTTTAAACTGTCTTAGAAACAACAAATATTAATTTAAATTAAGTTTTTGGACATAAAATATTTTTAAAGTTTTTAATAAATTCATTATTCATTTTCAATTTTTTTTCTTGTTGTTATCTTATTGGGTTTTTTTTTTTTTTAAGAGTTATTTTATTTTATTAATTATAATTATTATAATTATATTTATTTACAATGCGTGTATTATTTTAATTTTTAATAAAATTATATCCACAATTATTTTAAATATATTGTTGTCCATTCTCAAATATATAATCCAAAAATCAAATTTTTATTATTATTTTTATATTCTTATTATTAATTAATATTATAATATATATTAAATCTATACATTTATTTAATAATAAAATCTAATTTATTAGTTTTTATTTTATTTATTTATTTATTTATTTAATTTATTTAATTTATTATTAATTTAATTAAATATAATAATCGTTTTGAGAACATGTCATGTTAAATGATATAAAATAGTTATGGAAAAAATTAAACTAAACATATTACCATAAACATTACACGAAGATGATTTAACTGCTGATGCTGACGATTCATCTGAATATAAAATGATGGATATGGGGGAATGAAAATAAAAAGAAGAAAATTAATATTGATTTTTTTTTATTATTGGGGTTTTATTTGATTTGTTGTCATAAAAAATAAACAATACGATAGAAAATAATAAAATAAAATAATAACCATAAAAAAATGAAACAATGTAACGAATTAGAAAATTATTAGATATAACGAATGATTGAAAGATTAAAGTAACAGAGGTTGGAACACGGTTCTTTCTTTTTTTAGAGACGCTAGTCTTTTTTTTTTTTTTTTCAAAACCAAGTCTCTTTTTGGTCTTCAAAACTAATTTTTGGTTTTTCATTTAAAAACCGCTAAACTGCAATAATAAGAAATTATATAGAAAAAGAATAAATTATAACTTAATGCTAAACCGGACGCGGCTCTGTTTATCTATTAGTATAATTTTTTAAGAAAAAGTGTATAGAAGTTGAAAATGCTCATTTCAAAGTACGATCTATTGAAAGCTATCACCTTCGCCCATCTTTCAGGTAATTGTCGTCTGAAGAATTCCTCCTCTTATTGGGTGATTCATACATCGCGCTAGCATATGATGCTTTCATTTGAAATCGTAAGTTTTGAAGGGCTAACTGCATCGTAACTGGAAGGAGCTGTGTCTAGTGAATACGGTGGGTGGGATAGAACTTTCCATAGTTCTGTCCTTGTAAATAGTTTTTAACGACATTTGTAGTAACAGTAGTTGACATTGTCGCATGTTGAAAAATTAATTTATTATGTCTATTCAACCATTCTGGTCTCGTTTTTCCATCATTGCTTGCTTCAAACGAAGCATAGTTGTCGTCGGTAAACACCACCAGTTATAGTTTCAGAAAGTTTCAGCAATTCATACTACACAACATCATTTTGATTGCACCAAATACAGAGCATACCCTTATCAGCATTGGCTGAGCGATGTTGTACCCATGATTTTCTACGCTTACAATTCTCATAGTAAATCCGTTTTTTATCTCCTACAATCACAACAGCAGCAGCTGCTTATTTTTACTATCAATATGATTTCGCCAAGGTAGCCTTTGCTCAAGATGAAGACTAAGATATTTAGTTGAATCTTCTTGCGGCAATATCGTGTTGTTTAATGTAACTAATACGGTGCATGTGCTGCTTTTGGTGGTATATGTTACATTAACCGATTCGAACTTTCATCCGCCTTGATGCACAATGTTTGCAACCACATATGTAAGTAACTTCCCAAAAACTCTTGTAACTAGTGACGAAACATAGACCGATTGTTACAATAATTAACGTTGTAACGCAATTAATAGTCAATTAAATTTTATTCTTAATAAATACAAATTTGTAGGGCGACGCATTGCATATAAAATTCCCAAATTTATTTTGAATATTAAGAGTTGCATGAGGACAAGTGTTTTAACATTACCGATCTTTTTGTTTTTTAAGTTAAAAGAAAAGCTGTTAATAAATAGTATGGAGAAGGAATACATAAATATTTGTCTTTATACATACTTTTTATAACATGTAATGTTACAGTTGACGGCGGACTGTTTGAGGGACTGCATGTGTAATTACCTGAATCTATGTTTTTTAATGATTCAATAATAAGTTTACTAATCTAAAAATATATAATTTAAAAAAATCTTTGGTTATAATGTATTATTATTTATATTATTTCCAATTATATAGTTACACTCACTGTACTGTGTGAATCTTCATTTGAGTCTGGTCCTTTTGTCATTTCAATTCTATAGCCAATATGATTTTCTGTCAATAATTGTTGTGTACCATGATACCAAATAATATATGTTGGCGGTTCTAATGCACCTCTAACCATACATTCTAATGTTACCGTACTGCCAGCATTTATATATCTATCTTTAGCACCTAAATCTGTACGTGGAACTATATATATTTGAAATAAAAATCAATGTGTAAATAGTTTATCGTCTTGATAAGAAAATATTATATAACATACCAACAACATTTAAATGAACTCTAGCACTAACTTTGGGTTCAGTTGATACTTGACATTCATAAATTCCTGCATCTCTTTCTTGCACATATTTTATTTGTAGAATCCATTCTTTGGCCGGATCTTTAAAATATGCTTGAAATCTTTCATCGGCTATAAATATTGTTCTGCATAAAATAATGAATAAAGAGTGAAAAATGTTATGTAACAAATACAAATAATTTGTAAATAAATATATGTTTTGTTAAAATTATAAAAATATAATGACATGATCTATATCATTCATCGAAGTACATCTATCACATTTAATTTATTTTCTTAAACAATGTTTTGGAAAACTATAAATTTTCTATCACTGATCATTTTTGTATATATGAAAACATATGTAACCTTTGTATATAAGATATCATCATCATATGATCATAATGGCATCTATCACAATAAGGTGGTTAGTTACTCATAATGGCTGTGTACATATATAGCAATTCACCAATTTTCGAAATAGAGATGTTTTTCTAATTCTATTATATTTTTATTTCAGTGATTATAATTATAGTCAATAATGTTGTGTTAGTGTAAGCGAAAATAGTGACCAACACCGTTCTATATCACCTTCGAAACATAATTATACAGATCAATTTGGTGAATTGTAACATACTTATACTCTCGCATATATATAGTTATTTGTTTACATGATTTTATTGTTTTTTATTTCCCAGGAGAGGCCTACTTATATACTATCTAACTTAGTACCTTCATTTAGTAATGTAACATGGGATGCGTTTTTTTTTTTCAATCTTATCCCCCATCAAATTCACTTATTAGTTGTTCCTTATTGTTTTTGTTAAGTTATTATTATACCTTTTATTATTTCAGTTTTTCGATGTGGTGGTTAGACACGCTAGACATGAGATTAAGAAACAAACAAATTTTGAAGTCACCTTTTGTAAACCAATTTTTGCAATTAAAATCGGTCGGTGTAACACGTTCCATTCCTATATATATATGAATCTTACGGAAGATTTTTTGCTAACAACCTCCACACCGTTGTCGTTTTTGAATCGTCGATGTCAATCATAGACTATAGTGTTTTGGGTAAACAATTATCACCGCATAAGCAATTTTAAGTATTCAAAGCGTTAGCGGTAGCAATTTAAAATTAATGCGTTGTATTTTGGCTTACACTCTAAATGAAATCAAATGAAACTTATGAAACAGACGCATATATTATAGGACATGGCGTCCGCAGGTTATTTTTCGGACAGAACCTTTAATATTTTGGACACATGTATGTGTAATTAACGGAGAAGGATTCGATGATCTATTGTTTGCAGATATTGATGAATTATTAATCGATACAATGCCAATTAACCGTGACATGAAATATTAGAGATTGTATAATTGCGACTCCTAATCGCACAGAACTTTGTGTGATATTCATGAAAATGATCCGGGTATTAAATGCGGATTTATTAAAAGAAGGTTTGGAACTTACCAAAAAATTCGGTAATCATTTGGCAAACATGACCCTAACGAACTATTGTGTCCTATTATTTTTATATATGTAATTTCAATTTGTATAATTTCAAATTGACATATTTTTTGTGAATAATTATCTCACAATAACAATTCATTCGTAAAAGTATAAATGGAAAAGAAATTATATAATTTTATTATTTTATATAAAATTGTACATATTTGAAATAATTACGTTTATGTTTTATATTGTTTTGAATTGTATTACATATTTTCTAAAATATATTCCATTTATACCAAACAAAATAAGACTTTATAAAAATCCCTATGTGACACATATTTTGTAATATAATATATTCCGTATATATTATAATAAGAAATAAAAAACCTGTATTTGTAAAATACGTTTTTTAATTAATAAAAAAATCGTTTTAACATTTTTTTTTTAATTTGAAATCAACAAAACATCGTACCAACACAACATGGCACAACAACAGCACACAGCACACAGCACACCTATAACATAATGAAAATAACAGAAATTTAAGGAATTTGAATATTTTCACATTTTCTCCAATTTTTGTATTTTGTTGTTTATATTTTCACAATTTCTATTTTCCATATATTTTATATATAAATTTATGCTATAGCTGCTAATACTATATTAAGTTTACATAGGGTGATTCACACACACAACAACATCACTATTTTTAAAATTACCAAGTGCGGTAATTTCATATTTGAGAAATAACTGATTTGTTACTTTCTTGGTGAATCTCTTCTGGGAAAATTTAAAGACATTTTTTGTAAAACAACTATCTATCTCTCGATAATTTAAGATCAATTCGACCCTAATATATGCGGAGTGATTTACCAACTTGATTGTAATGAATCTGTGTGGTATATAGATGACATATTGATATGTTCTATTCCATTTGGATAGTAATATGAATTGATTATGATATAATAAACGCTAAAATACATTTTTTTCTTAGAAGTTCATTTAAATCCATTACATTTAATTCGTCAAATTTATTTTTAATTATAATTGATAGCCAAAAGAATGATTTATCTTTAATTTTCAAGTAATATATAACAAATCGTGGAGCATATATTTGTTATGTTATACAGTTAAGTTGTTAAATTACTACGGATCATCGAAATATATTATATAATTCACCAATTGATCTGTAATTATGTTACGCACGATAGATGTACCATAATTGCGACCAATATTATATATAATCAATGGTATTCGTTTTATAATTTAATAATATAAATAAACGAAATTTTAACTATAAACATGAGTGCAGTATTAAAAATAAATATACAGAAAAAGCGTGATTTTTATAACTACTTTTTGAAATTACATGTATTTTTTCTTGCTAAATTAAATTTACAAAAAGGCTTTAACGTAATGTAAACGAATAATACAGCAAAATTGAAAAAATTAATATTTCTGATAGTTTATTACCAAAAAAAAACGCAAAAAATTTTGCAATTCTATACTTTCTTTTATGAATAATGATATATCGCAATCGGTATATCATTTAAGGAATAAATCAATGTTTATTGGTAAATTTTAGTAAATATATCACTCAGTCTGACGCATTGTGTATATATAGCGTTCTTATGTTTAATATTCGTGAAACACCGGGAGGGGTTTCCAATTCCCAACATATTTCCATGTGAAATATTTCAACTTGGTTGTTAGTTTATGGTTTAAAAAAAAATGAAATATAGTGTTGGATGCTATAACCAAAGGTTATTAATGTTTACACTCACCATTATACGGACTACTAATCAATCGCATCAAAATAATACAGAATTAAAGATACATTTACGTTTTTATAATTGCAGACCAATTAATGTGAATTGTTATATATGTATTCCCATTATGCGGATTAATTTACCAACTTAACTTCGTAATGAATGTCATATCGTAACTAAACTATTTGCAGTAACATGACTTGTTTAAACAAATTACCAAAATACTGTAGGTTCATTTATAGATGAAATTGTATGAACAATTTTGATTAAAAATATTTGTGAAACTCTTGACACCGTTGTACTGTAATCAAAATACTTCAAAGGATTCTTATATCCAAAATATAAACCAAACTCTTTGATTTATTTATTCATAAATTCTTATGTATGTGTATTATTATACATAAAAAATTGAGAATAAATCAAGTAATTCGCGACTTAAAAATAAGAACATTTTATGAGAATACACGTTTCGATCACTGCAATGCAATTGTTTGCAATATGTTAATAAAAGCTTATCCATTGAATTTGTTAAATTTTATATAGTTTATAAGATGTGTTAGAAGATTCAAAATTACGTATACGAACAAAATTATATAAATAACAATGTGTTCAAATGGTTGATAAATACCCTGTAAATGAAATTTTAATATTAATAATATATATAGGACAAAAGCAGATGTCCTCGAATATTTCATATATGTACTGACACTTTTGGATAGTTGTTTATACACATATATATATTGTACAACCTCTGTCCCATAATAATCCGGCTAGGATTAAAAAAACATAAAAATAAATATTAAATTTTCACAAAAACCATTTTATTTTCAATTCAAAATAATCTCGATCAACTGAAATATGCATCGATTTGCTTTCAGATGGTCGACCTGTACGTTCATCATCACTTTTATAGCTTCTCTGTTTTCTGTCAATTATTTATGTCATTTAAAAACTTATACTTTTAAACAAACAATTATCATCATACGAGATTTTTTGAATTAATCATACGTTTGAGTAGTATTTTTGCCAATTTTAAACGCACAAAAACAGTTGTAACTTTATTTGTTATATTTTACTGAATGTAATATCATAAAATTTTTCCGGTTTGTTAAGGAACGTTTACAGAACATAATCACATCAGAACTAAGAGGTGATGCTACGTGTTCTATGATTTGCTTAGCCATTCCGGTTTATTATGGGACAGGCAGTGTATATTTTTGTGTATTGTATATGTAAGTTATTTTCCTCGTTTTATGTATTCTAATATAGAGTTGATGGGATGTTTGTTTCACTAAATGTTCACAAAATATGGTAAACATATTGAGAAATCCTTCGTTTAGTATTATTATACACACACATGATATAAATATTGTGTGCTTATAATTGTATATGCATATACCCAAATAGAGATATAAGATTATGTACACTATTCAGAGATAACATAATATTACATATAAATATAGTATGACATATGCAGGTATAGAGAGGTAAACCACACGGTTTAGTGTGTTTCCCAGTGTCATATATATATGGTATATATATCTGGCTGTGTATATGGAAAGCATTCCAATGTATTTATTTTCATATTCGATATTATATTAAAGTTATTTGTCCATACACTACACATATAAATGTTTAAATGTTCTTAAACTGAAGAGAAACGTAAAGGTTTGAATGTGGTTTTGCTTTTCAATTAAACAATAACGATGGCCTCATAATCGTATATATGAATGAAGTTATATAAAATATATATATATATTATTGTTTATCTTTATTGCTTATATACTCGTACACAGCTATATTCTATATGGGAACGTTAAAGGTATTACGTTTAAATTAAAGTTTTAAAGATAAGCTCTTTCTAAATTGTGTATTTGTTGTAAAAGTATATATATATAAATACAAACATCCATGTTAAACGTAAAATAATATAATTATATAAAATTATATTTATTGAAAATAACATATATTTCCCTTTATTTTCCAATTCAAATATTAATTTAATTTAATTTACACATTAGAAATTCTAAAAAGCTAATTTTTTTTCCCGATAACAATTTAAAAAAAGCAAAATCCTAAATATATATTGCGCATTGACAAATATTTCTTTGATAGGCAAAGTGAAAGATAATTTTACCGTCATGATAAAATAATAACTACTATCGGAATCGTATCATTTGAGTTATTTATAATCCCTATTATTTTTAAATGCTTTATGTAAAAATATCAATTCAACATGTTAAATAACAGATGCGGATCGTCCAAAATAACTAATACCGAATTGCTAATTTTTAAGTATGATAGAAGAGGAGAAATTTCAAAGGTTACTTCTGTGATCTGAACTCGTCTGCGGGTTTTTTGTATTCGTATTCGATGGCCTGTGCGCGGGTAATGAGAAATTTTGAATACAGTGCAAACAAGAATTATATTCAAATCAAACGACGAACAAGGAATATGGACGGTATAACAAAGGAAGCGAAATCCATAGGATAAAAGGAAATAAAGGGCTGACCAAGAGGTACATGGTGCAGAATTGTCGAGCTCAAAGCCCATTTAAAGAGTAAAGCTTGCCCGCAGAGGTAAAAAATTTTACCGTATGGTAACAGATACAAATTATGATGTGATGATGTTGATGATATATCCATAAATAACAAAATCTAGAATCTTATTTTTTTTTTTGGGTCGTTAATCTTGTGCCAAAAAAATATTATTTGTCGAAGTTTTACTTCATTATTTTCTTGCAAAGTTAAATGCCGCGGATCAATAACGTATTGTTTGTTTATGGAAATAACCTCGCTGAATATGCGCTCTTACGAATACAACATTCAAAGAGTTATTTAAATGACTTCAAAACATATTATTTCGATACAGCGTATGGACAAAGAGGTTGCGTGCATTGAATCTTTTTGATGGGATAATTATAGTATGTTGTACACTAAGGATACTGTAACTGGTCGTTGCATTTAGTCTATCATTACTCAACAAAGGACATATTTATATTTGTACACCAAATGCATATTGTAAAATAATGTAAAATTAATCCAAGTTTTTCCCTTTGTGTCACACATGTGGTGCATATCATTTGTTTGTACTATTTTTTATATGACTAGGTTTTTATATGCGCGTAAATTCATATTTAATAATAAATACGTAAGCGAAACCCATGTACTCCTTACATGGATAACATTAAATAAAATAATAATATACGTTATTATACAATAATAAATTACACTTACCTATCAACACTTAGTATATGATCGTCTCGTACTCGTACCCATGAAACTGATTTATTACCCAGTTGTTTAACCTATAAAGAAATTAAAATTATATATGAAATATTGGATTTAATAATTTATTATACTACAATTTATATTTATACTATAAAAAGCTCGGGGCAACACAATAGTCGGACCATCATCTTTTAATTTATGATCTTAAAATAAATATTCCTTTTTTCTATACTTGCATTGAGATCAATTTTTGCCTTTTTTTTTTCATAACATAAAATGCTTTTGCACAATTGATATACAAAAAATCGGCATCCATTGCGTTTGGTATAATAATGGTACAGAAATGTATATGTAATAATGAAATGTAATTGTGCAATGATTTACCGATCTACACTACCAATTATCAAGATAAAATCAGTACAAATTACGCTGTTGACAAATTGGTGATGGTGACATATATATTGGTGGCAATTATATGGGACATCAAGCATCAAAGGTAAAAAGTATAATAATAATATGTCAACAATTTTATAACCAATTTGTCGTACATATTTATGATATAGCGTGAGTCTGGCTCACATTTTCTTTTTCAAAAATTTGACAAAATATTGTATATGGTTGAAATAACCGAAATATTGTCAATTCTATGGATTTTGGCCAACATAACAATTTTCTATAATATTTTTAACGTTCGTACGATATAGCATTAATTTAATTGTTAACATTTCAATTTAATACAAATTTTGTTCAATAATTTCTTCGATTTTGCAAAACATTGTAAAATGATAAACGTAATTGTTTATAAATCGCTGTTAAACATGTGCTAAATTGACCTGGCAAGCTGTGTTTTTTGGTGGCCATGTAAACAACATGAATAAATGCAAGTATGTAACAAGTTCAAAAAAAAAATGACATATATAGATTAAATTGCATTATAGTACAGCTTATTTTTGATCATAATATGGTGTGTCCTAACACAAATAAAATCTTAATGTAGTATTTCAAAAGAAAATATTTAACATATACACACCACACCACCTACATACACTATACCATATCTAAATATAGATATTTAATAAATGAATGGAAAAAAATGGAAAAATCAAATTATCTATATGATAAATATGGTACGTCTTTTGCATATCCTACGGAATTAATTCCCTTTTATAGACACCACAGCGCAACAACATCATATTAATTAAAATGAAAAATTCTACATATACAATATATTGGGTGTATACCTATGATCCCGTTATTTTTTAAGTAAATACAATTTATTTGTTTGTGTTACAAAATGAAATAATAATTTATTGAAAATATTGTCTATCGCGTTGGCCATAACCTTAGCCTATATAACAATAAACGGATTGCCTGTGCGAAGAAATAAGTTTGTTTCCAGTAATAAAGCCATTAAATGTAGTATATAATTGTAAGAACTGTAGTGCTGGAGGTGTGCTTGTATCGAATGGAACAATTTATGTAGTACTTGGCACAATTTTATTGATTCTTGTTTTTTCTTGCATAACGATAATATGTAAATGTTTTCAGCAGAGCTTACAATGTACTGCCACCAAATGCACAACATATATGGTTTTTCTTCCATATGTATCCAGTTTAGGTGTTAATGAACCCAATTCACCTGCGATTTTAGTCATTCTTATGAATGTTAAGCGTTCCAATTTTCAGCAGTATTAACAATTTGGTTTACTTTTTTTTCTGTCTATACCAAGCAACAAAGTCACACACGTTTCTATAGTTTTTTGATCTTCTCATGTTGATTTTCGGTCAATTCATGTACAATGGCAAAGAATTTACTGCCTTTTGAAGCTTTCCTAATTATTGTTGTATTGGCAGACACAGTAATATTACCAATTGTTTATTTAAAATTTTTGTTTCTTATAGTACACAATGAAATCGGTAAACTGGAATTATAGGTATACATTTAATTTTATAATGGAGCAAGCGTGTACCGTCAACTAAAGAGCAAATTGTGCACTTTTTATCCAAAAATCATCTAGACATTTTTTAAAAAATGAATTAATATTTTTTTGATAATAATAAATATTAAATACTCGTAAAACATTGAGAAATTCCACAATAAAATTTATGAAACGAACTCTCCATCACCACCACCACCACCTCTACCTGCCTGTATCAATTTAAAAGACAATAACTGACATTTTACAGTTTGCATAAGGTGGGTTAATATTGCGTCAATAATATATCAATCAATTGTTATGGCAACTAATTTTTCATTTCGAATAATGTTATTTTATATTGGTTTGGTTCGTTTGGCAAGAAAATTCAGATGTTTCAAAAAGTGGTGTTCAATTAGCCCTCACTTTACGGTATACGCATGTACATTTTATTATTTCTTCCTATATATGATATATACTCTGTTTTGTTCTGGGTTCTCCTACAATTTTCCTTAATAATACAATATAAATTACATTTTTAAAATATAATATACACCTTCTCTACAAAGTAAAAAAAGAAGACAATTTATATTCACTTTTCTTTTTATTATTAATTTTTTTTTCTTTTATATATAAGTTTTCTTTTTCATGTTTTATATGTTCTACAACTTGCGTCGTCTTTCTTCTAAATATATATATGTATAAATTTTATGTTTCTTATCTTATAAAATTGAGCACAGGAATTTATTCAATGTAATTGTATATTGAAATAACAAAAAAAATCAAGTTAAGC
This sequence comes from Bibio marci, assembly GCA_910594885.2. Lineage (NCBI taxonomy): Eukaryota > Metazoa > Arthropoda > Insecta > Diptera > Bibionidae > Bibio > Bibio marci. The sequence continues at coordinate 24,851,640 of OU343116.1, read as the reverse complement.
AACAATAAGTAAATAAAAAGAAATTTTAGGAATTTAACAGGAAAATAGAGGATAAATTATGTGGGCGAATCTAAATTGAAGGTAAAAGTGAAACAATGAATTTTTGAACAAAAATCAACTTATTTTTCTCACATAAACATCTTATAACTCGATACACTTTTACAGCATCGTTATTGCAATCTTTTAATAATTCCATTTGTATTAATATAGGATTCGTTGAGTTTTATTAAATGTAAATGTTTGTTGCGTCGATTAGTTTTGCATTTATCTTCGCAAATCTCCTTCCAACTATATATAGATACTTTATGTTCCGAACCAGAAAATATAGTTGCTGGTGTTTAAATCTGAAGAATTTGGTGTATATGAATGTCATTATATGAAAACCAATTTTTCCTTTATTAAATACAGTTCTTTTTTCTTAACTATTTCGATTCGACATTCTATAATAATGAGGAAAAATATCAGGAGTAGTTCTTGAAAATAAATTGAGTTTCATATGTAAAAATATATTTTTCATAAAGTCCACTATATTAATATAACATAAATTGTAAAATATTACAACCAGGAGACCAATAGGCAATTATTCGAAAAATTAATGAATTATCAAATTTTCTAATTACGAGCCATATAGTTTTATGGGATTTTCAATTTTTATTACATAATTATCAAATTAAATCAATTTGCAGACTTTCATAAAAGAAAATTTTAAAATTGCTTTAAGCGTCCAGAAAATATAGTCGATTTTCCAATCGATGTTATTGAAATTTTTGTATGAATAACTGATACTGTACCAATTTTTATATTTGAAATACACATTATCATTATTATTGTTTTAATTTCTTTTCCGTCGCATGGAAAATCGTCTATATTTTCTGAATGCGTGAAACAATTTTAAAAATTTCTTCTATGAAAGAGTGGAAATTGATTAAAAGTTTTTAAGTATTAGTATATAGTGTCTTTAAGAAAAATATATTTGGAATAAGTTTATTCAAATGTTTCTCATGGGCCGCCACCGAATAATATCCAAACTTTATATTGTTTTACATTTGCTTCAAAATAGTCAAACAAAATTACAACGTGGTATTATTTTACCATGCCATTATTTTTTCTTGCTTTTAGTGCCCCTCCACCTGGTTTTTATCCGCACAGCTTCCAACGTTGATTTGTTTCTTGTCTGTGTATATATTGATGATTCTTTCTGATTAAGTGTAAAGTGGTTAAAAAAAAAAACGATGAGACACTGTAATTGTATTCTGATTGGTTTTTTCCATATGCAAATGTTCGTGTAAAATGTTATGTATATAAAATGTTTACCGCGTGTCAGCTATATCTTACCCACATTTTCAATCTGTGATAGTTCAACATGATATCATGGATTTTGTTGATCATTTCTTGTGTTTTGACGCTTCGTTTTGACGATGATGGTATTGTTTTTGTGCGTATACGATGACAACGCAGTTCAGTAAACCACTTATATGAATTATTTTAATTAATTGACCAAAGTTCACGGATACCAGCTATCAAGCTTTGTTATTATAGATTTTTACCTTCAAAATACATACGCCCTCGTACGTATACACGAATATGCAAAAAATATAAATAAACTTTATTATTAAACCACCATACAATCAAAATAGTATTATTTATGTACACGTGTTTTTGTATGAATAAAATGTATATAAATATAACTTTTATATAATAGAAATAAGTATTTATTCTTTTATAACTTTACCATCATCTTTTATGTAGCTGTTTATAGCTGCATTTATAGCTGTACACATTTTTTTTTAACATTTATTTATTTATCAAAGACTGTCTCTATATATTCTATTATATATTACAATATAAGAGAAGATAAATGTACCAGCGATATTTTATTCACTTTAGTTAGAGTTTACGTATAAACTTCAATATTTTAACTTTATATTGTTATAAATTGTATAAGTACCTATCCTATATATATATGTATGTGTGTATTTATATATACAATAATAGTACATGTGAACAAGTATATAATATATACTATTTATGTATATGTTGTTAAATAGCTTATTATACAATACCTATATATATAGGTAACATTTTAAGTAGAATTTAAAAGATTTAACTACTTTATTGTTTTCCTTTAAATAATTGTATTTTGCTTGTCTATATATAAATATATTAAAACACATAATTATGAACAGTTCATATATTTATATATTAATTGCTACCCACACATTATAACAGGCCAATTGAAAAGTCCCCGGTCTACTATAGTAAAACACATTTTTTTTTGGCAAAATTTGATTTTATTATTCAACATAGTTGCATTCGAGGGCGATACAGCGATTATAGCGATCTTCCAACTTTTCGATACCATTTTTGTAGTACGATTTGTCTTTTGCTTCAAAATAGGCTTCAGTTTCGGCGATTACTTCTTTCCAGCGAGCATTCTTATGAGGTCTGAGAACAGGAAAAAGTCGCTGGGGACCAGATCTGGCGAATACGGTGGATGCGGAAGCATTTCGAAGTTGATGGTCTGGCTCTTTTAGAGGTAATCAATGAATACTGATGCCATAACCTTGCCAGCCGACTGTTGTGTTTTTCCTCCCTGTGGATTCGGTTCATCGTGTGCAGTCCAATCAGCTGACTGTCAATTGGACTCCGGAGTGAAATGATGGAGCCATGTTTCATCCAGTGTCACATATCGACGCAAAAATTCAGGTTTATTGCGCTTGAACAGCTTCAAACACTGCTCAGAATCATTAACACGTTGTTGCTTTTGATCGATTGTGAGCTCGCGCGGCACCCATTTTGCACACAGCTTTCTCATGTACAAATATTCGTGAATGATATGATATACACGTTCAGATGATATCTTCACAATATCTGCTATTTCGATCAACTTCACTTTACGGTCATTCAAAATTATTTTGTGAACTTTTTTGATGTTTTCGTCGGTGGCAGCTGTTCTTTTGGGCGTCCACTGCGTTCGCCGTCTTCGGTGCTCATTTCACCACGTTTAAACTTAGCATACCAATCAATGTTGGTTGATCTTCCTGGTGCAGACCCCGGAAACTCTTCATCAAGCCAAGATTTTGCTTCAACTGTATTTTTTCCCTTCAAAAAGCAATATTTTATCAGCTCACGAAATTCTTTTTTTTCCATCTTTTTTCAAATAACAAATGCAGCTGCACTCACAACGCAATATCTCATAAACTAATGGTCGGACTGCTGTCAAATTTTGACACGTATCGTTTGAAGGTTGGTATTAACTAAAAATCATATGGATTTAATACTAGCACTGCTATCTGTGTGTCAGACCGGGGACTTTTCAATTGGCCTGTTATATTTATATAAATCAATTTTTTTGTTTGATTGCGAGTATTAGCAAGTCATATTACTCCAACTGGAGCTTATGGCATCTACTAAACATTCATTACAGTCAAGTTGGTAAATTACTCCGCCGCATGGCAGCATATAACAAAATTCACCAATTGTACTGCAATTAACGAAAGATAGATGTTTTCATAATTCTATTATTTTTATATGGGTGATTAGCCCATATTGTGCGTGTATAGTATATAGGTACAATAATATTGTTTAATGATATGATGTGAAGAGTACTGGTTATACCATATAAAGATATAGATATTGTATCCCACTTTGCTGCACATTTTAATGAAGTGTATTATATCCATAGTCGGAGCACAGATGCACTTGCAAAGCGATTTCCAATCGTTATAGTTCAGTCAATACCAGAGTCTTACATGTACGTAAGTCGGAAATTGTTCATATTATACCTATTATCTAAGGTACCAGACGAGATAGAAACATGAATCGAACAGTAACACATAAACTTCTCTAGTTCATATTATGATATACAATAGAATATTTATATAAATTGAATATTTTGGAAGCTCTGGGATTTTCAGCAACCAATAATATTTGGTATTTCTTGTACCATATTGCATGTATAGCTATAGAAAATAGAATTATAGTATTATATGTATAAACAGTTTTTTTATGAAATTTTTTGATTCAGCCACATCGCGGAGCATTTTTTCCTTGGTTACATATAATCCTATATAATTTCCCAAATATCCAGATTATAGAAATATTATATCTCCGAATATGAACTATAGAGATTTCAACCTATCAGTTATACTGTTGCGGGTTCAATTTTCTAACCTGTCTGGGTGCTGAGATAATGTATATGAACAATATGAACATTGGAACTACTGAAAAATTCAATTCGTTTAACCGATATACGTTTTCATATTGTTTTTTTAAATTTGAAAAGTGAAATCTTCAATACATTTTACAGAAAGGTTAATAAATTATTCAGCAGTATTTCTGTGTTAAAATAGCAATACATTCAAAGGGTATTTATTTTGCCTAAATTACTCTACTGAATTACTGAAAACAAGAACCTATTTAATTTGAAAATATTGACTTGGATGGATTGGCGTATGTCTGGCTAAACAATCCATATAGTCTAATCGGTAGGAGGATGAAAAGTGACACAAATACTCGTCTGATTCGATATCCCTCTCGTACACTTAAAATAAACCATTCCCGGTTATTTTTCGTTTAGATTGTGAGTTTTGCATAAATTATAATTAATGAATATTAAGGTAAATATGTTGCGGTTAATAGTGAAAAAAAATTGTCCGATATAAATGACCACATCTGGCAGCTCTACAAGCTTTCAATCTTTTAGGAATAGTTGGCATCACGTGTTTACATAATCGTGGTTCATGTGAATGATTTGCTCAATTATCTTTTGTTTCAGTTACTAAATACGGTTTGATTCCATTTTAATAACTTTATACCATTAACAATATCACCACTAATTAAATAATTATTACGGGAACAGTAAAATTTCAAATAATTCTACACATAATTCTGTATTAAGATTATGTTTCTTCATTCTTGAACTAGTATTATGGAATTTGATAAAAATATTGAACGTAATTTGTGTGATAATTTGTGATACTGGAAAATTTAATAGTTTTTTATCCAACTTTTTTAAAAAAGTTACTAATTTTAAAACATTCCTGTCTCACACAATGTATGAGACTTATTATGTAATATATAGTATTATCACAGTATAATTAATATTACTGTAATTATCATATGCTTCAATTTTTGTATACTTTATCCTCTGTGAATGCCCTATCTAATTGTTTGTAGGGTATTTGCATTTCCAGATATATTGTACATATTGTATATATTATATAGTAATTTAGTACAAGTTTATACTCGGCAGCATTTAAGTATACCATATATATGAAAGAGAATAATGATACAAAAATTAAGCTCTGATAATAATCAAGGATAAGTATCATATTAAATATACACGAGTATAATACATTACAACTATAATACCTATCTTTAATTTATTTTATATTTACGAATAAATAATTTACTATGAGAGAATTGATGTATATATGAAATTTATTAATGTATTAGCATATATTTATTTAAATTTAATTACACCATACGTAGGGTGAATCATGAAGTAGCTGTTCTTGAATTATGTTTATCCAATTTGATAAAATTGCTAATTTATTCTGAAGGTTATATATAAAACTCTATAAATAAATTTTGGGTAAATAATCTATAACATTTTCCGGAAAATCGACTTTCGACTTTTGTCCTTGCTATGAACATATGTCAGACCATATATATTTTATTAAATTTTTATTTTTGTCGCGATAGAATATGAAAATTTGATAAATTTCTAAATTTTTATGGGAGAAAATTGCTTCAGACAATATACATTCATTTCCAATCAATGTAAATGTATAGTTTAATGGAAAATGAAATAAAAATTAATGGATCAACGACACCATTTTTCTGTTAGTGATGAAGCGATGATGATTATGTGGTCTTTCGGCACATATGAATTCAAATCAATTTTATTTTGATTAATCCTTGTCGATAATGAGTCAATTTTGTAAAAAAAAAAAAATGGAACCAAAGAGACGAACTACGAAATTAGTTTCTATTTTCTAAAACCCAATGATGGTTACACAAATACATTACATTACATGTGCAATATATAGTATTCACGGTGGGGTTTTAATTTTATTTCATTGCATTTTCAAATCGTAGATAACCTAACCTAACACTTATTATAATATATTTATATATTGTAGCAGTAGATAGACATTATAATTTTTAATAAAATTAATCGAAATTTCAATGTTTAATATTATTACAAATACATATTTCAGTTTTATATCTTTCTAAATGGTAATATCTAATGCTTTTGTTACTATAAATAAATGTATTATATACACACAGACATGTTCAATAGTAAGTGTACAAGTGAAAAAACATTTAGTTATTTTAGCATATATTTTTAAATAATAGTTATATCATAGAAAAAGTATATATAGAATACTCATTTAGAACTACAGAAATTAATCACTTACTTTTTCTTTTTTTTTTTTTTTTTTTCAAATGCGCTAGATCCATTTGAGAGTCTAAGATATATTTTCGCGGTATTGCGCTAGGTACAATACAAAGTTTATTTTTACTTGCGTCTTGGCTAAATTCAACTTTTTTTTAGTAGTTACTTTAAATTGATTTTGAAATGAACTATTTTAGTAATTTTAAAAGCTAGCTTGCCCGGTTGTCAAATTAAATATATTTTTTATTTTTTTTATATGTACATGCAATATAAATACAATCATCAATTAAAAAAAACACATATAAAGAAATTTGTAGGTACTTTTTCTATTTATAAATATGTTGTTTATTTGCATTCAATATATAAGTTTTTTTTGTAAATTATGTTATTTTCTTTATTAGTGGAATTATCATAAATTCATTTCGAGTATTGAGTATAATTTGGAAAATGTTATGCAATATTTCTGATTATGAAAATGATAATTCTTTGTATATTTGTGATAAACACTTTTTGAAAGAAGATATAAACAATAAATATTTAAAGAAAAATGTATTTCCGTCTATAAATCTTAATCAAGATCATGAAACCGAGGAAACAGATATTGAAGTATTTAAAATTGTAGATGACAATGATAATGAAATAAATGCAAACAATAGTTTCCGTCGAAGTCCCAGTCCAAAATTTAATTACAAGGATACAATAAAAACATATAGTAAAAACTATAGACAGAAAATGTTTGAAAATTCAGATTTAAACTTAGAAGAATTAATCAAATTAAATCCTATTATGCCGTTTGATTCTTTGAATGTTGAAAAATTTGAAAATTTTAATGAAACATTGAGCTGTACTAATTGTATTAGTGAAACAAAAAAATGTGAATTTTATAAAAAAGAAAGAGATGATATTTTAAAAAAATATACATTATTAAAAGCAAGAACTGTTAATCTGAAAAACCAAAAATTAACTATCAAACGATTACAAAAAAAAGTTAAAAAACTAGAGAATATAAATAGGGAGCCAATATCATCGAAAATAAATAAACTTTATGGGATATCTGATAATGGGAAAACTATGTGCAAAATGTTAATAAAAAATAAATCTGTTCATTGGACTGAAAAGGAGCGATTATTAGCGCAAATAATAAATTTTAAATCACCATCTACCTACAAGTTACTAAGACAAAAACTAAATTTAAATTTGCCTTCAATACAGTCAATATCTAGGTGGACACCTATTAAACACTTTCATTTCGGTTTTAATACATCGGTTATTTCTAATTTAAACATTGCAGTAAGTAAAATGAATAAAACAGATAAAGAAATTGTTTTAATGTTTGATGAAATGTCCATACGCAAAGATCTTCAGTACAATAGATATCTAGATGAAATCATTGGGTTTAGTGACTTAGGATTTAAAAAAGAACAACTTTTAGGTAAACAAATATGCGTATTTATGGTAAGAGGCATATTTAAAAACTGGAAGTTTGTTATAAGTCATTTTGTTTCCAATACAAGCATTAATGCAAATGAATTAGCAAATCTGGTTATTCAAAATATTCATATGTGCTACAAATTAAATTTAAATATAAAAATTTTATCATGCGACCAGGGACCTAATAACAGGGGTTGTTATAACATTTTTGGCATTACCAAGGATATGCCTTTCTTCTATTATAACGAATATAAAATATTTGGTTTATATGATGTGCCACATTTAATTAAATCTGTTAGAAATGTATTAATTAAAAATGATATAAATACATCGGATGGAAAAATTGCATGGGATGTTATTAAAGAATTTTACCAACTTGACCAAGATAACATAACAAGATTATGTCCAAAAATAACTAATAAGCATATATATCCATCAACATGGGACAAAATGAAAGTAAAATTTGCAACTCAAATATTCAGTATAGAACGGTTGCGGCTGGCATTGAGACATGTTATTTAGCTAATAAATTTTCAAATAAAAATTCATCTTATGTAATTAGTACCATACGCTTCATAAAAAAAATAAATCAACTGTTTGATTGTCTTAATAGTAAAGCTCTATATGATTCAAATAAGTTTAAATGCGCGATACAAAAGAACAGTCATACTTATAATTATATAAGTGAAATGAAAAACTATAAATGGAATTACAAAATTCATTGATAATAATAATAATAATAATAATATGTATTATTTATTAACATCCCGATTAAATACTGACCCAATAGAAAATTTATTCTCTATTATTCGAAGCAAGGGAGGAAATAACCCTAATCCAAAATGAAAATTTATTAGCTAAATAACATGTCTCAATGCCAGCCGCAACCGTTCTATACTGAATATTTGAGTTGCAAATTTTACTTTCATTTTGTCCCATGTTGATGGATATATATGCTTATTAGTTATTTTTGGACATAATCTTGTTATGTTATCTTGGTCAAGTTGGTAAAATTCTTTAATAACATCCCATGCAATTTTTCCATCCGATGTATTTATATCATTTTTAATTAATACATTTCTAACAGATTTAATTAAATGTGGCACATCATATAAACCAAATATTTTATATTCGTTATAATAGAAGAAAGGCATATCCTTGGTAATGCCAAAAATGTTATAACAACCCCTGTTATTAGGTCCCTGGTCGCATGATAAAATTTTTATATTTAAATTTAATTTGTAGCACATATGAATATTTTGAATAACCAGATTTGCTAATTCATTTGCATTAATGCTTGTATTGGAAACAAAATGACTTATAACAAACTTCCAGTTTTTAAATATGCCTCTTACCATAAATACGCATATTTGTTTACCTAAAAGTTGTTCTTTTTTAAATCCTAAGTCACTAAACCCAATGATTTCATCTAGATATCTATTGTACTGAAGATCTTTGCGTATGGACATTTCATCAAACATTAAAACAATTTCTTTATCTGTTTTATTCATTTTACTTACTGCAATGTTTAAATTAGAAATAACCGATGTATTAAAACCGAAATGAAAGTGTTTAATAGGTGTCCACCTAGATATTGACTGTATTGAAGGCAAATTTAAATTTAGTTTTTGTCTTAGTAACTTGTAGGTAGATGGTGATTTAAAATTTATTATTTGCGCTAATAATCGCTCCTTTTCAGTCCAATGAACAGATTTATTTTTTATTAACATTTTGCACATAGTTTTCCCATTATCAGATATCCCATAAAGTTTATTTATTTTCGATGATATTGGCTCCCTATTTATATTCTCTAGTTTTTTAACTTTTTTTTGTAATCGTTTGATAGTTAATTTTTGGTTTTTCAGATTAACAGTTCTTGCTTTTAATAATGTATATTTTTTTAAAATATCATCTCTTTCTTTTTTATAAAATTCACATTTTTTTGTTTCACTAATACAATTAGTACAGCTCAATGTTTCATTAAAATTTTCAAATTTTTCAACATTCAAAGAATCAAACGGCATAATAGGATTTAATTTGATTAATTCTTCTAAGTTTAAATCTGAATTTTCAAACATTTTCTGTCTATAGTTTTTACTATATGTTTTTATTGTATCCTTGTAATTAAATTTTGGACTGGGACTTCGACGGAAACTATTGTTTGCATTTATTTCATTATCATTGTCATCTACAATTTTAAATACTTCAATATCTGTTTCCTCGGTTTCATGATCTTGATTAAGATTTATAGACGGAAATACATTTTTCTTTAAATATTTATTGTTTATATCTTCTTTCAAAAAGTGTTTATCACAAATATACAAAGAATTATCATTTTCATAATCAGAAATATTGCATAACATTTTCCAAATTATACTCAATACTCGAAATGAATTTATGATAATTCCACTAATAAAGAAAATAACATAATTTACAAAAAAAACTTATATATTGAATGCAAATAAACAACATATTTATAAATAGAAAAAGTACCTACAAATTTCTTTATATGTGTTTTTTTTAATTGATGATTGTATTTATATTGCATGTACATATAAAAAAAATAAAAAATATATTTAATTTGACAACCGGGCAAGCTAGCTTTTAAAATTACTAAAATAGTTCATTTCAAAATCAATTTAAAGTAACTACTAAAAAAAAGTTGAATTTAGCCAAGACGCAAGTAAAAATAAACTTTGTATTGTACCTAGCGCAATACCGCGAAAATATATCTTAGACTCTCAAATGGATCTAGCGCATTTGAAAAAAAAAAAAAAAAAAAGAAAAAGTAAGTGATTAATTTCTGTAGTTCTAAATGAGTATTCTATATATACTTTTTCTATGGTTATATTGAAAGCGACCCTTATATAAGGGAAAAAAATCCTCAATATATTTCATGCAAAATTTCATTATAAAACTTTCTATATGAACTAATATTGCAACAATTGCAATATTGTGTGAGCGGAGACATTGTTAAGCTCTGAATACCAATTTTCAAATCGCTTTTTAATTTCATAAACGAATAAATATGGTCATTCAATGGTGAGTAATTTACGGTATGGAAAATACTGAAAAATTTTTCATATCAGAATTGAACTCCTCAACCACCTTCTGATTCAAAAACATGCACGTTCTAATCACTGCGCCATTGATACAATTTTCGGAAATATTAAAATCGTCATCAAAAAAGCGAAAATTTTACATTAAAAATTTAATTTTTATTTTTCCTAATTCCTATTCCAAAAAAGATATTCTATAAAATAATCTTAGTTTTTTTTTTCATTTGTGCAATTACTTTAGAATGCGACTGTTAGTACGTGTATATGTAATAAAAATATTTACTATATTATCATATTAAGTCCATATTCAGGACTCGGATATATTCATATCTACAATATATAAAAAACTGACTACCACACAAAGTCGCAATAATAATATGTATAATATTTATCCTGAATATTCTATAGAGGTGAATACACGTTTGAATGCTACATACAAACTAGGCAAACAATATATACCTTACATATTTGTATAGATTGCTATTTAAATTGAATATAAAATAATAATACAGACTTATATATATAGATAACACATACCTTGCATGGTAAATACGCATTTGTTCCTAGTTGCACAGTCATATTGGACACTTCGTTTCCATCCAAATAAGGACCAATATAAAAGTCATTTTGTAGATTAGATTTTTCTGATGATAGTGATTCGACTATATCCGCATTTATGGTATCTGAAAATAATACAAAAAAAAAAAAAACATACATTACTTATTAAAACCATTTTTTAGTGGTGTGTGTGTGTGTGTGTGTGTGTGTGTAATTTAGCATATACATACATACATAGATTTGTACAATAATGTACGTACAATACTACGTTACAAATATAAATAGGAAAAAAGTAGTAAGTATAACTATAAATATATATAAAAAGGAAATATATACAATATAAAAAGAGAAAAAAAAAGGTCAATTGATTTTTCATGTGGAAAGAAATTGGGTATTTTGGAAAATTTATCCTTTATTTTTATTTCTATAAATACAAAAAGAATTTATTTGTTGTTTAGTGTACTATGTGTATATATGTCTATTGTATACGATTTTGAATATTGAGACAGAGAGACAATGAAAGGATTACGATTTTTGTGTATAGTTTTTATTTATTTTTCTCTCGAAAGGATCAATGTTTTTGATAAATAGCATGAAAATTGTTTTTTGTTTTTCGTTTTTATTTATGTGGAAATATATAGAATTCATTGGAAATTAATTTTTTTTTGAATATCTTTATATTGAGAGTAATTGTTGTGTATATAATATTATTTTAATAAGTTATACTATTTATATGATATAAGTTTTATATACAATATATTGTATAAATAAATAGTTTTTTATATCTTGGGTCGAATACCATATATAATTCTGGTTGAATGAATAAATAAAATTATATTTTTTATAAATATTTTATCCGTATATAAAAAGAAATTGTTATATTATCTTATTGACAGTCGCGTGTGTTATCATTTTGACCATTGACACTTTTTTCAAAGTTATTTCTATAGTAATTAATGTATGCATGAGCCTGATCGAATGTTAGGTTCATCAACGACAAAACGAGATATGCTCTTGTGGTCACATATATTATGGTGATATCATATAAAATTAAATGCTGGTATATTATGTTTGTTGAAATCGAAATAAAAACTGTATACATATTTAACTCTAATGTCAGAAACAAATCAATTTGAAGGTGACATTGCAAGAATAATGTTTAGAATATGTCAAAAGTATCATAAAGTAATTTTCGAACATATGTTATAAAATCTGTCCGTGATACCGTAGCAACAACGTAGAGTTTATGATAATGACATGGAAATAATATTAAATGTATACTATAACTAGTCTAAAATTTGTGTAACTGAAATGAAACACTTGGATAATATAAAAAAAAAAAATATTTACGATAGATCCATAAAGTACGTGGATCAACAATTAAAGAAATTAAGCTATCGGGTCAATTTTTATCATCATAAGCAAAGAGGTAAAATTATAGACAAATATAATTAAATTAGGATAATCTATAAGAAACGTCATATAATATATTCCAATCGATACAAACGCGAGCGATAAATATAGATGATGACAATTTAATTATATGTATCTAATAAAAAATGTTCACACAAATTTTAAGTTTGTTCTCTATATATATTAGGTTGTCAACTATCTCCCTTCCGCCTTTTTGCTCTTTATTCAATGCTTTATAAAAAGTGTTACAGTAATCGGATTTAGTTCAAATATGCGCCGTTTTGTTCGATAATCTGTTTCCATCTAGACTGCAACTTCATAATACCTCCCTCGTAGAAGCCCCCCTCCTTATTTGCGAAGAACTCGGACAGCCACTTTTCACAAGCCTCTTTTGAGATCAACTTTACACCACCAAGGGCGTTCGCCATGGACAGGAACAGGTGGTAATCACTTGGCGCTATGTCCGGGCTATATGGTGGATGCGATAAAACCTCCCATCCGAGCTCCCGTAGCTTCTGACGAGTCATCAACGAAGTGTGTGGTCTGGCGTTGTCCTGGTGGAACACTACACCCTTCCTTTTGGCCAATTCTGGACGCTTCTGGTCGATCGCCTGCTTCAAGCGGTCCAGTTGTTCGCAGTAGATGGTAGAATTAAGCGTCTGGCCATATGGGAGCAGCTCATAGTGGATGATTCCCTTCCAATCCCAACAAACACACAGCAAAACCTTCCTGGCCGTCAATCCCGGCTTGGCCACTGTTTGGGACGATTCACCGGCCTGCGACCACGACCGTTTTCGCTTGATATTGTCGTATGTGATCCATTTTTCGTCGCCAGTCACCATCCGCTTCAAGAATGGGTCGAGTTCGTTCCGTTTCAGCAGCATTTCGCAAATGGAAATTCGGTCCATTAGATTTTTCACTGTTAATTCATGTGGCACCCAAACATCAAGCTTTTTTTTGTATCCAGCCTTCTGCAGATGGTTTAAAATGGTTTGGTGACTAACTCCCATCTCCTGGGCGATGTCACGAGATGCCACATGCCGGTCTAACTCGATGTATTCCATGATTTGATCGGTATTTGTCGTCACAGGTCTTCCGCCGGCTGGCTTATCCATGGTGTCGTTTTCACCGGCTCTGAATCGTCGAAACCATTCCTCCGCGGTTCGAAGTGATAGAGTACCATCCCCCAAAACACCATTAATCTCACGGAACGTTTCTCTAGCGGATTGCCTTTAACGAAGGAAAACTTTAAAATAGCGCGAATATCGGCGTTAGTGAACTCCATGTTTACACGTCTATAACTGTTGAACGCAATATCTAAACTAATCATACATAGCGTCGTTTTGTTTGTTATGTCAAGAGCTTTCAAATTATGTACAGTGTTGCCAGATACGAGCTCTGTAGCGCTTTGTACATAGCCGCGAAATTAAAAAGACAAAAAGGCGGAAGGGAGATATTTGACAACCTTATATTATATTTAATGTCTTCTTTCATTTTCGTTCCGATTTCCGAGAGTGTTGTCCCTGTAACTTGTCCAGTAGTATCTCATGAATTCAATAAAAATTAATCATTCTCAACCTACAAAATTGAAAACACTGAAATATGTTCTACGCTGATATCATATTCTATAGGAACTCTTTATTTTATATAACATAAAAATCAAAACAATAATTTTTTCTAATATAAACATCATACAAATAACATTAAATGCAACAATACCTGCGACCGCAACACAGCAATACATCGCACCTATATACATATCCCATATATTATATAAATACCATATTTTTATTTGTATCAAATACACACATATTACAAATATAAAAAGCTCGGTATGTTTAATGAAGGGGAAAAAAATTATATGAAGCCGTAACAGCAACAATATATACGCTTTATTTTCAGTAGAAGTCGTAAAATTCATGTATAGAAATACATATAAATTGTATTACAAATTTATAAGCTCTCTTATATGTGTAAGTGAAAGCTTAAGCAGTTGAGCTTTTTTTTTGTTGTATGGTGTATGGTAGCACCAAGTATCAAAAATCATATGGCATAAATATTATATTTGGTGCCATAATGTTAGTGTATAAAATATGTACATGTATTTGGTTATGATTTTAATTCAATGTATTTGAAATTTTTAGTGTGATATAAAAATAACATTTTATTATAATTTGGAAATTGGGATGTTTAAAAAAATACGATAGTAATTTTTTATAATCAATATGATGATATTTTCTAACACTATTTAAATTTAAATAATTCTTGGTGTTTTTATGAATGTAATTAATTTATTTAGTTTTAACACTAAACGTACCGACACTTCGTATATACCTATTCCTACCACAGGGCGTCAAATGACCCCAATAAAGAAAGTTATGTATTTTACTATATTTGGCAAGTTTGGTGCATGAATTAAACCTTTTTTTAATAACGATTACAAATTGTTAATTTATTAAATCAAAAAAAATAGCAACATAACACAATTCAAATTTCAAACATAATAATTAATTTCGATTTTAATATTACACGATTCTTTTTTTATTTTGATAGCATTTTTTACAAATTATTGGGTTTTCGATGGCACATTTTCCACACACATATTTTGTACATTTCATACAAATTTTTGTAGTTTTGTTTCCCTTGCAGAAACTTATTTGGCACTTTTTCCACTTTTCCACACATGAAACTAATCCTGAATTTGTTGAGGTTTCCTGCATTGTTGTTCTTGTTGCTTTTGTTGTAAATCTTCTGCAAGTTCTTCTGCTAATTTTAGTAAAAATTGTTGCTTAGAAATTTTATCGCCATTTGTTTCTGTATATAGCACCCAGGAATTAATTCCAGCAAGGTCAAGAATATAGAAAAAATCTGTAGAGGCCATCTTCGGGATTTCGATTTCACGGAGTACTTTCTTGCCATCTGATCTGCCATGTCTACACCAAATTTAGTGCTATTATAAAATCTAATAGTTTCTTTTTCTATGCGTATAGATGAATGTCTTGAGCTAAGTAGAAGTACCTTTTTCGTTGGCTTACTTTTGTAAATTGTAAGTGTTCATTGATTAGCTTTATGTAAATTGTAAGTGTTCATTGATTAGCTTTATATAATTTCGTTGAGAAGCGTGGCATACCATCTTTCGTTTGTTTGACAAATTTTGGCATTTTTTTTTTATTTGCTCGAATGGTTCCCATTCAAATGACCCCTTGCGGTAGTTTATTCAAATTTAATTTTTTCTTCCATAAAACAGTAGTTAGTAGAGAAGGCAATTTTGAAAAAAAATTGCATTTATTTTTTTAATAAAAGTGGTATAAAATTTTTTTGATTTATTAATGTCATTTCAAAGAAATTTAAAAACATATGTTTAAAAAGGGTCATTTGACCCCTCTTGGTAGTTTTATTGTTAATAAAATGAAAATCATTTTTCGCTATGACCGCGTGTATTAATTTTGAAAATTTACAATGTTATAAACAAAATCGCTGCAGTATTACAAAAATGGTAAATTTAAATAGCACACTAAAATTTCGGATAAAATGAAGAATGTTATATATATAGAAAAGGATCTGCAACAACATCACACAGATCCGGGAACTTTCTGTATCATAGGCACTATGGCGGAACTGATACCGCGCAATGAAGTGTTGGTAGGATATATCGTCAAAAAGATGAAAATAACAATAAACAGAAATGAACTAGCGGTTTTGACAGGAATACATTCAACAGACTGGTCTAGAGTATATACTGTAAAGATGGCAATTACCATAACACCACAGATTTCACTTATAATATGTGAATGAACTTATTGCTTGCTTTATTTTCTGCAATTTAATCTTGCTCTGCTTAACCGATATATACGAAAGTTCACCGCGCTCGCCACAGATACAAGATGCATAATTTAACTTCTGAAAGTTGTCCATATGATACTAAAATCGAAACATCAACTCTACTACTCATTAGATATTTTATATTAATTATTTTTTTATTTGAAAAGGATTTAATCTATTGGTAGAAATTTTTTAACTTCATCTTCTACAATGCATCGCATTTGTATACAAAGATAAAGCTATATATATTCGCCACAATCAGATTCATCCTTATCAAAACGGAGCGAATTATTTAAATAATCGCAAATATTAAATAAATTTTACTCATTAAACCTGCACCATTGCCGATAATAAAAAAAATATACATATTCATTCCGTTTCGATTTCATTACATTCATCGAAGAGTTACCATATTGTTACAAAATTATTATATAGAAAGCATGCGTATTGCATTTATATGAATACTCGAATATTTTTCGGGGAGAATTTTCAGAACTATTTTGATGATGGTGATGTCGTTATCCAAAATTTAGTCTTATATTTGGAATAATGTATGAATAAGTTCTATTAAAGTTTAATATATCCCAATTTTCGACAGTAATACGAAAACACTAGATTCTCTGGGTCAAAAACTAAAAAAAAATAAAATTTTTCCATAGCGAAAATCAATTTTATGCCTCGTTGTGGTTATTTGTGTATATCTTTGGAACCAGTTGAGACCTATCGTAATGTTATAGCTTAAACGAAAGCTTATGAATGTGGTAAGTTTTTAAACTTATACCGAAAAAAATTTTTCATCATGATTTTTCGACTTATGCTTGAACAAACTTTTAAAAAGATAAATGGCGTTCAGCTAACTGTCAACATTTCTGTTAGTATCTGGATAACCACATGTTCGAATTGCCTTATCTTAACGTCAAATTAAAGATCTCGGTATGCTAATGCTAATAGTGTATCAATAATTTAAAATCGGTTAATTAGTTATTGAGATATTGATCCCAGTAGAAATTGAAAATAACATTGAAAATTTGGTTATTTGCGTGTAACTTCGTAAAGAAGTCGAATCGGCCAAAATGTTATATGATATTTTCGACGCAAAATGACCCAGAGAATCTAGTGTTTTCGTATTACCGTCGAAAATTGGGACACCCTGTATAGTTAACCTTCATATATACCGTGTATCTTTCCTTCTATATACATATATACGTTTATCTTTAACGTATTTAACGTATTTTATATGTCGAGAGAAAAAATTTAATAAAACGTATACGTATAACCAAAAAAGACCTTCTTTTATGAAAATAAATATATACTATTGTATAATATATACCACCTCTTGTATTTTATTGCCGCATATATATAAATTTTAGTACATGAAATAAAGATTAATTAATTTATCTTATACTTAATATAAATAATATGCTTATTTGTCGGTATTTTAATATTATACATTTTGCTTGAGTGTAATAAAATTTTAATATAATAAAAAAACGATTACAAAATTTATTATTAAAATACGAATATATATGTATAGGAGGTATATGTGGTATAAATGTATGAATTCATATGGTATATGCTATTCTTATACTTAATTTATGATAGAATCCTTTCGAAAGAATATCTTCAAATAATTCTTTATTATTTAATGTATAATTAATTCATGGTTTTTATACTATACATTATATATAAATTATACTCGTACTCGTACATCTACATATAAATTATAATACCAAGCTCATATTTAGATTTATAATTCGTCATTAATTTATGTACATACATGCTTGAATTTTTCTCTGGATTTTTTAAATGAAAATTTTCCATCATTATATATTTATTTAGTAATATATTATAAGATACATGGAAAATTATAATCTGTTAAATTATATTTTTAAATCCAAAATTAATTTACTACCACAAAAATGTTTTAATAATATGCATACATATTTAGTTAATAAAAGCATTATAATAATATATTTTATAATTTTATGTATTTCTCTATATATAATATATAAACGCATATATTTTATTTATACCATTTACCATACCATATATGAAATGAAGTGAAGTGTAACCAACATTCTTTCACATGTGCTATTATAAATAAATGTATAATATATTTATTTCAATATATGAAGAATATATGTAATATGAAAATATGAGATTAAATGAATATATCCATAAACAATTTATATTATAGGGTTTTAAGTTTAACCTGTATCATTATATGAAATACATATATTTGAGCGGTTACGTGAATTGGAAATATTTGCGTAAAATATTATGTTTGAAATGGAAATTGTTATAATGTGGTATTAATATACGATGCTTAAACTGTAATTAATAAATTAATATACATTAATTTCAAATTTGTTGACGTATGCATATGTATTCTCTGTTTATTGTATACCTACAGTTGTTAATATGCATTAAAAACTAGAATTAACGTATACATTTCGTTTGTTATTTTGACTGTTATATATATTGTATATATTATAGCTTTCAATCACTGACAAGCTGTGTGTGTGTGTGTGTGTGTGTATCAAAGTGAGAAAATATATAAATATAAATAGGTGCGCTGGTAAGTTCACCCGAATGCTGTAAATTCAATCGACTTCATCCCATGTGATTACCGAAC
Organism: Bibio marci; assembly: GCA_910594885.2. Taxonomy (NCBI): domain Eukaryota; kingdom Metazoa; phylum Arthropoda; class Insecta; order Diptera; family Bibionidae; genus Bibio; species Bibio marci. The sequence continues at coordinate 24,832,319 of OU343116.1, read as the reverse complement.
CATTCAAATCGATGGAATCTTATTTGTCCGACCAGCGGTTCTCACAACTAAAATATATCTGCAAATGGCATGATGAATTTTTGGTTTCACTATATACATTTGCAATAAGTTTCTAAATAGCAATGGAATCAGTAAGCAGGTGGCAACAAATAGCTTAATATAGATAATATGATTACGAATATTTTGAAAATTTACTTAATTTTTTTATTGTATGTTTAAAAACAGAAATTTGTTACATACAAAACTCATTTCAATGATCGAAAAAAATGCGCAGACCAAAACATTATTTTTATACTGATGGTTTTGATATCACAAGGGATTTGATAAGGTTGAAAATATATTAAAATTGGACATACGATGTTAACGTTTTTGGAGGTGTTGAATGTTCTCGTATAGATGCATTATTCAAAAGAAGCGCAGACCAAAACATTATTTCTATATTGCTGGTTTTGATATCACAAGGGATTTGATACGGTTGAAAAAATATTAAAATTGGACATTCGATGTTAACGTTGTTGGAGGTGTTGAATGTTCTCGTATAGATGCATAATCCAAAAGAAGCGCAGACCAAAACATTATTTCTATATTGCTGGTTTTGATATCACAAGGGATTTGATAAGGTTGAAAACATATTAAAATTGGACATTCGATGTTAACGTTGTTGGAGGTGTTGAATGTTCTCGTATAGATGCATAATCCAAAAGAAGCGCAGACCAAAACATTATTTTTATACTGATGGTTTTGATATCACAAGGGATTTTTTGATAAGGTTGAAAACATATTGAAATTGGAAATACGATGTTATAACGTTGAGGAAATGTTGAATGTTCTCGTATAGATGATATTATAGTATGCTATCTGTATTGGTGGATCTATTTAATATTATGTATACAGTTCTGGATCAAATATATAGTAGACTGATTGAAATTAACCTTTATAACTATGTCTAAAAAGCCAAAGTCAAATGCAATGATCATGTGTTTTGAAATTGTTTCTAAAAATTCATGTACATATTTCGCTTAAATGTGGATTCAGAAATGATTTTACTATACACGCGTTAGGATTTATTCAGCATGCACAAGTTTTGGTTCAGCCTTGTCAATATAATATTTAACATTATTATTAGTTAATAATGATGTTTATATATGATTGTGGCATTGATTATGGCAATCCTTTTTTGATATACAATGACAATTTATGACAAACTAATTGTAATTCATAATTATTTGCAACTATTTTAATAATTGTAAATTAGTATTGGATTTAAATTGTTTCGGTTTGAGTATAGTTGGAGATATATCGGAAAAACGGTATATACGTATTTTAAAAATAGTGCAGTTAGACAAGGTTGTGTATTACTTTCATCGTTGTTGTTTAATTTTGTATTTAAAATGTATATTTTTCACAATGAAATAGGCGGACAACTTAAATATTGGCGTTTAAATGAATGGAATTTAAATAAATAATTTAAGGTATTGTTTTGTATTTCCTGACTATTAGAAAGAGGTTTAGGTGGAAGTAAATAAAAGTATACACGACTATTTTTGACTATGACTGAATATAATCTAAATATAAAATATCACAATAATATATAATTCAATACACAGTACATTACAATATCAATTATCTGTTATATTTACAATGAGACACATAATTTAATATACATTACATAACAGTATGCTTTGATGACACAATTTTATTGGCCACCCAACCATACATTTGCAAACAATATTAAATATGGTGGCGACAAAAAAATTCAAGTACCGCAAGTTAAAATCGAAGGATAATTGTAAGGATATAATTGTATAAATTTTGTATGGAGTATAGAGGCGTGGAATTTAACGTGCAATAAAACAACTGGAAGCATTTGAAATTGTCGACTTATCGAAAAATATTTTAAAATTCCATAGACTACCAAAAAAACTAAAAACCAATGTTCAAGTAAATTAAATCAAATGAATAATCAAACTGAATTATTATATTTATACCATAGTAACCACAATATTTTAATCTCGTTATTAAAATATCAATTACGGCAATTAATAATTGAACAAAAAACATGTTGGTTGAAGAATTTACTCCTATACATGGTTTTTGAGTTAGTACGTAAGTCTCACTATTTCGAGCCGCTGTTGATAAAGTAAAAGTTATACCGTTGATTATGTCAACGTTCTATATATAGCTAGGAGGACACTTCACTTAAAGAAGTAGAAGAATGCAAAAGATAATCAAATGCCCGTAAAATAAGTTGTTCTATATGTTGATATTCATATATATGTACAATTGTGGAGGCTGTGTATCATAATCCTAATGAACTTTATTTTGTACCATATATTTGAAGATATTTTATTATACTACAATACATGATTTTTCCGAATAACTTATCACAACATTTATGATATTTAAAGATATTGTACTGGCAATCGATATTTTACTATAAGAAAGGTATACCACTAAATTTATTATATTTTCATGATAATTTAATTTATATATTAACACTAGAACTACCAACATTTTATGTATACCTAGTTGTACCAATGTACCGTCAATTTGACGGATGTATAAAAAATGGAATAAAAAAAAATTGTAAACATATAAACTTCAATTTTTATTGCAATTAAAAATAAAAAAAAAAAGGCAAACGTTCAGTTTAAATCAATTAATAACAAATCTTTAAAATATATAATGTTCTGTTTCTGTTTTTATTGCATAATCCAATTACACATGATTTTCGATCAGTATTCTCTTTACAATATTTCGAAATCGAATCAATGGTCTCTATATTCCAATTTTGTGACTGAGTAGATTTCGATGTTTTGTTGCTTGTAAATTCATTAGCAAGTTCTTCAGATAATTGATATAAAAATTGCTTTCTAGTTATATTTTCATTGGTGATATCTTTATATAATCTCCACGCGTTGATTTCTGCCAAATCTAAAATATTGTAAAATATCTGCAATGGCCATCTACGAGAACGTGGCTTTACACTATATTTGCGAGCCATTTGGTCAATAACGTCTACTCCGAACTTAGTTTTGTTGTAGAATTGGACAGTTTCTGGCAAAAGTTTATAATTATTGGCAATCTTCACAGTCGTATGCTTGGCACTTAGAAGTAATACTTTTTTTTTTAGGTTTCGATTTGTAAATAGTGAGAACTGTATTATCCAGTTTTAATATTATGCTATCGTATAGAGCCTTTTTTTACTTTTGCTATATTTGGTAATTCTTTTTTATTGTTTCGAAGAGTTCCTACTAATGTTGTTTTTTTTAGCTAATAGCGTTTTTGCCAAGGAAATACTAGTAAAAAAGTTATCAGTTGTTATACTTCTTACGCAACCTAAATAAGGTTCAACAAGATTTAGAACCACAAATTTATGTAAAGGTGTTGATGGTGATCGTAAATTATCTTTTCCTAAATATGGAAAACCATTTAGTATGTTATAATACGTATGTAAATATTTATCATTTAAAGTGAAGTAAAATATATCTGCAGTAATATTTTCAACTCTGATTTTAGGGTATTCCCCGAGAAGCCTAAAATGTGTAAATAGAATACTAAAAAATTCTACGTAAATGTGATGTTTTGTTTTTTTCATTCAATTGAATGAAAATATGGCGCATGTGTTTAGGCCTAAGATCAAAATTACTACTTCCGTCATTTTGACGGATTGGTATATTTATAGGTATATGTTAGATTTTTCTCTAGATTTAAAGCGTTGACAAACAAGGAGAAAGTTAATTTGTGAGTACCTTCGTGCCAAATTAAAAGTGATCATAAATTTGAAAAATAATATTTTTACACTAATAACAAAATTCATGTTTGAAATATACAATTCCGTCAAAATGACGGATTGGTAGTGCTAGTGTTAATATTCGTTATATATTATTATAAATAAAAATATAATAATCATTATTATCATCATTAAATATTATCGTATTATTTAGAATTATCATTATTAATGATGTTTTTTTATAGAGTATGTGGTATATATGAATAAATATATGTGTGCGTTGATTACCATTATTATATAGATAAAAATCAAATAATAACTTTCTTTATTTTCACACAACACTACATTAACTAAATTTACCTTTTCATTTCTTTTATTTAAGGATTATTGTTTTTGTTGTTTTTTTTTTTTTTTCTTCGTTGTTTTAGCTGTTGTTTTTCTTTTTTACATTTTCCGTAAACGAAAACCGCAAACCAACCCCTTTTTTTTTTTTTCGTCCTTCTACAATAATATAACATTTTGCATCTTTACATATATACTCGTACACATATATTTATTTATAAAATGTATGTTATAAATGGAACGACAAAATAAATGTTATGATAAGCTCTTTGTTATCTATAAAATATCTTTTATAAAAACATTTTTATTTCAGTATAGTTTTTGTTGTTGTTGTTGTTGTTGTTGTTGTTGTTTTGTTTTATATATACATAATTTTTGTGGTTGTTCTTGTTGTAATTTTTGGTTTTGTATCCTTCGATGATGCTGTTATATATTTATAGTTACTCAGTCAGTCAATCTATTACAACACACAATAATAATACTTTATATTATTTCTTTTTTGTTTACCTCAATTTTTTTTTTTTAAATCGATTTTTCCATTTATATTTTTCTTTTAATATAAGAAGGTATAAAAACATATATTTTTTTATGAAACGACGCGGTTATGTTTTGTAACAACGAATATATACCAGGTTTAGGAGTATGAAATGAGCCTTTTTTAAAGGAAGAAAAACACATTATTTAGAATAGAAAAATCAAAAATATTTTATTCAAAATAACTTCCATCGATTTCTACACATTTTAACCACCTTTCAGGCAATTTTCGTATACCACGTCGAAAAAATGGTGTTGCTTTGGACGAAAACCATTCAGATAGCCAATTTTCAACTTCTTCAGATGTTTTGAAGTGCTGTTCTTTCAAAGCATGTCCCATCGATGAAAACAAATGGTAGTCCGAAGGAGCCAAGTCTGGTGAATAAGGCGGGTGTGGTAACAGCTCCCATCCAAGCGACTTTATCGTATCCTGAACTGGTTTTGCTTTGTGTGCTGGTGCATTATCATGTTGCAAAATTACCTTAACATATTTTTTCTTTCTTTCTGTCCATTCTGGTCGGTTATCTAATAATGCATGGTTCAAATCGATTATTTGTTGTTGGTAGCGATCCGTATTAACAGTTCTGATCCCACCAAAAACAAAGCATTCTCTTCTTACCGAATCGTTTTGGTTTTGCAGTCGATGTTGCTGCTTTACCTGGTGTAATCCATGATTTTTTGCGTTTAGGATTCTCAAAATATATCCACTTTTCATCACCAGTCACGATTCGATGCAAAAAAGATTTCCTTTTGTATTGCTGAAGATGCAATTCACAAATGGTTTTTCGATTTTCTTGTTGCCTTTCAGTCAATTCATGTGGAACCCATTTTCCACACTTTTGAATCTTTCCCATTGCTTTTAAACGATTAGAAATTGTTTTTTGATCTACATTTAAGGCTTCTGCAAGTTGCTTTTGAGTTTGTGTATCATCTTCGTCCAACAATTTTTGCAATTCACTGTCTTCAAACTTTTTTGGTGGTCTTCCACGTTCTTCATTTCTCAAATCAAAATCTTTGTCTCTAAATTGTTGAAACCATCTTTTGCATGTTGCTAATGATAGAGCATGATCACCAAAAGCTTCTACAAGCATTCGTTGAGATTCAGTTGCGTTTTTCTTTAAATGATAACAAAAAACTAATGATACCCGCGAATCGTTTGTTGAAGGCACAAAATTAGACATTTTTAACACGATAAAATTTTATGTTGTTGTATTACAAATGGAATTTACCACACTGAATGTTGTTGGCAGATGTCAAAACAATAAAAAAAACATCGCATTAAGGCTCTTTCACAACTAATTACGTGCAGCCATTTATTGGCAGCGGCTCACTTCATACTCCTATACCTGGTATATATATAGGAAGTGGAAGTATATTTATGTATATGGGTTAGTTGTGTGTGTGTGTGTGTATACACACACATATACAGAACAAAAATAAGATATAGAAATTGAAGTTTTCTGTGGATTTTAGATATTACACATTTTATATGTGAGTCTGAGTATAACGAAAACTCTTCACATAATAAGAAACTGTTCAAATAATGCTATATATTTACCAGTAAAATTGTGGTCAGCACACAAAATTGAAGACAGTAAAATAATAAAGAAAGTATATATGGTTTTTCAAAAAATAAATACTCAAATATGTATATGTGTTTTGATTATATGTATTACAATATATATATATATTCTTATTATATTTAGAAGAAAATGAAGGAAAATAAAGAAAGGAAAATTGTTGTTATACCAAAAAAAAAATACAAATAATAATAATAATAATGAATAAAAAGAAAATATATGATTTTCACGCAAACCTATAGGAGAAAAACTACGCATATTATATGAAATTATAAAATGTATAAGTATGTAGTTTATAGTGCTGAGAAAATTCTGAATTTTAAATAATACAACAAGATTATATTTTTTTTATAGGTTTTTCCAGAAATTTTTGTAGCTCTTTTTGAATCCTCTTAACTGGAAAAAAAAATTGTAATCGTTGCAAATAATAATTTAATAATCATTTCTTTATTATTATTATCATATAAAAATAATATCTCGGAATCATTTTACAATTCAGAATGCATATCCAAAAGTTTTGTGGTCTTTATATATGTTATATAATTATGGGTAACTTGTGAACACATGTCCTTGTAATTCAACTTTAATCTGTTGTAATTTTCCTATTTTTTTTTCGTTTTCAATTGATTCATTCAGTTTTCTCGTCTTCTTTATATTACATGTATCGTACGATAGAATTCTCATCCGTTACAGATGTTGACCGAGAAACCACTATTTGTCTCGTAACAATTGCCATCAACAGGGTTTCTCGATTCATATACTTAGAATTCGCATGGTTTTTTTTGGCTATGTACATGCGTCTAAGTTCTAATGTAAATTGAGATATAGACAATCTAAATTAGCACTTAGGTTTTCAATGTTCTACCAACGTTTCTGATGATCAATGAAATTAAATGTTGATCCCCGTTTTGCTAAGTTCACCGTCATCGAATTTCCATCAATCTCTCGATGTGTTGTCACCCTACCCAAATCAGTTCCAAGTCACAATCCAATTTAATCATTGATCACATGCTAAAGCCATATAGAGTACTCATCTCTGTTCACTATATGGTTCTAATTATCGTTTTTAGGTAACTAGTACAATACGTATGTATTAATGTCAACCGTGAAAGGATATGACTAAATTGTCCATTGATTACGCTTAAGGCCAACTATGAATGTAAATTATATATAGATTCGTATAAAGAATCACATTTATAATTGTATAGTGGAAAAATCCCGTAAATTATGTATGTATTGAAAGTAAATTGTTATTTTTAATTTTTACTATTATTTCTATAGATTATATGGATACAATATTGTGTAGGATTACATTAGCGTGACTACCAATGAATAATATATACTTGTTATTATATCATATAGTTGGTTTCAATCTGAAACTAATTATTCATGAATATTACAGTTTATCTCATCAGATTGTGATAGTGAATATCATTCCATATGTTAACATATTGAATATTTTCCATTATAAAGGATCTTATCGATCCGATAACCTATTTTTTCAATACAATCTCTATACGCTCGATAATATTTAACTTAAATTAATAATTTTATAAAAATATGCCCATTGGACACAGTCGCATCAATTGTACTTGAACAGCACGAAGTGTATAATATGTGTGTAATAACATTTCGTAGGTTTAAAAAAATCTTTAACTTTATATAAAGTTCTTAAGATATGGTAAAAGTTAAACATCTGACAAAAATACTGTAGTACAAACGTTTTGGTTGTGTGCATATGAAGTTAAAATGAATTTCTTATAAACAAAATAAGTTTTTTTTTTTATTTAAATAAATTTTCTTTATGTTTTGTGTGTGTGTATGTGTGTGTGTTAGTGTTTGTGTATAAGTATAGATTTAATATTATATTGTTATTCTATTTTGTTGATGTGTGTCTTTGCCATAGAATTTGTTTGTTTCTTGTCAACATTATGTATTTTATTTTATTATTTGTGTTTCTTCTTTAAAGAAAATCGAGAAAATTATTACAATTCAGAAACTGATAAAAGGAAATTATAAAAATTGATGTTTACATGCGTGTACTTTAGTCATCTTTTGTCATATATATAATTCATATTATGTGAAAGATGGATTCAAGTGCTTTTACCTTTAATGTATATGCATTTCCAGATATATTAAACTACATGTGCAAATATAGTGTTAATGGTTTAGTAATGAACATGTTATATATTTTAGTTGCATTGCAGAAACGGTGATACCGAAACAGTCCACCAGTTTTTTGATTGTCCAGTGTACATCGTTTATTAATAATAATTTCAATGAACAAACTATTACTGGAAATTCAGCAAATTTATAAAAAATATTGAACATTTGTTCTTCGCAATACCGTGAATCGCTTGCATTGTATGAATTGTTTGTTAAATATATTATATATACTCCCCATTGATATCGCATGCAAAACTGTCTCAATTTTAATATAGTATAGTAACTAAAATATAGTAGGATTAGAAATGTATAAAAATATAGAACCTAACTAGCCCAGCATATAAATTATCTAATATTTTTTAATTACTCCCGGACATATTTTTTTAATGAATTTAAAATTTTTCATTACAGAAATACTTCAGTTAATAAATTCGCCGCCAATCATTTGTCGAAGAATTTTTATCTAAATTAAATCAGCTCCATGATGATGACAAATATAAAATATATCATCTGTACAAATAAAAACATAAGTTGTACATACAGAACAGAAATTATGTATAGGTAAGTAAATATGTGAAACACGCTAAATACACAAAAATATATATCTATCCAATTAAAAGAATTCTATTATGTGGAAATAATATTCATAAAGAAAATTTAACGTAACAGATACGAAAAAATATATTGTTCATCGTGCGTATCCATTATCATTAATCAAATATTATGGACAAAAAATACATAAAATTCTATAAAATGTGTTTGATTAAGTATATCAATAGATAGTATTTATAATATATACGTAAATGAAATATAGTTAAAATTGTGCACACAAGTTGATTGTTGATGTTTGACTCATGCGGTGACGATTTTCTGTGAAAGAAATTTAATTTGGAAATGTTATAATTCTTGGCCAATTAAATTTGGGTTCACAATCGATTTGTGCGACAAAATATTACATTTATATTGCTATCACATATTTATAATTCAATAGTTAAAAATATATGGTTAGCAATTTACAAAAATCTTTACTGATTTTGTGCAAAATTTAGTTCAATAGATTTTGTTCATAAACTAATTTATACTATAATAAGTATAAGATGTGCATTTAACAATATGTAATAGGTTCTATCGGACGAAGTTCTTACTCTACAAATTAAGATGCTTGAATTGAGGAATGCATGAAAATTTTTGGCAAATACAATCTCCGAACAATAATCACTTTAAATTCAAGTAACAATAAGTTTCTAACTATTATCCTAATACGTATAAGCATATATAGAATTATTTAGGTATACTATTTCATATAAATATTGATTCGTCCAAGAATGCTTTTTTATTAAGCACACTGTGCTAATATGTATATAAACAAACCATCTGTCCCATAATAAATCGAAATGGCTATGTATTAAACCATATAGAACACGTAGCATCATCACTTAGTTTTTTTGTGATTATGTTCGGCGAACGTTCCTCAATTCAAACTGACAAAATTTCATGACATTACATTCAGTAGCAATGAAAATACAACACGCATAAAATTACCTTTGTTTTATCATACGTCGGTCAGAAACAGAAACTCTTCAAATCGTTTATGGTAATAATTATTTATCCAAAACACAATGGTCTGCAATGGTTTCGAATATTCAATGATGATAGAGAAGATGTTAATGATGACGAACATTCAGGTCAATCATGCGAAGTGATTACTGAAGAAAACATTGAAATAGTATGTAATTTCGATAATATTTTTCAAGAAATTTTTAATCAGAATCATATGGAAATATTTTACATTGTTACTGGTGGTGTTGATTCAGTCATCAAAGTACTGAATGTTGGTCAGCAGACGAAAAAAATCTTGTTTAATGAAGTCATAAATCCACACAATGCTGATTTCTTTTTACGATTTACGAATGGAATTATTCATAAATCAGTTTCTTCCAACTGTTGCAAAAGTTAATGCTATAAATATTACGTTGGAGTATTGAAGCGTTTTCGAATCTATTCCGGTTTTTATTTTAGGACAGATGGGTGTACATATAATATAATTGTATATTTATTATGTGTGACCCAATCAATTTTATACATACAGAAGATATACCATATAATTTTCTTATAGATATTTTCATTTAAAATATTTTAAAAACGTACTCACCATATTTAATTTAATTTATAATTTAATATAATAGAAGAATATATAGGGAGAAACATTTTTGCACAATGGCATATAAAATAGATGTGTGTTCGAAAAATACTACAATATTATATTTTATATATATTGTTGATATACATTTATTATACAAAGTTACATTACTATTATTATTATTATTATTATTATTATTATTATTATAGAAGTGCTACAAATATAATTTTATTATGTATTAAATAAATTTTTGCAATTCTAGTACAAATATTACGTATATCCATGCATATCAGTGGTGTCTGGTGAAAATTTTGCCAATGCATTCACTCAAATTAAAACATAATTATATAGTGTACCATGTACCTCTCAAATGAGCGTTATAGTTGGTTTACCCATGTTTTTTGATGAGCTGAGTACGAATAAAATCATGAAGGTACCTCCAAATGAAGATCTATTAGCTCCATTTTCATTTCATAGAAGAAATACTTCCAATTTCACGTTTAGCGTGGATCAACGACGTGGACGTGGCGAAAAAACGATCCCTTCGGGATGCTTGATTTTCGTGAGTCCACTTGCCTCTCACGTTGGTTGCTTGATTTTATGTTAATCTCGCTTACATGCGGTTACTTTATATTATTTATATATAAAGTTCATTCGACGCGATTTTTCACAGAATATACTTTTAACTTCATCGAAAAAGGTAGGCGAAGCTATGAGGTTTTTTTTGGCATTCCCTTCTCAATGGCCATTAGTGAAAGACACCATTTAAGCGCTCATGTCCAATAGTATTTGTGCAATAATTGTTAATCCTATTTAAAGATGAAAACAATCTTTCACAACCAGCTGAAAAAAAGAAAAAGTAATTACACACAACGGAAGGAATATCAGCAGTAAAATAACCATATGCAACACATATATTATTTATATTTGTGTACCTATTTTTCAATGACCGTCGAGTAGAAGAGTATAGAGACCAAAATAATTTACACCAACAGTCCATTGAATTCAGTATTGCTTTTTATTTTTTTTCATATAAAAAATTGTATTTTCATACGGGTAAAGTAGAACAGAACAAAATAATGTACAATAACAATACGTGTAGACGTGTAGAAGAGAATAGAGATCAAAATAATTTACAACAACAGTCCATTGAATTCAGTACTGCTTTTTATTTTTTTCATATACATAAATTGGAGTCTCTATTTGATTTCATTTACACATATATGAAACTTTGATTAAACTGTAAATGAAAATAAGCTTAACAGTCGAGTGAATGCAAGTTAAATTGTGTGGCTTGTGTTCCATTACTTATTTTTCGATTAATTTAGGAGTGTGTGTTTTTGCGCTACTATTTTATTATGAGTTTTTATACTGATTTTTTTAATTTTTTTCACATAGTCGTCATCGTCATTGCGTGTGTGAGTAATTTTTTATAGAAGTCGGTAGGCGAATTTTAAATTTTATTTGACTAAATTTTTATTACTATGTACTTTTGAATTTGGAATGAAATAAAATTAAATCTTATAACGAAGTGAATAATGTCTATAGGAAAATTTCAACGCATTCAGTGATTGCATTGAATACATGGACGAGACGCCGCTGAATTGCATATATTGTTTAATTATATTGCATACTTGCATTATACACACATATTAACTATACATATTCTATATATAATATACAGTTGGTTATATATATGGATTGGCATGCATTATATTATAATACGAGTACATAAAAAACACATGCATATAGATATAAAATGCTATTGTTTATATACCAAGAGTATATTTTATTATATGCATATTCTTATGTAAAGTTAACTGTGTTCATATATTATATCCATATAATAACTTGCCCAAAAATTATAATTATTTCATATGCGCCTTTAGTAGCATAGAGTAGTAACACTTTTACATTGTTATATATAATATACTATTATTATATATTTTACCAACATAGTCGTTATACATAATATAAAATATTGTATTGTATTATATTGTAATAATGTACAATTTATATAGTGGTATTACATACAAGTACAACTATGTACTATTATAGTTATATATACCATAGGCATATATGTATACATGTAGTTATGTTAAAGGTACTTATATACACAATATAGATATCCTTTATATATAAAATAATACAAAATATAATATGATTCTCTCTCTTAACATATACAATACCCTTGAGCACTTTTCTAGCAAGTCATATATTCCGGTAGATCCTATATACAATATATACAATTACACATATATAGAAATATCATAAGAGTCATACGCGTATATATAAATACAGGATGCATTAAAAGTAGTCACTGCTAATGACCCGTCTCTCTGATGCTATGATGACTTTTTTTTATGAAAATGTAAATATAATTTTTGCGGTTTACATTTTCTCATAGGCTGCGAATTTCATACCATTGATTCTGTTGTTGTGTATGTGTCCACCATCACACACGCACCTCCTCAAAGTGTTTGCGATGCAATTAATTTAATTATCAATTTTTATTTGTTTGTTATTTGTCTAAAGCTATACGCATACAAATGTTTTTTGGTGATGACACAGATTCCGTCAAACACAAGAAATTTTTCGACTGCATCTGCACTTATAAAAACTTAAAGATTGGATGCGATCATAATTAAGAAAATGAAATGTTCGGTGTGACAACGAAATATTTACTGCTATATATGTAAATGATAGTGTAAGTGATTATCTATAAATTTAATGATTCCAACGCACGTTAAAAATGATTAAACCTCACATATGCGAGGACACATCATAACACGTTTACACACGTACGTTATATACATATTAGCAATCCATGACATGACATTCATATATGAAAGTGCATTGTATCCATTAAATATGATAGTATGGTGCTTGCATTATATGGTATAATATGTTGGTATGGCATATTCCGATGTTATGCCTTTTTTTAAAATGTAGAAGGAGATTAGTTTGCACAGTCACAGTTACATGATTGATAAAAAATGATTTATATCAAAATTTGCTGTTACGGTTAACGAAATTATTTTATTTATTTATTTATTTATTTATTTATTTATTTATTATATTGAAACCGAATAATTAATGATATTACATCTTGTTACATCATGTCACGGCTGTGCGAACGTGTCACAAAAATATTTATCATTATTCATTTTTTAACTACACGCAATATTATGGGTATATTTCATAACGGATAGTTTTTGGCATCATTGGATTTTGTACGTTTTTTTTTTAGACAAAATCAAACAAAAAATGGTTCTTGTTCCCCAAACACTTGGTCAAAGGAGTTGAATAATCGTTATAAAATTTTTTCCCATTTTTATTTGAATTGTAAATATAAGCATTTAATACTAAATTCTAAATTTAAGCGAAAGTATAGAAGATATGCCGCCTTCTGGCTGCTCATATAGTATCTGAATATTTCCAATGGAATTCTTTTAAAACCATTTTTACCGATACCTGAATATTCCCAATGGAACTACACACATTTATCCGATTTTTTTGGTAAATTGCGAAATTAAGCATTTAGTAATTAGTTTCAAAGTTATTAATTAATCATTAACACGTTAATCGCCATGTCAGTCATATGTGTCTGACGCTATTAAGTTCTACATGAGCCATGTCAGACATATATGTCTGACGTACGCGATCTAATAAAGTTACCATGGCCCATGTGAAAATTTTTCGGATATTATCGTGGCGATTAACGTGTTAATTAACTGAGCATTTTGTAATAAGTTCTAAAGGGTATGGTGGAAGTAGAAGATACTAGCCCCCACCTCTTGTGGCGGTGCTCTCATTGAATACAAAAAAATCCCAATAGAATTATACAAAAATCATTTATCCGATTTATAATCGAAATTGGGAATTTAATCATTTACTAATAAGTTCTAAGGTATTGTGGAAGTAGTATAGGCAATTTCATTGAGAAATTACGCTTTATAAGTTTTAAATTTTGATTAAAAAATTATAGGAGACATTATGCACTCACTAATTTTTCGTTATTAGTGCATGTTACAGGAAGCGTCATGCCTTTTTCCTCTATTTACCTATATGTAGCGTGTAATTTATAATGAAGTTTGACCTTGATAATGAATTGATAACGACTTTTATGCGATGCATAGGATTCTCTTCATAACTAAATAGTATTTATTTAAATTTTATAAAATTGTTAAACCTCGTCACTGCGTCATTACATTTTTTTTCCATTAAAAATTAATTTAATTTTAATTGTTTTTCTATACAAAATGTGCTTGCTGTATCAGCTGGCAACAACAACTTTCTTTCTCAGTTAATGTACGGCCCATTTATTTGGTATTCGGATTATCCTTGAGTTTATGTACAATAGTTTATACACAAAATAATGTTTTCAATTCAACATATTTAAACTTTTTTACGACTGACGTTATTTATTTTACACATTAATATCACCGCTTTTAAATCATTTAACCTTTTAACACCGCCGACATGATGCCAATTGATGTCACGGGGTGATGATAACATATCTCCTAGTATAGTTTTGGAACACTTATATGAAAATTAACGAAAATGTATCAGTTTTCCAGAAGAAAAAAACATGTTCACAATTTAAGGTTTTACAATTAAACAATATTACTTTGGCAACCAGCTGACGATGCCATCACTTTTACAATTAATCATATTCATATATATACCAGGTATAGGAGTATGAAGTGAGCCGCTGCCAATAAATGGCTGTACTTATATTAGTAATTGTGAAAGAGCCTTAATGCGATGTTTTTTTTTATTGTTTTGACATCTATCAACAACATTCAGTGTGGTAAATTCCATTTGTAATACAACAACATAAAATTTTATCGTGTTAAAAATGTCTAATTTTGTGCCTTCAACAAACGATTCGCGGGTATCATTAGTTTTCTGTTATCATTTAAAGAAAAACGCAGCTGAATCTCAACGAATGCTTGTGGTGATCATGCTCTATCATTAGCAACATGCAAAAGATGGTTTCAACAATTTAGAGACAAAGATTTTGATTTGAGAAATGAGGAACGTGGAAGACCACCAAAAAAGTTTGAAGACAGTGAATTGCACGCATTGTTGGACGAAGATGATACACAAACTCAAAAACAACTTGCAGAAGCCTTAAATGTAGATCAAAAAACAATTTCTAATCGTTTAAAAGCAATGGGAAAGATTCAAAAGTGTGGAAAATAGGTTCCACATGAATTGACTGAAAGTGCTGAAAGGCAACAAGAAAATCGAAAAACCATTTGTGGATTGCACCTTCAACAATACAAAAGGAAGTCTTTTTTGCATCGAATCGTGACTGGTGATGAAAAGTGGATGTATTTTGAGAATCCTAAACGCAAAAAATCATGGATTACACCAGGTAAAGCAGCAACATCGACTGCAAAACCAAAACGATTCGGTAAGAAGAGAATGCTTTGTGATTGGTGGGATCAGGAAGGTGTGGTGTATCATGAACTTCTGAAACCTGATGAAACTGTTAATACGATTCGCTACCAACAACAAATAATCGATTTGAACCATGCATTATTAGATAACCGACCAGAATGGACAGAAAGAAAGAAAAAATCTGTTAAGGTAATTTTGCAACATGATAATGCACCAGCACACAAAGCAAAACCAGTTCAGGATACGTTAAAGTCGCTTGGATGGGAGCTGTAACCCCGTTATTCACCAGACTTGGCTCCTTCGGACTACCATTTGTTTTCATCGATGGGACATGCTTTGAAAGAACAGCACTTCAAAACATCTGAAGAAGTTGAAAATTGGCTATCTGAATGGTTTTCGTCCAAAGCAACACCATTTTTTCGACGTGGTATACGAAAATTGCCTGAAAGGTGGTTAAAATGTGTAGAAAGCGATGTAAGTTATTTTGAATAAAATATTTTTGATTTTTCTATTCTAAATAATGTGTTTTTCTTCCTTTAAAAAAGGCTCATTTCATACTCATATACCTGGTATACATATAGGGTTTTGTCACTTTAAGTTTTCAAACTTGTTGTATGGAATATCGGGTTTGATCGAATAATAATTGCTATAATACAAATTCTCCCTGTGTTGTAATTGGTATATATAATAATAAAATCCGTATTGTGGTGGTGGTTAGCTGTATACGGTGCTTTTAATACACCCTATATTTAACACAGTTGGATGTCTAAAACTGGGGCAGTTCCTTATTTGTAAAATGTATTTTGTATAGTGTATAGTGGTGCTATAGTGTTTATAGTATTATAGCGCATATATGTTATATACCTCTCTAAATATATATAATAGTACATATTTATAAATATAATATCCCGTGCTGTACATGTTTCCGAATTCTATATTTATATATATTTTATTTATTCTTTATTTATATACGCGTTGTGTATAATATTCTTTTTCATTTTTGAACTATAGAATATTTTTTCCATGTTTTCTTATTATCAATTTTTTTTTTATTTTATTTCGTTTCTATGTTTTTTTCTTTTTGCCATTCATCACAAAAGGAAAACAAAAGTGAGGAGTGGTGAGGATATATAGAAATCATAGAAATATTTAATTATAATATATCTGTGTCTATTTGGGCATAATATATTGTGTGTATACAATATATATAACGTAACATGTACCATATATAAATAAAATAACGATGAGATTTTTATTTCATTTTCCTTGTTTTTTTTTTTTTTCATATAAATAAGAATAGAAAACAAATAAGAGTCTTGTTTTGTATTGTGTGTACGAGTAAAAAGGAATTGTAATCAAGAAAAAAAAAAAAAATAAAAAAAATTGTGCAGTGAAATTTATTATATAATTAGAGGAATTGTTCGAGATGAATTCTAATTCTTATATTATATACAAAATAAATATATACGAACATAATTGATAATATATGCTGCAGTAACGAAGCGTATAACCGTGGTGTAGTTTGGACGGACAATTAATTTAGGCTTTTAATTATATGAAATTAATAAAACCATGCATGTGTTATATTTGTAAATTAATATAATTTGAAGAAGATGCTTTGGTTGTATTTTTAAAATTTTGCTTGTGCCATTAATTCTTTAGGTTTTAGTAGAGCTAAAAGGGGAGCACACTTCGTTACAATTAAAGTTCTTAAAATCGAAAACTTTTTTTTGTTGATTATGGTCGTTAAATGCTCCAATAACCCAATATAACAGTCAGGCTGTTGATTGTTTTTCCATGGTCAAGGTAGTCAATAAAAATTATACCTTGTGCGCATCCCAAAAAGCCATAACCTTGCCGACCGATTGTTGTGGTTTTGGTCGCTTCGGACGGTTTTCATCGGCACCCCGTCACTCAACTGACTGTCAACTGGGTTCTGGAATGAAATCAATGATCCATATTTCATCCATGATTGTGCTGTAACGATACAAAAACTCAGGCTTATTCCGCTTAAACATATCCAAACAACGTTCCAAATCATCAATTCGTTGTAATTTTATTGTTTTGGTGTTATCACAAAAAAACGGCATGCATTTGGAAAACAACTTTTTTTATACACAAATATTTGTCTATAATATACTGAAAACAATGCCTTTTGATAACTTCAGGGTGTCGCAACTATCTCTTGTAACTTTACTTTGCGATTACCCATAATGATTTTCAGGGTTTTTTTTTCGATGTTTTCAAGTATAATGACCATATTTTTGGACGTCCAGCACGTTCAGCATTATCGGTGTCTGTATGATCTTGTTTAAAATTAGCAACGTTTGATGGTTGTTGTTGATGGACCAGAGTCCGGGTAATACTTTTAAAGTTTGTACGGTATTTTTTTGTCCCATTAAAAGGCAATGATAAATCAACACACGAAACTGCTTTCAATCCATTTTTCTAATATATGAAAATAACAAACATAGTGTCAATTAATCCAATGTAACTGATAAACTAATGATCGGAGTTTTATGAAATATTTACATATATCTTTTTGGCCGTTAAGATTATTGAATTATTATTATTTTATTATTATATAGCATAGTTGTATGTATATGATACTTTTATCTCAAATCAAATTATCGATTGGTATTTACTTGTGAGATGTATATCATCTACACTAAATAGATTCTTTTTATATCATCAATACGTTATATATTCGTACTTTATTTCATCAAATATTTTTCTCATTCATTTTTAATGTATTGAAATGTAAACATTTATTTAATATTAGGTGTACAAGTTGAAACTCGGCTTTTTTTTTTGGGGGTCAAATTCAACTTTATTGAATAGCTGCTACTTGTTACAAAATTAATCTTCGAAATATTCACCATTACTATTTATGATCTTTTGCCATTTATCGGGTGGTTATGATGAATGCCTTCGCGATAGAAACTTGCTTGGCTTCGAAGCAAAATAATCATCGAACCAAATTCGTACATCTTCAAGTTTCGTGAACTGCTGGTGCTTCAAATATGATGACATCGATTTGAATAGGTGGTAATCAGATGGAGCCAAGTCAGGAGAATATGCCGCATGCGGGCGAACTTTGCAGCCTAAGGCGATGATGGTTTCCTCCAGAGCGCATCACTTAATGTGATCAAAACTGGTAACGATCAGCTATTTGATACTTTGACCAGGTTCCAGAAGCTCGTAGTAAATGTGACTCCTTTACAATCCCATCAGACACACAGTAACACTTTCTTGACATGAATATTCGTTTTTGCAATTAATCTTGATGGCTGGCCTTGATCTGTCCATGCTTTTCTGCGTTTGGCATTGTCGTACAAAATCCAATTTTCATCACCCATAATGATTTTGTGCAAAAAATTATTTTGTTTTGTACCGAAAAATCAAATTCATATGCAGATGTTTTTTTTTACTTTCTTCCGTCAGTTTAAATAAGGAACCCACTTTTCTTCTTTCTGTATCTTTCCCATTGCATACAATCGAAGTGATATTGCTTGTTGTGTAACTCCTAACTGTTATGCAAACTCTCTTTTTAGTTTGACATGGATCTTTATCGAGTAAAATTTGAAGGTCGCAGTCTACAAAATTTTTTTTTTTACTGCATCTTCCTTAAGACTAAAGTTTCCATCACGACATCTAGCAAACCACTTTTTTACTGTTGATTGACTTACCATATATTCATCCAATTGACGGAGCCGAGTTTCAACTTGTGTACACCTAATAATACCATTACCATTCATTGTTTTATTTGTATTTTTATTCACTTTGACTGATGACTGCACATATTTCTATGTTATAATTTAAAATGATTGAGGGATAGTAGATTTTAAGAACTATGTTATATTAATATATTACCTATATGACGTACAATTATATATGAATATATAGTTAATTATACACCAATGCATCAACTCGTAAATACTATAGCTATATGGTTTAATGGGATAATTTTAACTGAAAAATTTAACATTTATATATACATAAATTTGAATAGTACACAGATATATGTGAATATATTATAAGAGCGTATATATTATGGTATTGAATAGATATATATTATGCATTTTTAACGTTCCCATATACATAATTTTTTCTTTTAATGTTTTTCCGTGTATACTCGTAAAATAAAAAAAGTCTTTTGTATACTGCATTTTTTTTTCTCATTTTGGTATTTATGATGTTTTTAACATTTTCTTTTACATAATTTTTTAATTAGGTCATGATAAATGCATCATCTCACATATGAAGATTTTATAATTGGTTTTAATTTGCATTCATAATGCATTTTTTGTTATTATTATTTTATTAATATTTATACACAATAATACTTACATTTTAATTAGAATGTATTCGTAGAAGATTAGAATTAAATATTTACTCATTGAATAAAATCACCACATTTAGTATAAACACGTGCAAGTGTAAATTTTAAATTGTAGTATGTGCATTTGATCATTATATATATTTAGGATATTATAACCATAACATAGAATTTTCGTGAAAATATTTATTTACAATAGTGTCTATTATCGATTCAAAATTTTTGCGTGTGTTATCAACAAAAAAATAAATAAAAATAATTTGTAAATTAACAATTTTTAAGTTCAAACAGTCATTTAAAAACAATAAGATTGCTTTATTTTATGATATTATTTAATAAAATCAAATGACGTATTTGCACAAACTGAAGAGGTATCAGGGGATACGTTTATAGGATGTATGTGGTGTTGTTGGTATACCATCGGATTGATTAATGGTTGTAATATTTTATAATCCATATGTGCGGTGAAATTGAATATTGTTCAATTTTAACATATGGTTTTAATTGTCAAAATATTTTGACAAAATCAAACATGCATGTGAGTATCATATGATTCGAAAATGTTAATCAATCACATTGTCAGAATGTGATGTGTTAAATTACATACCTACTAGACGTACCTCACCGCTACTGAACACAATTAATTAATGGTCTTATATTCCATATTTTACATCAATATTTTACAAGAATATAAAAATGAATTGAACCAATGCTTTTTCGTATATGGAGCAGATAGATTTCGAGCAAAATAATCTAATAAATATCTTGCGTATAATTATCAAAGCATCTGTGGAATTATAATTTTCAGTTGCTATATGTATTGTTCGTGGACTTCGATTACACTTTTTACAGTCTAAGCAGGAATTTTCTTTGGAAAGTGTTAACGAAATATGGTTTTCCGATAAATTCATTTAACGTGGTTAATGCGAACTTTCTATAGGAACTTCAGTTGTAGGTTATTGCATCGCAGTAAACTCGTGGTATTAGCTGAAAACTTTTTAATCAACTTGAGCATGAGACTTGAGATGACATGTGAGCAATGAAATATAAAATATAGATCGATATATCGAAAACCAAATAAATTGCTACTCTGTAACAATAAGGTGATGGTGGTGCGAAAAGGTATGTAAGAAACATTATATACAAAACCTTTGTTGCCACCAACATTTAGCATGGTAATTCTTATTACCAAATTTTGAATTTATTATATGCATGTTTGGATGGTCACGTCTGTGATCATGTATTGCACTCTACTAGTATTTGTAAATAGGTGCCTCATGTTCTCATGTTCTTTGTTGTCGGAAACAATTTTTTAATGAGGTGATTTGGATGAAGTGTAAACAAATCAAACGGTGAAAATGTTGATGGATTGGAGACGGTATGTGGAACATATTTAACAAAGAAATTCTTCAAGATAGGGTATAGGAGGAAAGTGGCTGCAGTTTTTATATTATTTTTATAATTATTTTTTCAAGAAATTGATGCAATCGCTTTGGACTATTGTGCAATTGCAAGTAATTTTTCGGTTTTACGTCTGCAACGGTCTGACTGCAAAAAAATCTTCAGTGAATATGGTTCCTAAAAATTTTATTTATCTTCAGTTTTGAAGACATTAAAGCACTAACATTCTGTAAAAATCGTAACAATACGCCTATTTCACCATTTTCAAGTTACACTTGGCCGGTGTGTTTATTGGTCAGTTACAGTAAATTTTTGAATATAAATATACCCAGTTTCACTTGTTTACGAACACCGACATTTGTTTTCCCTCCTTGTTATATTGATCCTTGTATTTTACCGAAAATAAATTTGACTTCATATTGTCTCATTATTTACTGCATTTGAGCACCTAAAAGTTTTGAGTTTAAATTCAATTTTAAATTTGGTTACAAATTTATGGAAACAAAAATTATATATGGAAGAAATTATATTCAATAACTTGCAAAAGAAGGAAAGTGCAACAAAAGTTGTCCATAATTATAAATGTCAAATAAGGAAATTTATGGGAAAACCTGAATTGGCGGAACTGCGAACGCACGAACATCGTTATAAGAAACCGGCGAATTAAGGATTAACAGGAAGAGAATTTGACAAAAAATTCATGTGTACCGAAACAAGTGAAACGGAGCGTATCCTTAAATGTATATATAACAAAAGATTATGTATATTTTTAATGATATGCGCTTTCGAAAATACAATACCTTCGTCTATCTTTCTCTAATCTGCACAACAATAAATCGCAGTTGTTGTCTATACATTTCCTATTATAGAGATAAATATTTATAATCTTATAAGTTCCTATATACAATCGTGACAATAGACAATGCAATAATAATTAATATTTTTAATTATTATATATAGAATTATAATTTTCGTTTGTTTTACAATTTAAGGAATTAAATTTTTCAAATGAAAAACAAAAAATAATTATATATTAAATGAGGGTATTTTAATCACTGTCACTATACAAGGTGTCCCAATTATCGACGGCAATACGAAAACACTAGATTCTCTGGGTCATTTTGCGTCGAAAATATCATATAACATTTTGACCGATTCGACTTCGGTACCAAGTTACACGCAAATAACTAAATTTTCAAACAGACCATGTTTTGCACTCTATTGCAATCAATATCTCAATAACTAATTAACCGATTTTAAATTTTTGATACACTATTAGCATTAGCATACCGAGATCTTTAATTTGACGTTAATATAAGGCAATTCGGACATGTGGTTATCCAGATACTTACAGAAATGTTGACAGTTAGCTGAACGCCATTTTTCTTTTTGAAAGTTTGTTCAAGCATAAGTCGAAAAATCATGATGAAAAAATTTTTTCGGTATAATTTTAAAAACTTGCCACATTCATAAGCTTTCGTTTAAGCTATAACATTACGATAGGTCTCAACTGGTTCCAAAGATATACACAAATAACTACAACGATGTAGGCATACAATTGATTTTCGCTATGAAAAAATTTTATCTTTTTTTGGTTTTATCCAGAACCAACAATACGGACGTGACAGATAATTGATTCCATACACTCCTATGCATTCACACAAACCTTCACACTTTTAATTAGTTTTGAGATATTGATCCCAGTAGAGTGCAAAACATGGTCTGATTGAAAATTTGGTTATTTGCGTGTAACTTGGTACCGAAGTCGAATCGGCCAAAATGTTATATGATATTTTCGACGCAAAATGACCCAGAGAATCTAGTGTTTTCGTATTGCCGTCGATAATTGGGACACCCTGTATATACCAAAGTATAATACATATATAAGGTTGTCAACTATCTCCCTTCCGCCTTTTTGCTCTTTATTCAATGCTTTATAAAAAGTGTTACAGTAATCGGATTTAGTTCAAATATGCGCCGTTTTGTTCGATAATCTGTTTCCATCTAGACTGCAACTTCATAATACCTCCCTCGTAGAAGCCCCCCTCCTTATTTGCGAAGAACTGGGACAGCCACTTTTCACAAGCCTCTTTTGAGATCAACTTTACACCACCAAGGGCGTTCGCCATGGACAGGAACAGGTGGTAATCACTTGGCGCTATGTCCGGGCTATATGGTGGATGCGATAAAACCTCCCATCCGAGCTCCCGTAGCTTCTGACGAGTCATCAACGAAGTGTGTGGTCTGGCGTTGTCCTGGTGGAACACTACACCCTTCCTTTTGGCCAATTCTGGACGCTTCTGGTCGATCGCCTGCTTCAAGCGGTCCAGTTGTTCGCAGTAGATGGTAGAATTAAGCGTCTGGCCATATGGGAGCAGCTCATAGTGGATGATTCCCTTCCAATCCCACCAAACACACAGCAAAACCTTCCTGGCCGTCAATCCCGGCTTGGCCACTGTTTGGGACGATTCACCGGCCTGCGACCACGACCGTTTTCGCTTGATATTGTCGTATGTGATCCATTTTTCGTCGCCAGTCACCATCCGCTTCAAGAATGGGTCGAGTTCGTTCCGTTTCAGCAGCATTTCGCAAATGGAAATTCGGTCCATTAGATTTTTCACTGTTAATTCATGTGGCACCCAAACATCAAGCTTTTTTTTGTATCCAGCCTTCTGCAGATGGTTTAAAATGGTTTGGTGACTAACTCCCATCTCCTGGGCGATGTCACGAGATGCCACATGCCGGTCTAACTCGATGTATTCCATGATTTGATCGGTATTTGTCGTCACAGGTCTTCCGCCGGCTGGCTTATCCATGGTGTCGTTTTCACCGGCTCTGAATCGTCGAAACCATTCCTCCGCGGTTCGAAGTGATAGAGTACCATCCCCCAAAACACCATTAATCTCACGGAACGTTTCTCTAGCGGATTTGCCTTTAACGAAGGAAAACTTTAAAATAGCGCGAATTTCGGCGTTAGTGAACTCCATGTTTACACGTCTATAACTGTTGAACGCAATATCCAAACTAATCATACATAGCGTCGTTTTGTTTGTTATGTCAAGAGCTTTCAAATTATGTACAGTGTTGCCAGATACGAGCTCTGTAGCGCTTTGTACATAGCCGCGAAATTAAAAAGACAAAAAGGCGGAAGGGAGATATTTGACAACCTTATATTAAATATATAACACACAACATTGTAAATTTTCTATGTTATATTTTTAATATAATAATAATTATTATAAGATAAAACAGCATAAAAAGAAAACTGTAATCTCTTCTTAAAATTTAACATATACTCGTATATTTTAACAATTTTATAATACAACCGACGACTTACGGTTATATACGTTTTTTTTTTTTTTTGGTTGACCTAAAATAATAAAGAAATTGAAATAATCTTTTAATTAGTCTCAAGTACATGCCGTATTCGTATCTCGTACATATAATAATAATTGTAAAAGGAAATGGAAAGGTTTTTCTTTTTATATATTATATAAATGTATTTATGTGTATGCGTATCCTTTTTTCTATATATATACAATTATACATATATAAAAAATATATAAAAAGATAATATACCCTTTTCCCGAAAAATGACCGGAATGGTATACTTAATCCAATTGTATTGTAGTAAATAATAAATTTATTATATTTACAAAAATTATTCTAGTTTTATTCGAACTATTCTCTCTGAACGAATTTGTACATCGAATGAATTTTTATATGCCGTTGATTATGGCGTTCATTGACTGTACAATGTCTCCAATTGATGTTTGATCATAGAGATTTCCTTTCATTGCCAAATAAAATTTAGGTATTAGAAAATAGGAGCTATAAATTGGATGAATAAGGCGAACAACAATAAAAAATCAATGATAATTGTCACACAATGAGAAAGAACATTATCGTGTAATAATCGCTAACTGCTTGGTGCTTAATATTTAGGACGAAAACGACAAGTACAGCTCAGCGCAAATGTTTTTATACAACTATATATATATGGCCGTTGTATTCTATTTGGAACACATTCTCTGTAACGCGGTTATTATCTTTAGAATCTTAAAAACAACAAACATTGTTTTAATTTTTCCACTTCCTCAAATGATGAATGACATATAGTTTCTGGTTCGTATCGAAAATACAATTTTCCATTAGCAGTTATATGAGTTGTTATTCTTATGATGATGGTCGACCTGGACATTTATTATCTTCTTTGCCGTCTTATAACTATTGGACGCCACTGTAAAACTTGTGTTTTGGATAACCAATTATCACCATAAGCGATTTTAAGCATAGCATCTCAAGTGTTTCGGTTACGCTTTAACCATAATTAAACAAAATTTAATGTTGGTTCCTTCTTATTTCGATCAATCCAAAAAAACTACTGTCACCTAATGTGTTGTGTTTTGGATTATCAAAAAAGTCATTCAGGTTATTTTTCGGACCAACGGTGTGTATATATATATATATATGTTATATGACAGTACATAAATAAATAGAAGACATTGTTACGAAGTAATTATTTAGGTTACAACAACTGACAACATTTTTCCATCCAAACAAATTGTTATAAACATATCTATATATAATTGTATATATACAAGTACTGTTACTGTGTGGATGGAGGAGTTTGAAAAGGACGTGCCGAATGATAATATATATTTTTGTTCTCATTTTAAAATATAAAACTTAATGCTATTAAAACATATAATATACAGACAGATATAATACGTAGAAAAATAAGAGCTAATTAGACTTTTTTCTTTAAATTGATCATTATATTATTTACCATATTTTATATAAATGATAATTATTTAATCTATAGATAGAGATAAAATAATAATACAAAATAATGATAATTTTCTTATTATACCATAAATATAATATTAATTTAAAAATTGAATAATTAGCAAATGATTATGTTTTTATAATACCATATTATAATATAAAAGAAATTGAAAATCGATTTTGGCGTCTTATACCGTATCATTTTAATAATAAAGTATAAAAATAGAGATTATAGACTTTTTAAATAATGCGATAAATGCAAATGTGATATCAAAAATTTTGTAGAATAAATTGTTGTATACACACGGATTCATTATTTAGTGGACACTTGCATTTAATGTAATCCGTATATAGAGCGTAATATAAAATCTATAATTTAAATCAATTTTGTTAAGCAAAGCATGTAATATAAAAACATTATTAAATTTTATTGAAAATAAATCAACGTAGATGTGACGACAATTTAAGGAAACATTAAATTTTGAATGTATCCATATAAAAAAACAATAACCCTTAGATTATAATAGTAGAAATCGGGTTGCAAAATCACCTAAACAACAACGCAAGATAATAAGAAAAGTACAAATTTTTCTATAGAAAATCTGTTATTATGCAAGCAAAAATTGTTTGGATTAAAAAACCAACTAAAACTTTGGAAAATTCCAGATAATACGCACTAAAAATTAATTTTTTTTAGCAAAAACACAAAACCACAGTTTCTCAGATTGATTTGGGACTGTTTTTTATATGATAAATTTAGTAAATATCAACGGCATAATAAATGCTGTTAATTTTTAAATGATTTATTGGAATGGCTTCCACAAAGTTCCGATATTAATTGCTATCAAAATTTATGGGTAATTCTTGATGAAAATGCTTCAAAACCTTATAATCCTTATAACAAAATAAGGTCTATATAAAATGACAAATATGAGCCAAGATTATATTCGGAACGTAATTTTGCTGGAAAAGTTGTATCGCATATATTTTATAAAAATAAATAGAAATAACTCCAAAATTAAAATAACTTAACGTATTGCGAATGAAATTCAACCGCAAAAGTTATCTTCTATATACATTTTCCATACAAATTTGACGCCGTATGTATTATAACTATAATATTAGGTTGTCAACTATCTCCCTTCCGCCTTTTTGCTCTTTATTCAATGCTTTATAAAAAGTGTTACAGTAATCGGATTTAGTTCAAATATGCGCCGTTTTGTTCGATAATCTGTTTCCATCTAGACTGCAACTTCATAATACCTCCCTCGTAGAAGCCCCCCTCCTTATTTGTGAAGAACTCGGACAGCCACTTTTCACAAGCCTCTTTTGAGATCAACTTTACACCACCAAGGGCGTTCGCCATGGACAGGAACAGGTGGTAATCACTTGGCGCTATGTCCGGGCTATATGGTGGATGCGATAAAACCTCCCATCCGAGCTCCCGTAGCTTCTGACGAGTCATCAACGAAGTGTGTGGTCTGGCGTTGTCCTGGTGGAACACTACACCCTTCCTTTTGGCCAATTCTGGACGCTTCTGGTCGATCGCCTGCTTCAAGCGGTCCAGTTGTTCGCAGTAGATGGTAGAATTAAGCGTCTGGTCATATGGGAGCAGCTCATAGTGGATGATTCCCTTCCAATCCCACCAAACACACAGCAAAACCTTCCTGGCCGTCAATCCCGGCTTGGCCACTGTTTGGGACGATTCACCGGCCTGCGACCACGACCGTTTTCGCTTGATATTGTCGTATGTGATCCATTTTTCGTCGCCAGTCACCATCCGCTTCAAGAATGGGTCGAGTTCGTTCCGTTTCAGCAGCATTTCGCAAATGGAAATTCGGTCCATTAGATTTTTCACTGTTAATTCATGTGGCACCCAAACATCAAGCTTTTTTTTGTATCCAGCCTTCTGCAGATGGTTTAAAATGGTTTGGTGACTAACTCCCATCTCCTGGGCGATGTCACGAGATGCCACATGCCGGTCTAACTCGATGTATTCCATGATTTGATCGGTATTTGTCGTCACAGGTCTTCCGCCGGCTGGCTTATCCATGGTGTCGTTTTCACCGGCTCTGAATCGTCGAAACCATTCCTCCGCGGTTCGAAGTGATAGAGTACCATCCCCCAAAACACCATTAATCTCACGGAACGTTTCTCTAGCGGATTTGCCTTTAACGAAGGAAAACTTTAAAATAGCGCGAATTTCGGCGTTAGTGAACTCCATGTTTACACGTCTATAACTGTTGAACGCAATATCCAAACTAATCATACATAGCGTCGTTTTGTTTGTTATGTCAAGAGCTTTCAAATTATGTACAGTGTTGCCAGATACGAGCTCTGTAGCGCTTTGTACATAGCCGCGAAATTAAAAAGACAAAAAGGCGGAAGGGAGATATTTGACAACCTTATATTAAATATATAACACACAACATTGTAAATTTTCTATGTTATATTTTTAATATAATAATAATTATTATAAGATAAAACAGCATAAAAAGAAAACTGTAATCTCTTCTTAAAATTTAACATATACTCGTATATTTTAACAATTTTATAATACAACCGACGACTTACGGTTATATACGTTTTTTTTTTTTTTTGGTTGACCTAAAATAATAAAGAAATTGAAATAATCTTTTAATTAGTCTCAAGTACATGCCGTATTCGTATCTCGTACATATAATAATAATTGTAAAAGGAAATGGAAAGGTTTTTCTTTTTATATATTATATAAATGTATTTATGTGTATGCGTATCCTTTTTTCTATATATATACAATTATACATATATAAAAAATATATAAAAAGATAATATACCCTTTTCCCGAAAAATGACCGGAATGGTATACTTAATCCAATTGTATTGTAGTAAATAATAAATTTATTATATTTACAAAAATTATTCTAGTTTTATTCGAACTATTCTCTCTGAACGAATTTGTACATCGAATGAATTTTTATATGCCGTTGATTATGGCGTTCATTGACTGTACAATGTCTCCAATTGATGTTTGATCATAGAGATTTCCTTTCATTGCCAAATAAAATTTAGGTATTAGAAAATAGGAGCTATAAATTGGATGAATAAGGCGAACAACAATAAAAAATCAATGATAATTGTCACACAATGAGAAAGAACATTATCGTGTAATAATCGCTAACTGCTTGGTGCTTAATATTTAGGACGAAAACGACAAGTACAGCTCAGCGCAAATGTTTTTATACAACTATATATATATGGCCGTTGTATTCTATTTGGAACACATTCTCTGTAACGCGGTTATTATCTTTAGAATCTTAAAAACAACAAACATTGTTTTAATTTTTCCACTTCCTCAAATGATGAATGACATATAGTTTCTGGTTCGTATCGAAAATACAATTTTCCATTAGCAGTTATATGAGTTGTTATTCTTATGATGATGGTCGACCTGGACATTTATTATCTTCTTTGCCGTCTTATAACTATTGGACGCCACTGTAAAACTTGTGTTTTGGATAACCAATTATCACCATAAGCGATTTTAAGCATAGCATCTCAAGTGTTTCGGTTACGCTTTAACCATAATTAAACAAAATTTAATGTTGGTTCCTTCTTATTTCGATCAATCCAAAAAAACTACTGTCACCTAATGTGTTGTGTTTTGGATTATCAAAAAAGTCATTCAGGTTATTTTTCGGACCAACGGTGTGTATATATATATATATATGTTATATGACAGTACATAAATAAATAGAAGACATTGTTACGAAGTAATTATTTAGGTTACAACAACTGACAACATTTTTCCATCCAAACAAATTGTTATAAACATATCTATATATAATTGTATATATACAAGTACTGTTACTGTGTGGATGGAGGAGTTTGAAAAGGACGTGCCGAATGATAATATATATTTTTGTTCTCATTTTAAAATATAAAACTTAATGCTATTAAAACATATAATATACAGACAGATATAATACGTAGAAAAATAAGAGCTAATTAGACTTTTTTCTTTAAATTGATCATTATATTATTTACCATATTTTATATAAATGATAATTATTTAATCTATAGATAGAGATAAAATAATAATACAAAATAATGATAATTTTCTTATTATACCATAAATATAATATTAATTTAAAAATTGAATAATTAGCAAATGATTATGTTTTTATAATACCATATTATAATATAAAAGAAATTGAAAATCGATTTTGGCGTCTTATACCGTATCATTTTAATAATAAAGTATAAAAATAGAGATTATAGACTTTTTAAATAATGCGATAAATGCAAATGTGATATCAAAAATTTTGTAGAATAAATTGTTGTATACACACGGATTCATTATTTAGTGGACACTTGCATTTAATGTAATCCGTATATAGAGCGTAATATAAAATCTATAATTTAAATCAATTTTGTTAAGCAAAGCATGTAATATAAAAACATTATTAAATTTTATTGAAAATAAATCAACGTAGATGTGACGACAATTTAAGGAAACATTAAATTTTGAATGTATCCATATAAAAAAACAATAACCCTTAGATTATAATAGTAGAAATCGGGTTGCAAAATCACCTAAACAACAACGCAAGATAATAAGAAAAGTACAAATTTTTCTATAGAAAATCTGTTATTATGCAAGCAAAAATTGTTTGGATTAAAAAACCAACTAAAACTTTGGAAAATTCCAGATAATACGCACTAAAAATTAATTTTTTTTAGCAAAAACACAAAACCACAGTTTCTCAGATTGATTTGGGACTGTTTTTTATATGATAAATTTAGTAAATATCAACGGCATAATAAATGCTGTTAATTTTTAAATGATTTATTGGAATGGCTTCCACAAAGTTCCGATATTAATTGCTATCAAAATTTATGGGTAATTCTTGATGAAAATGCTTCAAAACCTTATAATCCTTATAACAAAATAAGGTCTATATAAAATGACAAATATGAGCCAAGATTATATTCGGAACGTAATTTTGCTGGAAAAGTTGTATCGCATATATTTTATAAAAATAAATAGAAATAACTCCAAAATTAAAATAACTTAACGTATTGCGAATGAAATTCAACCGCAAAAGTTATCTTCTATATACATTTTCCATACAAATTTGACGCCGTATGTATTATAACTATAATATTAGGTTGTCAACTATCTCCCTTCCGCCTTTTTGCTCTTTATTCAATGCTTTATAAAAAGTGTTACAGTAATCGGATTTAGTTCAAATATGCGCCGTTTTGTTCGATAATCTGTTTCCATCTAGACTGCAACTTCATAATACCTCCCTCGTAGAAGCCCCCCTCCTTATTTGTGAAGAACTCGGACAGCCACTTTTCACAAGCCTCTTTTGAGATCAACTTTACACCACCAAGGGCGTTCGCCATGGACAGGAACAGGTGGTAATCACTTGGCGCTATGTCCGGGCTATATGGTGGATGCGATAAAACCTCCCATCCGAGCTCCCGTAGCTTCTGACGAGTCATCAACGAAGTGTGTGGTCTGGCGTTGTCCTGGTGGAACACTACACCCTTCCTTTTGGCCAATTCTGGACGCTTCTGGTCGATCGCCTGCTTCAAGCGGTCCAGTTGTTCGCAGTAGATGGTAGAATTAAGCGTCTGGTCATATGGGAGCAGCTCATAGTGGATGATTCCCTTCCAATCCCACCAAACACACAGCAAAACCTTCCTGGCCGTCAATCCCGGCTTGGCCACTGTTTGGGACGATTCACCGGCCTGCGACCACGACCGTTTTCGCTTGATATTGTCGTATGTGATCCATTTTTCGTCGCCAGTCACCATCCGCTTCAAGAATGGGTCGAGTTCGTTCCGTTTCAGCAGCATTTCGCAAATGGAAATTCGGTCCATTAGATTTTTCACTGTTAATTCATGTGGCACCCAAACATCAAGCTTTTTTTTGTATCCAGCCTTCTGCAGATGGTTTAAAATGGTTTGGTGACTAACTCCCATCTCCTGGGCGATGTCACGAGATGCCACATGCCGGTCTAACTCGATGTATTCCATGATTTGATCGGTATTTGTCGTCACAGGTCTTCCGCCGGCTGGCTTATCCATGGTGTCGTTTTCACCGGCTCTGAATCGTCGAAACCATTCCTCCGCGGTTCGAAGTGATAGAGTACCATCCCCCAAAACACCATTAATCTCACGGAACGTTTCTCTAGCGGATTTGCCTTTAACGAAGGAAAACTTTAAAATAGCGCGAATTTCGGCGTTAGTGAACTCCATGTTTACACGTCTATAACTGTTGAACGCAATATCCAAACTAATCATACATAGCGTCGTTTTGTTTGTTATGTCAAGAGCTTTCAAATTATGTACAGTGTTGCCAGATACGAGCTCTGTAGCGCTTTGTACATAGCCGCGAAATTAAAAAGACAAAAAGGCGGAAGGGAGATATTTGACAACCTTATATATATCAATTGTGTTATACTAGTTATTATTGGCGATGTATTTGTTTGTATATAGGAAAGGAATGATATATAATGATATAATTTTCTTTAAAATTCTTTAAAATTTTATGCATATTTTTCTGTAAAAATAAAATGCTATCAGTCGATGAGATACTTATAAATAATATGAGTTGAGTCATGTAAACTTACCTCCACCTCCTGCACCGCCACCACCACCACAACAGAATAATAATCGATCATCATAATTATTTTCAAATGGAACCGCTGCCGTTACACTTATAAGCATAAAATATGCCATCAATAATACAGCAATGAATTGACACTTTTCGAAATAATCCCATTTTTAATTCTATAATTATCGTTATTATTTTTTAAAAAAATGTTTATTTGACAACCACAAAATTCTAATTTAATCAGTTTACGGAAAATTTAGCAGTATTTATATGAAATTCCCATTTTAATTAAATAATATACCATATATAAATAAATATGATGATAATAGTTCAGACATCATATGTAGCACATCATGTGCTATATATAAATCAATAAATATAATTCTTATGAACAATGTAATTAATTTCTTGATATTGAAAAGGCTATCGCATTTATTAATAAATTTAAATTAATTTTTATAAATAATATTTGTATACTAAAGAAATTTCCGATGACGGAATTGAATTGAATTTATATGTGAATTATCATTTTTGATTGTATTACATCTATGCCTATGCAGACTACTTCAGTGGCGGCTGCTGTTGAAGAATATTTGAATATAGACCAATAATCCAAATACATTTTTTCCGATAGTTAACATATATCTTATATTATAATATAAAAATTATGTAATAAATTATGGAAATATTTTTATCAATTTTTGTTCAATTACGAGTCATATATAGATTTAACAGATTTCCAATTTTTATTACAGATCTATCTATACTCAATTTTCGATGTTTCATTGAAGAAAATTTTTAAAATTGTTTCAAGAGTATAGAAAATACCATATATAGACGATTTTCGATTACAAGTTAAATATAATCGTATTTGAGTATATAAAAATTGTCCGGAATATTTTCCATCAGAATCCGTGATATTTTACAATTTATTAACCAAAGAATTGAATTTAAGAAAAATATATATTCTATAAATTCTAACACGAGCATATGTGCTCTTCCAGACATTAAGTTACTCAAATAAAATAAATAAATTTACATATAAAGTTTTCAATTGATTTTCACGAAAATTTATAACTATTATTACATTTTTGGCAATCTGTGACCCAATGGGTATAGAGTCCATGCTAATCTCGATCGTGAAATAGTGAATTCAATTAATTTGCATGTGTAATTGTTCGGTAATTATTTTAATTTTCAGTTGATAAGGAAACGGTAACGAGTGTGACACGCAGATTTTAAAGAGTTTTGGATATGTTACATAGAATTCGAACAAATAATGGACACGTATTTTTTTTTATAATAGTTATCCAATGTCAGTTCATAACCATTAAATATAAAATCCCGTCGAGTCACCGTTTGTCGCTTTATGCTTTTATGAAATAAAAAAATAACAATTTTAGTGTTTGACAGTACGTTTTTGTATAGGCTCTTCAATATTTGCGATTTTTACAATGACACAAATTATTGAACAAAGTGTTTGTATATAAAATTTGCTGTTAAAAATGAAATGATCGTCTTATGGTGACGTGACCATGATCTTTTGAAAAC
The DNA here is from genome assembly GCA_910594885.2 of Bibio marci. Taxonomy (NCBI): domain Eukaryota; kingdom Metazoa; phylum Arthropoda; class Insecta; order Diptera; family Bibionidae; genus Bibio; species Bibio marci. The sequence continues at coordinate 24,797,729 of OU343116.1, read as the reverse complement.
ATAAAAACATGTGATGTCGCATGAATCATTCAAACATTATATTAATACTGCGGTTGCGCCCTGCGTCCATCAACTACGAAAATGATTTGTGGAAAAATATTCATTCATTTTTCTATCATGATAAAAGCAAAGAATACAACTAAAAAACCACTGTGAGAAACACAATATTTGATAGAACTGAATCGATTAAAGATCGAAATCGAAGAAGTAGTTGATATATCATCAATGTATATTTCATCAAATGGAGATTACTTTGAGGGAGACCAAAACCAACGAAAAAAATTAATACTTTCTGCTTTTATTACACTGATTCGAGTTATTTTTGTTCACAGTATCACAGTATTGTTATTAGTACGCAGAAATATAATATAATAAATTAATACTATATCAGTATAATATACGTTATCTATTTCGTCATATGGGAATTTTATTTACTATAATTTTTTTTATAAATATACAATATATTTCTATTTATTATAATGAACACAACCTTTAACCTTGCAAAGTTATTAAATTACATTAAGAATTACATTTATTAATACTTTACTTAAATACATATTATATTATTGTTATCATTAAATTGGGAATTTCATAAAATTTCATATAAATAGTGCTAAATTTTTGTAATCTGAATCAAATAGAATTCTGTGTGTGTCAAATAAACATTAAATATTATTTTAAAAATTAATATAACAAAAGAATTAAAAATGGGATTATTTCGAAAATCGTATCAATTCATTGCTGTATTATTGATGGCATATTTTATGCTTATAAGTATAACGGCAGCGGTTCCAATTGAAGTTGAAGATGCTGATGGTGATCAATTGTTATCATGTTGCGGTGGTGGTGGTGGTGGTGGAGGTGGCGGTGGTGGAATTTTTGGCGGTGGCGGAGGTGGTGGTGGTGGCGGCGGTGGCCGTTAACAAAATTTTAACCAGAAAATTATAATATATTTTCTAATTAATTGTTTACGCATAACTGTTGTATTTAATAATAAATAATATTTTAATAAATATACAATTTTATAAATTAAGCAATATGTAGTTATTTATATAAGAAATTTGTTATAATTTTATAAGTTTTACCTTTATTTCACACTAAATACACATATAACTGAGACACATCCTATTCATTTATGCACGCAGTATCCACACATTTATAAATAATTGTAAAAAGGATTGCGGTTATAATTATAGTAATATTAAAATTGTTTATGTTAACGAAAAATATTCCACAATAAATTTTAATAATTATATAGCATTGTAGAATTTTTATACCACCAAAATAATATTAAATATTCGTATTGAAACATCCCATAGTCCCATTGTATTATTGCTGAGCTTAGTGTCATTTATACTACTTCTGAGTAAATCCAAATTTTGTTGTCGTCTGTTCATTGTATGTATTTTATAGTGTTATAGAATACATTATAAATTAAATATAGAATATATTATAAATTAAACTTATATAGTAATCTATTATAATACAGTACACGTATGACAAGAAACATTTAGAAAAAATCATCCGTGATATATTTTGAGGCTATCTTCCATTTATCCTGTTAAAAATATGTAAACGATATATACACTTTGTTGCCCATTTACTGATTAGAAATGACAATTAAGCGAATCCTGAGAAATAGCATTCAGTATTCAACATCATTTTATATTTCTTATATATAAGGTTGTCAAATATCTCCCTTCCGCCTTTTTGTCTTTTTAATTTCGCGGCTATGTACAAAGCGCTACAGAGCTCGTATCTGGCAACACTGTACATAATTTGAAAGCTCTTGACATAACAAACAAAACGACGCTATGTATGATTAGTTTGGATATTGCGTTCAACAGTTATAGACGTGTAAACATGGAGTTCACTAACGCCGAAATTCGCGCTATTTTAAAGTTTTCCTTCGTTAAAGGCAAATCCGCTAGAGAAACGTTCCGTGAGATTAATGGTGTTTTGGGGGATGGTACTCTATCACTTCGAACCGCGGAGGAATGGTTTCGACGATTCAGAGCCGGTGAAAACGACACCATGGATAAGCCAGCCGGCGGAAGACCTGTGACGACAAATACCGATCAAATCATGGAATACATCGAGTTAGACCGGCATGTGGCATCTCGTGACATCGCCCAGGAGATGGGAGTTAGTCACCAAACCATTTTAAACCATCTGCAGAAGGCTGGATACAAAAAAAAGCTTGATGTTTGGGTGCCACATGAATTAACAGTGAAAAATCTAATGGACCGAATTTCCATTTGCGAAATGCTGCTGAAACGGAACGAACTCGACCCATTCTTGAAGCGGATGGTGACTGGCGACGAAAAATGGATCACATACGACAATATCAAGCGAAAACGGTCGTGGTCGCAGGCCGGTGAATCGTCCCAAACAGTGGCCAAGCCGGGATTGACGACCAGGAAGGTTTTGCTGTGTGTTTGGTGGGATTGGAAGGGAATCATCCACTATGAGCTGCTCCCATATGGCCAGACGCTTAATTCTACCATCTACTGCGAACAACTGGACCGCTTGAAGCAGGCGATCGACCAGAAGCGTCCAGAATTGGCCAAAAGGAAGGGTGTAGTGTTCCACCAGGACAACGCCAGACCACACACTTCGTTGATGACTCGTCAGAAGCTACGGGAGCTCGGATGGGAGGTTTTATCGCATCCACCATATAGCCCGGACATAGCGCCAAGTGATTACCACCTGTTCCTGTCCATGGCGAACGCCCTTGGTGGTGTAAAGTTGATCTCAAAAGAGGCTTGTGAAAAGTGGCTGTCCGAGTTCTTCGCAAATAAGGAGGGGGGCTTCTACGAGGGAGGTATTATGAAGTTGCAGTCTAGATGGAAACAGATTATCGAACAAAACGGCGCATATTTGAACTAAATCCGATTACTGTAACACTTTTTATAAAGCATTGAATAAAGAGCAAAAAGGCGGAAGGGAGATAGTTGACAACCTAATATAACTTGGGTGAAATTAGACTAAATTATGAAAAAAATGAGAAAATGTGGGGTTCAACGAATTAAGTATTACAATTGTTTATAGTACAATAAGGTGATTATTGTTTCATACATTAATTATAAAATAATTAATTCCACACTGAAATATTTAATTTTTTATTTAATTACTTAATTTTTGTGAATATAATAATAATTAACAATAAATAATTAATTAATAATATATTGATTTATTTTGTACAATATATAAATAATTCTTTAAAAAACTTATTTACTACTACAACAATATATTTTGTATTTTCAAATGAACTAAAGATGTACTAAATAAATCCTAAATTATGTTTATTTTATAGAAAACAAAAATGTTCCAATCTTGTTATCATATACATATCAATGTATTATTATCGTACATACCATACAATAACAATACATAAAAGAATAAGTATAAGTTGTTATAAATAAATGTGACAAAAAGCACCTGGGGTCCTTTTAAATATCTATATATATATACTTTTTATATTACATGTATTATTATATAGTACTAAATACATATATATAAAAGATAAGATTGTGTTGTTTACATTTTCACCTATATCAAATACTTTTGGTTTCCACAATTTCAAGTCCTTTATGTTCGCACACACAAAGTCTGTTTTTGACATCATGTACTTGGCTAATTTTGTAGATTCCAAATATCTATATACAAAGCCTATTTAATCTTCCTATTCTGATACTATATATTGTATATAAATTTGTATATAAATATATACTGCGAAGAGACATACAATACGATGACTATAAACAATAAATAGTAGAGAACAAAATATCTATATAGGGTACTGTTTTCAGTCTTCGGTCATTTGGTATCTGTCTGATTTTAGACATAGTACTTAATGATGTTGATTAAAATATAATTTTATCGAAATTTTAATTTCATTCATGTTCATTATTATTACAAAGGATAGATAAGTGGGTGACAATGGGATCCAATACCCTATATTTGTATATAATATACGTTAAAAAATAATGAGTTAAAGGACACAAAATAAAACTGGTAAAAATGAATCTTTCTTTTCTATTTTTTCTATATATCACTTTATTTAATTTATATTTCTTTATAAATATACAAAATGTATTGTTTTTGACTTTTGTTCTTAATGTTGTTGTCAATTTATTTATTTATTTTTTAACTATTAAGTTCTTTTAGGAAAATATAAAATTAAAATGTAATTAATGTCAACAGGGACTTCAAATTCTGCATGCAATTTTTTGGCGAACAACTCAAATTCATATATACGTAAGTTAGTCGTTTACGCTTCTGTACTCTTGAAAGTTACATGCGATAATTAATATTCGCAACCGTATTTAAATTCAAATCACACTCAATTACTGTCATTTATTTACATTCTCAACTGTGTTTCAAGTGAATTTACAATTTTAGTGTTCGATGCTATTCAGAGATTAACAATGTTTCTATATACTATTCACATAGGAATAATTGAATTAATAATGCATTTATCGAAACATAACTGCCGATCAATTTTGGAATTGTTATGTACGCACAATTTATCAACCCTGAAAAAAAAGTACACGGATCCAATTAAAAAGTAACGTCAAAACAATGAAATATTAATTAATTTTGCTCCAAGGAACATGGTTCATTGTTAAAATGAAATAACATTTATTAAATCAACGAATAATTCATTAAAACATAATACCGAAAATGTTGGTTTACGGAATTGTATAATTGTTTTGATGAATATTATTCATTTTTTCAACGTTTTCTGTTTAATAACTTATTATTCTGAACATAAATTAATTAATGATCGCGGATTCATTCATTCAATAAACAAGTACATTAAGATAATTTTTAAAAATATTAATGAATTATACATTGAAACAATGAAAAATGGGCTTATAAACGCTATTCATTGAAATTATGTACAAATTTATTTTCAGTGAACTTGACTGCAATGTTAAATGGGTTACGCAGTAAAACAAAGGGCACTATTTCACGGGATGACTTTTCGTATGTCTAATTGTAATTGTAATCGATAGCAGGGGTACGAAATGGGAAGCAAATAGTGATCTGATTCGATATCCACCAAAATACTTAAATTATGTTGGGTAGAAATCATCGTTCAGATCATCAGTGACACAATATTTGATTGAACAAATATTATGACTAAATACTATTTAATTTGAAATACAACTTCAAATTGTAAATTCATCGCTTTACGTGTTCTATAAATAATATTAGTTTATACATATTATTATTTATTTGCTATTCTAATTTGACTACAAATCTACATTTTTATATTTTTAGCAGAAATTTCTCATTATTTAGTTTGCACCAATTATAATATAATTATGTGCTATAAAACATAAGTGTTGTATGTTAACTGCAGCATATTTAATGTTGAAGTATATGTATGCAAATTTAAAGTGTATATATAAATTTATTACTTGACTTGTTTTAATCGTAATATATGAACAAGCCTAAAATATAAAGTACAATATTATTTTTATTTATTTACCGGAAATTGAATTTTTTATTATTCTCTCTAGATGTATATTTGTTAAAAATAAAAATATGAAATATTAAAGAAAAATCCTTATTCTTTTTATTGTATATACCCACCGACGATAAATAATATTATATGTTATTTGAAAACAATAAAATATTGTGGTGACTTTGAACGCAAAAAAAAAAAATTGGATACATATATTTTTTGATGGATTTATTGATCAATAAATATTTTCTTTAATTATTGTCTGTCTAGAATTTCAAATAAATTATCTTGGAGACCCGACTGTATTTGTATAGAGTTCACCTAATTTTTCAATTGTATACAAGCCAAATGTGCGTGTACTGCGGTCGCTGGATTTTATTGTGTTAAAAATTATAGTGGACTAGAGTAACCTTAGAAATTATTATACTCCTATATAGTCATCATACAATATTTATTTAATTTATAATTTATACAATAATTTAAAAAACTTTTTTTAATAGGTCATGCCAAATACAACTATTCTGGATGGATGGCGATGTCGACGATAATCCATTACAAATTACGTATTTGAAGTGTGGTAAGTTGTTGTTTATTTTTATTAAATTTTTTAATTAATTTTTTTATCTGCAATTAAGCTATAAAATGTATAACAAAAAAACAACACTTAATAATTTGTATGGGCTATCAAAAATTGTATCGGAAAGTGGGTAAACAAAATTTGAAAAATTACCATTAAAATACACAACAAATTTTATTCGATATCTCATCAAACGTGCACTGCTCTAATATTTGGATTTAATTTTTAATCATTTCATGTTAAAGTTCTCAACTTTTAAAGTATTCAAATAGATATTCAGGTTTTTGTTTGGTTTTTACTATAGTCTTTCATTCTCTTAAAATAAAACTATTTTTAATTGTCTCGACACATAATATTTAGTATTTTTATTTATATGTTTTAAAAGTAAAAATTTTCACTTCACTAATTTTAGTGTAAATGAAAAATGAAAATATTTATCCATATAAAATAATTTATTTTTTTATATTATATACCTTTGCTTTAATAAACGTTTTCAAAGTTTTCAACTACATAAATAACACATGGGCTAAAAAGTCCCTGAAGTTATCAAAAGGCAGTGTTTTTCAGTATATTATTATAGACAAACATTTGCGGTATGAAAAAATTGTTTTCCAAATAAAATAACAACGGATTGATAATTCAAAATGTTGTTTGGACATGTTTATGCGGAATAAGACTGATTTTTAGCGTCAGTACATCACAATGGGTCTACCATTTCATTCCAGAATCCAGATTCAACACACGAAACTACTTAGAATTCATTTTTCTAGGAGAATAACAAACAAAGTGTCAATGAATCCATTGTAATAACTTCTAAACTAAAGGTAGGACTGTTATGAAATTTTGACATATATCTTCTGTAGGTTGCTACTATTGAAATATCATACGGATATTTCGTTAGAGACGTTATCTGGTGGTTAGGCCCGAGACTTTTTGATCCATATGTGCTACATTTATGTAAATAAAAGAACTAGCATTTTTCAACTGATTATAATATAAATAATTTATTATATTATGGTGTATATAACATTTTTATTTTTCAAAATTTTATAAAAATGCACTTATATTTGCATAACCATATTCTCTATACAATATATAGACACCTATATTAATATTATATATATCCAATGTATAGAAATAGAAACTAAATGTGTGAAACCGCAGTAAAAAGTACATAAGTATTTTTTATAAAAATAAACCAACATCAAATACTTTAAATAAAATTAAAATATAAAAGACAGAGTTTTTATAATAAAATTTATTCAAATTAATTAAAAATATATTCTTGTTATGTTTTAATTAAAGTTTTAATGTATAACACTAATGTGTATACAGACAATATATTGTAGACGACCTAGAGAAAATTTCATAAAAAACTAAATACTAAATGATGCATATGTAAGCAAATAGTTTGAAATTTCATCATCAACATTAACAAGGTAACAAGTTACTCGAAGTCGTGCATTTGATATCTAATCAAACATTCATTACAGTCGTGTCGTTAAATTACCGCGGAATTAAATATTTGAACTGAAGCGTGTTAGAGTTGAATTGTTAATAGTAATTTTTCGGGGACCGCTACATTTACCATTTTTCTTATATGCGGGGAATATTATTTCACATAATATACCATAAATAAAATGGCTTAAGCATTTTATGAGAACTTTTTATAATCCAGTAAAACTACAGGTGATCGTGAGTTGAAAACCATACTGGTTAATAAATCCTTTAAACTTAAAGCATTGAAAGCCCAAGATTTGAAAAAATTGTTTGTTCACTGGATGGCAAATAAAAAAGTATGGTTGACCGCCGTAACATTTGCACACAGAAATGTTTCAGAGAAGTCCAAAAATATATGAGTACAAAAAAATTCGTCTTCTTATGTTAGAAAGTTACGAAACGATGAATGTATAATTGAATGGATGGAAATAATTTGCAATTCTTGATTATATAACAAATGTTAAATTTGCGAACGCTGGATTATGAAAATAAAATTTGAACAGATGTTGGAAAGCTATTTGCCCATCAGAGTGAGTTTTATAGCTACATATATTCAACTACATCTCAATTGGTTGAATATTCCGATATCATAGCGTTGGCTTATAAAGTAGGCGGTAAAGGTTTCGATTAAATGACCAATGATGATGTTGACGATCGAATTTTATACTGACAAACTCCTATAAGTGATGAAGAGAAATTAGTAGGACAAACCAAATCAACGTGATGATGATGCTGGTGAAGCATCATCATAATTCAGCACATGCAAGCCAAGTTTTGAATATGACGCGCAAACTTCAAACAAAATCATTTTCACATGATCCCGATGATGCACGTGCGGTGTAGCATTTGAACTAGACCTGAAGCAGTCGTAATTAGCTTTTATTATTATTGTCATTACAATATTTGTAGTATTTCTTCTGCTGCTCTAATTTTTAATTTGTAATTTTTGAAATAATATCAAAAGAATTTATTTCTTTATTGAATTATATACTGAAATCTGAATATTATTTTTTAATTTCTTCTTGCTATTGCTGCGTAAAAAGCAAAGGTATAGTTGCAAAATTATAATTGGGCTGTTTTTATGAAACCGCTGTATGTTATATATTGAATTTTTTTGTGAATTGACTGTGTAAACATCAATATTTTTTATTATTACATTGTTGCTATGGAAAATTTCATTTTATTATAGTCTTTTTAAAACTATCGTTGAAGTCTTCGCGTTCTTGTGAAATGATTACCCTTTAATTAAATATATATGGTACCAAAAACGCAATTGGTCGAGCAATCAAATGTAGTTCGTTCACATAAATTGAGCAAAAGATCGTTTGTACCCCAGTGATATTAAATTCTATACTATAACCATTCAAAAGAAAATCTGTATTGCACAGTGAATTGTGACTTGACGACGTAAAAATTAATTTATTTTAATAATGATAAACGAATAAAATCATGCCATCGAGCATCGTATGAATAAAAAATTACTTTTTCGTTACATATTTGGTGCTGGATCAGTAGCATAGTGTTTGATGTTCTATATGAGTTGCTGCGAAAATGTGATTCCGGCAACAATTAATTAATTTCAATAGTGTGTTGTTAAAGAAAAACGTACTGAATGATATGGAAGCAAACACGCGGTATTAAAAAAATCGCGAACGAGTTATAGTGTTATAGTCAATGGTATATGAGAAAATTACAACGAATAAACTTGTGTTTCATAGGAATACACATATTAAAATTATTTTATTCCATTATTTACAAAACTCAATAATTCAAATCATTAGTTTTGAATAAAACAATATTAAATAGAAGTGTCTTATATAATAATTATTGGTATCTAAATCTATACATATATATATATTTTTACAGGTCTTACTCTAGGTACCCGGTACCCGTTTATATACATTTCTTAATTATTTAAAGAATATAAAAGTATTATATATATATAAAAAACTTTTACATTCGTGAATTTAAAATAGTTTATTGAAAAAAATATTATTGTTATATATGTGAGAAATAATTTTAATGAAAACTTAATATATAAGATTAAAAGTTGATATATATTAAAAATGCAAATATGCAAAAACCTTTTGTAATTTTTATCTTAATATGAAAATTATTTTATTTTTTTTATTTATGATGTACTAGAAATAGTCTTATATAGAGCATAAGTCCTATTTAATAAAATGGGTATAGATATAATACTTTGTACAAAGTAAAATATTAGAAAACTTTAATTAAAATTTATCTCTTATTATATAATCTTTGATTGACATTAAAGTCTTTAGTTTTTTTTTTCTTTTCATAAAACATTATCTACTGTACTAGAAAAGTATGTTCCCAAGATAATCTGCATAAAAGAAATGAAATTTTTATAAATTTGTTTAAAATAATAATAAATGAGTGAATTGAATTATGAATTATATATATTCAAATAAAGATATAACAAAATATAAGTGGATTGAGATTACAGGCTAAAAAAAAAATAAATACTTATATTGTATATTAATAACTTTTGGGTCAATAAACGATAATTATTTATTTATTTCATATATACTAATTTTATACCAGTTATAAGGGTTTTAAAGATTTATCTAACCACATATATAAGTTCAAATGCTGATGATGTTTTAAAAATATTATATCGTATCTAAATGAAACTATAAAACATATCGAATGAAATAACTTTAAAGTTATATGTTATCACAGTAGGGGTTGGTACAGCATGATGCAATGCACGTAACGCGAAATGTCATCACATAAATTTTTCTTCCATGAAGTTCATAAAATTACTTTAACTAATCAAATTTAATTAAAAAAAATTTAATGAGAAATGGATAACTGTGCTATGGCTGGATACCATCTATCTATAGGAAATTTGAAAAGAATTTGAAGTATATATGGTATATCAATTTTACTATTCATATAAACAGTTTGCCAAATGTGATTAAAATTTGATTAAAAAATTTCAACGATTAAGGCTTATCTCACACTTCCTCTATATAACTTTAAATCGATTAACGAAAAATTCAATTCTCTATTTATTGTAGATATTATTTTTCTCTGTATGTAGTTGTAAACGCACAAAGGTGGGTAACATTACATACGTGAATTGTTAGAGACAGGTACAATTTAAAATTATAATATATTTTCAATTACATGCGGCATTATTAATTGCAAAAATTTATTTATTATAATATTATTAATACAATACAAATATTCAGGTGAAATAAAATAAAATAAATTAATTGTTTTGCTACCGGCCACCACCTCCACCACCGCCACCTCCGCCTCCAGAAATTCCACCACCACCGCCACCGCCACCTCCGCCACCGCCAAAACTTACTCCACCGCCGCCACCTCCACCACCACCACCACCAGCATACAAGGATAACAATTGATCACCACTGTCATCTTCATTAGGAGCTGCTGCCGTTATACTTATAAGCATAAAATATGCCATCAATAATACAGCAATGAATTGGAAGAAGTTTTGAAATGATCCCATTTTTAGTTCTATTTATTGTTATTATTTTCTTAAAAATTTATTTAATGTTTATTTGATACACACAGAATTCTATTTGATCTAGTTTACGAAAATTTAGCAGTATTTATATGAAATTTTATGAAATTCCCAATAAAATAAAAACGTTAATAAAACAGAGTGTTCGCCGGGAAAGTTAACCACTTTGTTTGGCTGAATTTTGGCTGATTTTGAATTTTTGTTTCATATTGGGCAGTCATGAAGCATTGACGTGGAAAATTTATTATGGACGAATATTCGATAAAAATTAATTATTGTGACGGTTAGAAGAATTCGTGAAATTTTGGGTAGAAGTAATCATGTCATCAAATCCCACTATTTATTTATCGTTTAGTTAAAGATTTTATAGAAAGATGCTATGTATCAGATAAGCGTAAGCCTGGGCCACAATGCGCTTGATTAACATGCGCGGTTCCAACAAATCGGTGTAACTTAACATACAATCAATGTTACAATGGTTTTACTGTAAGTAGTAAACCTTCCCGGTGAACACTCTGTGTGTACTATATAATGAATGCGATAGCAATAATAAGTTCTTATCATGTAAGTAAAGTAAATAAATGTAATTGTTACTAGAGATTAGTCATATGCAATCAAATGTTTTACGACCGAAGGTTATCAAGTTTATTAATAACTATAAATTTTTATTTATACAATAATAATAGATATATACAATATATGGTCTTAATAAAATAGAGTAAAGAAATTTCCTATATATGACGAAATATTAGGTGCATACCTATGACACAGTTATTTTATTTTTATTTGTATTAATTGTTTATATTCAATTGAAAAGAACTTTGTTATAACTTTAATATTTCAACAACAAACAAACATCATCTTCTATCAATGGGATAAGTTTTCGAAATCCCTAACTATCGTTTTAAAAATTGATCTTATGTGATATATTAATATGGAAAGATTAAATAAACCATTGATTGTATTTGCGATCTGTATATTTGTATTATGCACACAAGCCTATCCAAAATGAACGCCTAGGTTTTTGTTTTTTATTCTGATTCATGTGGTCGATTAAATTGTCCAAAATCATTTATGATAACAAAACTACCATTTTTATATGTTTTAATAATTTTCTTGTATATACAACGAACCAATGTTGCATGCAATGATAAATGCCTACCGTCTGCAACCGGCTAACAGTCAACCGTTGTACGGATTTTGTGAAACTGACTCTAACGTTACGGCTATACTCATTATATAGAAGTAACATTTTTTTTATACAATCTTATCTTATAATACCGGGATGAAAACATTTGTTATATATTGCATTATAATAATGCATCCAGCCGTTACTATTCACTTCCTTTTCGTATATTTCTATGTTAAATCATCCACCGAATAAATTCGATTGATTCAGCATCCTTATACAATTTCTCTTAATTCCCAAATAATAAAACAAAGTTAAAAAACTGTTATTTTGATAATGCATATCGAACCGGCAAACAGCTAAAGGACTCGTGTTTTAGTGGATATTCTGCAAATATATAGTATAAGAACAATCATTTGTTGAATGAATATTATGTAATATTATTACAAAGTGCATAAATAACTTATATTTCTAATATTCCATTTTACTAATCTAGTCTTTCAAATAATTTGACATACTATGTTTTACCTATATATGCGTGATTACATTACAAATATAGCAAATATTGCATAAAATTCCATTAAATTGTATCGATGCTGATATTACGCATACATTTATTCATTCCGTATAATTAATTATATAAGAGTATATGTGTAAAAACCCAGATTATTGTATGGGAAATATTTACTACATTATTTTGTGCTATATATATATGAAGTTGACCTTTTAACTGATAACCTATAACAGAATATTTATATTTTATATAAATAAAAGTTCACTGTCCACATATATAATTTTGTATTGCATATAATATAAACATCAGCAGTATAGATTTTACAATAATTCAGTTAATTATTGGAAATTCCATTAAATGTGATGTAAATACTATATTTACTAAATATTGATATATGCGGTATAGAGTGAAACCATAAAATATTCAGTACTTCAGTTATTTTACCGATTAATTGTGATAAATATATAGTTGAAAATTTATTTTATGATAATAACATTTTAAAATATATGGCATTATTTCAAGGCAGATTATTAATTTTTGTTGCTGGAATATTATTTAATGGTATACGATTTGTTTGTAACAATGCGGTTGCGGTAAATCGATTGAATGACAATAGTTCGACATCATTTTGGGGTGGTGTTGTGTTGTGGATGACATGACTACAAGTTATGCATACAGATTAAGCAACATCGACTATTAATATGATTCTCATTTCGAAAATAGATTCACTATAGATATATGCCCAGAAAATCTTATTCATATAACCGATCACATTATATCAACGAAATAATTCGCGTATGAATATGTTTGTCAATTCCTGTGGAAATATATTACCTTACCCCATTAATTTATATACAAATATCATTAGTTTGTTTTAAAATGTCAATTACTAATCAATTTAAAATATACTATAAACATTTATATACAAATATACGTGTTTATAATGAAAATGTCAATAGAAAATGGCAATTACTATACTGTAAATATTTTATTTTATTATTCTGTAAACAGATACACTATTATTACTATATATACTATCCTAACACAGCACCATATATATAGATTTATTTAAAAGTTTAATTTGATCAAAGAAGAGGCCAATATAATTTCTATAAAAGTTAAAGTGTATATATTATATTTACCATATACCAATATCAAAACTTATAACATCAACATCCCAATAATAACAACAAAGTTATAACATATACAAAATAAACTAAATATATATAAATAGAAACAGTATTACAATATAATATAAAAGAAAATAGTAAATAATCGTTTGATCGAAAATTTTCTTTTATAGTATACAGAGGAAAAATAAGATAAATAAAATATTTTATCTTTAATGGTAGATAACGTGAATGCACCTATTTCCGACCCACGTACCATTTCCGACTCGGTATTTCTCTTCTACATTATATAAAATACGAAAATTATAGATTAGCGACGGTTACATTTTAAAAATAGACAAAAAAATTACTTTATTATTTATGTGACAATGCGGTGTTCTTAATGTTTATTAACATTTTCCATATAAGCTTAAAGTTAAGACAAAAAACACCCTCTGTAACATAATAAACCGGAATGGTTATGTATAACCCATAGAACACGTATCGTCACCTTATAATTTTTTTTGTATAGTTCGTGATTTCATGAAAACTTCTATGTAATCTTAATCGAGATTCATCGAAATGGAGCTTGACCTATCGAAAACAATAATTCATCGAATTTTAATTGAAAACAATTGGTCTATGATGGGTTAATTCAAAGTTTGATGCACATCAATTAAATGATGATCAATAATTTTTTTGACTATTCAACATATTCACTTAATTTAACTCCCTGTGACTAATTTCGATTTCCTAAAATTCATTTGGCTATATAAAAGAAAACCGTTTTGCATCAGTCGAAGACATTCAAAAGGTGACGACCACCGTTAACATAACCAAAAAAGTTAATGTTATAGAAATATAAATAAATAAATTTAAATTTATACATCTCATGCTATTATTCAATAAAGAAAATCTTAATCTTCATCTAACATTTAATATATAAAAAATTCTTAATAATAAAGGCAAAGATGCATTCCAGACACAGACATAAAAATAGTCATTCGATTTACTTGTTGAACGTGCAAATCAATGTATTTCATTTGATTGAGATTATTTTGAATAAATAAAATGGGTTTTTGTGAAAATTTAATATTTATTTTTATGTTTTTTTAATCCATTTCGGATTATTATATTGGAACAGAGATTAAACATATAAAATTACATAACATTGCATTGGCTTTTAAAAAGTTAATAACTTAATCATAGAACATTATTAGACCAATATATTATTTTAATTAAAATAAATCTTCATTCTCCGCGGGAGTGTGGTGACAAATCGGTCGATATCATAAAATTGATGAGATATTCTTGAAATCGTATATATATAGTTTAATAAATAATTTATGGACAAAAATCTGGGTGTGCGCAGCGAACTAAATTTTCCGGAAAATAGTATTTTATAATTTTGCCATAAATTATTCAAGGGTTTCTAAATTTCCGTTACGAGCACTGAAAATATAATCAATTTCCAACATATCATGGAATAGATTTTCTAAATCGCTTTACTCGTTCACTTATTATTGTCGATTTTCCATTCAATGTCATGGAAAACTGAAAAAATGAAATCGCGTACCTTATACAAAATGGTACAGCAAAATTATTCGTTATTATTATTTCATACAATTTCATTTCAAATGACAACGAATCGGCTATATTTTTTGATCGCGTATAACGATTTTGAAGATCTTTTCTGTGAAATGTTGGAAATAGATTATAATTTGCAATTTTGTATATACAAAAATGGAAATCCGTTAAGACTTTAACCCGTAATTAAAAAAACTGATATAATTCATAAAAGTCGATTTTCCGGAAAATTGTACAATCAAATTTTTTTCCATATATTATTTATTAAACTATATCCTTTTCAGGTTATTTTGCTCATACAACTAATCGGGACATTTTTTTTTTAATCGCATCACGACCTTGCTTCATTCATATAGTAACAGAAAAGAGGAATAATATGACAGGTTTGTTAATAGCACAAATCAACTATCAAAACATGTATCTAAAGATTGTGGTTGAAAACATTACAATTTTGGCTGCATATAAGACTGTCAAATTAATTTTATAACTCATTATTATTAGGTCGAAAATTAGTCGTAATACTTCTATTAATTGATGAATATCTTGAGTTTTCGGTTCGATCAAGGGTATAGGTACATTCACATCATATATATATATATGTATATGTATTCCGAAGAACAAATATACAATATATAAGAGTAAATAATAAGAAGAAATCGTCCATAAATGTATCTTGTTGTCTTGTATAAATAGATACTTAATTTTGTATTCCATTTAAAATGATATCAAAATATATGTATTGTACCGTAAAGGAAAAAAAAATAATAATATAAAATAACTTTTGTAAGCAAAATATTTACATTTTATAAACCTTTTGTTAAAAAATTATAAATACAGCCTAAACTCTATCATCATATACGTAATCTGTAGGGAGGGAGTCTTCTATTCGTATATGATAGAGGTTTTTGCTAAAGCAAATAATATAATTTATTATTTATTTTGCGAATAATTTTAATTTTCAATATATAACTTTTGCTTTTCGTGATGATGTCCCTTGGAATTGTACATAGGACAGGTTGCAAAAATTAGACAATCAGTTAGGTCTCAAGGGTTTTTTTTTTTTTAGGATCTTCTATACGGATAATTTTCGAAAACAATAAATATAATATGCGGTGACATCGAATATAATCCCGTTTTGATACTTTTTGCACTTTATTTGACCGATTTTTCGTCAAATTTGCAATTTTGGTATGTTCACTTGTAATGAAATTATACAGATAAATTTATATTCAGAGCATTTCTATAACCCAATTGAAATACTCGCGATGATCTGTTTACCAATTATAAGAAGACATTGAGTATGGGTATTTAAAATGGGATATTGTAGGTATAGTACCTATATTTTGTTTACAAACTATAGATTGCACTATACTGAACTATACCAATTGGAATATGTTGGTTTGGAATAGGGTTTTAAATATATTTCCTAAGAAATTCTTTCAAAATAGATAATATTAATGGTTTAGAAATTTTTCTTGATCAGATTTGATAATTGAATCATTCTAATAGATTTTATTATATACAATAGATAATATGGCTTGGTTCTACCTTCGTATCCTTAATAAGATATAAATTGACTAACAGAATGACCACTCCTGTTAACGTATTAGTATAGAAGTGACCAAAGGACCAGTTTTTGTTGTTATGGAAGCAACCATGTTATAATGCGTCATTTGAAATATGTATAAATTTTGACAATTATATATGAGATATATATTTTCTACAATTTTCAACGAATATGTCAGGAGCTGTGCTGTGTGCCATCAATCTCAAATCTAAATCTAAAATTTTATTCAAATTGTACAGCAGTCACTTCTGCAATTTGACTAGAAGAACTACAGTTTGGCTATCGATTTTCCATATAAACCCACATTGTTATTATAGTTTAATATTTAAATTTCATCAAAATTAGATGCTAATGGTCGACAAATTACAAGGATTCTAAAATCGCAAACGTACTATATTTACAATTCTATTAATATTTAAATTACAAAAAAACAGCTAACACAGTTTATCGGTGAGTGTGTCTCGTTGTGATTCTGCAGAAGATGATTCACAAAAAATTACACAAAAACCAATACCAATATACATTACAAACAAATATAGGAAACAATTTTTAAATTTTAAAAGGATTCAGGATTAGTATATTGTTAAAAGGAAAAATATTTGGATTTTTACCCAAAAGAACGAATGTTTAATTAATACATAATTTTCGAATAAAACTATTTTTCATTTTTGTTTTTTAAAAATGTGGTATTTAAAAAAAAATCCTTTTAAATTTTAGGTATTCGATTTTTAAATTAAAATGCTAATCGTGTCTTAGTTATAGGTATGGTATATAGAGGTTTCGCTGTACCTGTGATGACGAGCATGAATAGTCTAAATGTTTTCTATATATTTTCTACCCAAATTATTGATATGAACATTTTTTCATTTATAAAAAAACGAAGGAATATTTGACTATGGAAAATTAAATAAACTTTTATCAATTTTCTTTGATTTATTTTCTATTTTTTCTCATCAATTATTTATTTATGTACAATACAATGCCATTCATTTTATTCTTTCAAGTGCAAAGAAAAGGGCTTTAATTAATTAATTTACACTTTAAAACAGCTATATATAATTTATAATGGGTATGTATAAGTGTGTGCGTATATATATTTGTATATTTGCACAAAACATATACCTAACCTATTTTATACATTTTATTAATTTCATTAATAAATTAATTTTAAATTGTAAATAAGTGTTTTTAAAATATGTATTGTATAGAGAAGACTGTATTATAAATATATGTTAGTTATAATATTAGTATATACCAGGTATAGGTGTATGAAGTGAACCAATAAATGGCTGTACTTATATTAGTAATTGTGAAAGAGCCTTAATGCGATGTTTTTTTTATTGTTTTGACATCTGCCAACAACATTCAGTGTGGTAAATTCCATTAGTAATACAACAACATAAAATTTTATCGTGTTAAAAATGTCTAATATTGTGCCTTCAACAAACGATTTGCGGGTATCATTAGTTTTTGTTATCATTTAAAGAAAAACGCAGCTGAATCTCAACGAATGCTTGTAGAAGCTTTTGGTGATCATGCTCTATCATTAGCAACATGCAAAAGATGGTTTCAACAATTTAGAGACAAAGATTTTGATTTGAGAAATGAAGAACGTGGAAGACCACCAAAAAAGTTTGAAGACAGTGAATTGCAAAAATTGTTGGACGAAGATGATACACAAACTCAAAAGCAACTTGCAGAAGTCTTAAATGTAGATCAAAAAACCATTTCTAATCGTTTAAAAGCAATGGGAAAGATTCAAAAGTGTCGAAAATGGGTTCCACATGAATTGACTGAAAGGCAGCAAGAAAATCGAAAAACCATTTGTGAATTGCACCTTCAACAATACAAAAGGAAGTCTTTTTGCATCGAATCGTGACTGGTGATGAAAAGTGGATATATTTTGAGAATCCTAAACGCTAAAAAAATCATGGATTACACCAGGTAAAGCAGCATCATCGACTGCAAAACCAAAACGATTCGGTAAGAAGAGAATGCTTTGTGTTTGGTGGGATCAAGAAGGTGTGGTGTATCATGAACTTCTGAAACCTGGTGAAACTGTTAATACGGTTCGCTACCAACAACAAATAATCGATTTGAACTATGCATTATTAGATAACCGACCAGAATGGACAGAAAGAAAGAAAAAATCTGTTAAGGTAATTTTGCAACATGATAATGCACCAGCACACAAAGCAAAACCAGTTCAGGATGCGATAAAGTGGCTTGGATGGGAGCTGTTACCACGTTATTCACCAGACTTGGCTCCTTCGGACTACCATTTGTTTTCATCGATGGGATATGCTTTGAAAGAACAGCACCTCCAAACATCTGAAGAAGTTGAAAATTGGCTATCTGAATGATTTTCGTCCAAAGCAACACCAATTTTTCGACGTGGTATACGAAAATTGCCTGAAAGGTGGTTAAAATGTGTAGAAAGCGATGGAAGTTATTTTGAATAAAATATTTTTGATTTTTCTATTCTAAATAATGGGTTTTTCTTCCTTTAAAAAAGGCTCATTTCATACTCCAATACCTGGTATACATATTTTCACATAGTAGCTCTGTACACGTTTTTCATCGATTTTCATTTATTTGGTTTATATTTTATATACACCTACAAAGGCAGACACTTTTGTTTTCGTAAGGAATGCGATTTAATTATTTGTTTAATTGCATAACTCTAACTTTAAAGTTTATAAGCCATAGTAATTATTTTCAGAATAATCAAAATAAATTTAAATAAACTTTATTATAGTATAAATACACGTTCGCATCCATACCTATACTCGTATGTAAATGTAAATGTATTGCGGAGATAATCCTTTATTTATATATGTACAGATATTTAGGAACTTGAAAAAATTCTCGCTGTTGCTCGACAACGCCGGGTGTTATCTTATAGCCTTTTTGGCAATTTCATCGTGAAGCTATACCATTATATATGTATAAATAACATATTTTCTCATAGCGTTATAAAGCTCTGGCGGACATAACATTCAGATATTGGTTTTGATAGTTTTAAAACAATGATTTTGATGTTGAATTGAAGATAAAGTATAGGATTATTCGATGAAAACCCATGTATAAAATTGCACATACAGAATCATTATAGGAGTTGATCACATAACGCAGTTGCCGAAAGAATGTTAGGTATGATTCAAAAGTAAGGAAATACACGTGTTGACAGCTGCTCCAACAGCAGAAAATCAAAGGTTTTTTGAATCGTATATCGTATGAAAATTGAATAGATACACTATTCAATAAACCGAAGAGTAGAAAATTGTTGTACCCCAGCCACCGTAATCATCAGACATTGCTTCTTCCGATTACACTTCTTGTTCCGATCGATGACACATGGTCTGACTGAGCAGCATTTTTATGCGTACTGAATATGTCATATAATTAACTCGATTCACAAATAACCTCTAAATGGTATTGGTATATGCTGCGAATAGGAAGACTGGAAAAAGTATAGTCGCTAGCGATAGAAAATATACTTTGATTGACATTTTCTTTACTAAAATTTTTTTTAAAATAAAGTGTTCATTTTCACGAAAAAACTTATTTAAGATCTTGATATACATTTGCGGTGAACTAGAAATAGGAAATACTAAATATAACCACATAAAGGCACACACATATAGTTTTTATATTTATAGACTATCACTATATCTGAACATAAATGTATAGACATGACACATATTCAAATATATATAAATAGAGTCATATATTTGCAATTAAAACTTTTAATTTAAACATTTTATCAATATCTTTGTATTTTATTTGTATATAATCTTGAAATGAATTTCAATTAATGTTCACCGCAGATATATATACTACGAGTTACCTAACATATATATACAAATCAATATTTTATGGATGAAACGTATTTCTATATGAAAATATAGATTTATTTGGAAAGAATTATTGAAATTTTATATAATACGTGTATTTGATTTAGTTCCGCATTTAAAATTTAATCGTATAAGTTAAAAAAAAAGCTCCATTCTTCTATAAATAAAGTATCACACAAAGAAATGTTTAATGTGAACGGGAACACATAACGCAATTGCAAAACATTCATTACATTCAAGTTGGTAAATTACATTGTATCACCGGAAAAAATGTCTTTCTACCATTAACTGCCAGCATAAACATTACTTTTCGGACAGCATTGAATGGAACATCAATAAAAATAGCATCATTTACCTTATGATAATATTTTGTTCTATATATAGTTGTAATCATTTCGTCAGTCTTTGAATTTGTATAGGTGAAATGTGATGAAGCAGACGTGATCATGATCGCATGCATACACGATTTACATACGCAGTTACTTTGGATAATGCTACCGAAACAACAAAATTCATTAACCTCTTCAATTATTTTATCATCTAGCTAGTTGTGACTTTATGTTTTTATATGTCACCGCATCAGCTACCGATTGATTTGTCCGCACTTGTTGTAATTGAATCACACCATATTTTTGAACAAATTATATTAAAGTTATGATAAAATCAACTCAGTAGCGCAGTTGCATAGCGCTGAAGTATATATATTAATCATGAAATATAGCGGGTTCAAATTCGCTATTTATTTTAATTCTAAAATTTTTCTGCTGGCCATTTGTTCGTTGATGGAATAAAAAGAAAAACGGATATCTTTGAAAATATGGTGTTGGACACTATTCAAAGATTAACAATGTCTGCACACACATAACTATTGGGTTAATCACCCATATAAAAATAATAGCATTTTGAAAACATCTATTTTTCGTTAATTACAGTACAGTACAGTACACAATTGGTAAATTGTTATATACTCTCATGCGGAGTAATTTATCAACTTGTTTGTAATGAAATGTTTATTAGATGACATAAAAGCTCCACTTGGAGCAAAATATGACTTAAAAAAAAGAAAAAAATGATAAAATCTTATGTGTTTGTCGGAACGAGTCAAATTGCGTGGCATCATTAAGTATCTCAACTATATTTATAGCAATTTGGTTTGATTCAGTATAGCTGTTTGTTCTACACTTATATTACAATCACATCCGCATCAAATTTCAATCCTAGTTTTATATTTGTTTAATAAATTTGCCATATTAATAGTATTCCCAAAGCATCACAATTCGTAGAGTTTCAACTAAAAGCATACAACATTAATTTTGTTGAGAAATCCATTCCTTTCATTTCAATCTTATACTTGTATATTTTTTATATTTCAAACATTTTGCCTTTATTGAGATTGTGTGCAACCACGCATGCAATAGTACACTTTATATGCTTATGAACCACTTGACATATTTAATTCCACATAAATTCATTTTAAATTGTTTGAACACTTGTCTACATAACTATTATTTACTGATTGCGATATTTTACCTATATTTTTATTAACAGCAAACTTTAGTTATTTTTTTTTTTCGAACCATCTCCAACCATCAGAAATTCACAATATACATTCAATTTACAACAGCGCACATAAATAATAAAATAATCGTATTCATGATTATAAAAAGTTTTTAATTTTCTAAAATACAGTAAATCGATACTCTATCTATCCTAACTACCTATTGTATATATGTTCAAAATAAAAATAAACTAATTAAATATTAATTATAGGGACAAAAAAAATATTCTAATAAAACAAACTTTAATAAAATGTTTCAAAAACAAAAAACTAATAGAAAAAATTAACATTACAATTACACTTTTTTCCAAAAATAAATATGTTATTTTTATATTTTGATGAATATTAATTTATGAAAAAAAAAAAAAAGTTTTCAAATAGTTATTTTATTGTGGACACACAACACGTCCACTTCAAAACTTTGATGTTATAACATTAAATTTGCATTGCTCTCACTCACCCTGTCTATGTATAAATTTATATATTGTATATTATACACGATAAAAAGTAAATTATGTAAATTTATTTATAATTGCACTTTGAATTTTGATGATAAATAACTAAAATAAAAAAAACAACTCTTCAAATGCACAAGCTAAATTATAATTTACATACATAATTTATGTAAACTACAAAATATATGTACGTTACGTTAGGTATACACAATGCATATTTGTATGTATGTATTGATGTGTGAATTTATAATATTACCATGTATATTTGAATGAATATGCGTGTTAAATATTAAATTTTAAATAATGTCAACTCCATTTATTGTACAAATATTCATATATTGTTAATGTTCTATATATACAGGGTGTCCCTATTATCGACGGCAATACGAAAACACTAGATTCTCTGGGTCATTTTGCGTCGAAAATATCATAGAACATTTTGGCCGACTCGACATCGGTACGAAGGTACACGCAAATAACCAAATTTTCAATCAGACCATGTTTTGCACCCTACTGGTAGCAATATCTCAATAACTAATTAACAGATTTTAAATTTTTGATACATCATCAGCATTAGCATACCGAGATCTTTAATTTGACGTTAAGATAAGGCAATTCGGACATGTGGTTATCCAGATACTTACAGAAATATTGACAATTTTCTGAACGCCATTTTTCTTTTTGAAAGTTTGTTCAAGCATAAGACGAAAAATCATGATGAAAAAATTTTTTCGGTATAAGTTTAAAAACTTGCTACATTCATAAGCTTTCGTTTAAGCTATAACATTACGATAGATCTCAACTGGTTCCAAAGATATACACAAATAACTACATCGATGTAGACATACAATTGATTTTCGTAATGGAAAAATTTTATCTTTTTTTGGTTTTATCCAGAACCAACAATACGGACGTGACAGATAATTGATTCCATACACTCCTATGCATTCACACAAACCTTCACACACACACAAACGATCTCACATACAAAGGCCTACACACATAAACCCACAACAGTACACGCACGCATATCACCACAGTTTTAAACAAACAAAGCCTAAAGTAATTGTTGAAAATGTGCTCCTTCAGCTCGAATACATAGACAACAATGCGAATTGCCTTATCTTAATGTCAAATTAAAGATCTCGGCATGCTAATGCTAATAGTGTATCAAAAATTTAAAATCGGTTAATTAGTTATTGAGATATTGATTGCAATAGAGTGCAAAACATGTTCTGATTGAAAATTTGGTTATTTGCGTGTAACTTGGTACCGAAGTCGAATCGGCCAAAATGTTATATGATATTTTCGACGCAAAATGACCCAGAGAATCTAGTGTTTTCGTATTGCCGCCGATAATAGGGACACCCTGTATATACCAAATACCATATCGGCACATAAAATACAGTGTGGAATCCAGAGTTGATAGAATTGGTTTGCATGCGAGAGTTAAGTAAAATTTGAATTTTTTTAATTTCACAATCACGACAAGTCGAATATGAGAAAAAAACATCGACTCCTTAGATCCATACAAATTATCTAATTTTTCGTGTTATAGTATTACTATTGAGGATAGTAAAAATTTGAATAAATTGATGTATATGGAAGAATTATAATATGATGGTCTGTATATATGTATCCCTTGATTGGCCCACCTACCGCACACCCTTTGGATTCCATTTCAAAGATATTAAAAATAATCCTTCCCAAGATACCGGATTCAGCTCTCATATTTCCGCCGTTTGGTTTGAATATTAATTCTTGTTTGTTTGCACTTTGTCCAAATCTCCTCATCATTGTTTCAGGCTATCCAATACTCTTCATGATCTTCGAAGGCACACTTATTAGGACCTTGCATTAATAATGTCGATTTGATAATAGTTGGCGTAACTGGCGTTGTGTGCATCGGAACACACCGCTGCCATATTCTTTTTTTTTGTCTGTCATTACTCTATAAATTTCTGTATATGTCATTTCGTTGAAGTGTAAACAACAAAGTTTTTTTTTGCTTCGATCATGTCGAATTATTTGCCTGAAAAAGTTGTTTTGCGGCGAATTTTAATAAATTTCTTTTAATTTGAAGAAAACCGCTGCTGATAGTTATCGATTGTTGGTAGAAGCTTACGGTGAACATGCTCCAAATCAAAAAACTTGTGAACGGTGGTTTACACGCTTCAACTTCACAATCAAAACGCGATATTCATTGCCAGAAGGTAATGCTGTGCATTTGGTGGGATCAGAAAGGTGTGGTGTATAACGAGCTGTTAAACCCAAATGAAACGGTTACAGCTGATCGCTACCGACGACAACTGGGCGAATCGGCAAAAAAATTGAACGAAAAACGATCATTGATAGCTCGAAAACACCACAAAGTTTTATTTCACGATGACAATGCCAGACCACATCGTGCAAACATCGTTAAGGAAAAAATAAAGAGGCTCGGTTGGGATCATCTTGATCACCCCCCGTACTCTCCAGACCTTGCTCCTTCTGATTACCATTTGTTCCGATCAATGCAGGTCAGCCTGACAGATGTACGCTTTCGAAATGCTGAAGAAGTGCGAAAATGGGTCGATGAATGGATTGGGACAAAAGATGAAGAGTTCTTCAAACGAGGATTCAACAAACTTGCCAAAAGATGGGAGGAAGTCATAGCTAACGATGGGCAATATATTGGTTGATGTACTCAATCATTTTGTTATACAAATAAATGCCATTTTCAAGCCAAAAAATCGACATTATTAATGCAAGGACCTAATATATACAAAAACTTGTCGGTAAAATACGGTCAAATACAGACCAAGACCCAAGTTTCTCATACTATAATCATAAGAAAACAGTTTTGATGTTGTTAAATAAAAAATTCGCAATTCTGTATTAAGAGTTACTTTGCGAACGACACACTTATGTTATTAACCGGTTGAATGCAATACGGGTCTATTTCTTATATCTCCTGGCCGTACCACCACCACCATTAGTTGTTACCATACTATACCGAGATATAGCTTGATGAGATGACCTATTCAATTAAGCGATCATCGATTTTTTATGTATCAGCGCCTATAATCTGTTTGTTCAACTGTATACCTATTTAGTTTTCGACACGTAAATCTTAAGATCCACATCGCGTTTCGAGAAAGATGTTTGCTTTAATTTATTTTGCATGTCACCCTTTGTATGTGTCAAATGTCATCGGTAAAATTGAGGTTGTTATATTGAAATCAAAAATAGGGGTTCCCATTTGAAAAATACGATTTGATCTTCAAATGTCTTCTTCGAAAGCAAAAACTTTGGTTTGAAACATTTTGTTTTTGGCTATGGCGTATTTTTTACTATTTTTATTTGTGTTATCCTTTTAATAAAGGAAAATTAACAAGTGGTTATTGTTTTTAAACACATGTATTACACAAGATTGTTTATTACTGACACAGTATTGTGTTTCTGTTTACTGATCAAGCGGCTTAATGGCAAACATAACATCGTGGTCGCTGTTCAACCCCGTCCTTTGTTCAATTATAGTCCAAAATGATGTTCTGTTTATTTGAAGCAAGGTATAAACGGTATCATCATTGTGTAGAGTTGATGTAGAGTAACTCAGTACATTCTTATTTGGCTTCGGAACATAACTTATCAAAGTGAAGGGATTATTGAAGCAAAATTTTGAAGATTTCACTTATATCTTTTCTTAAGTTCGGTCTTGTTCGTAAATTTGTTGGTTTTTTTTTACAATGACTGGGGTTCATTTAACACAGCTATTCACAAACTAAATGTTAAATTAAATTAATGCCTTAGTATGTTTGAACGAAAATAATAGAAAATTATATAAGTATTTGCCGTGATCCGTTTATCTTTAAATTTTTGTCAAAATTTTATATTGGTATGAATGTAAATTAATTAAAAATGTTTAACGATATAGTCATTAAATAATATTTTCAATTTTAAACCATAAATTATTAGACGTATATTTCTATAATGGGTTTGATGAATTATTTGTGTGCGTTTTTCAATAGCGCTGAATGTTGATAGAGAAAAATGTATCACAATAAAATTTATTAAATTACAATTATAAATAGTCTATTATAATATAGTATTCAGACACTGATGTCTGTCATCCCACATCCATATCTCGTATATGAATGCGAGCGAATTGGGTGTTATTTTATATTTATTGTATATTTATAATGAACAATAAATGAATCTTTTATAAAATTTAATTTCAACAAAAATAAAAATGAACTTAATTAAACAGCGAGATATAATGAGATCATAAATTGACGTTAAACCTGCGTGTATTTAATATAGTATTTTTGTAATTAATATACGTATACGCCACGGATGGATATATGGTACTATACAGTAGAAATTTATTAAGTTTATATATGGGATATTGCAAATAATATTCTTTGTGGCTATACATATTTTGCATATAAAATTGTATAACATCATTCAATTTTACCCTTTAATTAATCAAACAAACCACGTTTAGTTGATAGGTAAATAAAATAAATTGTTATATAATAATATATAGGGTAATTCGTAAAAATTTACATTTACGCATATGCATATGACTGTCGAATTTGCGTTGTTGATCCTATATGGCAAATGTGTAATTCAATTGAGAAGAATATCTATGTTACATGAAAATATTTTCAATATTAACAATTTCTATATATGCACAACTACCATTTTATCTTCGGAAAATTCTCAGAACTATATACGAGTATTTATTCCCATTTACAGAATATGGTATTTATACGCTTCCACCCTGCATTGAATGGTTAAAGGTTTTCCCGAATAAGAAAATATAATTGACTTATATAATATTTTATGTATTGTATTATGTGTATTGTATTATATATATGTGTTTGTGTTGAATATTTAGTTATAATTGTTGGTGTTGGTATAGGTTTATATTTGGCGGGAGATGAGTTTGTCGGAATATATCTAACTTTTAGTTATGTAATATATAACATTTTGTTTAATACGATGGTGATGTATGATGGAATTTTGTATGGTTTATATTTGACAGGTGCGTATAAACGTATATATAGGAGATATTTAATTGTTCTTTAAATAATACATTATATTTATAATATACTAGGAGCTTGCATGTATTTCCGTCCTTTTTTTTTTATCTTAATAAATTGTTTTTTTTTCCGATATGTCCTTTTGCACTATTTTGATTTGAAAAATTGTGTATAGCAGAAACTTATCGATTGCTTCAAGAATATTATGGTGAAATAAATTCCATCACATACATCGTGTAAAGAATGGTTTAGACGGTTTCGAAATGATGCTACGGATGTTCACGGTGACGAACGCTCCGGGGATCTGAACTTGCAAATAAGTTATTAATTAGTGAATCAGTTGTTTGCAGTTATTTACCAGCCATGCGAAAGATTTATAAAGAAGAATATTGGTTAGCGCATGAAATAACAGAAACTGCCATTGCGAATCGATAGAAAATCGCACTTTCTTTATTTACTTTCTTACTTACTCTTACTCCATGGCGTTACAACCCGGGTGCGGTTTTAGCCTTCTCCAACACGCTTTTCCAACCTGACCTATCCGCAGTTAATGTCTTCCAATCCCGAATTTTAAGGAGCTTTATATCACAGTTTACTGCATCTAGCCATCTCGTCTTAGGTGTGTCGGCTCTCCTTCTACCTTCTGGTTTACTATTTAACATTTTTTTCGGCACACGCTCCTCCTCCATGCGTACTACGTGTCTAAGTCATCTCAATATATTGATTTTGTTTGTTTTTACAATATTTTGTTTGAGCGTATAACTTGTCTAATTCAAAATTGTATCTTCGCCTCCCAACATTCTGTTCTTTGACGGGACCAAATATGCCAGGCATAAAAAGAAGAGTGGGTCTACTACGACAATACAAAACACAAACGCAGTCATGGATAGACACTGGTCAACAATTCATATAGACAGCCGCAATACGAATCATTCATGGTCTGAATGGTAATTCGATAAGCATTTGGTGGACCAACAGGGTAATTTACTATGAGCTCTTAAAACCAAATGAAACAATTATTGCGCAGACGTTTACTATACAAACGCCAATTGAATAAATTGCATGAATAATTATTCAAAATGTTGAAGAAGTGCGAAAATGGATAGATGTTTGGATAGCTTGTCGAAAATGATGGAATATATTTTAATTTAGATAACTTGCAATAATTTCTTAAAATAAAAGCTTTTTATTTCCATTAAAAAAGGACCGCAGAAATACTTTCAAGCACCTAATGTTATATATTTAAAATTAAAAATATTATTTATGTCTAAGAAAATATGTTATTTTTATTATTTATAAACAGATATAACCACATTTTTTATGTATAAAGTATAGGAGTTATCTAAATTTGATAGCAAATATATATAGATTTTATATTATATAATTTTCTTAAATTATGTAATTAATTTTTTGTATGCGGTTATTAAAAATATAATCAATTTTCAACGAAGATTTTTGTGTGTTCAAAAACTATGGTCCATATATTTTTCATAATCAAATTCAGTGAAAATTAAAATTAAAAAGTGGCAGCATATACCCTGCGAATAAAAAATGGTGCAAACAAATTTTAAACGATTGCATTAGTTCACAATAAATTTCAGTGATATCTTTTTGTAGCGGTTTTGATAATTTCTTTTATATACGAAATATTATATAAATTGATTATATTTTTTTGTATTAATAGGTCTACCAATATGTGTGTGCCGTTTTTTTAAAAATAAAACACATTAATTCCGGTAATAACAGTAAAAAATTTTTATTGAATATAATTACCATCGTTAAGTATAACCTTTTTCCAATTTTTTGGCAATTTATGAATACCATCAAAATAAAACTTCTCCTCTTTTGATGCGATCCAAGAATCGATCCAATTTTGGACGTCTTCATAATTGTGGAAGCGTTGTGCACAGAGTCCATGTGCCATCGATCTGAACAAGTGGTAATCTGATGGAGCAACATCTGGTGAATAGGGCGGGTGTGGTAACACATCCCATCCGAGTGTTTCCAATGTTTCTTTTACCGGTTTTGCGACATGTGGACGAGCATTGTCGTGTAAAAGAATCACTCTTTCATGTCTGTTGGCCCATTCTGGTCGTTTTTCTTTCAATGATTGATTCAATTTATTCAATTGTCCTTTGTATACCTCACCAGTAATAGTTTGACCAGGTTTCAATAACTCATAATACAGCACGCCCTTTTGGTCCCACCAAATACACAATAAAACCTTCTTTCCATGAATATTGCGTTTTGGCGTCAATTTGACAGGTTGACCTGGATCAGTCCAATGCTTAGTCCGTTTAGGATTGTCAAAATAAATCCATTTTTCATCACCAGTGACTATTCGATGCAAAAACGACTTTCGTTGCTGTCTTTGAAACAATATTTCGCACGTGGTTTTTCGCTTTTCCATGCTTCTTTCTGTCAATTCATATGGAACCCATTTTCCTTCCTTTTGGATCTTACCCATATTGTTTAAACGATTAGAAATGGTTTGTTGACATACATTTAAGGAATCAGCTAGTTGTTGTTGCGATTGCGCATCGTCTGCATCCAACAATGCTTGCAATTCTGTATCTTCAAATTTTTTTGGTGGTTTTCCACGTTCTTTGTCATTCAGATCAAAATCACCACTTTTGAATCGTTGAAACCACTTTCTGCACATTCTTTCTTGTAAAGCATGTTCACCATAAGCTTCAACAAGAATTCGATGACTTTCAGCAGCAGTTTTCTTCCAATGAAACAATAAAAAGAAACCTCCCCGCAAATCAGTTTTTTCTAGTACAAAACACGACATTTTCAACAAAGGAAAAAAATATGTCGTTTACACTTTTAACTCGTAACACAAACTGAATGATAAAGATATAAAGTGAATACGTTCACAAAGAAATTTTCAGCCGAAACCACCATCGTTTCAGTCAGCTACAGCGATTAATCCGTGAGCGGCACACACATATTAGTAGACCTATTAGTTAAAAAATTAAAAAGATCCACTAAACTCAGATACAGATACAGATTTTTACAAATATATTATAGGTCTATCTATTAATTTCCAAATTATATATAGAGATCATTTTACGTATGATTTGGCATGGATTAATTCAGTTGTGAAACAAAGTTTTCATAGTTTTAATACATTGAAAAAGGAAGGAAAGATCAACATTCTATTAATAATGTTTCACTCTGGAGAACAGAGTATTATTAAAACATATAAGAGTTTATAAAATATAATTTCAATAAATAATAAAATTTGTTCAAATGTAAACAAAGACTCGCAATAGTCTGTTTGATTAAATTTTTTTTTTAAGTAAATATATAAGAACAGAAGACATCCTGCACATATTTTATAGTTGATTATAACAAAATCCATGATCGCATGTAATATTCTGTAAAAAAAAAAAAAACAGAGCGGTAAGAGGATTTTTCTATATATTGTACAATAGTTATATATACTATACGCGTTAGAGATTCAGACTGGCGAAGAACAACATCCATTTATATAGAAATTAAATAAATGATATATATTAAAATTAAAACATTATTATATAACAACAATTTCTTGTCTAATGAAAAATTTAATTAATATTTTAATCTATCTATTTCTATAGATATTAATTTTATATTCTTTACAATACATATATACTGTAGGTTACGTACAAAACACATACATGCATGCATGTACATGGGGTATAGTATCTAGAATACAAAATTAATTCCATATTGTATGTGAACCGACAACATGATTTGTTTTAATAAATAGAAAACAATACAAATATGTATAAATGTAATGTATATACACCATATATTAAATAAATATATCATCAAATACAGAAATATCGTCAACCGAGGTGAGTTCGGTTCAGGTGGTTAATCTAAAAAATTCTTCTCGTAATTGTCGTCTATAATTTGATACAAAACTTCAATTTTTCCTGCGAATAAAAACCAAAGTTGATTCTATACTTTTATCAAATGTCATATATACACATATTTTGAAGATTATATAAAGAGACTTTGAAAAAAAATTGAGAAATCACCAAAGTAAATTGTCCGGGAAATTGACTTGCATACCCAAATAGTACATTTCCATTATTTCACTGATATCAAATCGGTCATAGCTTTTGAATGTGTTAAATGATTTTAAAAAAAGTTCTTCTATGAAAGATTGGAAATTGATTACAGTTTGCAATTCTTCGTAAACAGATACTGGAAATCCGTATGACCCGTAATTAAAAATGTTGTAAATTTGTATAAGTCAATTTTTCGAAAAATTTAGTAGATGGACATTAAACTTTTTTTTTTACATAATGAATATGAATATTTTATTCTGAAGACAACTTTTTCACTACATTTGCAACTTACCCCACACGCTAGCCTCTAAATATTACAGTGCCTTAGACTAGATATGATCATTCAAATGGAATTGCAGATTTTTCTCATGCTGAAACTTTATTCAATATAATTGTGTTTTATCGCTAAAGAACTGTACTGTATTCAAGTCAAGGGCGAAGCGTGAAAAAATGTTTCAAATTATAGTATCACTACATTTTTCTGGTAGTCAAGTTGAAAGTAGACTTCATTATGAAAAAAGTTTGGAATTTCTACGTACTAAATTTTCCGAAACATTGGCTTTTAAGAATTATCATCTTTTTTAATTTTGGCCCACAGTTTTAACGGATTTCCATTTTTGTATACAGAAATGCAAATTATAATCAATTTTCAATCTTTCATAGAAGAGATTTTTAAAATCAATTGTCGCGTTCAAAAGATATGATCGATTTTCCGTTAGATGTCAGTGAAATTTTATGAAATAAAGATACTGAATACATTTTTTGTACCATTTGGGTGTTTATTTTATCATAGTATTTACCAATTTCACATAATACAAATACCATATTATTTGAATATCTCTAAACGTTCTAGTTTTGATAATGACCACGGACGCATCTTGTTGTACACCACTACCGTTTACTTTTGTGGTTACTAAATATTTTTGCTTAATTGATTCCGATAAAATGTCTGCATATTCAAAGTTAAACGTGTGATATCATGTCTGTCCCAATGTTTTCACAGTCCGTTTTATAATTTAAATTCTATTATTCAGAAAAATAATTACAAATATGTGTTGCTTTATAGCTCGTTTGACGGTATACTATAATAATATTATATAAAAATATATATCTATTCGCATAAAACTATTGTAAATAAATAGTATAACATTCAACTTGTATATTTGCACTCAATTCATTTCGTTGCGATGTAGGTCAGAACGTGATTGCAACAGCAATAAATTGCAATGTTGTTTAGAAAAATAAAAAGTATGTATTTGAAAAAAAAATTTTTGTCTGAAGGTTTTATTGCTTTTGCTTTTCTTTTTTATTCAAGAGATTTTCTTCTATTTTTTTTTTTTTTTAACTTTTTTTACTTATTCAAAGAAAGAAATTTGCTTTTTCTTTATTTTTCCATTTAATTTCCAATAGAATAAACTCACAGAAAATGAAAATAATATAATTTCGTTGGCAAAAAAAAAAATACAAAAATGAATGAAAAGAATTACTGTCTTAATATTTATATATTTTTATGTTAAAATGTTAATATTAGGGTTATAAACTCTTTTGTACTCACACCACGCAGTGAAGATTGGAAAAGAACACAAAATTTTTTATGCTTATACCAAAAGAATGTTATACTTATAAAAATATTATAATAATAAATATGAAAACAGATTACTATATTCATATACCAGCTAGGAAAGTCTTCAATAAAAATAAACGATGGAAAATGGTGTCAAGAGAGTTTTTATTATGTGACTTTTGAATAAGATTTGTTTAGAATTTGTATGTATACGCGTATTCATTGGACATTTCAGCAAAACAGGTGTTAGAACCTTTCTCCTACTGACATATGGGTTGTAGTTGCAATTTTACGTTCACTGTCTCCAATGAATATATATATAGAACATGATCTTTATAATTGTCATTTCAGAAGGTTAAGATTCTCTTCCATTAACATGACAGTGATTTGTGATTACTTTTCATATTTAAAATAAATCAACTGAATTATATCATTTATGGTGTACACAATTATCGATACGGATCAAAAAATTATTGTGTGAGTGAAATTTGAAATATTCGTCGATCGTGAAAGAAATAGGTGCAATAGAAATTCAGAATTTTCGTTTTTAAATCAAAAGTAAGAAATTTTGTTCACACAATTTTTTTTTAAAACAAGGAATCGAGTAGAATTACTGATCCAAGGATTATGGACATTTCACGGATCTTACAATGTTTTATGATTTGTTTTGAAATTACGCATACCGCACCTCATCTGGAAGAGAATTAAACTAGGATTGTTGTAGAATTGATGTTACGGACGTATTCTTCGGTAAATTATTGCCAATGAAACGCAATTACAACGCTAATTAATTCCTATATATAGTCCTTAAAATATTCTAAACTCAATAGGTCTTGCCTATACATGCAAAAATTATCTTTGCATAGTCTTTGTAATACCCTTGATCTTTGAAACATAAATTCTATACAATTTCTTGTTTTATTCGCTTGTGAATGAGATGTCGCATGTGCCTGTGCATAAAGTCAATATTCAACATTGTAAAGTCTTAGAAATGTTATACTTTAAATCTATAACAATAAGGTCCTTGATCCGTAAAAACGATTTGCTGTTCTCATCCATTTGTTGTTTAATTCTTTTTTTACATAAGGTACCGCATGGCCAATTAAAAAAAAATAAGATTTTTTGTAAGATCCTTGTTATGTCCTTAATAATTATAACAGCTATTCTACTCGAATCTTAGTTTAATTCTTTTTCATATGATGTATCGCATGCACAACAATCAAAAAATATTCTTTTAAGGTCCTTGAAATATCCTTAATCCTTGAATCATCAGTTTCGCACTCACAATCTGGAATCTTCTAATGTATTATTCCATTACTACATTAATATTAACAATTTTTCAACAGATAACTCAAATTTAAATAATATTCGTTTTTTAAAAATATATGCAAAAGTGACACTCATCGGATCATAGAAGTGTAATTTCTGATATTAATCGAATTATTACTCTTATCGGATCTTTACGGTTCTTTATCCATAAAAGTTGATTTTCCTTTAGTAGGTGAACACCCAAAAAATTTTTTTCGATGCAGAAAACATACCTTCGGAAATCTTACCAATGATGGTGGTGTGAATTAAGCACCAGAAACATCAGTTTGCACAATAGATTGAGATCATCATTGTTATAATAGATAGATCATTGATATTAATATATATATATGCTTCAATGATGTCAATGGTTATATATCGTTTGAATAAGCATATTATAAGAATAAAATATAGTACCAATATATGCTATAGGTACTTTGAAAAGCAATAAAGCTAATAAAATAATAAAAATTGTGTTCTTCTTCCTTTTTTTTTATATGTATTTACTAAAAAAAAAAGCTTCACTTTTATAAACGTATAAAAAAATATATGATGCGAAGATAACAAAATAATCATCAAATATACATCATGTGTTCGAAAAATAATCGCGGAATTGATTAATTTAAGAACTAAGCAAATAATTCATTTATTTTAACAACTATAGAAAATCATTCGGGCCATACATTTCGAACAGATAATATTTTATCGATATACATATTCCATCTCAACTGAAATACATTGAATTGTCAATACTGTAATCAAAAAACAATTATCACCTTTAGGAAGCAGTTCATGTTGATTCTTCGTTCTTTATACGTTTTCCGATCGACGCACCACAAAAGCTACTGTCACTTAATGTGTTTTATTTTAGCTTACACTACAAAGGCAATGTCATTTAAACTTTAACGGTTTGTCAAGGTAGGTTCACAATACATAAGCAATCAGTCAGCCAATAGATAATCTTTACCAGATTCATATATCAGAAAATTATTCCGGTTATTTTTCGGACAAAAGGTACTTATAATATAATACATAACTACATTCAATATAAACAATATATTGCGAACTATCTGTAAATATACACACAGTCATGATCAAAAATAACCGGTGATAAGCTTTATTTTAGCATATATGGAATCGAATTTATTATAATCGGCCACCATAAGCGCATAGAAAATTTAGAAGAGCCATTCTATCAAATTTAGTTAATTAGAAATTTATTAACCGTATAAGATAAACAAAGTGAAAGTTATGAAAGCGTATTTCATAACTGGATTTCGAAATCTATAACACATGCTCTAATAATTGACCCATCATTTACTTATATCTGTTATTTTATTGATATATATGGTAATATCATCAATAATCAGCAACATATATCATGTTGAAACATAAGATTTCCTCAGAGACTAATTGGAATTGTAAGTTAGATTTTATATTTGCTATACCAATATAGTAAATTATAAATAGTTTAAACGATGTTTCTTAATTATTTCACTATTTTTGGTAATATTTGTTGACAAAAAGGTCGTTGACTTTTGAACAATACTGTAACTATATAATGGTGGTATAAATATATTTCATATATACAGTACTTTAAGATGCCCTCTGGGACCGGTATGTATGATAACATCAATTTTTGTCTATTTACTTCTTGTCACCACTACTCCAATCTTGCAATACTTTCTAAATTACTTTTGTACACAGATGTCATTGGTGGTAAGTACTTCTTCTCTAGATGAGTTGTTCATGGGTTCGGTTTTTCATGTGTACAGAACAAATCCAACAAATTCGCTGTTGAATTCATTTATGAAATTAAAACTACTTATAAATTCACAAATAAATTCATCAATAAATTTTTTGGTGAATATTTTGATGAATTAATTAATGAGTTCATTGCTGAACTTGATTCATGAAATTGGAAGTACTAACAATTTATGTATGCACTCATTGAAGAAATTGGAAGTACATACAAAAAGTCCCACTGGGTGGTTGCGGTCAACACATTTATTCATATTATGGAAAACAAAGTATTAGTTCTGTAACTGTGTGTGTGTGTGTGTGTGTTTATTTTTAGACGAAAAGAAAAAACAAAATTGATTGATTGATTGATTGATTGATTCATTCATTCATTCGATTTTGGTCATCTAAATGTTAATGAAAAGAAAATAGAATCCAAATACAAATAAAAATAAATGAAATTTATATTGGCGAAAATACACAATGTTGTATAAAAACCATATTAGACTATTGATAAATAAATATTTTTCTTTATTATTTCGATTCACTGCGAAATTGAAATGTTACATTATTTTGTTTGATGCGTGAACTGATGTAAAGTAAATGGAATTTGTTATAATAATAATGTTATTTGTGTAAGAATAAAAAATACAATAGTTAGACAGAAGATATATATATATACGTTTGAACTGATTGATAAGTCTGTGTTCGATTAATATTATATATATATTATTATAAGAAATGATGTTATAATATTTTATTGTTGACAGCTTTTTCATATAATTCTAACTAAGTTAGCCACATTGAAAACTATTGGTGCACTCTGAGTAATGCAAACTGAATATATTCAAGTGATTGTGAAAATAAAATGAGTTTAACTGAATTGCACGCAAATAGTATGAAATGATTCGATGACAATTGATGCACTGATCCTTCATGTGGTCCGCTACAATTTATGAATTTATTTAAAAAGTGCATATGATATTGTTTTAAATAAAGGTATATTAATGGCTGCACATACAGTAAAGGATGCCATGCTAAATATCTAAGACAAGTTAATTGATGATTCTTAATCATTTATAAATGCAATCGAATCATTGTCTATTTTGAAATATTTCTTATAAACACAAATTAAATTAATTAAGAAATACTAATCTTAAATTTAATAAACAAAGAACACACATATCATTCTTCTGAGATATCCAATCCATAATTCGTAATTTTTTTTAACCATGAGCTTCGACAAAAATTCGATGATTTTCTTCAAACGAAATAATAACAACACAATCATGTTTTTCTGGTACAAGACACAACATTTAAGGCAAAGAAATTTGTTGTTTATATAGTTTTAGCTCGTAACACATACACTGAATGGCAAAGAAATATAAAGAATACGTTCCCGAATAAAATTATATTATATGCGGCTGTTCAACGATTAATCCATATGCGATTCTTGCATATAAAATAATTTGCCTATAGATAATTAAAAATATGGAATGGAGATCAATTTTATCATATTATATAGCACAAAGTAAAATTTTTCTTAATATGGCACAGATTTGGATCCACTACCTTATCCTTTTATTTTGTATATTACATGTAGTTACATATATAGAATAAATGGAAAAACGACATGTGCCCCTCAAAATATATGATTGATTTAAATTGCCATATTTATCTATTATTCTGTCGTACAACGATAAAACTAATGACACTACAAAAATATTGTACATATTTTCCTCTTATTATTTTTTATTTTTTTTTTGCTTCTTCACAACCAGCATTACGTTAACAGTATACGCTATTTATTTTCTCGTACATATAGGCTATACACAGGGTAAAGGACCCAAATTCAAATCCAACTTTAAATATGCAACCTGTGTCTAACGTGGTATTATTCATAATAGTTAACTATGAGATCACATATTTTCTAAAAATGTTTAATTTTATGACAACATTAAGAAAATCCTCTATTTTCGGTTACTTTTTTCCTATTCCTAAGATCCTATTTGCGGCCAACAAATAGAAACGTATTGGTATGGTAATTTTATTTATTAAAACTTTTTCAAAATAAAAAACAAACCTCAAAAAAGTGGAATACTGCGAACAATTTACTAATTTTTCGTATATACTCACATCATTTGTTCGTAATTTTTCAATTGAGAATTTTAATGAGTATTATTAAAATAAGATTACACTATTCGTACACACGCCAAATATTTCTAAAATTTCATTAATCATCAGATAAAAATTTGGTTACAAACATAACAAGTTTTTATTTGATCCAGTTTGTTCAAATTAATATTTGATTGTTTACAAAACAGTCTAATCCCGAGACAAACTATTTATTTTTAGTGTTTGTCGTCGTCATACCTAATAAAATATGGATACAAATATTTCATCAAATG
Organism: Bibio marci; assembly: GCA_910594885.2. NCBI lineage: Eukaryota > Metazoa > Arthropoda > Insecta > Diptera > Bibionidae > Bibio > Bibio marci. The sequence continues at coordinate 24,758,769 of OU343116.1, read as the reverse complement.
TACCAAAAAAATGTAATATCCAAAGAATATATATTTGGCAAATGTCAAATTTTAGATGCCAAATGCTTGGCGTGTGTACAAATAGTGATAAAAATTTGGTAAAAATTTGGTCACAAACATAACAAGTTTTTATTTGATCATGTTTGTTCAAATTAATATTTGTGTGTTTACAAAACAGTCTAATCCCGAGACAAACTATTTATTTTTAGTGTTTGTCGTCGTCATACCTAATAAAATATTGATACAAATATTTCATCAAATGTACCAAAAAAATGTAATATCCTAAGAATATATATTTGGCAAATATCAAATTTTCACCAAATTTTAGATGCCAAATGTTTGGCGTGTGTACAAATAGTGTAATGTTACTTTTATAATTTCTTTCATGGTTTTTTTTTGAAAGTGGATAAATACGAATTTATTATTATTATTATATTATTTTTAAAAAGTTATGTGAACTATAAATAAATTAATTTAATCACTCGAACCGTAACATATTACAAATTGAAATTAGATTTTTATCTTTTTAATTGTATTGTTATCATATTAAAAAATTTAATAAACGAAGTTAAATCGAAGGTTCTCTTTGATTTTATTGTAAATAATAAATAATAGATAGAAAATTATTTATTAACAGTTGCCTACAGAGTATGGTTGGATTTAAGGGTATGGCCGGAATTAGTATCCTCTACCTTACACATTTTTATTATATGGGCTGGAGCGATACTTTTCATAAGCGAGCGAGGGATGCTTGGATAAAGTATATGTTTATTTATAGATAGTATATTATATATATATTGTATATTGTATAGTAAATGTATAGATATATTGTAGATATAGATAGATAAATACATATATTAAAGTCATCGCAAAAATATATATATTTTATTTTTTATTTTCTTTTCGATATGCCATAAAGAATTTTCATACTTTAATCGAAGGAAAATCAATAAATATATTATTTTATATATTATTATATGTATATGCGGCTGATACATGTGTATTATCTATATATAACTATATAACTATTATATATATTGTACAAACAATTTATATAATATTATAATACATATTATGGGATACATATACCCAATATAGAGATGATATATAACGAAGAAAATTCAGCATCATTGAATGAAATGAAAAACTATAAATGATAAAGAAATATATTGACAAATATAGAATATTTTTCTGACACCAATTGAAATCCTTATTATAAGTATTGTAATAGATATATATATATGAACACATGAAATAAAATAAAAATGAATATAAAATAAATATAAAACACATTTTATATCATTGATGTGATGTGATATTGAACGACATATATATTTGTGACATATTTAATAGTATTATTTATTTTATATATGGTATAGTTATATAAGAATAAAGTTTTTGAGATATATATACAGACGCAATTAAAATATTACATACTTTTTAAACAATATATCAAAATAATTTATGTATTTCTCATATAATTGTTCCAATTACTATATTTATTAATAAAAAATGATGCATTTGATGTATCTTTTATGAATACACATAAATATTATATGAAATATCATAGATATATAGATATACTAAAAAAAACGGAACTATACTTGAGGCGGCCGACTCCGATTTCAATGAATCAATCAACCAGAGGTTGTGTAGTTCATTCATCAAAATAGAAAAACCATTTTTTCCCCTCCGTTTGAACTTGAAGCGGGTAACGAGTACACCGAAAATGTAAAAACCATATAACATTTTATGACAATCTATATAAGTTTTGAACCCGATATCGGACTACAAGCAAATAAAATTAATTAAATACAATAAAATAATGTTATATGAAAATATGTAGAAACAAATTAAATTTGTTATTGATCATTACACTATCGAAACAACGCATCGAGCAATTCACTTGAAGAGTTGATTCAACGTACTGAACACTGTATCCAAGAATTTCGCCACAAGTCACAACAAACACTTAGATTGATTCGGTCTATTGAAAAGCATTGTTGTCTATGTATTCGAGCTGAAGGAGCACATTTTCAGCAATTACTTTAAGCTTTGTTTGTTTAAAACTGTGGTGATATGCGTGCGTGTGCTTTTGTGGGTTTATGTGTGTAGGCCTTTGTGTGTGAGATCGTTGTTGTGTGTGTGAAGGTTTGTGTGAATGCATAGGAGTGTATGGCATCAATTATCTGTCACGTCCGTATTGTTGGTTCTGGATAAAACCAAAAAGATATAAAATTTCCCATAACGAAAATCAATTTTATTCCTACATCGTTGTAGTTATTTGTGTATATCTTTGGACCCAGTTGAGACCTATCGTAATGTTATAGCTTAAACGAAAGCTTATGAATGTGGCAAGTTTTTAAACTTATACCGAAAAAAATTTTTCATCATGATTTTTCGACTTATGCTTGAACAAACTTTCAAAAAGAAAAATGGCGTTCAGCAAATTGTCAACATTCCTGTAAGTATCTCGATAACCACATGTCCGAATTGTCTTATCTTAACGTCAAATTAAAGATCTCGGTATGCTAATGCTAATAGTGTATCAAAAATTTAAAATTGGTTAATTAGTTATTGAGATATTGATCACGGTAGAGTGCAAAACATGGTCTGATTGAAAATTTGGTTATTTGCGTGTAACTTGGTACCGAAGTAGAATCGGCCAAAATGTTATATGATATTTTCGACGCAAAATAACCCAGAGAATCTAGTGTTTTCGTATTGCCGTCGATAATTGGGACACCCTGTATATATATTCTCCATATTAAATCCGAAAAAGTGTACATTAGTTTTCCTGTAGAGTTAGTAGTTTTACCTAAATCAGTCTAGCGGTCTTTTTCTATTTATCTGATTGTAAATTAATCATTTTATTTTAAATATCTATATAATCTTAATTTCTATACTTTCCCAAAATATACCACACATACAATTATTTATTGTGTTCCATATATTATCACGTTAAATTAACCATTGAGAATTTAACTCTCTATATAAAACTTGTATTTATATAAATACGCACATAATTAAAATAATAATTGACAAATGAAATCTTTATGCTTATCGTACGTATATAATTATTTTCTTTAATAATATGCATAATTAAATGAATAGAAGAAAATTGCAGAAAATGATGAAAAAAAAAACGAACATTATTATTATTTTGTCGTGCGGCAGAAGATGAAAAACCATTATTTTTATCCTTATATAATATACAAAAAGCATTCGGCAGCGGCATATGTGGTTGTAAAGGAAACTTTTTTTTTTTTGCTTTGCGCGGATGACAATGGAATAAACCGCTCATTATATATCCACCATACCACCACACCGCAGCAACACACATATATTGTTTGTATATAGAATACAAATCTGAGAAAATCCTACAAATGTGGAATTAGCTTCCCCTAAATCTAATGTAATGTTATTACAAATTTTATATGAATTCACACATTTGTTTTTTTTTTACTCTTCTTCCATTTTATTGTGTGTTCGGAGTGTGTATGTGTGTGTGTGTGTGTGTGTATTTCTTAGAATTTGTTCCTTTTTAATATGTATAAACATATAAATAAAAACATTACATTACATACAACATTATTATATTCACAATATATGTATAAGCAGCACCACACAAAGTTTTGTTTTTGTTTTGGATTTTTTTTGTCATGAAAAACCAAATATGTTTTATTCATCATGTGATAAATTTTTGCCACCTAAAACAATTTTTACTAAGCAAAATTACATATGTATGAGAAAACACATAAGACCTTTTTCTTTTCTCATATACTATTTAATTTCCTATATATTGTATGACATATGAAAATTCCATGTGAAAATGTTTATATGAAAAACGTGTACTATCTGCTGTACATATACGAACTTCCCGTATGATAAAATTGTACTTATATTTTTATATAAGAGACAAACGGGTTGCGTAAAAATTTCCGGGACCGAAATTATTATTTAATTTTATTTAAATATTATTTGACATCGATACCATGACAAATACACACATGATCTGATTAAATACATATTCTAACTAAAATAGTAATATCTTTATAACACAATGTGTTAAAAATACTTGGACATAAAATCGCACACATTTATGAATAATTGAATTCACGAAAAGATGTACGGAATTAGAATTTTATTTTACTGCTATATAAGGAATGATTTTGTGTATGTGGTCTTAATCTATTCGAATGTATAGGATAGGTGTATGGCCACCTAGAAATAGACAATTGAAAAAATACGCAAAAAAAAGAAGATAATCAGTCCCGTGATATATGAAATCAAAGTACTTTTTTTGCTTCTCTATTTTCCATTTCCACAAATCTTGGAAATTTTGACATAAAACCGGTTGTAAATATATAAAATATAAGGCGGCAAAGACGAGGATATATAAAATAAAAAACAAAGAAATAAATAAATAAATATGTGGAATAAAAACAAAAGAGTTTTTGCATATGTGTGTAAAGTGAAAATATATTTCCTTCGCACGGGGATGTGTTTTTTCATATATTTTATGTTGTATTTGTATGTGTCCTGTGTGTACAGGGTATTTCACATGAAATCCTTATAATAAAGCAAAGATTAATTTATTGTGCAATAATATACGTATAATATATATATGTACCTATAGTTTAGACCCGTTAAAATTCGATGAATTATTGTTTCCGGTATTCCAAGCTCCGTATTTCGATGCATCTGGCTGAAGATTTCTTTAAAATTTTCACGAAATCATTCAATTTTTCAATGTCTTCTTCAGTAAATTGCTTCAAATGGTCGACCTGGACGTTCATCATCACTTTTATAGATGTTATGCCTAATGTGCGTGAATCATTTATATACATCTAACAAATATTTTTGTTATATAAAAGTTGCAAGCAGTCGCATAGGGTAGTCATAGTTTTATTATATTAATTTAGAAATTAATAAAATTTAATCCTTAATGGTAGGTGCAATGATAATGGTCTATATTCATAATTTATCGAATTGTTCTCGTTTGCACTAATATAAATTCCAAACCAGTATTCCTTTAATTTGCCTCCCGTGCCGCTTGTAATATTGTTATGCTTGATTAAAAGGTCTATTATGGAGCAAATATAGAAACGTCCATAAAGTATACTCACATAATAAATGTAATTCATCCGAGAAATGAATATTTTGTATGACAAGCAGTTCTATAAACGAAGAATATAGACTTTGATTATTCCTTTGACACATGAAATGAGAAATCAAATATATTTAAAAATATGCAAAAGATAATTCCTCAACGAATAATAAAATATCACCTACAACGTGAATAACCTAGCCTATTAAAAAAAAAAAACGCCATAAACCATATTTCAATATGTCACAGCTGAAGATATATAGATTATTGTTATAATAAATAAGTTATTAAGAATAATTGTGGCTATCTCCTTAAAATGTTTTGCGATACATAGCCAATATACGTTCATTCATTTACGATAGTATATTTATTATACAGCATTTGCACTTGCAGTAATTTCACAAATTTCAACACATTCATGCAACAACGTTTCACAATGTATAATGCAATTTTAAGAATCAATTCACCAGATGATATTACTTACCACAGAGATATCCACTGACTTTACTTCCAATGAAGTTCAATTATCTTCACGAACCATGACGAACTATCGTTTCGGTATATTTATATAAGAATTTTTTTCACTTAAAATTGACCTACTATACCTCTTACATTGATCCTATTATTTGCGAAGCACCCTTTTTAAAATGAATATATTATTATATTAAATATTATGTATCCAATTGTGCATGTGTACACACAGGTTATACACCGACTGTCCGAAAAATAACCGAAATGGATTAAGACAAAAACGAACAATTAATTTATTTTTACAAAAATAATTTTACATACGAGAGTATATTCCAAATATTCTCCCTTAACCGAAATAACATCGATTTGCACGTTCAACAAGTGTAACACATGACTTTATTATCTCATTGATTGGGAATATTGTTGCATATTGCAATCATTGTTGACTGATAATATATTTCTATATTCTGCAATAATCGCCTGGTTCCAGTTGAAAATACCATGTTTTATTGTATGCAGTTACAGTACAGTTTTTAAAAAATTTTCGTCACTTCCAGCACCGTTTTGAAATGATCAATTCGTTGTAATTTTTGGTCATCAGTAAACTCTTGTGGGTCAAACTTTGAATTCACTTATCGTGGATCAATATTTTCAATTAAAATTTTATAAATTTTAGTTCTTTTTCCAAATTATATAAATTTCTTGCTGTCTTTCACGAAATCACGCAATTTTTTTCTTCGGCTGATGACGACTGAAAGAAATGTTATGAAACTTTATTTAAGGACGATTCACAATACATAAATCAATCATCATCCAATAGATGTCCTTGTCAGATCCCTATATATATAGAAAGTCATTTGCGGTTATTTTTCGAACCTTGGGTGTGATATTATCAAAGAGGTATTTACATAAAATGGAAACATAATGAGATTATTTTATTATTATTATATGTATAAGATCTTATTGATAAAAATTGTCACAAATTTAACAAAATTGTATTTAAATAATATTTTCATTTTTATTTTTATAATATTTATGATTCGTAAGTATATGGTACTTAAATAAAATAAATAATATTTTCCATTGTTATAAATAAATATTTTATACACCCACACTGCGTATAGAACAGCTTCTTCCATATATAAATAAATAATATTTGGATACACTATTAAATAAATTGATTATACATATATTTGTATATTTGTATTTTATGGAGTACATATAAATAATGAACGTTCATACATATTTAAGTATTTAAGTCACACATACCAGTGGTTGCCAACACAAAATATATTTTTGAAATATATAGAACACGGATGTGTGTAAAACGATTAGTGACCGCATCACCTTTACCATTAGTAAATTATTATTAAAAAATATTAGTAAACAATTGGTAAAGTAATTGTGATAGTATCTAATTACACGTTTCCACACCTCACAGGACTTTATGTTTCTTGCATGTATAATAACAGACACAGATAACGAACAATCGAATATAATTACAATTTATAAATGAAACTAGAAAACGTGAACAAAGTTTTGCCTCTCCAACTCCATCTACAATTGTATCTTTGTTTTTTTCAAAAATATATATAGAAACAATTGATGAAAATATTATACAACAAAAATTTAAGTCGGTTAATAATGCAAAAGTTAAAAAAAAACGAACCTCTTGTATTATAGCTTTGGTTGATTTACGCTGATTGTATGTATTTGTTTGCATATATTTATGTAAAATAAGTAAAATCTTAACGTTATAAGAAGAAAAATATTTATTCTTAAAATAAAACAGCCCCTATTTATATTTTAAAGATTATTTTCTTCTTTTTGCATATACATTTATATGTAATTTATTTGGTACACGATATATATACGAGTGCTTATATATGCTCATCATATATCTTATACAATCTTTACCTTTTTATATCTATTATATATTACATATATGGCGTATATAATCCTGTATAGATATGCATATTATATATACACAGTGTGTCAGTTAATTTTTGAGACTGGAGCTAAATGCTGGCTTAAGCAGTGGTGAAAAAATCAACTAATAGTATATTTATTGAACTAAGTAAAAACGATACGAATGGTTGTTAGACAGGCAACATTTATTTCACTTTGAATTATAGCAATGCTCTATAAATGTGGTATATGGTATATACCCTGTGTCCCTGTGTCTAAAATGTGAAAGGACATATTAAATAAAACACACATTTTTCATTTATTTATCAAAATTTATTTCATTACCTTTAAAGTAGTATCCCCTCCCACTGCAATACACTCATACCAACGTTTATTCCACTCAGCAAAACATTTTTTTGTACTCGATTTCTGGTATAGCCTTCAGCCTTCACGTATAGCGAATTCGGTTATATCTCTTCCATAGAGTCAAACCGATGTCCACGAAGTGGCAATTTCAAGGCATGGAAACAGGAAAAAGTCACATGGTGCCATATCAGGTGAATTAGTTGCTTGTGTAATCATATTAGTTGAATTTTTTGTGGAAAAACTACATTAACATGTAATAATGAACACTATGGGCTAATCACTTATATAAAAATAAAAGTATATTGAAAACATGTATTTTTCGTTAATTACAATACAATTAGTAAATTGTTATATACTCCCGTGCGGAGTAATTTATCAACTTGACTGTAATGAAAGGTTTATTATATAACATAAAGCTCCACTTGGAGCAAAATTTGACTTGCAAAAAAAAAAAAAATTAATGAACAGGAGCGTTATATCATGGTGCAAAAACCACGAATTGTTTTGCTATAATTCAGGTCGTTTTGTACGAAAAGACTCACGTAAAGGACGCATAACACTTAGATAACATTTTTCTTTATTAACAGTTTGACCAGTTGAAAAAAATTCTTGATGCACAACGCCACGGTAATCAAAGAAAACTGTTCTGCCAGAACGTATTTCGTCGTCAACGTCTTCTGTTCTCTTCGTTCTCTACCCACTTTGAACATTTTATACAAATCAAAAATTCTTGTTCTTGATAAACATTGACTATCGCGCATAACACTTTTGCAACATTTCCTAAAATTTTCGTAACGCAAATCTCATTTTTTAAACCAAATTTAATGCAAATTCTTTGCTCAATTAAATTAGACATCATAAAAATTGCCAAATTAAAATTAACTCAATTAAAAAGCAAGCGTTTATTTCTAAACCAAACAAGTGAATGACATAAACTTTTATTTATATGTGTCAGAAATAGTACGCGACAGTACGAAAAATTTTGTACGATATTTTTGGTCAATTGTGTTTAAAATAACCAGTCCCTTTACTTTTTTTTTTATACACAAGGTACATTCTTCGATAGTAAAGTTAGAGTATATTATCCACAAAAGATAAGATCCAACTATATATAGACAAACAATTACTGCGTGATGATTATTATTTAAATATTTTCAATGCAGAATATAATTTTGAATGATGTTAATAGTTTCGTATATACTTACGAATTTTTGAACGAAAGATACTCAATGGCATATTTGGCTCCGCCAAAGCACAAAATTGTTTGAGGTGAAGATACAATTATAAAATGAAAAGAGGTGGTACGGGGAACAAAATATTGCCAAAACAATCAAAATCAAAATATTAAGATGGCTTGGGCATTTACCGCACGTATGGAAGAAGACCTTGTGCCAGGTAACTTTTGAATGGTAATCCAGAAGGGAAAAGAAATGTCGGCAGACTTACACGGCTTGATGGTTAAATACAATAAAATGAAGTTAATATTATTTTATAGAGGATACTGATTCAATCATACCAACAAAAAATAATTTGAAACATCATTACATCATACAATAGTTGTTACAATGGCATTGAAGCTATACGGCATTAGCTTCTATTTTGAATAAAACAATTAATAATAACTTGTTTCGATTTCATTTAACAATTCCCATCAATCTTAAAATTTCTTTGACACAATGTCTTATACGATATAATAAGTACAACACAAACACGTAATATATTTTTATTTTATGTTGTAATCTTAACTGAAGGACTTCCAAATATTGTATGGTGATTACATTTTGCGCAAACACTAAAGCATATGAAAATTATTTTTCCATATAGCCCCAGATATTATGTATAAATTTTATTTTTCTCTCTTTTAAATTCATTTAAAAGCAAACAAAACAGACACTTTTATTTTCTTCACATGTCGAAGAAAAAAAAATTGAGATCAAACAAGTATCCTATTTTATTTGGATTCATCATTTAGGTTGTATTATATCCTTGTACAATATACCTATATACAAATGTAAGATTATTTAAATTATCATTTGAAGTACTATGAAAATATATATAAAAATATAAGATACATATATTTCTTACAAATCTATAAGATTTAAGAAATCATGTTATATGAAAATCGTTATCCATTTATTTGTTAGTATAGTTTTTTTTTGTTGGCAACGTTCCTGGAAACCTTGCAAATTTGAACAATTCTCATTTAATTTTGATGAAATATTTTTTCTTACAATGGGTTGATTTAAATATTTAAATAGTGTATACGAATGTGCAGGAAAAATCGTTATCGAAGACAATTCTACTGATTGGACTGCTGTTTACAATAAAATTTTAAATGTGAAACCCGCAGTGTAGTTCTATATACGCAGTAAATATCGTAACTGAATGATCATTTATTTTCGTATTCAAATTAAATTGAAGATTTTAGAATGCAAGGAAGTACATTGCATAGAATAGTCTAATATCATAATTTTACCATTTCATGACCAAATTTTCGTAAACACTTATTTAGAATGGAATTGTACGATTGCTGAAATATTATTTTATGAATTAGTTTCTATATGGAAATTCTGAAGGAACGATATCCGTAGCATGTGTAACATTTACTAGAAACCTAGAATTTTGTTAGTTGTTGCTTAACCGTATTGATTTATTTACCAAAACATATACGTAAAATGGTATGAATAGACGACCTAGGACGCGTATGACTATTTGTATATTAGATTTTTCTATCTAAAACACGTATTTGTTCAACCAATGTATGGATATACGCGTGTATGAATGTGTGAATGTGCCATATACCCGTTTAACAGAAATATAATGTCCTAATTAGCATAGTTTTTACTGACCCAATTGTTTTGTGTGGTTTTTGTTTGAATATTATGTTAAAAAGAAAAAAAAAAAGGAATAGTTAAAATATGTAAATTTTGTTGTAAATTAAAATAAATTCACATCATAAATTTTGTATCATCTCATTAAGAATTTATAAACCAAAAAAATATGCTATTATTTCCTTGTCTTTTTATTTAAAATATTTCTATAATATACGAGCGAGGCGGGATTTGTATTGATGGTAAAAATAATACAAGGAAACACTTTTTTTTTTAACAAAAATCAATTTATTTTGAATCTTTTATATTCCCTTCGGAATAATAGGATTTGTTAGTCGTTGCAAAATAGGCATTTGTTGTGTTGATTAATTCGGTATTTGATGGAAATCTCCTTCCACATATATAGATATTTTTTCATATGTTCCGAAACAGAAAATAGTTACTGGGCGCCGTCAAACATATGGAGAATACAGTGAATATTTAGAAACAATTAATAGTGTAATTTAAATAATTTGTGTTAATTCTAATAATGAGAAATATTTCCAACGGTTATTGTTCTACGATTTTTCTAAAAATTACACAATGTTCATCACAAAAAACAGTTACCATTAGCTTACCATCGGCTTAGATTAAACCCACTGATTCGACAGTTGTTTTGTTTCTGGTGTGTGTACTGATGAATCCATGTTACATCAACATATATTGCTGAATCGACCTAAAAATTCTGTCTCATTACATTTCAACAGATCCGATAACAATACATTTTTAATTGATTGTGAGCACATGATGAGGCACACCCATCTTTCTTATACCTTTTTTATATGCCAATGTTCTTGTTAAATGTAAATAGTGTGGCAGCAATTACAAGTATTTTCACGATCGCTCAAATGCAGATATCATATGGATTTTTTTGATTATTTCTAAAGTTGTTACCACTTTTCGGCGACCTTTTAGCGGTATTTAATTTTTATTTCCTCTTTCGATCACAACAAAATATTCAGTAAAGCACGTTTTTAATTGACTATGTGGAGTTCCGATACCGAATACCAATCTTTGCTTTTCTTTTGTATTATGGGTTTTTGTATTTTGCTCGAAAAAATAATGTTTAATCAATGCTCGTCAAAATTCACTTTTGTCAAAACCACAAATTTAATTGACATATTTGTTTGAAATATTGTAAACATTTTTAAAAAGAATGTCCTCAATAATGTGGAATAATAATATCGCTTTGGTGATAACACAATGCCCTCTGCTTTATAATTTTTACTTTCAATATAAATCCAACCTCGTATTACTAAATATTTAAAAACCTTAAAATAGCCACAAAAACACAACAAATTAGAATAAATTAATTTTATATATACTTTTTTGTTTTACAATGTACACTGAATAATACGAGTATATGTCATAAATAATAAACTAATGTAATATACATACATTTTCCAATTTTCTCCTGGTACCATACGAGAATTATACTCTACAAAAGTTTACTGATTATATTAAAATTATATAATCTTTAATTTTTTGTACCAGATACGGGTGCAGCGCATATTGTTTAAATGATTTTGTTATATATATATAAGACGAGACGACGAATAGTATCCCAAGATAGATCGATGATGAAAAATTTACATTTTGGTAAAGTGTTTGTAAAATTTATTCAAGGAAAAAATAAAATGGGATAAAAAGGGGAAGACCGTAAACAAAAAAAAAAAAAACTTGTTAAATATCGAAGTTCGAGGACCACAAATAAAGGGAAAAGTAAAAAGCAAAAAAAGTTTTCTTATCGATAATCTGTAGATTTTGTTGTTATTTTTATGGTTAATATGCTTATTGTATTTTCTTGATACAATATATAAATAAAATATAGTATACGTTCTTACATTAGGTTTACATTTAAATGTAAATGAAAAATATATTAAAATAAAATGTATTAAAATTCATAACCATAAAGTTTTTCCTTTTTTATTTTTCATTTCTTATATTATGTTGCAGGTATTGGTAGTATCCGGGGAATAGGACGGATGGTCGTTCGTTATTACTGCGTGCATATATACAATACCTAAAATATGACACATATTATTATTATGCTATTGACCGTATAAGAAAATAGAAAAATTTACATTATAATATTTATATGTACGATTATTATGCATGAGAATAGGAAGAAATTTTCAACTAGTTTTAACTTCGTTTCTAAAGTAAGTTTCGCTTTTGATTTTATTATAGAACAAAGATTTCTTTTATATTATTATAAAAAATTCTTATTATATAACATTGCTTTTTCCTTTTTTTTTATAACTATACATTCAGCCAAATAAGTACCCGGAAATTCTCATTTTTAATTTTCTCTCTGAGAATATTTAAAAAAAATTTTTTTCTCAGGTTGACACAACTGTCAGCCACCATTCTGTGAATTTTTATTGCTATGTGTGATTTAGTTTGCTTACGGCGTCATTAGGAACAAGTCAACCTTTTGTGTGCGTTGCGATTTTTACTATGGATAAAAATATCGATCAAAGAGTTTGTGTGAAATTTTGTGTTTCAAACGAAATTTCTTGTGTCAAAACATTGGAAATGTTGAAAAAAACATTTGGTGATTCAACCATGTCGAAAACTCAAGTTTACGATTGGTATAAATCGTTCAAAGAGGGGCGAGAAGAAGTGAACGATTTGCCACGTTCAGGACGGCCTTCGACCTCTTCAACTGAAGAAAACGTCGACAAAATAAAGGTAATGGTGCTCGAAAATCGTCATAATAGTTTGCGAGAGATAGCCAAAGAAATGAACATGTCTCATGAGACCGCTCGTCATATTTTGGTTGATGTTTTGGGTATGCGGAAAGTCGCAGCGCGATTGGTGCCAAAAGATCTGAATTTTCTTCAAAAAATGAATCGCAGTAAGGTGGCTGAAGACATGCTTGAACGCGTAAATTCAGATCCAACGTTCATCGAACGCATCATAACTGGTGACGAGACATGGGTTTACGAGTACGACATGCAAACAAGTCAACAATCATCGGAATGGCGCGCCAAAAATGAGCCGAAACCGAAAAAACCGCGCCAAAGCAAATCGAAAATCAAGGTGATGCTGACCGTTTTCTTCGATATTCGTGGTGTTGTTCATTCGGAATTCTTACCGGAGGGACAAACCGTCAATAAAGAATATTATCTTGGCGTTATGAAGCGTTTGAGAGAGAATGTTCGTCGCAAAAGACCAGATTTGTGGCGGAACAACAGTTGGATTTTGCACCACGATAATGCACCAGCGCACAAAGCGATCATTGTTAACGAGTTTTTGAACAAAAATTCAACAAATATCATCGAACAACCACCGTACTCTCCAGATATGGCACCATGTGACTTTTTCCTGTTTCCAAAACTCAAATTACCACTTCGTGGAACCCGTTTTGAGAGCATTGAAGACATCAAAACTAATTCGCAACGAGAATTGAAGGCCATCTCGGAATATAGCTTTAAAAAGTGTTTCGATGATTGGATTGTTCGTTGGAAGAAGTGTATTGCCTCAGAAGGGGCCTATTTTGAAGGGGATATAATAAATTTAGATGATTGATAAGTTGTTTGTGTTTTATTTCAAATTTCCGGGTACTTATTTGACTGAATGTATACATCATCACTCACACTCATTTTTTAATATTAATTTTCCATTCTTTATGATGTACATATTATATAATATTCAAAGAATATTCATGCGGAGGCGATTCAACAACTGATGACATAAAATTATTCATATATAAAAAGGTAACTAATTTATATTATATACATTATTAAATGGAGCATACACGCACACACACAAACACATATAATACATATTTTTTTTTATATATAATCATAATAGTAATATACATCACTGACTCGGCGAAGGAAACATTGGATTGCATTCGTTTACATTTGGATTATAAAATTAATATAGGGAGAAAAAAAATCGGAATTAATGGTATAATAGAAATTAATTATTTATTAAATATTATAATATATAGTTTCATTATTTATAGGAAAGAAGTGCTACACACACATATATTTTGTAGCGTATATGCATGACATCGATCTAGATGCGTCAAATATTACTACAAGATCACCAGGTGGAATATCTACAATATATACCAAACGCAATAATAATAAATTGATGAATTACTATGCACGACAGTTAACATAGCATTTTAATTATTTGTTCTACAACTAAGTTTCGATAGGTTTTTTCTTAACCATTTTGGTATTTGCGTCCATTGCAATGGACATTAGATTGTACTAATTTAATTTTTATTATTATTTTTGTTATATTATGATTCAACGAATTCCATTCATATGCAGAAATTTGTGTAACTTCATGAGAAATAATAGATGACTGAAAAGGTTATGTTACTACGTGAGTATATATAAAGTGTATATAGAACAGAAAGACTGCTGTCACATAATACGGTGTATTTTGTCTTAGACTGAAGGCAATGTCATGAAACATTTGGGCAGTTTATTAAGGTCGTAGTGTGCCTACATAAAATACAATTAGTAGTTAATAAAAGGCGGTACTGGTGTTCTATATATTATAAAGCCATTCTCATTATTTTTGGAACAGATATTAAAATGCTAAAGATAATTAGCGCGGAATAATAAAATTAATGGTTCTAATAATAAAATCACCTAAATCGTTAACAGTAAAAAACAAAACTAGCATGTACATGTGCATACAGTGAAGTTAGATAATTGAGAATATATTTAGATATTGAAAATAATTGTTTCTGTAGCTCTTTAAAATAGTCCATTTAACAAAACAAAATAAGCACCTATTTAAAATAACTCGTAATTTAAAGCTATCACAGTTGGAAAGTTTTTAAATTTTTTATTTTGAAATGAATGCCTAACGTTATCCACATATTCTATCTCGCATTTTTCCTACATCTCTTCTCATATAACATCTGGTTACCCATTTAAATGAGTAAAAAATTGAATTTTTTGAACATAATCATTTAATGACAAATCGCAGAGTTTTAAAGTAGTAGATATACCGGTGCTACCATAGAACCCAAATAATCTAAATAGCTTTGCTGGAGTTGCATTTACCCGATTACTTTGTGTTTTTTTGAACTTACTTTGCTTTCATGTACAATTGTTTAACCGTCGTCTGGCCAAGCCTCTCGACTACCCATTTTGTCCTTACAGATTGTGTGTTATTAATGGCCGAAATTTTGGCTCGTAACACTACCCTAACTATAGATAATGATACGGGTTCAATGGTCAAACCACGACAACTTCGAACATCCATTATATTTCAACAGTAACGTCCACCAATAATAATAGATATATGCTCATTTTATGATTATCCTTTTGTGGGATATGTTATTAGACATGGCGAAATCAATCAATCGCAACTCATTTTCATTCGTTGTTTCATGGAGATTGTGGTTAACTATATGTGGTGATATGTGATATTTTTGTTTTCTGCCCCACGTCGCCACTAAAGTCGCCTAAGACAATCTCAATTTGTGTGACCTTTCGCAGCTCTTTGAGTTGATATTAGTTTTTCATAAAACACATCCTTCACCTCATCAGTTTTTTATTCAGTGGGCGCATGTACAATATATTGATGATGGCCAAATTGAAAACTTTCATTGTTACACGTAGTGTATAAATGCGTTCATCAATTGGATTAAAAACAATTACTGAATTTCTTGCCTTACCACAAACTACAAAACCTGTTCCGAACTCTTTTCTTTTACTACAATCGTTGACGTTGTAATAAAATGGGCATATTTTTCCGTTAAGACAATTTTTTTCGGACCACCATAGTTTGTTGGATATCTGTTATATCCAGGATTTTTTTAGTGCTTCATTAAGTGTTCTTAAAGCACATTGCCAAAACAAAGTTCTAACATTCTATGACGTGCACCTTTTAAATCGTTTTTCTTTTTTCGTTCCTTAGGTCGTTGCTGTTTATCGCGTTGAACTAGTGGTAATCTTATGAAGCAACATCTGGTAAAAAAAAAGCGGGTGTTATAACACATTCCAACTAAAAGCTTGTCGTCGACAATTGTCGTGTAAAACCATATCATATACTTTTGGTATATTCTGATCGTTTTTGTTATCATAATCTCTGCAAATTATATATATTTGTTGACATTTCAATTTTGCGGGTTTTGTTAGATTTTCCCAGCCATATAACATGTTACTCTTTTCCGAGGTTTACCATCAAATAATAATATATCCAAACCATCTTCTTCATACTCGTTCGGTTCGGATATAACATGTTCGCTCCATAAGCTTCAGCAAACATTCGATGACTTTCAGACATAGGTGAATCAATTACTAAAATAAAGTTCCTAGTTCACGTTATATAGGATTCATTTGAAAACTGTCTGTATGTATTTTTTGTATTTCGAAATATATTTATAGGTGTACGAAATTATATTATCTAAAATTATGGCATTTGGAAATGAATAAGAATATATCAAAGGAACAATATTAATATTTGTAATATAAAAAATTCATACATTCTTGATTTATGACTTCACATTTATATTAAATACAAATTTATGTATATACGGCGGTGAAAGAAAACGAAAAATTTCCAATGATATTAAATAGAAAAATAACACACAAATAAACCCACCAGCTCAGCTACAATTTATTCTGACAAATGTATAATAAAAAAAAATTGTATTATTTTTTTTTTGTCGATGTCCGTCAGTTCATCTCATTCATTCCATATCACATATATGTACTCTTTAATATTAATACTATATAGCAGCACATGATATTATACTATATATGAAAAGCAAAATAACACACACACACACAAACACTAAAGTATAAAGATAAAATTAAACCATTAGTCACAAAATGTTTTTCCTTTCACGAAAAATGGCAGTTACAAATAAGCAACATGTGTTGCAAGAAAAGCGTTTTCTTTTTTTGGTATATATTTATTTTTTTTTCTTCCTTTCTTTCTAGATTTTCATTTTCATTTTGAGGCCCGTTGTCTTTTTTTTTTATTATTTATATTTATTTATTTTTTCATATTTGCAGATGTTGTCTTGAATATTTGAACTCAAATCTATATAATTTACAAAAAAAAAAAAGAAAGAAGAAATCATGCACAGATAGAAGCACACACACACACACACACAAGCACAAAAACCATATCGACACATAATTTATGCTAAAATAATTTTTGGTTTTGGTTTTTGTGTGTGGTTATAGATTTTGTTGAAATGAATGAATTTTTCATTTATGTGTGTATATTTTCATGACCTAAAACATCAATAAAAAAAAAATCTATAAATATTATACTAATTCCATAAATTTACAATTGAATTGAATTCGTTTGAATCCTTCAGTTATAAGAAATAATATACTGCATACTATTCTATATTGATACAGTGTTATTATATACTATAAGATATTAAGAGCGACGCGGTAAAGTAATACTAAAATTTAAATTTGTTTAAAATAATATAGTGAACATTTAGGGTGCGTAGGAGAACATATGGTTTAATAGGCTATAAAAGACGGTTTTTATGAATTGAACACACCGTCAACCGAGTTGCCAACCTGAGGAGATGATAGAGAAAAGACTAATTGATTAACTGACTTGATTCGAAGTGCGTTATCTAGAGAGATTGAACAACCATCTAGGTGAATCTCAAACATTAATTTAAATAATTGTTATTGCATAAAAATATTAATAATTTTTCTGGTTTTTTTATTTTAGATCAAAATTGCGCATTAAAATTTGCTGCAGATATGTCACTTGATTGGCTCTGATTAGATAAATACACCAAGGAACAACTTTTACAATTATTAGAGATCTCAAAAAAATTCATAAAAATCAGCTGAAATACATGGGTTTGCACTTACAACAAATTAATCAAATGATATTTTTTATCTTGCTGATTGAAATGTTTTGGGAATAGAAAAAATTTAACAGAATCGGTTGAATAAGGCAATGGTTGAAGCAAAAAAATTGATTTTTAGTTAAAAATAATTAGCGATAATTCTCGTACTATGAGAACATGCATTTACCGTGCAATAATCTCCAACTGCATGATTCTGTCGTTATCAGGACGAAAACCACAAATACGGTTAAGTAAACGCTTCAACATACCGCAATGTAATACAAAGCATTAACCATTGTAACCATTGTTAACCTTTTAGAATTGTAAAAGCAAATGACAATTGTTTTGATTTTTTGCTTCATCGCGTTTTTAATTATGTCTTTGGAATTATCAATTCAGTGCAATATTTGATCATTATATAAATTGATGTGGTGGTACAAACTTTAAATTCACCTTTCGTAGATCAATTTTTTTCAGTTAAAAGCTAATGAATAAAAGTCTTTTGTTCCTATTACGTACCATGTCCATGAATATTATTTTACCTGATAACTTTGACTACTAAATAAAACAGTTTTTGGATGTTCTGCTCGGTTGATCACTGATGGTCGACCTAGGAGTTGATTATCTTCAGTCAAATCTTCTCTACTGTCTTTGGATCGTCCATGCCAATCCTATGTGATATATGGTGTGAATCTCGGATAACCAAAACTAGCACATAAAATACATATATATTCAAGATTCACACCAAACCCTATGTCACATTCTTTGTACGATAGACTTTATAGACAGGTTTATTCTTAATATACCTGACCGATTAAATCATCCTCAATTCGATCCATTCCATTCTCTTACAATATCTTCTTATCGTCAAATTTAAAACCTTTACATTCTAAATATTTTGTAAAGAGCTTGTCTCAAATGCATAATATAATAGATATAAATAAATAAATGTGTACATGCCTGAAACGAGGGCTGGTAATTATCGGATAGTTTAATGGGGAAATATCATAGTATTTCTAAATTATTAGCCCAATCTACCATATACGACGCGCACATCTGAGAATACTCTTATATATAAAAATATCATTGTTTTAATATGGAAAATATTTTAATATAATCTGCAAATACACAGCTATATAATATGCATATACGAACGCTTATAATACACTCGAGTATATATGTGCTTCCTTTATTAATTGCATTTATATATATATATATGGGAAATTTATGTATGTAATACTGGTGTAGTATTATATAAATTTCTGTTTGTGTAATCAGGAAAATGTACATATTATAATTTAAATATATTAATGTTAATTTTATCATATATAACCACAGAACGTTATAATAATAACAATAATAATAATAATAATAATAATAATATTCAGTGATATAACTTAAGAATGAATTCGTTTCCCATTTGTGAATATATGTATATTAACTATTAATGTATTATAGATAAATATCTATTACTATAATATAACCATCATATGTTTGAAATTATATATTCACTTTACTCAAATATATATTATTTTACATAACATTATAGAAAATATAATAATAGGTATTATAAACTTAACCCCATTGTGGGAGAAAGTTAATGATATCATTAATTGTATATTGTCGAACAAAGTAAATTGAATTTAGTACATTGTTAATGATGTTTTTAGGCTTAAAAAAATTAATTACATCTATGTGTGGGTATATACCATCGAATTTTGTACTATAAGTAGTTATTTATTATTTTCATTATTTATTCATGTTTTTCGTTCAATAATATGTAGTATCAGCGGTAGTAGTAGTAGTAGTAGTAGTAGTATTAGTAGTATTTAATAATACCTAATAATAATAATAATTATAATGAAATAAGTACTCTATCACGTAATGTTGGATTACAAAAACTAAAGTAAAGTTAATATGTGCTTTCGCGTGACAAAATATAATTAGAAAACTATACAAAAATCAGTATATGTGAAGGTATTTTATCATATAATCATGAAACTATTTATTATACAATTAAAATGTTAATTTTTTTTCAACAAGTATTTACGTGTATGATTTATTGAGTTTGCAAGAAGGTAATTTTACTTTTTTTAAGTTTGAAATAAAACGAAATGCTTTGTAAGATTCACATTATTTTTTAATCAATTATATATTTCCATTTCAATTCAATTACCTTTTTGCCATCTGTTTGTGACCAATTCACACATACACAGCGTGCATATAACTTTTGAGCGTCGTCAGCAAAAAAAACTGAACCAACAACTGCATTAGTAAAATTTTTACCATTCAAAATGGTTTTCAAAACAAGGACAATTGTGGATGTTGCAATACATCGCAACCAATGTCTAATCAATTTTTCCAAGTGACCAATATTTCTTTGATTGCTGTTTCACCAGTTTCGCATTAGTTGTTGTCAGTAAACATCCGAATTGATTGTTTGATTCATTTGCGACTATTGATCTAATGTCTGATGTCTGATACCCAAATATTGTGCTTCGAATCCAAGAAATATTTAATGATTATCAATCGGTGTGTATATGATACATTTAACGTAAAGCTTTGTGAAAACCGCTATTACTTTCTTGACAACCCAATATATTATAATTTGTCTTAGTTATAGTTTTTATATAGAGTACATAAATTAAAATTAATTTCAAATTGAAATGATTTAATTAAGATAAAATTTATTAAACATAAGTTTTAATTATAGTTTGTAAATCCATATAAAAAGAGAGGCGTATAAGAAAATGATTTATTATTTATTCACTATATTTTATATAATTATATTATGTGATACCCATGCATACTTATATCATAATATGCAATCATGTGACTTCTCAAGCATATAAAATCTAGAACAAACATAGTCAACTAGATGTTTTCTTAATTCCTTTATTTTCCATTAGTATGATATTTAGCCCAAAATATTGTTAATCTTTGACTATACTACAATGTAATACCAAATTTTTTAAGATATGCGTTGATTGATTCTTAATAAACGAAGAATAAACGATAACTTCAGCAATTTTATTAAGATGCATTGGAAAATAGTTAGAACAACATAAAGGATTATTGACAGTGAATTGTCTTGATAAATTGACAATTTGTCATGGATTATTGAATTCTGATAGATACATTAAGGTTATAAAAGTGAAAATGTTACACTGTCCACTGATAGTTTATTTTCAGTAATAAGTTGATCTGATATTTCCAAACGATTCTGCATACATCCTACTCTCGCCGTAGACATAAGATAAGTTGAGTTAATATTTCAATTCGCCAGTTGTTGCCATATTAACTAAAAGAAAGCAATTTCTGTAACAAACATATGCAAGCGAAATTTGTTTAATAAATATATTTAAAAAATTTTATCAAGTTTTAACTTATAGGTTTTTTTTTCTATTTATTTTAGGTATTACTGAAAAAATAAAACGTGTATGTCTAAATGAAACCGCTGTATCAAGATGGATGTATCTATCATATATCATAACAAGGTAAAATGATCAAATTGATTTCAATGATACATATGTGATAATAATGACAAATAAACGTGGAAAACCATTTAAATTCGTAGACGATTAAATTGCAAATAATATCGGAATAAGATGAAATGCTTCAGAAGTATAAAAGCAATAGGCAGATATATTAAATGTTGATTGAATAAGTAGTTGTAAGTAAACGTTACTATATTTTACCTTACCATACCTTAAAATTTTCTTTTAATTACAAAATAATAGATATTATATAATCGCAATAGTGGTTCCAATTACATGGTAAGGCGATCAGAAAAAAAAGGAATAGAAAGAAAGGCTGTAATTGAAAAGCTATAAGAAACCATCTACTATACAACAAACTGAACCAGTGATTGATGATGAAAAACAAATTTCAGCAAAAATAAATTTAATAAATCACATGGTTTGATTCAGCAAGACAAACGCCATCAATGGCGCAAGCATAAAAAGGAATATTCATGGAAAAAAAGACATTGTTCTCTATATTTTTTGGTATCAGAATAGTGATATGCATTGGTGCAACTGGTGAACGTTACCGACAATGGCATAAACGAAATCAGAATGGGTAAGAAGTCACACGCTTTAAAGTTTGTATCATGTCACAAGTTACAAAACCAGTTCAGAAATGATTGTACACTTATGTATGAGAAGTCTACGCTTTAGTTTGTACTTACTTACATACAATCATCGAAAGTCTTCTGGCATATTTTAACTACATATATACTCGCAATATACTTTGTATATTTTATATAGTGTAGTTTTTGTAACCGGTTAATTCCATCGAAAAATAGAAATTCATGTCTCTTAATATATTTCAGGACTTTTTATAAAGAAATCTACGAACTAAATTGCCTGAAAATTTCCTGCGCCTGTTACTGACCCCTCGAACTTGTTGTATGAGTTTAGCTATCGTTATGAAACATTGGAATTAAACTACTGTGGTTCAGGAGTCTGTTGAAATACATTTGAAAATATGTTGTGTATAATAACAATTTTTGAAATTACGTGACATTCCCACTACTCCTTCTAAGTGCTCTCATATAGCCAAAATATTGCCAATAGAATTATACTGGAGTATCATTAATCCGATTATATTGAAATTGTGTGACTTAACCAAATTGTGATTTTTGACAATACTAATTCTGTACTCATACTACCTAAATACTTCGTATAGAGTTGCTGCAGTATCTTTTATCCTGCTTCTTTGTCATTTCCACCTTAATCATATTTAATATTATATTATATGTTCTAACGTTTTGTGAACTCCCATATGGGAACAAAATATTTCCAATATGTTTATTATAATTCCATTTATTCGATTATATTGAAGTCTTTATCTGAAATATTTAATGATAAGTACTAACGTTTAGTGGACGTGTTAGGTAGGAGACAATGTCATCCCTCCATCGGCTCTTATATAAGTCAAATATTCCCAAAGTAATTGCTTTGGTACCGGTAATTTGATTTACTACCATTTGAAATTTTGAACTTAATTATTTTGCAAGGAATGTTTACGAAAACCTACCATAAACATTTTGAGAATTTTATTTACAATATAATAGAAATGTGGCATACCAAATATACTTAGAATTTTATTGCAAATCGATCGGTTACGGATTTTTAATGATCGTGATATGTCCAAATTAACCTGTTTCTTGCAATGACTATGTTACAGCACTCAATTACAAAGAGCAACTGTTGATTATTTTACAATTTGAAATCCTGTGACCAACTATGGTGGCATCAATTATAAATAAGAATTCTAATATAATAATTATATAAATTATAGATACATACCTATGTACATTTCAACACTGATTGATAGATTTAATAATAATTGATTGATTGACTTACCTATAAATTGAAAAGAAAAAACATATAATTATTAAAAATTGTATATTTCTTATACGGAGAAAAAGAATTATTATTAATTAATTTTATGTTTTTACAACAAAATTTTTTTTTTATCTCTTCCTACAGCAGCACAAACATATACATATTCTGAATTATTCACTACTACATTATAAATAAAGTACTTTAATTAAATACAAATTACAATTTTCAACTAAATATTAAAATTTAACAAGCCGTCCCATATTTATAACATAGAATTTAATAATATTTTAGGATTTTATGTGATATCAAAATTAATTGGTTTATGGTAGTGAAATTTATTATCAAATATTAGTTCAAAATATTGCTAAACAAAAAAACGTAGTGGACAAATATAACCTGAGGATACTATCAATTGGTTATTTATATTGAAACATTAGCCACAGGAAAAATAAATATTTCCTTTTTAATTTATACGATATAATATATACAAAACATGTACATAAACAGTATACGCAACACAGCATATACAGATTGATATACTATATATATCTGGTTATCTGGTAAACGATTATATGCATTATATGTTTGTATATTAATGAATTTATTAAAAACATTTTTGAAATGCCATTTTTTTTATATTATATATATGTAAAATTCAATATTAAAAAATCCATTGTCGGCGAGACGTATGCATATATTTAGTTACAATATTATTACCATACCACTAATCGTTAGTGAAATTGCTAATTCTATTGTAAATATTTCGGATATCTTTTCATCCCTCTGTCTAGCGGGTTGATATCACAGTTATACGTCAATTCATGCCCCCTTTCGCCATAGTGGCTCTCGGGCAGATCAATCTAAAATTGCACACAAGTTGATAAACCAATATAAATAATGCCATATTGTTGATTGATAAAGGCACATTACTTCAATATTGTCATTCAGTAAAAAATATCAATTGCTTTTTTATTTCTATAAAATAATGAAAAAACGTATCACAAACTCACAAAAGATTTAGATTTAGATTAGATTTTATACTTTGTTTTTTGTGATTTTTCACTCAAATTTTTAACCAGATCGACAAAGAGCCTATGTATTCCACATTATGAGACATCGAACATATCGATGCCCAATCTTCTAACCACAGTACACCTGTGAGTGTACGAATCAATTTTTTGTTGAAGATCATTATACTTTTCGTTTTCTATACCTGTTACGCCTCGATCACAATCTACAAGATATTGCACAACTCTCCATTGACCTGCTGTGTTAACGCTTTTCTCTATAAATGTATTGACCAGTTTTTTGATAATGTGAATTTTATTTCCAGCTAATGTGTAATTCGACTCCATCAATTCCAACATACGTCTATAATATATTATCCATCGGAATGCGTGCTAGTTTTATTAACTTATCTTTGCTACCCGCTTTTAAATAAGGACAGTTCGCCAAAGTACAACTGAACTTTTACCACGCAACCAAATGATAAAATTAATTTATGTACATTCAACAACTAACCACATAATCACTATAGAATACAAATTGTTATGTAATGTAAAAATTGCCGAAATTTAAATTTGGTCAATGATTGACTGTAAAAATCGATTTCAATGTGATTATTATTACTGAATACAAGTGTAAAATAGGGTTATATTATGTCTGTTTGTATAACAAGGCAAAAATATGTTCGATTAGAAGAATTCAACATTATCAACCATATTTATCGCATGTGACACGCAATAATAGTACAACTGTTACAATAATTCTCGTAAAGATCCATTGTCCGATATAATATAGGGACTGTTAAAATCTACGAACACCAAATGCAAATTCTGTCAACCTTCTTATGAAATATTCAATATGGATGGGAAAATCATGATTGCAAGAAGTAAGAGGGTTACAATAAACGATAGATCCTATATTCTGCCTACATATACGGAGTAATTTATCCACTTGACTGTGATGTTATGTAGATGATTATTATTTGACTTGGTCTATATTTGGACGATAAACCAACATTGTTTATTCGGAAGAGAATAAACGTGGTTCAGGGAATGCAAAATGGACGAATAGACAATATAATAATGTAAATGATGGAATCGTCAGTATCTTCATAACAACACCATAACGCTATGTGAATTTAACAGAATTAAGAAGAGCAAAATAATTCAAAAACCGTGTTTATCGTAAACCCAAATCATAAATTTTTATGGATTAATATAATCACCTATGGATAATTCACTGACACATACCGAAGTTCTTCGTTATTTTGTTTAATTACGTTAATATAGAAAATTTTGCACTAAATAAACATTACACTTACATGAATTTTTTATTATTATTTATATTATTTTTTATATTACTTTTCACAAAGCAATGTGTCACAAGGAACGCATCTTTTGCTTCTACCAGATATTACGATGGGCATGATCAATTGAATGTAACTTGTAAATAGGTTTTAAAATGATTATGCCGATAAATAGAAATCAAATGAAACCATCACAGCTGACAGTTACCAACAACAACAATTAATCAAATTGAATCGTTCGCTGAAACATAACCATTCGGCGAATCATTATTTACTTAAATACGAGAATAATCATTGGTATACATGGTTATCTGTAAGACGAACAGCATTTTGTTAAACCATATAGTAAATGGTAATGTACAATATATCGACAACATATATGTATCAAAAATATATATGGTAGCTATTATCAATATGGAAACAATCAACATATGAAAAGCTTATTGTATAACGTAGAAAAATATTTGAAATGAAAACGGCGACAATGAAAATTTCAATGTACTATGTATTTATTTTGGTTTATTTTACGAAATTAATTTCATCAACATCAAATATGAATATACATATACGGCAACGCATACCATATGAATGCGGATTAGTATGTTGGGTATAGCATACTTGCAATGCCAGTTGCGACCGAACGCGTCCACGGGTTGCGGATAGTGGAACGGCCTATGATACTTATGGGTTAGCTACGAATAAGGAATAAGTAGTCGCGGACAATCTGGCTGCTGTGTATGAGAATTACTTTGGGGTGTTGTGTGAAAGCAGCACTCGATTAAAACTGAGTTAATGATTCAGTGATTACACAGTAAAGGCGAATCAGCGGCGCCAATGTAACCGCTTTCGGCAGAGGTGATATACCCCTGTAAATGAGCCTACGAATTTGCAGAATGATTAGTAGGTTGAACGTATGGTTAACTACCAACTTCGGAAAACCAGATAGTTATGAATTCGACAACACGGCCTCGGATCGGACAGAATAAACGGCAACGACCCCAGCAAAGAAAATTTAAGGACAATGATTTGAAGCTTGCGTCTTGGAACGTTAGAACTCTGTTGCGACAAGGTGCGTTAAGAGCACTTACTGATACGCTACGAACAGCCAAATTGGATATAACAGCTATCCAAGAAACTAGGTGGCCCGGAAAAAATTTATTGAAAGGTAGAGGATACACATTTTATTACAGCGGCAATGATTGCAGTAAAAGAAGAGAGTTCGGAACCGGTTTCGTAGTTTTTGGAAAAGCAAGGAATTCAGTAATTGCTTTTAATCCGATTGATGAACGCATTTGTACACTACGTGTAAGAACAAAATTTTTCAATCTGACCCTCATCAATGTACATGCGCCCACTGAAGAGAAAACTGATGAGGTTAAGGATGAGTTTTATGAAAAGCTGATGACAACATATAGAGCTGCACCCGGCCACGACATTAAGATTGTCCTAGGCGATTTTAATGCCAAGGTGGGACAGGAAACAATATATCACCCAACTATAGGTAAGCACAGTCTTCATAAAACAACGAATGAAAACGGGCTAAGATTGATTGATTTTGCCATGTCAAAAAACATGGTCATTAGTGGTACATATTTTCCACATAAAGATATTCATAAGATGACGTGGAGGTCTCCAGATGGTAGAACAAGTAATCAAATTGATCATGTACTAATTGATGGACGTCACTGTTCAAATATAATGGATGTACGAACTTGTCGTGGTCTAAATATTGACTCAGATCATTATCTAGTTCGGATAGTGCTACGAGCCAGAATTTCGGCCAGTAATAACACACAACCCGTAGGGTTGAAATGGGCAGTCGAGAAACTTGAACAGGCGGCGGTAAAACAATTGTACATGGATGCAATGGAACAACGAATTATTACAGATTTGGAGGCTTACCAGCAGGAAACGAATATAAATAGTATGTGGATAAAATTAAAGTCATGCGTTGAAGGGGTCGCAACAGAGGTAATTGGAAAAGGGATGGTAGTAAGAAATGAGTGGTTCGATGATGAATGTAGAAATGCTCGGGATGCAAAAAATGTGTCCAGGCTGAAAATGCTAACGCGGGCTACACGGACCACTGTGGAAGACTATCGCGAGAAGAGGGATTTCGAGCGTAAATTGATTCGTAAGAAAAAACGAGAATTGGAACGAAAGATTTACGTCGAAATGGAAAAATTTAACAGGAACAACGATAATAGAAGATTGTACCGGAATGTCAATCGTTTTCGCAACGGATACAATCAACAACCTTTTTTGTGCAAAAACAGACATGGTCAGGTTATGGCGCAAGAGGAAAGGTGCCTCGAAAGATGGGCCGAGTACTTTACAGATATATTAAATGTGAATACGCCAGTGAATACTATGGAAGATGTGCGATTTCAAACCGCCCAACCATTTATAGCTGAACCATCGATACACGAAGTAAAGAGTGTTATTCAGAAGCTCAAGAATAATAAATCACCTGGATCTGATAGCTTACCAGGTGAACTCTTTAAATATGGTGGAAATGCATTATGGTGTCAACTGCACGAGCTAATTGTAAAGATTTGGAATAATGAACAGGTGCCAGAGGAGTGGAAGGATGGTATTATCTGTCCATTGTACAAAAAGGGTGACAAATTGGATTGTAACAACTACAGAGGAATTACTTTATTAAACATTAGCTATAAGGTATTTGCTAATATACTATACCATAGACTTATTCCATACGCCAATGAAATTATCGGAGAATACCAGTGTGGTTTCTGCGCAGATCGATCTACATCTGATCAAATATTTAGTATACGGCAGATCTTGGAAAAGTGTACGGAATTCAATGTTGATACACACCATTTGTTTGTTGATTTTAAAGCGGCATATGATAGCGTCAATAGGTCAAAATTATGGAATATTATGGAAGAGTTTGGTTTTCCAAAAAAACTGATAGATTTGGTGGCTATGACGTTGGAAAATGTGAGGTCACAGGTACGAATCCGAGGTAAATTATCTGATCACTTTGAGACGGTTGATGGACTACGACAAGGCGATCCATTATCAACACTGCTATTTAATATTACGCTGGAAAAGGCAGTGAGGGGCGTAAATATTGATAAACAAGGCACGATTTTCACAAAATCGGGTCAATTGTTAGCGTATGCTGATGATATAGACATAATGGGTCGGAATATGATAATTGTCAAGGATGCTTTCGAATCGTTACAAGAGGAGGCATCAGGTCTGGGTCTCAAAGTGAATGCAGAAAAAACGAAATATTTGGTGGCAACGAATACATCACGAATTCGAGATCAAACGGTTAATATTGGAGAACACAATTTTGAAATAGTCAATAGTTTTGTATACTTAGGATCGTTGATAAATGTTGAAAATGATATTGAAGAGGAAATACGCCGCAGAATAGCAACTGGCAACAGATGTTATTACGGGTTAAAAAAACAATTCCGATCGAAAACATTACAACGAGATCTTAAGTGCAAGCTATATACAACTTTAATACGTCCAATATTAACGTATGGGTCGGAGGCTTGGTGCATGACACAAAACCAGGAACAACTACTTCGGATTTTCGAACGAAAGGTACTCCGTGGCATATTTGGTCCCGTCAAAGAACAGAATGGTTGGAGGCGACGATACAATATTGAATTAGACAAGTTGTACGGTCAACCAAATATTGTCAAAACAATCAAGATCAATAGATTGAGATGGCTTGGACACGTAGAACGCATGGAGGAGGAGCGTGTGCCAAAAAAACTGTTAAATGGTAAACCGGAGGGTAGAAGGAGAGCCGGAAGACCTAAGGCGAGATGGCTAGATGCAGTAAACTGTGATATAAAGATCCTAAAAATTCGGGATTGGAAGACGTTAACTGCGGATAGGTCAGGTTGGAGAAGCGTGTTGGAGAAGGCTAAAACCGCACCCGGGTTGTAACGCCATGGAGTAAGTAAGTAAGTATATGTATCAAAAATATATATGGTAGCTATTATCAATATGGAAACAATCAACATATGAAAAGCTTATTGTATAACGTAGAAAAATATTTGAAATGAAAACGGCGACAATGAAAATTTCAATGTACTATGTATTTATTTTGGTTTATTTTACGAAATTAATTTCATCAACATCAAATATGAATATACATATACGGCAACGCATACCATATGAATTTGCATTTAATTTAAATCAGTCGTATATATAGATATGCAGTATTATGCAATTTTTGTTTGTTTGTATGTACAACCTATACATATATATGCTATTCGGCGACTATATGAATTTATATAAATTTATGCACAAGGATGTTAAATTGCATGTATGACGTAATACCCATATGTAAAACAAGATAAATATCATAGAAAAAAAATGAATCTACCGAAAAAAAACGCGATTCATTTGAATTTGATGTACATATGCAAAAATAGAAAAAGCGGATTACATATAATGCTCATACATATAATCACATATACGCATTTATATAAAAATAAATCTGAATATTAAAAAACACTGATTTTGTTTGCCCACTTTTTAATTTTTGTTGTAAATATTTTCGGAAAATGTTTATATTTTATGCAGGATATATTGTTACAAGTAAGGAATGTCACACAAAATTCATTTATTAAAACCAACAACAACTGTGTGTGTATGTTTTTTTTATTGATAGTAAATGTGTAATATAAAAGCATTCAAATGCCCACCGCTTAATAGCATTAGATGTAATGCAAATACGATGAATTAATTTGTTGCTTTCAACATATGATTATTTAGGAGCATTGTTAAATTGTGAATTTTGACCTGACATGATTTTATGAAGAACTAAAATAAATCCATATTTTAAAAAATTATTAAAATTGATCAAAACAACATTTAACAATTGTGGTCTGTCCAAAACATCATAAACCCATTGTTGATGACAATATCATGTAGCACAATACAAAAATGGAGGAATTATAAGCGATACAACTAAACAACGACGACAATCTGCAAAAGTTTCTTGGGTCAGAATTTAAAGTTTTCGGAAATATCCATTAACACGAATAGTTTTAACATTCCATTAACATGTGCATCCGAAATAAATGTCTTATTAAATATAAGATTTTTAACGTTGGATCCGCTTGGATAATAATCGCACGATGAGAAGTTGTATTATCGTTCAATAATCGCCAACTGCGAAAACGATCAAGTCGAAAACGAAGTATATCATGCTGTTACAATAGTTCTTAAGAAATTATAACCACTTCCAAAATTTATTTTTTGGATAAATAATAAGTAGATTATAAGTAGCAATTTCTATCAATTTTGAAACAAAATTTAATGTTAATTTGTTCTTTTTATATGTTTCAGCCGACATACAAAAACTACGGTCACTTAATGCGCTATATTTTGGCTTATACTGAAGGAAATGTTACGAAACTTTGACAATTTGTTAAGATTGGTTCACAATACATACATCAATAAACAGCAAATATGTGATGGTTTTAAAACAACTTGGCTATGAAA
The DNA here is from genome assembly GCA_910594885.2 of Bibio marci. Taxonomy (NCBI): domain Eukaryota; kingdom Metazoa; phylum Arthropoda; class Insecta; order Diptera; family Bibionidae; genus Bibio; species Bibio marci. The sequence continues at coordinate 24,727,073 of OU343116.1, read as the reverse complement.
AATAAACCCATTTTTGGGTACCAGATGAACCTAAATAAATTCACTTAACGGCATCGCAAGCCATCTGTGATATGTTTATGATACGTAATGAAAATAATTCATTTTTGAAACGATTTATAACTGGAAATGAAAAATTTTGCTGTTTACAATAATGTCAGTCGGAAAAGAGGCAAACAATATGAACCAGCGCAAACAACATCTACAGCTAAAGAAGGTTATGTTATCACTTTGGTGGAATTACAAAGGAAATTGTTTGATTTGAATTTGATTACCACGGAACCAAACAATCCATTCATATATGTTCATACAACAATTATTCAAACTGAACAATGGAATTAAAAAAAAAGCGAAGAGTATTGGAAAATCTGAAAGGTGTTCCAACAGACCACATAAATCGTTGATCAGTCATCAAATATTATTGGAGCTTGTTTGGGTTGTACTACTATACTTGCACCATATTGTGAACCATCAGAATATCATATTAATATATGTAGTTTACAATACTTTTTGAATAATAAGAATTTCCATAATGATGATGATGATGATGTCAAGTTGGCACTTAATTCAGTTTTATGCCAATAAGGATCAAATTGTTTTATATGCGCCCGGGGTAATTATGATGCTGCCTGAAAGATAGCAAAAGTTCATATAGAACATATAATTCACTACTAAATATAAAGTTATTTCGTTCTATCAAGGAATTATGCTACGTTTTCCTAAAAACAAATTCTATGAATTTAGTTGTCTCTCAATCAACCCAATATAAATTATGTATTACAATTACATATTTCCAATTATTGTCGTTCTCAAATATCCTATGTATATGAATGAGTGTGTATGCGTATACAATGTTGAATTTAATATAAATATATTATAATATGTGACTGAATTTTACAATTATTAAGTTATACCGTTGCTATAGTTATTTATTATTGGTATCATCATCATATTTATTCTTTCATCCCTTGTTCTAACAATAAGTAAAACAAGTATAGATTTATATACAAAATTTTATACTGAAAATAGTATAAATAACTAGTTGAAAATAATTGCATTACATTTTTTATTTACAAAAAAGTTTGTTTATATTTAATGAGTGGTATAATTTAATCATTATACCATACGTATACCTAAACTTATCCATATACCATATATACATACAGATTAGGTGACTTCATATATATCATTCCTTTTTAAAATATTTGTGTATCAAATCAAAAATATATTCTAAAAATCTAAAACGTAAATAATACATTTGATGTAAATAGAATACAGTAGATTTGTGTGTGTAGTGTGTCCCTACATTACACAAACAATAATTATATCCCTCAATGCAGTTATATTTTTCTACTCTATTTACTATTTATAGTTATCTGTAGTTTTAATTTATATATCGTATTTTATTATACTCGTGTATAGAGGTAGTGTAGTAGCAATAGTAAATATCCTATGAGTTGTGCGATGCGAGAGATATAATTTATTGATTTCACAATTCACCAAATAAAAAAACTAGAAGAAAAAAAGTGTCGCCAAAAAGTACAGATTTAAATTCAAATTTATATGTGTAATTAAGCGAAAAATTTGTTTCGTTGCCAAAAATTTTTTTATTATGCTATATTTTAGTTTCAGTATAAGGACAGTTAGGTTTATTGTTTAATAAAATAAAAAAACTGAAAAACTATAAACTATAATATAGTCATTGTTTTCTGGCGACAATTATACACACATTGAAGAAGTATAGAAGACCATATTTGTTAAATAAAAAAATACTACACTATATTTTGTTAACGTTATATAGAAAATACAATATATTATAGAATATATACGAGTTACATATAATAATTATATAATACCTATACATATTCCTTCCGATATATGTGTATATGTTTTCTATTTATAAATATATTTTATGCGCTTTGGTTTTTTGTTATACCATTTTTTTTTCGCAACAAGAAAGTCATTAAATTATAACACATTTTGAAAATATATATTGTTGTTTTGGTATTCTATATACAGAATTACAAAAATTTTATCACATTTAAATCATTTATATTTTAAAATATAATATAATACAGAATGTTTCTGAATTAGATGTACTACTAAGTAGTTTCAAATACTGAGTTTTTGGTGGTTTTATTATACACAAGAATGACATTCAAGCAGGAATACTGCCTAGAGATTATGCTGAAACAATTTCTTGAAAATGTTCAGAAATAATGATAACTAAATTCTTATGTTTATTTAAGGAAATTTTGAAAATATTAAATATTTAATCGTATATTACCTTTTTGACTTTTTATATAAGCGAGAACATTTATTTTAGTAGTATTGTGATTCTCTGATTAAGTGAACCAAATAATTGTATTTGTAATAATAACAATATTTCTAATTTTTCTTCCAGACAACGGAACAACAGATTCTATTCAGAAGAAATCCAATTACTTTAATACATAAATCAATTCTTTATAATATTATTTATTACGAATGGATTGGTTTAAAATACAACTACCACAAACTGTTATGAACATCTACGATTTCCGACTACAACTTTTAAAACGGCATTAATAATTTAAAATCAATATTTGTAAAACAAGAAAATTAATACAAATTGAATTGTGATTTTTATAAATGTATATTTATATAATTAAAAATATTTACTTTTACATAAATATCTTAAATAATTATTCTAATTAATTACCTAAAATATAATTTTAGTAAATTTAAGTAAAATATTGTAATATTGTATAACAGTAAATAATAAAGAAATGAAATTAATTTATTAATACTATAAAAACAGCCTATAATTTTATTTAAGTGTGTATGGCACGAAAGAATTTAAAAAAATATACGTTTAGGTAAATATGCACACTGTTACAAAATCCGAAAAATGTTGAAGAAACAATTGGAAAAAAAATCCAAAAAGTTGTCCAATAGGCTCAAACGATCGGGCGTCATCGTGCGAACAAGAATCCGTTGAGATTTTTCGAAAATTCCGCCTCTAAGTGGGTCAAAAATGAAAAAGAAAAAAAATTAAAAAAAAAATTTGCCTCCTGGTAATTCTGCGCGACTGTTACTTGGTCTGAAAAATGCCTGTTATTTTAGTGGAAATTTTTATGGATTTTTTAAAAACGCTATAACTCAGCCGTTTGAAGTGGCAGGCGTGTGGGATAGGTACCAAATGATAGGTAATTAAATTATCTAACTCTTTGTAACATAAAAACATGACCTTTTTTTACCAAAAAATTTCAAAAAATATGGCTAAAAATAAGCTCAAACGATCGGGCGTCATCGTGCGAACAAGAATCCGTTGAGATTTTTCGAAAATTCCGCCTCTAAGTGGGTCAAAAATGAAAAAGAAAAAAAATTAAAAAAAAAATTTGCCTCCTGGTAATTCTGCGCGACTGTTACTTGGTCTGAAAAATGCCTGTTATTTTAGTGGAAATTTTTATGGATTTTTTAAAAATGCTATAACTCAGCCGTTTGAAGTGGTAGGCGTGTGGGATAGGTACCAAATGATAGGTAATTAAATTATCTAACTCTTTGTAACATAAAAACATGACCTTTTTTTACCAAAAAATTTCAAAAAATATGGCTAAAAATAAGCTCAAACGATCGGGCGTCATCGTGCGAACAAGAATCCGTTGAGATTTTTCGAAAATTCCGCCTCTAAGTGGGTCAAAAATGAAAAAGAAAAAAAATTAAAAAAAAAATTTGCCTCCTGGTAATTCTGCGCGACTGTTACTTGTTCTGAAAAATGCCTGTTATTTTAGTGGAAATTTTTATGGATTTTTTAAAAACGCTATAACTCAGCCGTTTGAAGTGGCAGGCGTGTGGGATAGGTACCAAATGATAGGTAATTAAATTATCTAACTCTTTGTAACATAAAAACATGACCTTTTTTTACAAAAAATTTTCAAAAAATATGGCTAAAAATAGGCCCAAACGATCGGGCGTCATCGTGCGAACAAGAATCCGTTGAGATTTTTCGAAAATTCCGCCTCTAAGTGGGTCAAAAATGAAAAAGAAAAAAAATTAAAAAAAAAATTTGCCTCCTGGTAATTCTGCGCGACTGTTACTTGGTCTGAAAAATGCCTGTTATTTTAGTGGAAATTTTTATGGATTTTTTAAAAACGCTATAACTCAGCCGTTTGAAGTGGTAGGCGTGTGGGATAGGTACCAAATGATAGGTAATTAAATTATCTAACTGTTTGTAACATAAAAACATGACATATTTTTACCAAAAAATTTTCAAAAAATATGGTTAAAAATAGGCTCAAACGATCGGGCGTCATCGTGCGAACAAGAATCCGTTGAGATTTTTCGAAAATTCCGCCTCTAAGTGGGTCAAAAATGAAAAAGAAAAAAAATTAAAAAAAAAATTTGCCTCCTGGTAATTCTGCGCGACTGTTACTTGGTCTGAAAAATGCCTGTTATTTTAGTGGAAATTTTTATGGATTTTTTAAAAACGCTATAACTCAGCCGTTTGAAGTGGTAGGCGTGTGGGATAGGTTCCAAATGATAGGTAATTAAATTATCTAACTCTTTGTAACATAAAAACATGACCTTTTTTTACAAAAAATTTTCAAAAAATATGGCTAAAAATAGGCCCAAACGATCGGGCGTCATCGTGCGAACAAGAATCCGTTGAGATTTTTCGAAAATTCCGCCTCTAAGTGGGTCAAAAATGAAAAAGAAAAAAAATTAAAAAAAAAATTTGCCTCCTGGTAATTCTGCGCGACTGTTACTTGGTCTGAAAAATGCCTGTTATTTTAGTGGAAATTTTTATGGATTTTTTAAAAACGCTATAACTCAGCCGTTTGAAGTGGTAGGCGTGTGGGATAGGTACCAAATGATAGGTAATTAAATTATCTAACTGTTTGTAACATAAAAACATGACCTATTTTTACCAAAAAATTTTCAAAAAATATGGTTAAAAATAGGCTCAAACGATCGGGCGTCATCGTGCGAACAAGAATCCGTTGAGATTTTTCGAAAATTCCGCCTCTAAGTGGGTCAAAAATGAAAAAGAAAAAAAATTAAAAAAAAAATTTGCCTCCTGGTAATTCTGCGCGACTGTTACTTGGTCTGAAAAATGCCTGTTATTTTAGTGGAAATTTTTATGGATTTTTTAAAAACGCTATAACTCAGCCGTTTGAAGTGGCAGGCGTGTGGGATAGGTACCAAATGATAGGTAATTAAATTATCTAACTCTTTGTAACATAAAAACATGACCTTTTTTTACAAAAAATTTTCAAAAAATATGGCTAAAAATAGGCCCAAACGATCGGGCGTCATCGTGCGAACAAGAATCCGTTGAGATTTTTCGAAAATTCCGCCTCTAAGTGGGTCAAAAATGAAAAAGAAAAAAAATTAAAAAAAAAATTTGCCTCCTGGTAATTCTGCGCGACTGTTACTTGGTCTGAAAAATGCCTGTTATTTTAGTGGAAATTTTTATGGATTTTTTAAAAACGCTATAACTCAGCCGTTTGAAGTGGTAGGCGTGTGGGATAGGTACCAAATGATAGGTAATTAAATTATCTAACTGTTTGTAACATAAAAACATGACCTATTTTTACCAAAAAATTTTCAAAAAATATGGTTAAAAATAGGCTCAAACGATCGGGCGTCATCGTGCGAACAAGAATCCGTTGAGATTTTTCGAAAATTCCGCCTCTAAGTGGGTCAAAAATGAAAAAGAAAAAAAATTAAAAAAAAAATTTGCCTCCTGGTAATTCTGCGCGACTGTTACTTGGTCTGAAAAATGCCTGTTATTTTAGTGGAAATTTTTATGGATTTTTTAAAAACGCTATAACTCAGCCGTTTGAAGTGGTAGGCGTGTGGGATAGGTACCAAATGATAGGTAATTAAATTATCTAACTCTTTGTAACATAAAAACATGACCTATTTTTACCAAAAAATTTTCAAAAAATATGGCTAAAAATAGGCTCAAACGATCGGGCGTCATCGTGCGAACAAGAATCCGTTGAGATTTTTCGAAAATTCCGCCTCTAAGTGGGTCAAAAATGAAAAAGAAAAAAAATTAAAAAAAAAATTTGCCTCCTGGTAATTCTGCGCGACTGTTACTTGGTCTGAAAAATGCCTGTTATTTTAGTGGAAATTTTTATGGATTTTTTAAAAACGCTATAACTCAGCCGTTTGAAGTAGTGGGCGGGTGGAATAGGTACCAAATGATAGGTAATTAAATTATCTAACTCTTTGTAACATAAAAACATGACCTATTTTTACCAAAAAATTTTCAAAAAATATGGCTAAAAATAGGCTCAAACGATCGGGCGTCATCGTGCGAACAAGAATCCGTTGAGATTTTTCGAAAATTCCGCCTCTAAGTGGGTCAAAAATGAAAAAGAAAAAAAATTAAAAAAAAAATTTGCCTCCTGGTAATTCTGCGCGACTGTTACTTGGTCTGAAAAATGCCTGTTATTTTAGTGGAAATTTTTATGGATTTTTTAAAAACGCTATAACTCAGCCGTTTGAAGTGGTAGGCGTGTGGGATAGGTACCAAATGATAGGTAATTAAATTATCTAACTCTTTGTAACATAAAAACATGACCTATTTTTACCAAAAAATTTTCAAAAAATATGGTTAAAAATAGGCTCAAACGATCGGGCGTCATCGTGCGAACAAGAATCCGTTGAGATTTTTCGAAAATTCCGCCTCTAAGTGGGTCAAAAATGAAAAAGAAAAAAAATTAAAAAAAAAATTTGCCTCCTGGTAATTCTGCGCGACTGTTACTTGGTCTGAAAAATGCCTGTTATTTTAGTGGAAATTTTTATGGATTTTTTAAAAACGCTATAACTCAGCCGTTTGAAGTGGTAGGCGTGTGGGATAGGTACCAAATGATAGGTAATTAAATTATCTAACTCTTTGTAACATAAAAACATGACCTATTTTTACCAAAAAATTTTCAAAAAATATGGTTAAAAATAGGCTCAAACGATCGGGCGTCATCGTGCGAACAAGAATCCGTTGAGATTTTTCGAAAATTCCGCCTCTAAGTGGGTCAAAAATGAAAAAGAAAAAAAATTAAAAAAAAAATTTGCCTCCTGGTAATTCTGCGCGACTGTTACTTGGTCTGAAAAATGCCTGTTATTTTAGTGGAAATTTTTATGGATTTTTTAAAAACGCTATAACTCAGCCGTTTGAAGTGGTAGGCGTGTGGGATAGGTACCAAATGATAGGTAATTAAATTATCTAACTCTTTGTAACATAAAAACATGGATTTTCACAATTTTTTTGGGATTCTTAAAAACACTATATCTCAGCCGTTTGAATTGGTAGGAGGTTGTGATAGATATCAAATGATAGGTAATTACATTACCTAACTTTTGGTAACATAAACATGAGTTTTTCACCATGCCTATGAAACCGTTATAGGAAAATTCCGGGAAAACCCGTAAATAGATTCGAGTTCTCTAATGGTAAAAAATGTTTCTAATATTCTATCTAAGACATCTGGAAAATTTCAGGAAAATCCGGAAAATTTTAATTTTGATCGGAAAATTCCGGGAAAACTGTAATAGTTAGGAAAAATGTTCAGTACCACTCCCACAGTACATTTACCATCTAAATCCATTTATGGCTATAAGAAATCTGTAAGTCATCAACTTTGGGCTGGAGAAAATATCCGGAATTTCTCAAAACGAGCTTTTTGATTTTCACGACACAAATAAATTAGGTAGCCAATTTTTGTTACGACCGTTTTATAGAGGATCTTCAGGCGCACAATAAAGCTTCTGGACTTTTTCCGTGAAAAATCTATGGGTTGACATATGACCGATTTAAGATTTGGAAATTTTCGTGTAAGCCTAACTTTGGGTGGTCATTGTAGGAAAATCGTTCGACTTAAAGAGTTGTGGTGTGGCTTAAAAGACATGTCATATAGTCTACTATCTGCGATAAATAGGGCATTGGAAAATATGACTGGAAAGGCCGGAAAATTCTCATTTGAAAACATGCAAAAATCGATGTTTTTCGTTATTCCTGGAAAATCTGTATTTCCCATTGGAAAATACCAAAAAAGATTCAAAACTTAGATTGGACTATTCTTTACATTTCTGCATCATTACATTTTTGGAAAATTGAGTTTTGCCGTTTTCCCAGGCATCTAACGATTGGTCTGCAAACGATTTTCCGAAATTTAGGCAGCCATACCCGGAAAACCCAGGCAGATAGAAAGTCACCCCCATAATATAATTTGTAGCCCTGGATGAGGACTATCGCTAGTGAGAAGCTTATGAGAAAATATTGAGTTTTCACGGAGTTATAGGGGTCCAAAAGTGACCAATTTGGTACTTTTGAAACTCCATAGCTCCGCCCCCGGAGGGAAATCGGAAAAAGTGGTCGACAGAAAGTGTTTTTTTTTTGAGCTAAACAACCCCTGAAAATATGAATGTCCTACGGGCAAAAAAAATTTTTCGGCATGAGGTTATAACCCACACTTTTCCAGGCCAAAAAAGATCAAAAAAAATAGGGCTAAAAATAGGCTCAAACGATCGGGCGTCATCGTGCGAACAAGAATCCGTTGAGATTTTTCGAAAATTCCGCCTCTAAGTGGGTCAAAAATGAAAAAGAAAAAAAATTAAAAAAAAAATTTGCCTCCTGGTAATTCTGCGCGACTGTTACTTGGTCTGAAAAATGCCTGTTATTTTAGTGGAAATTTTTATGGATTTTTTAAAAACGCTATAACTCAGCCGTTTGAAGTGGTAGGCGTGTGGGATAGGTACCAAATGATAGGTAATTAAATTATCTAACTCTTTGTAACATAAAAACATGACCTATTTTTACCAAAAAATTTTCAAAAAATATGGTTAAAAATAGGCTCAAACGATCGGGCGTCATCGTGCGAACAAGAATCCGTTGAGATTTTTCGAAAATTCCGCCTCTAAGTGGGTCAAAAATGAAAAAGAAAAAAAATTAAAAAAAAAATTTGCCTCCTGGTAATTCTGCGCGACTGTTACTTGGTCTGAAAAATGCCTGTTATTTTAGTGGAAATTTTTATGGATTTTTTAAAAACGCTATAACTCAGCCGTTTGAAGTGGTAGGCGTGTGGGATAGGTACCAAATGATAGGTAATTAAATTATCTAACTCTTTGTAACATAAAAACATGACCTATTTTTACCAAAAAATTTTCAAAAAATATGGTTAAAAATAGGCTCAAACGATCGGGCGTCATCGTGCGAACAAGAATCCGTTGAGATTTTTCGAAAATTCCGCCTCTAAGTGGGTCAAAAATGAAAAAGAAAAAAAATTAAAAAAAAAATTTGCCTCCTGGTAATTCTGCGCGACTGTTACTTGGTCTGAAAAATGCCTGTTATTTTAGTGGAAATTTTTATGGATTTTTTAAAAACGCTATAACTCAGCCGTTTGAAGTGGTAGGCGTGTGGGATAGGTACCAAATGATAGGTAATTAAATTATCTAACTCTTTGTAACATAAAAACATGGATTTTCACAATTTTTTTGGGATTCTTAAATACAATATATCTCAGCCGTTTGAATTGGTAGGAGGTTGTGATAGATATCAAATGATAGGTAATTACATTACCTAACTTTTGGTAACATAAAAACATGAGTTTTTCACCATGCCTATGAAACCGTTATAGGAAAATTCCGGGAAAACCCGTAAATAGATTCGAGTTCTCTAATGGTAAAAAATGTTTCTAATATTCTATCTAAGACATCTGGAAAATTTCAGGAAAATCCGGAAAATTTTAATTTTGATCGGAAAATTCCGGGAAAACTGTAATAGTTAGGAAAAATGTTCAGTACCACTCCCACAGTACATTTACCATCTAAATCCATTTATGGCTATAAGAAATCTGTAAGTCATCAACTTTGGGCTGGAGAAAATATCCGGAATTTCTCAAAACGAGCTTTTTGATTTTCACGACACAAATAAATTAGGTAGCCAATTTTTGTTACGACCGTTTTATAGAGGATCTTCAGGCGCACAATAAAGCTTCTGGACTTTTTCCGTGAAAAATCTATGGGTTGACATATGACCGATTTAAGATTTGGAAATTTTCGTGTAAGCCTAACTTTGGGTGGTCATTGTAGGAAAATCGTTCGACTTAAAGAGTTGTGGTGTGGCTTAAAAGACATGTCATATAGTCTACTATCTGCGATAAATAGGGCATTGGAAAATATGACTGGAAAGGCCGGAAAATTCTCATTTGAAAACATGCAAAAATCGATGTTTTTCGTTATTCCTGGAAAATCTGTATTTCCCATTGGAAAATACCAAAAAAGATTCAAAACTTAGATTGGACTATTCTTTACATTTCTGCATCATTACATTTTTGGAAAATTGAGTTTTGCCGTTTTCCCAGGCATCTAACGATTGGTCTGCAAACGATTTTCCGAAATTTAGGCAGCCATACCCGGAAAACCCAGGCAGATAGAAAGTCACCCCCATAATATAATTTGTAGCCCTGGATGAGGACTATCGCTAGTGAGAAGCTCATGAGAAAATATTGAGTTTTCACGGAGTTATAGGGGTCCAAAAGTGACCAATTTGGTACTTTTGAAACTCCATAGCTCCGCCCCCGGAGGGAAATCGGAAAAAGTGGTCGACAGAAAGTGTTTTTTTTTTGAGCTAAACAACCCCTGAAAATATGAATGTCCTACGGGCAAAAAAAATTTTTCGGCATGAGGTTATAACCCACACTTTTCCAGGCCAAAAAAGGTCAAAAAAAAAAGGACTAAAAATAGGCTCAAACGATCGGGCGTCATCGTGCGAACAAGAATCCGTTGAGATTTTTCGAAAATTCCGCCTCTAAGTGGGTCAAAAATGAAAAAGAAAAAAAATTAAAAAAAAAATTTGCCTCCTGGTAATTCTGCGCGACTGTTACTTGGTCTGAAAAATGCCTGTTATTTTAGTGGAAATTTTTATGGATTTTTTAAAAACGCTATAACTCAGCCGTTTGAAGTGGTAGGCGTGTGGGATAGGTACCAAATGATAGGTAATTAAATTATCTAACTCTTTGTAACATAAAAACATGGATTTTCACAATTTTTTTGGGATTCTTAAAAACACTATATCTCAGCCGTTTGAATTGGTAGGAGGTTGTGATAGATATCAAATGATAGGTAATTACATTACCTAACTTTTGGTAACATAAAAACATGAGTTTTTCACCATGCCTATGAAACCGTTATAGGAAAATTCCGGGAAAACCCGTAAATAGATTCGAGTTCTCTAATGGTAAAAAATGTTTCTAATATTCTATCTAAGACATCTGGAAAATTTCAGGAAAATCCGGAAAATTTTAATTTTGATCGGAAAATTCCGGGAAAACTGTAATAGTTAGGAAAAATGTTCAGTACCACTCCCACAGTACATTTACCATCTAAATCCATTTATGGCTATAAGAAATCTGTAAGTCATCAACTTTGGGCTGGAGAAAATATCCGGAATTTCTCAAAACGAGCTTTTTGATTTTCACGACACAAATAAATTAGGTAGCCAATTTTTGTTACGACCGTTTTATAGAGGATCTTCAGGCGCACAATAAAGCTTCTGGACTTTTTCCGTGAAAAATCTATGGGTTGACATATGACCGATTTAAGATTTGGAAATTTTCGTGTAAGCCTAACTTTGGGTGGTCATTGTAGGAAAATCGTTCGACTTAAAGAGTTGTGGTGTGGCTTAAAAGACATGTCATATAGTCTACTATCTGCGATAAATAGGGCATTGGAAAATATGACTGGAAAGGCCGGAAAATTCTCATTTGAAAACATGCAAAAATCGATGTTTTTCGTTATTCCTGGAAAATCTGTATTTCCCATTGGAAAATACCAAAAAAGATTCAAAACTTAGATTGGACTATTCTTTACATTTCTGCATCATTACATTTTTGGAAAATTGAGTTTTGCCGTTTTCCCAGGCATCTAACGATTGGTCTGCAAACGATTTTCCGAAATTTAGGCAGCCATACCCGGAAAACCCAGGCAGATAGAAAGTCACCCCCATAATATAATTTGTAGCCCTGGATGAGGACTATCGCTAGTGAGAAGCTTATGAGAAAATATTGAGTTTTCACGGAGTTATAGGGGTCCAAAAGTGACCAATTTGGTACTTTTGAAACTCCATAGCTCCGCCCCCGGAGGGAAATCGGAAAAAGTGGTCGACAGAAAGTGTTTTTTTTTTGAGCTAAACAACCCCTGAAAATATGAATGTCCTACGGGCAAAAAAAATTTTTCGGCATGAGGTTATAACCCACACTTTTCCAGGCCAAAAAAGATCAAAAAAAATAGGGCTAAAAATAGGCTCAAACGATCGGGCGTCATCGTGCGAACAAGAATCCGTTGAGATTTTTCGAAAATTCCGCCTCTAAGTGGGTCAAAAATGAAAAAGAAAAAAAATTAAAAAAAAAATTTGCCTCCTGGTAATTCTGCGCGACTGTTACTTGGTCTGAAAAATGCCTGTTATTTTAGTGGAAATTTTTATGGATTTTTTAAAAACGCTATAACTCAGCCGTTTGAAGTGGTAGGCGTGTGGGATAGGTACCAAATGATAGGTAATTAAATTATCTAACTCTTTGTAACATAAAAACATGACCTATTTTTACCAAAAAATTTTCAAAAAATATGGTTAAAAATAGGCTCAAACGATCGGGCGTCATCGTGCGAACAAGAATCCGTTGAGATTTTTCGAAAATTCCGCCTCTAAGTGGGTCAAAAATGAAAAAGAAAAAAAATTAAAAAAAAAATTTGCCTCCTGGTAATTCTGCGCGACTGTTACTTGGTCTGAAAAATGCCTGTTATTTTAGTGGAAATTTTTATGGATTTTTTAAAAACGCTATAACTCAGCCGTTTGAAGTGGTAGGCGTGTGGGATAGGTACCAAATGATAGGTAATTAAATTATCTAACTCTTTGTAACATAAAAACATGACCTATTTTTACCAAAAAATTTTCAAAAAATATGGTTAAAAATAGGCTCAAACGATCGGGCGTCATCGTGCGAACAAGAATCCGTTGAGATTTTTCGAAAATTCCGCCTCTAAGTGGGTCAAAAATGAAAAAGAAAAAAAATTAAAAAAAAAATTTGCCTCCTGGTAATTCTGCGCGACTGTTACTTGGTCTGAAAAATGCCTGTTATTTTAGTGGAAATTTTTATGGATTTTTTAAAAACGCTATAACTCAGCCGTTTGAAGTGGTAGGCGTGTGGGATAGGTACCAAATGATAGGTAATTAAATTATCTAACTCTTTGTAACATAAAAACATGGATTTTCACAATTTTTTTGGGATTCTTAAAAACAATATATCTCAGCCGTTTGAATTGGTAGGAGGTTGTGATAGATATCAAATGATAGGTAATTACATTACCTAACTTTTGGTAACATAAAAACATGAGTTTTTCACCATGCCTATGAAACCGTTATAGGAAAATTCCGGGAAAACCCGTAAATAGATTCGAGTTCTCTAATGGTAAAAAATGTTTCTAATATTCTATCTAAGACATCTGGAAAATTTCAGGAAAATCCGGAAAATTTTAATTTTGATCGGAAAATTCCGGGAAAACTGTAATAGTTAGGAAAAATGTTCAGTACCACTCCCACAGTACATTTACCATCTAAATCCATTTATGGCTATAAGAAATCTGTAAGTCATCAACTTTGGGCTGGAGAAAATATCCGGAATTTCTCAAAACGAGCTTTTTGATTTTCACGACACAAATAAATTAGGTAGCCAATTTTTGTTACGACCGTTTTATAGAGGATCTTCAGGCGCACAATAAAGCTTCTGGACTTTTTCCGTGAAAAATCTATGGGTTGACATATGACCGATTTAAGATTTGGAAATTTTCGTGTAAGCCTAACTTTGGGTGGTCATTGTAGGAAAATCGTTCGACTTAAAGAGTTGTGGTGTGGCTTAAAAGACATGTCATATAGTCTACTATCTGCGATAAATAGGGCATTGGAAAATATGACTGGAAAGGCCGGAAAATTCTCATTTGAAAACATGCAAAAATCGATGTTTTTCGTTATTCCTGGAAAATCTGTATTTCCCATTGGAAAATACCAAAAAAGATTCAAAACTTAGATTGGACTATTCTTTACATTTCTGCATCATTACATTTTTGGAAAATTGAGTTTTGCCGTTTTCCCAGGCATCTAACGATTGGTCTGCAAACGATTTTCCGAAATTTAGGCAGCCATACCCGGAAAACCCAGGCAGATAGAAAGTCACCCCCATAATATAATTTGTAGCCCTGGATGAGGACTATCGCTAGTGAGAAGCTCATGAGAAAATATTGAGTTTTCACGGAGTTATAGGGGTCCAAAAGTGACCAATTTGGTACTTTTGAAACTCCATAGCTCCGCCCCCGGAGGGAAATCGGAAAAAGTGGTCGACAGAAAGTGTTTTTTTTTTGAGCTAAACAACCCCTGAAAATATGAATGTCCTACGGGCAAAAAAAATTTTTCGGCATGAGGTTATAACCCACACTTTTCCAGGCCAAAAAAGGTCAAAAAAAAAGGACTAAAAATAGGCTCAAACGATCGGGCGTCATCGTGCGAACAAGAATCCGTTGAGATTTTTCGAAAATTCCGCCTCTAAGTGGGTCAAAAATGAAAAAGAAAAAAAATTAAAAAAAAAATTTGCCTCCTGGTAATTCTGCGCGACTGTTACTTGGTCTGAAAAATGCCTGTTATTTTAGTGGAAATTTTTATGGATTTTTTAAAAACGCTATAACTCAGCAGTTTGAAGTGGTAGGCGTGTGGGATAGGTACCAAATGATAGGTAATTAAATTATCTAACTCTTTGTAACATAAAAACATGACCTATTTTTACCAAAAAATTTTCAAAAAATATGGTTAAAAATAGGCTCAAACGATCGGGCGTCATCGTGCGAACAAGAATCCGTTGAGATTTTTCGAAAATTCCGCCTCTAAGTGGGTCAAAAATGAAAAAGAAAAAAAATTAAAAAAAAAATTTGCCTCCTGGTAATTCTGCGCGACTGTTACTTGGTCTGAAAAATGCCTGTTATTTTAGTGGAAATTTTTATGGATTTTTTAAAAACGCTATAACTCAGCCGTTTGAAGTGGTAGGCGTGTGGGATAGGTACCAAATGATAGGTAATTAAATTATCTAACTCTTTGTAACATAAAAACATGACCTATTTTTACCAAAAAATTTTCAAAAAATATGGTTAAAAATAGGCTCAAACGATCGGGCGTCATCGTGCGAACAAGAATCCGTTGAGATTTTTCGAAAATTCCGCCTCTAAGTGGGTCAAAAATGAAAAAGAAAAAAAATTAAAAAAAAAATTTGCCTCCTGGTAATTCTGCGCGACTGTTACTTGGTCTGAAAAATGCCTGTTATTTTAGTGGAAATTTTTATGGATTTTTTAAAAACGCTATAACTCAGCCGTTTGAAGTGGTAGGCGTGTGGGATAGGTACCAAATGATAGGTAATTAAATTATCTAACTCTTTGTAACATAAAAACATGACCTATTTTTACCAAAAAATTTTCAAAAAATATGGTTAAAAATAGGCTCAAACGATCGGGCGTCATCGTGCGAACAAGAATCCGTTGAGATTTTTCGAAAATTCCGCCTCTAAGTGGGTCAAAAATGAAAAAGAAAAAAAATTAAAAAAAAAATTTGCCTCCTGGTAATTCTGCGCGACTGTTACTTGGTCTGAAAAATGCCTGTTATTTTAGTGGAAATTTTTATGGATTTTTTAAAAACGCTATAACTCAGCCGTTTGAAGTGGTAGGCGTGTGGGATAGGTACCAAATGATAGGTAATTAAATTATCTAACTCTTTGTAACATAAAAACATGGATTTTCACAATTTTTTTGGGATTCTTAAAAACAATATATCTCAGCCGTTTGAATTGGTAGGAGGTTGTGATAGATATCAAATGATAGGTAATTACATTACCTAACTTTTGGTAACATAAAAACATGAGTTTTTCACCATGCCTATGAAACCGTTATAGGAAAATTCCGGGAAAACCCGTAAATAGATTCGAGTTCTCTAATGGTAAAAAATGTTTCTAATATTCTATCTAAGACATCTGGAAAATTTCAGGAAAATCCGGAAAATTTTAATTTTGATCGGAAAATTCCGGGAAAACTGTAATAGTTAGGAAAAATGTTCAGTACCACTCCCACAGTACATTTACCATCTAAATCCATTTATGGCTATAAGAAATCTGTAAGTCATCAACTTTGGGCTGGAGAAAATATCCGGAATTTCTCAAAACGAGCTTTTTGATTTTCACGACACAAATAAATTAGGTAGCCAATTTTTGTTACAACCGTTTTATAGAGGATCTTCAGGCGCACAATAAAGCTTCTGGACTTTTTCCGTGAAAAATCTATGGGTTGACATATGACCGATTTAAGATTTGGAAATTTTCGTGTAAGCCTAACTTTGGGTGGTCATTGTAGGAAAATCGTTCGACTTAAAGAGTTGTGGTGTGGCTTAAAAGACATGTCATATAGTCTACTATCTGCGATAAATAGGGCATTGGAAAATATGACTGGAAAGGCCGGAAAATTCTCATTTGAAAACATGCAAAAATCGATGTTTTTCGTTATTCCTGGAAAATCTGTATTTCCCATTGGAAAATACCAAAAAAGATTCAAAACTTAGATTGGACTATTCTTTACATTTCTGCATCATTACATTTTTGGAAAATTGAGTTTTGCCGTTTTCCCAGGCATCTAACGATTGGTCTGCAAACGATTTTCCGAAATTTAGGCAGCCATACCCGGAAAACCCAGGCAGATAGAAAGTCACCCCCATAATATAATTTGTAGCCCTGGATGAGGACTATCGCTAGTGAGAAGCTTATGAGAAAATATTGAGTTTTCACGGAGTTATAGGGGTCCAAAAGTGACCAATTTGGTACTTTTGAAACTCCATAGCTCCGCCCCCGGAGGGAAATCGGAAAAAGTGGTCGACAGAAAGTGTTTTTTTTTTGAGCTAAACAACCCCTGAAAATATGAATGTCCTACGGGCAAAAAAAATTTTTCGGCATGAGGTTATAACCCACACTTTTCCAGGCCAAAAAAGATCAAAAAAAATAGGGCTAAAAATAGGCTCAAACGATCGGGCGTCATCGTGCGAACAAGAATCCGTTGAGATTTTTCGAAAATTCCGCCTCTAAGTGGGTCAAAAATGAAAAAGAAAAAAAATTAAAAAAAAAATTTGCCTCCTGGTAATTCTGCGCGACTGTTACTTGGTCTGAAAAATGCCTGTTATTTTAGTGGAAATTTTTATGGATTTTTTAAAAACGCTATAACTCAGCCGTTTGAAGTGGTAGGCGTGTGGGATAGGTACCAAATGATAGGTAATTAAATTATCTAACTCTTTGTAACATAAAAACATGACCTATTTTTACCAAAAAATTTTCAAAAAATATGGTTAAAAATAGGCTCAAACGATCGGGCGTCATCGTGCGAACAAGAATCCGTTGAGATTTTTCGAAAATTCCGCCTCTAAGTGGGTCAAAAATGAAAAAGAAAAAAAATTAAAAAAAAAATTTGCCTCCTGGTAATTCTGCGCGACTGTTACTTGGTCTGAAAAATGCCTGTTATTTTAGTGGAAATTTTTATGGATTTTTTAAAAACGCTATAACTCAGCCGTTTGAAGTGGTAGGCGTGTGGGATAGGTACCAAATGATAGGTAATTAAATTATCTAACTCTTTGTAACATAAAAACATGACCTATTTTTACCAAAAAATTTTCAAAAAATATGGTTAAAAATAGGCTCAAACGATCGGGCGTCATCGTGCGAACAAGAATCCGTTGAGATTTTTCGAAAATTCCGCCTCTAAGTGGGTCAAAAATGAAAAAGAAAAAAAATTAAAAAAAAAATTTGCCTCCTGGTAATTCTGCGCGACTGTTACTTGGTCTGAAAAATGCCTGTTATTTTAGTGGAAATTTTTATGGATTTTTTAAAAACGCTATAACTCAGCCGTTTGAAGTGGTAGGCGTGTGGGATAGGTACCAAATGATAGGTAATTAAATTATCTAACTCTTTGTAACATAAAAACATGACCTATTTTTACCAAAAAATTTTCAAAAAATATGGTTAAAAATAGGCTCAAACGATCGGGCGTCATCGTGCGAACAAGAATCCGTTGAGATTTTTCGAAAATTCCGCCTCTAAGTGGGTCAAAAATGAAAAAGAAAAAAAATTAAAAAAAAAATTTGCCTCCTGGTAATTCTGCGCGACTGTTACTTGGTCTGAAAAATGCCTGTTATTTTAGTGGAAATTTTTATGGATTTTTTAAAAACGCTATAACTCAGCCGTTTGAAGTGGTAGGCGTGTGGGATAGGTACCAAATGATAGGTAATTAAATTATCTAACTCTTTGTAACATAAAAACATGGATTTTCACAATTTTTTTGGGATTCTTAAATACACTATATCTCAGCCGTTTGAATTGGTAGGAGGTTGTGATAGATATCAAATGATAGGTAATTACATTACCTAACTTTTGGTAACATAAAAACATGAGTTTTTCACCATGCCTATGAAACCGTTATAGGAAAATTCCGGGAAAACCCGTAAATAGATTCGAGTTCTCTAATGGTAAAAAATGTTTCTAATATTCTATCTAAGACATCTGGAAAATTTCAGGAAAATCCGGAAAATTTTAATTTTGATCGGAAAATTCCGGGAAAACTGTAATAGTTAGGAAAAATGTTCAGTACCACTCCCACAGTACATTTACCATCTAAATCCATTTATGGCTATAAGAAATCTGTAAGTCATCAACTTTGGGCTGGAGAAAATATCCGGAATTTCTCAAAACGAGCTTTTTGATTTTCACGACACAAATAAATTAGGTAGCCAATTTTTGTTACGACCGTTTTATAGAGGATCTTCAGGCGCACAATAAAGCTTCTGGACTTTTTCCGTGAAAAATCTATGGGTTGACATATGACCGATTTAAGATTTGGAAATTTTCGTGTAAGCCTAACTTTGGGTGGTCATTGTAGGAAAATCGTTCGACTTAAAGAGTTGTGGTGTGGCTTAAAAGACATGTCATATAGTCTACTATCTGCGATAAATAGGGCATTGGAAAATATGACTGGAAAGGCCGGAAAATTCTCATTTGAAAACATGCAAAAATCGATGTTTTTCGTTATTCCTGGAAAATCTGTATTTCCCATTGGAAAATACCAAAAAAGATTCAAAACTTAGATTGGACTATTCTTTACATTTCTGCATCATTACATTTTTGGAAAATTGAGTTTTGCCGTTTTCCCAGGCATCTAACGATTGGTCTGCAAACGATTTTCCGAAATTTAGGCAGCCATACCCGGAAAACCCAGGCAGATAGAAAGTCACCCCCATAATATAATTTGTAGCCCTGGATGAGGACTATCGCTAGTGAGAAGCTCATGAGAAAATATTGAGTTTTCACGGAGTTATAGGGGTCCAAAAGTGACCAATTTGGTACTTTTGAAACTCCATAGCTCCGCCCCCGGAGGGAAATCGGAAAAAGTGGTCGACAGAAAGTGTTTTTTTTTTGAGCTAAACAACCCCTGAAAATATGAATGTCCTACGGGCAAAAAAAATTTTTCGGCATGAGGTTATAACCCACACTTTTCCAGGCCAAAAAAGATCAAAAAAAATAGGGCTAAAAATAGGCTCAAACGATCGGGCGTCATCGTGCGAACAAGAATCCGTTGAGATTTTTCGAAAATTCCGCCTCTAAGTGGGTCAAAAATGAAAAAGAAAAAAAATTAAAAAAAAAATTTGCCTCCTGGTAATTCTGCGCGACTGTTACTTGGTCTGAAAAATGCCTGTTATTTTAGTGGAAATTTTTATGGATTTTTTAAAAACGCTATAACTCAGCCGTTTGAAGTGGTAGGCGTGTGGGATAGGTACCAAATGATAGGTAATTAAATTATCTAACTCTTTGTAACATAAAAACATGACCTATTTTTACCAAAAAATTTTCAAAAAATATGGTTAAAAATAGGCTCAAACGATCGGGCGTCATCGTGCGAACAAGAATCCGTTGAGATTTTTCGAAAATTCCGCCTCTAAGTGGGTCAAAAATGAAAAAGAAAAAAAATTAAAAAAAAAATTTGCCTCCTGGTAATTCTGCGCGACTGTTACTTGGTCTGAAAAATGCCTGTTATTTTAGTGGAAATTTTTATGGATTTTTTAAAAACGCTATAACTCAGCCGTTTGAAGTGGTAGGCGTGTGGGATAGGTACCAAATGATAGGTAATTAAATTATCTAACTCTTTGTAACATAAAAACATGACCTATTTTTACCAAAATTTTTTTAAAAAATATGGCTAAAAATAGGCTCAAACGATCGGGCGTCATCGTGCGAACAAGAATCCGTTGAGATTTTTCGAAAATTCCGCCTCTAAGTGGGTCAAAAATGAAAAAGAAAAAAAATTAAAAAAAAAATTTGCCTCCTGGTAATTCTGCGCGACTGTTACTTGGTCTGAAAAATGCCTGTTATTTTAGTGGAAATTTTTATGGATTTTTTAAAAACGCTATAACTCAGCCGTTTGAAGTGGTAGGCGTGTGGGATAGGTACCAAATGATAGGTAATTAAATTTTCTAACTCTTTGTAACATAAAAACATGACCTATTTTTACCAAAAATTTTTAAAAAAATATGGTTAAAAATAGGCTCAAACGATCGGGCGTCATCGTGCGAACAAGAATCCGTTGAGATTTTTCGAAAATTCCGCCTCTAAGTGGGTCAAAAATGAAAATGATAAAAAAATAAAAAAAAAATTTGCCTCCTGGTAATTCTGCGCGACTGTTACTTGGTCTGAAAAATGCCTGTTATTTTAGTGGAAATTTTTATGGATTTTTTAAAAACGCTATAACTCAGCCGTTTGAAGTAGTGGGCGGGTGGGATAGGTACCAAATGATAGGTAATTAAATTATCTAACTCTTTGTAACATAAAAACATAACCTATTTTTACCAAAAAATATGGCTAAAAATAGGCTCAAACGATCGGGCGTCATCGTGCGAACAAGAATCCGTTGAGATTTTTCGAAAATTCCGCCTCTAAGTGGGTCAAAAATGAAAAAGAAAAAAAATTAAAAAAAAAATTTGCCTCCTGGTAATTCTGCGCGACTGTTACTTGGTCTGAAAAATGCCTGTTATTTTAGTGGAAATTTTTATGGATTTTTTAAAAACGCTATAACTCAGCCGTTTGAAGTGGTAGGCGTGTGGGATAGGTACCAAATGATAGGTAATTAAATTATCTAACTCTTTGTAACATAAAAACATAACCTATTTTTACCAAAAAAATATGGCTAAAAATAGGCTCAAACGATCGGGCGTCATCGTGCGAACAAGAATCCGTTGAGATTTTTCGAAAATTCCGCCTCTAAGTGGGTCAAAAATGAAAAAGAAAAAAATTAAAAAAAAATTTGCCTCCTGGTAATTCTGCGCGACTGTTACTTGGTCTGAAAAATGCCTGTTATTTTAGTGGAAATTTTTATGGATTTTTTAAAAACGCTATAACTCAGCCGTTTGAAGTGGTAGGCGTGTGGGATAGGTACCAAATGATAGGTAATTAAATTATCTAACTCTTTGTAACATAAAAACATGACCTATTTTTACCAAAAAATTTTCAAAAAATATGGCTATAAATAGGCTCAAACGATCGGGCGTCATCGTGCGAACAAGAATCCGTTGAGATTTTTCGAAAATTCCGCCTCTAAGTGGGTCAAAAATGAAAAAGAAAAAAAATTTAAAAAAAAATTTGCCTCCTGGTAATTCTGCGCGACTGTTACTTGGTCTGAAAAATGCCTGTTATTTTAGTGGAAATTTTTATGGATTTTTTAAAAACGCTATAACTCAGCCGTTTGAAGTAGTGGGCGGGTGGGATAGGTACCAAATGATAGGTAATTAAATTATCTAATTCTTTGTAACATAAAAACATGACCTATTTTTACCAAAAAATTTTCAAAAAATATGGCTAAAAATAGGCTCAAACGATCGGTCGTCATCGTGCGAACAAGAATCCGTTGAGATTTTTCGAAAATTCCGCCTCTAAGTGGGTCAAAAATGAAAAAGAAAAAAAATTAAAAAAAAATTTGCCTCCTGGTAATTCTGCGCGACTGTTACTTGGTCTGAAAAATGCCTGTTATTTTAGTGGAAATTTTTATGGATTTTTTAAAAACGCTATAACTCAGCCGTTTGAAGTAGTGGGCGGGTGGAATAGGTACCAAATGATAGGTAATTAAATTATCTAACTCTTTGTAACATAAAAACATGACCTATTTTTACCAAAAAATTTTCAAAAAATATGGCTAAAAATAGGCTCAAACGATCGGGCGTCATCGTGCGAACAAGAATCCGTTGAGATTTTTCGAAAATTCCGCCTTTAAGTGGGTCAAAAATGAAAAAGAAAAAAAATTAAAAAAAAAATTTGCCTCCTGGTAATTCTGCGCGACTGTTACTTGGTCTGAAAAATGCCTGTGGAAATTTTTATGGATTTTTTAAAAACGCTATAACTCAGCCATTTGAAGTGGTGGGCGTATGGGATTGGTACCAAATGATAGGAAATTAAATTACATATTTTTTAGTAACATGATGATACTAAGTCGATCAATTTGGCAAAACAAAAAAAAATTTTCTGAATATATTTCCTGAAAATTATGCTCTCCTGGTACAATGTCTAAAAAGTGCCGGGAAAGAAAATCGGGTATTTTCAGAAATATTTTGATTATTATAAATAATAAGACAAATATTATTTATTTTAAATTATATTTTCATATTTTATTTCATTTTCTTTTATTAAATTATAATTTAAATTTAAAATATTACATTATATATTTTATTTACTTGTAAATATTGTATTAACTTATTATAAAATTTATTGATTAATAAAACTATAAAAAAAGGCTTGTAATTTTAATAAAATTTAAATAAAGATTGTTATTAACATATTATTAATTATATTTTTATTTAATAACTATATTATAATTGTCTTCAAAGCCTTCATGAGTTCTAAATGTATAACATTTTCTTCATCAATCTCTGTTGGGTTAATGTTTGTTTATCAAATGCTGCAACACCTTTAACATAAAAATAAATTTATTAAATAACATATTATTATAATTATTTCACCTGATACAAATGCATCAATGCGGTCGGAATTACGGAATTCTAACTGCCTAAATATACAAAACGAAATTAGTAAATCACTATATTGCCTATTTGAAACACTAAAATCTATGGTTTTAAATATTCCAGTGATCAGATCTTCATGCAGAATGTGGTTCGAATGGTTTCTTTGTGGATGGTTTACGAAGAAATCATCACATACATTTTCAACGTTCAGGTGTCTTTGATACACATGGTCTCCCGTCATGCTTTTATCTTCTGTACAAAAAACATTTCATCTATTTAAACCGAAAGTGACGGTAAACTTCTTTTATTAATATACCATATACACGTTTCCGAAATTATCAAAATTAATAATTCAACTCAACAAAAAAATGTTTTCGTGTCACAATGAACAGTCGGATCGTAATTTACCAAGGAATGGTATGGTGTGAATTTGATAATAATGTATAACTATATTTTGTACCTTCTCTTCATAAACAATTGTTTATTCATAAAATTGGTTTCCTTTTGTACACCTTTCAGAAACATCACCCACATTTTTTTTCAATGTAGCTTCAATGTATTAATGCCTAAAAATGGTCTACAAAATAATTCCAGTTTCTTTTTTTATAACATAAAATTTATGTGAAATTTAATGGTTGTTTACCACCGCCGCCTATAATGTTTTTTTTTTATAATATACCTGTGCAATATAATGCGGTTAAAAATTTTAGGTTTAAATGTTATGGTTGTTTTGATTTTATATATTTATACCATTAGCTAAGCATATATTCGTTCGTAAATTGCAGGTATATATATAAACACAAACAATTACATTGTAATGTCAGGTATTTTGTATTTTATATATTATTATATTTACATTTATACATTTTCAGATTTAAATACAAATTAAATATTATTATGTTATTAAATAAACAGTAATTAGCTATAAATGTATCAACTGATAAAGAATTTCTATAGTAATATAAATATATGATACATACTCAAGCGATGTGTCTCATGAGAAATTGGATCCGCAATACGAAATATTTGAATTCCGTGCTATAAAATACAAATGTAATTACAATTTTTTAAACAGAGATAATGCAAATATTTATCGATTTCTATATTATGTATTTTCATTTACAAAATCCTTAAATTACATTACATATGTTTCCATATAAAGTTCAGCTTGTGCAACATCTAAAGCCTACAGACTACCAGCAACAGTCTGATTATGCAATTTATTTCCAGCAAAAAGCAAATTAAAATCATGATAGTATTCACTGCGTTTTTTCTTTGGGAATAGTTGAAAGAAAAAGTGTACGTTAATACGGCAAGAACCATCCAGCAATTAAAAAACAATATTTGTGATGAAATCGAGACCATAACACCTGAAATTTTGCGAAAAGTTATGGAAAATGTTCCACAAATGGAATGAGCAATAATATGCGAAGCAGAATAAGACCACCACTTGCAAGATAGCAGTTTTAAAAATTATTCCCAAAATATTTCCTATTAATAAACTGTATTTAAAAAAAAAAATGTATATGGTTAAATAAAAAAGTTATACAGAATTCAAATCACAACGTTCATTTTGCGCCATCCTGTAGTTATTTGTAAGGTTTTTAAAATCCAATATATCAATATCATATGTTTTTGTTGTTTATATACACAATTTCTTCGGTTGAAATTTTTTCATAGTAAAATATTTCGATTGTAACAGGCAATCAGAATATATGACGATTCGCATTTATTTTTCATTTATTATATTATTATTATTTACTCAAAATTTAAATTTTTATTGCGGTAGGTCTTGCAATTTTTGTTCGTTCTATTGTTGTATCTCTATCGAGTATGTTGTTTTTGTTTTCTTTGTGAGAATAACTAAACACATTAAGTAGTGTTAAGTTTTTAATGTAATTGATTACCGATGATATTGTTATATACCATATATTGTTTACTAGTTAGTGTACGTTAAATTTCCTTTATTTTGATTCTATCAACTGATTCAACCTAGTTCCTTTTGTATATATTTAAATAGTGTGTGGGTTATTATGATTATATATAATATTATAGATATCCAAAATGTTACCACAACGTGACTTTATAGTCACATCAAAACTATGCATGGTCATCGTCAATTTGTGTTTCTTGGGTGGTTTTTTTCTGTCGCAATTGATTACTTGGGAGGAGTGTCATGATCAATTATGAAACTGTAAGGTCCCATCAGTTCCCGATAAAATATTAAAATTTGTCATGTTACATTTCTATTACAATATTATTTTGGTGAAAGGACGAAGGATGTGGCAGACTATACCATCGTAAGAACTCCCTATAAATTAAGTCAGTTCATAAGTAAATCAAATAAATGGTTCTCTTTAAAAATATCTAACTTATTGTGGAAATATTAAAGACATAATGTTCGGGGTGGGGCATTTATGTGCTGTAGAGAATAATTTTGGATAGACTATTTTTATTATAATAATTTTAACCAATAAATGGGTAAAATTACAAATAAATTGGATATATGATAGTCGAACAATTCTATTGAGAATATTCGAATATATAGGAATGTGAGTATGTGTCACAAACATTCACAAATATTTAGTACTTAAACATTTCGGTACAAAATGATGCATGGTAATACACTTCTATTGGGAATATCTGGGTCCTATGGAAACACACGGAAGAAGTGGAAGTAGTGTCTCACTTACTTCCAGAAGTTTTCCGAACCAGCATTAAATGTTTGAATCCAAAATTTCAATATAATCGAACAATTCTATCAGGAGCCCCTAGTTTCAGAAATCGTTAGAACTTATATGTTTAAATATTTCGGTTCAAAAATTTTCATAATAATCGAAACAATGAAATTATTCCATTAATTTTAACGGGTAATTTTGTTTAGTATAATTCGTATAAAGGAGATAATAGAATTATATATGGTTGGTGGAAGGTCGGAGTGGTAATTAGAGAATGGTAAATTAATTTTTAGTCAAATAAATATATTGAGAACAAAGAAAAACGCGAGTAGAAAATGAATGAATTTATTTTTAATTCTTCACAATTGGGTAGTTTGCGGTACTCGAAAAACATATTTTAACAAAAATATATATGAAAATTGATATAAAAGGGAATATTTTGCGATGTACAATATGCAATTTTGTTAGCCTTTCCAAACTTTAGACAAGACAGATACTAATTTGTCTGATAGACTTGACACCGTATTGTTTCTTGGGAATGGAAATTAATAGAATCAAATACCGCAAAATTATTTACATTTTGAAAAGGAAAACACACATCACCGCAGGAAAGAAGAATTATGGTACAAGAAAAATTATTATTGTTATTATTGTAGATGCGTATTTTGCGATAAATTCGAAGATGAAGTTACAGTCGAGTAAATGCTAAGGTAAAATTATTTTCGAAGAGAATGACAAGCCACTGTAGTCATTAGTCTCTCAAATTCCATAGAATTTTAAGTGGCAAACGTAGGTTATATCGATTAGAAAAACATGAAATTTTCTGTTTAATTTTCTAAGTTTAGTGTATAAACAAAAAAGTTTTCATTGAATTGATTCGTTCTCCATTTTTAACATATAAACCACATCACATGGCATTAGTAACCGCTTTACTAAAACAGAATAATATCCTTGTAATATTACTTGTGTATCGAGTTTAGTATATTGCCATACAATAGATTAATGCTATATTTGTAAATATGTTATATAATTTATAGATAAACCATACTATAAATTTTCTAAATGTACAATAATGATTTTGTGGTGACAATTTTAAACCATCTTGATGATATATACATTTTATATATGCTTCTTATTCGAATGTATATGTACGAGCATAATATAAAAGCATTATTTTATAAAAAGATTACATTATCATATTAGTTTAACACTCATACTACTACTACTACTACTACTACTACATCACTTTTGCATATATAAATATTGGTGTACTATACAGGGTGTCCCAAATTTCGACGGTAATACGAAAACACATTCGGTTCTCTGGGTCATTTTGGGGCCATAAGCTGGTCCCCACGTTTTCCAGACTTAAATCCGTTGGATTTCGATTTATGGGGTTGCCTTAAAAAAAAGTCTATGCAACTGTGATTAATTCACTTGAAGAGTTCATTCAGCGTATTGAAGACTGTATTCAAGACCTTCGCCACAAGCAACAGCAAACACTTAGATTGGTTCGGTATATTGAAAAGCATTGTTGTCTATGTATTCGAGTTGAAGGAGCACATTTTCAGCAATTACTTTAGGCTTTGTTTGTTTAAAACTGTGGTGATATGTGTGCGTGTGCTTTTGTGGGTTTATGTGTGTGAGCCTTTGTGTGTGAGATCGTTTGTGTGTGTGTGAAGAGTGTATGGAATCAATTATCTGTCACGTCCATATTGTTGGTTTTGGATAAAACCTAAAAAAGATAAAATTTTTCCATAGTGAAAATCAATTTTATGCCTACATCGTTGTAGTTATTTGTGTATATCTTTGGAACCAGTTGAGACCTATCGTAATGTTATAGCTTAAACTTAAAAAAGTTTATGAATGTAGCAAGTTTTTAAACTTATACCGAAAATAATTTTTCATCATGATTATGCTTGAACAAACTTTCAAAAAGAAAAATGGCGTTCAGCTAACTGTCAACATTTCTGTAAGTATTTGGATAACCACATCTCCGAATTGCCTTATCTTAACGTCAAATTAAAGATCTCGGTATGCTAATGCTAATAGTGTATCAACAATTTAAAATCGGTTAATTAGTTATTGAGATATTGATCCCAGTGCAAAACATTGTCTGATTTAAAATTTGGTTATATGCGTGTAACTTCGTACCGAAGTCGAATCAGCCAAAATGTTATATATTATTTTCGACGCAAAATGACCCAGAGAACCTATTATTTTCGTATTGTCGTCGAAATTTGGGACACCATGTATATAAACAAAATACAATATATATAAATTAAGTCTTATGTGTAGTGTGCGCTTATATGTAAGATAGATTATCTACAATATTACACAGATTTAAATATAATTATTTTTTAATTAAAAATTTATTTCATAAACAGCGACTGAATTTAATGAATCCTTTTTGAAAATGTATATTACATAAAAGCTCTCACACTTTTCACTATATTTAACTGTACAAACATTTGATGTATTACATATAGTATTGTATATATGTGTGAGTGTGTGTGTGTGTGTGTGTGTGTAATAAGTTTATTACGAAAATTTTATGTATTATTTAAATTTCTTTTCGGTTTTACATATTCGTTCACATAATATTATTAATTATTTATATGTTTTATATATGTAATAACATACGTTGTACTTTTTGAATGATTTTATAATTGTATATATTTGTACAAGCATACGCAGCAGTGTATGTAATTAGTTTACAAACGAAAAATTACATAATTAATTTATTCAAAGAAACCTTTTTTTTTATTAATATTAAATATAATGTACAATCAAAATGATGTGTATACGCGAGTATTATAAATACTTGAAATTAATTTGTACGTGCCTATAATTCTATTTATAATACTCTTATTTAATTTCATTTTATTATATATTATCATAGATATAGTGCACCACCCGTTTTAATATGGAGCGGCAGTTGTATGTTTACAATATTTTCGATATTTTTATGCACGCTGTAAATAATACAAAAGATTGGATAAATGCAATACACCATTTGAATATTAATTTTTAAACTAATTTTGTGCTCAAATGTCAACGATGTGTACCGTGTGTACAAAGTAATTATAAATTCAAGATAAAGCGGCTGGTTGAGATAAAAGATTCAAACTTCCGATGGGGTCATATGGAAGGAAGTAAAAAATTTTAATTCTATTAAACAGTCACTAAAATCGATGTGGAGGCTTTATCATCCACCAAGCAAGACCCGAAGAAATTAGTTTACAACAGTCTCAACATATTCATTCCGCTGACGAACGTAACGAACTGAATTTAATGTGGGTTCCATAGAACATAAAAGAATAGAGGTGAAAGAAGACATTGTCGATCTTGAAAAATTCATTTTAAATGATTTACTGTATAAACAATTTTATGATAATAATCTACAGGTTACCTGAATCTAATTATCAGTGAATGTAGATATATTGTAGAAAAAGTAGCACACAATCCATATGGATAGGCGAACGGCCTATTCCTTCTGACAATAAATTTGTTTGGCCATCAGGGTGCAGATAAATTGATAAATTTAAGCAGACAAAAATTCAGAACACTATGTGAATTACGCGCAGTCATGAAAATTGAACTATCTATATGGAAATATGACATTTTTCTTCAGTTTATAACAACAAACGACATAACAAACAAACAGCAGCAAAATTCAGGTCTTCATTGAACGACATATGAATGGTCCCCAGGTTATACTATATATGAGCCCGCGTATTTACTGATCCAAGTTTTTGTATTCTCCTATAAAGTGCTTTAATTGTGATTAATTGTTCAGTAAATATTTTTTTGTGTCGAAATCCAATCTAATCCATACAAAGTGCCCATGTTATTTGCCGTGACTTTAAGTCGTACCTTCAATATTGCCTTCTTAAAGAAACAATTTGCCAAGCATTTTGATAAATTCATTTTTTTCTTTCAATTAGATCTGTATTTTGAAATTATTTCGCCACTATGGGTTGTACATCCTCCGTGGTTGATGTAGAGACCATTACAATTTTAATCGCATATTAAATTCATTTAAAATTATTGCATCACACAATTATTTAAGTGCAGGCACGATCAAGTCTGTTACAGCGAAATTTATTCTATTTTTATTGTAATATTTAGTGAAATTTCTTCATCCGCAGATAGCAATGAATCCTTATAAATACACATTATCATTGCATCGATTTTGGACATCCACTAACAGCGATCTCCTTCATTTCTCCGCTAATATTAATGTCATCGGTTTTGGTTTTAGTGAATGTTGGGAATATCGTACCACACCAACATTATTATTTTCAATGTTGTTATTCGAACACTTACATTAAGATCACTCATAAATATTAAATGGTATTCCTTTATAACCTAAATACCCCTATCATTCAAGGTATGCGAAAGCTGTTGTTTTCATTTTTATCATAAATTTAAATGAAATAGTTGGTACATACAGTGGAACGAAAGCTATATGTTTTTTTGATTCGAGATTTAAATCCGAGCACTGTTGCCTGTCTGAAATGAAATACCATTTAATTAAACTACGTCTGTCTAGCCCTACAAATACAGATGACATTGTTTACTATGATTACTAGATAATAGAAAATACATTGAAAACGCATCGCACAATCGAATTATGTCAATTAACGTGACGTACATCAAAACGTGTATATTATGAAAATATTAAAAAAATCTTATACATACAATAATAAACAATTTCACCACATTTGTACCTGCAACTTATATGATCTTATTGAACTGCTATTAAGAATTTCTTAATTTATACCTTCTAATGAAATTAAATTATGCGTAGACCAAATTTTAACAAATTAAATCAATAAATAAAATTTTGTATTTATCTCTAAATATATTAATAGATAAAATAAATACGTTGCGGTTATTTAAACATAAATTAATTAATATAAATAAATTAATTTAAATGCATATTTTAGTTAATTATTTCGATAATTATATTAATAACGAAAATGTGGACATTATTGTCTGATCTGTCATATGTTATTTATTAAAATTAATTTATTTAACCCAATATATGCGTATAAAATTTATCAAAATACGAGTATATATAGTATTTATTCATATTATACAGCCCATCCACGTATACTGTTCATACAATATAGGAATGAATACGCTAAATGTATATACCAATATACGTTTACGCACTGTTATACAGATACGATAATCAAATTATGAAAGTTTATGTATTCCAATTATAGATTATATATAAATGTCTATCTATCTATGTACCAGCAAATATATACATAAATTTATAAAATACTAAATATATAATAAAATATATTGTATATAAATAGAATATAGACCAATACAGTAGTTGACATAGGCGTTTACGAATACCTCGCATTCCGAAAACTTTTACCAAAAATAAATTAACTAACCTTTGCGCTACCAAAATAAAATAAAAAATAATAAAAGTAACAAAAACATTAATATTATAATTATTTCCTGTTTAATAATCGTCAAAATGTAACCGAATGCGTTGCTTTTAATCGTCTTTAGGTCGTAATATCGCTTTGATTCTATCCGACATGATATTTATACATTGGCTTTGATGGACACATCTTATCGAAATTGATACTTTCAGAAAATTGAACCAAAACCATGTGACCGTTTGTTACAATCACCATATAGTCACTCTAGTTTAATTCAGGTGGCCAATTGAGCACATACATTTATTTTATGTAATATACACTCTTTGACACCAGTTGCAATCAGAAAAAAATATGAAATTCAGTTATGCGAAAAATCGTGAGTTACATAAGTTAAATGAAACAAAATATATGAAGTGAAGTATTAAGTAAAAGGCACATGGCACAACGTTATGAATTTGCTACAAAAAAAACATCAAATACACAGCGAATAATTGAGGTATAGTTTATTCAAATGATATCAACATTAATAAAATTGGTTCTGATGAACATAAACATATTTGGAAAATTATTGAAGAACCTTTGCGTGCCAGGTCCATTATTCCGACGAAAAATATAGAGGCGGCTCCATTACCATATGGGATTGCTTGCCCATAAGCGGATGTTATATAGAACAAGATTTTTAATTATGGTTAACGAAACTAATACATTGACCAATAGGATAATGACTCGGTGCGAAGAAGACTAATCTCATTATTGTTTTATTAGTTATTTTGAAATTATTTGTAATAAATACGGTAGTGAAAAAGTTAGTAATCTAATTTCTGGTTAACATTTTCTGGATAGGCATTAGCGAACGCATGTGCAAACTACTGTATTTACTAGTAGATATAAAATTGAATATATATAATTATATTATAATATTTATATAGATACCATTGAATTGAACAATAAATAATTTAATATAATAATAAATTTCAGTAATAAATTATATTTAATTGCCGATACATAAATTTGATTATTATTATAATGCATAGTAAAAAAATATAAACATTGAACGGAATAGGCGCGCATGAAGTTAATATTTCTTTTATAATATGTATTTAAATATTTTTTTATTTCTACATACATGAAATAATATAAAATAAATAAATAAATAAATAAATATAATCGTAATCGTAATACAACTAAATTAAAATGTTTATTATCAATTGGGATGTTGGCGCCTGCAAAGTAATACCACCCGCTTCTAATGCAATGCACTTTTGACAAACGTTTAATTAAAATTTTCGGGATACAAAATTTTATATTCAATCTTCGCTTCGTCATGACTAAGAGACCCGTCTACGATTTTTCCACTATTGGCTCCGTTAGTGTTTTTCTGAATTTACTGAATAGCAAAACAGGTTACAAGTAGCCGTATCAGGTTGCGCATCGTTTTAAGCCAGGCATTGTTCAATCAATCAATGGTGCGCGGTTTTATCATGAAGGAATATCCATAAATTTGGTCTTAACGTACAGCTCAACGTAAACATATCCATAAAACACCATAAGATAATAATAATTTTAAAAAAAATCGAACAAATGGAAAAGTTTGGCATATAAGAACAGTGAGCGTCCAACAGAAAGTATTTCAATACCAACAGTGTAAAACAGAATAAAAAGTATGTTTAAGTTTAAATGGAGGTGGCCGGGTAGTGGTAGTATATTTTATAAACTATAGCTATATAGTAACCATTTACACCATACACATTTAAATCAAATAATAAAAATAATAAATTAAACCTACCCCTAAAAAATATTGTAAACACCAAAAAAATATATATATGAATTTCTTTTCGTTCGTCCCTTACTGTATACACAGTATCGCCCGACCCGGTGTCGATAAGGACTTTCAAATGTGTCGTCAAACGATGTTGTTGCCGCTTTCAATATTGTATTAAGTTGATAGATGCAAACTTAAAATTTTTTTGCATATGTAACCTCTGAATTCATTTGAAAATATCGCATTTTTTTAAGTGGTTTTTTATTTTTCGGACGAAATATGTTTTGTTGACGGTTGCGATTCTGTTCTGCTGCCAGGTTTGTTGCTGTATTGATAAAAATAATAAATAAAATAATAATAAAATAAATAATAAAATAAATAATAAAATAAAAATATAATAAAAATTATACAAAAATTAAACATCAATGAAAAATTATAAAATATCTAGAGAAACATGATTTTTCTGTAACGCATTGCATACATGATGAGAATGACAACCGTATTCCGAATTCCAAATTAAATGTTCCCATTACCAAAATTAGAGTTCGTTAGCCATTTTGTCAATGTCAGCTGGGTTGTTGTTCGTCTACTACTACTACTATTTATATTATATTGTATAAGAATTTAACGATTACTTTAAAAATAAAATACTTATTGTTAGTTTTAATAATTAGTTAATTTCCTTTTCATCTGAATTTCAAACAAAAATACTATCACATAACCTGAATTTGTATTGCTGGAATCTGAGAATATATATATTGAAATTGACAGTATTACGCATTCATGTCAGAAAGGTTACAAGTGAGCGACGTGTATACTATAACAACTTTTAAAACAGTGTAAACAAAATCGAACCGAGCCAATGGATTTGTAGATAGATTGTCGTAAATAATGAAGCTTCCTTCATTTACGAGCTGATGTCAAAGAGTATATATATATAATTAACCTCTTAACTTCGTTCGCCGTTTATACACGTCAATATACCATATAAAATATACGCGTAGAACGCAGTTAACTGGTTAAAGACAATACAATTACAAGAGCGTGTTTGTGGTATGTTAAAATTCCAGACCCCGGCTCAGGAATCTGGATATGTATTTATAGTTACGGGTCATTACAAATTATGCAAAACATTTCAAAACATAGGCGCAGAAGTGCATGTGCGTCAAATACGAATTTTGCAAAGTAATAACTTGGTGAGGGATACAGATCTTATATTGTAGATTACAATACTTTTTTTAAAAACCATCATCATTTTAATCTAATCTAATTATTATATTGCCGAAATATCGTTAATTTAATTATAAATCAAAATCTATAACAAATTACCTAATCAAAATTCAACAGAATGTTTATTATATAAAAGCACTTTTAAGTTTTTATCTATTCTTATATAATAAATAATATTTGTGTAATCATCCTTAACATATCATCATTATATACGATATTGTTTAGCATATATAACTAGTATATTATAAGTATATAAAAAAGACAATGTCCTTGTGTCCTTAACACATAATATATAGGTAGGTATATAGTCTATATTCTTATATAAATATATTTAATATTATAATAGCATCATATAATGACGTATCGATATCGACTTTTTTCTATATATAATATATAAGAAATGTAATCACATCATAGAATTAGTGTGAATTAGTTCTTATAATATACAGTCTCATACGTAATATGATAATGTATCAATGAATAAAGTATAGAGGAAACACGGGGCCATATATAAATGAATGAATTTTCATTTAATGGTTAACATTTCGGATAATATTATTTTTCTGAATATCGTATTTAATTTTAAGTAAAATCGATATCAATAAGATTAAAAAAGATATGTCGTACTGATAATTTAAACTATTAAAACATTTATTCTTAATACTTATAGTTCAATATAACAGCGTATTGGACAATCAGTTTCTTATAGAATTGTAAGTGTGTATACTTGTCCTTGCTATTTACTACCATAGAATAATTGACTATATAATGTGAAAAGCAAATTTTACATTTATAATATTAATTTTCCAGATTTCACATAAGAAAATTTTGGCTCAATCTCCCTTCCATTTTTCTTGTCTCCAAAACATTTTGTTAAACGAGATTAGCTAGCGTTATGTAATTTTTTTTAAAAAAAGCGTCTGTTGTCAGCGGTGTCGTTTAATGTTCAGAATGAACTGATCGTTCTGACTCTCTCCGATGGAAAATATCCAATTTAAAAAAAAAAAAAACTAATTATTTAAATAACACAAGCAATTTTAAAGCTATCGACTTAAAAATTTGAATATGAGCAAGCGAAATGAAATTATGAAAACGTGTATTCTAAAAATTTCCTTCAGCCACTAATTCTTACTCATCCCATATAGAATCAAAATTGGAATAATGAAAGAACCATTTTATCCGATTATCTTAAAAATTGTATGTATTCTATGAAATATTCTAACGTTTTATGAAATTATGTGACAATACTTCTGAGGACCCCCATAGCGCCCAATGCGTCCCAATGGTATTTCTTCAGTCGCATGGACAATAATTTTCTTGAAATTTTTAGTACAATGGAAATATTATGAGCTGTTCTGTTGCTATAGTGAAATTTTGAAAAATTGTAAAATTACTTGGGTAATTAATTGCATTGCAAAATAGTTTTTTATGAAGTGTATCGTAAAGTGCCGTATAATTTACTGCTAACTCGCTTTTGAGAAAGTTTTATTAAAAATAATAATAATAATAATAATATTAAAAATAATAATAATAATAATAATAATAATAATAATAATGAATATAAAAAGAATGGATAAAAAAACAACACACAATCTTATGCTTTATAAAGTATTAAGTAATACATTATTACATTAATCAATCACTGTCCGAAATGTATATAAACCATTTTTTATCTTAACATCTATTTCAATGATACATTTTAATGTACTTTAAATAAAGATAAATGAAAACTGAAAATTATGTGACGACAAAGAAATGAAAATGTATACGTATATACACGTATATGTGGCTGTATCTATCTGGGTGTATGTGAAAGGCATGTATAAACAAGTACAATACAGACACACATGGTATATATGGTTGCGAGGAAATTGTATTACATATAACATACACACAGATTATATATGAGAGCAGATGTTGTTTCGGTTTTTGTTGTTTTAACAACGGATTTTATAATAAAAGAACAAAGAATCTTCTATCGACAGTTATTGTTTCATACATTTTTTGGGGTCGTTGATAATTATTTTTTGTAAGTTAATGATCGATGCATATGACCGCAATTATATAACGATGATTTTGTTACTGGTACGGTGTCCAATTACGACATATTCTTTTATATGGTATATTTTTATCAAGTTATATAACTCTGAGTGCGTATAACTTCATATATTTATGTTTTGTAATGTTTGTAATTATGATAATTTGTAAGTTTTGAATAGATCAAAGGTACCATGTTGGCACCAGTTGACTGACTTAAAAAAGTATTTAAAATAATTTTATAAGTATTATAGAGAGCATACCAAGTCCGTGATTCGACGAAGGGCATGAGGTGAGGAAATATTATTTGGAAAATAAAATAAAACAACATAACAATAAATTTCTAGCCAAATATTATGTACTAACAAAGCAAATAGAAAAATCGTTTTATCCAAATTTTTGGAAAATATCGGATGGAAACTCTGCCAAATTACTCTGGATTTTATTTTATAAGAAAAATGGAAAGGATGGGAAGGTCATTTATAATTGGTTGGTTATTAGATATACAGCTATATAGACCGGTATTATTTGAAAACCCATCTTTTGAATCCAATTTATATAACTATAAACACTTTTCAGAATTTTCTCATCTCCCATTGCCCGGGAAATCCATTCATTTTTAAATATTCAACTTGTTCAGAAGAATCTTCTTTATAATTGAACGAATGCAATGCTGTTGTAATTTCAAACGAAAATCTAATTTAACGCATTGCTGTTTGTGTGAAAGCATTTTTGAAACAAAACCATAACTTTTCCAATCATTGACAACACATTATATGAACATTGGTAACCTCATAACCATTTCTTTTCACGAACAAAAATTCAATAAATCCATTTAAGTATCACAATTTTTATTAACACGCAACATTATCTTTATCCTTAATTTATACAAAATTTTGATATTTATGTTTTCACTGCCTATAAGTATTACGTTAATTATTTTTACATACAAATATGAGCGTATAAGATGTAAATACTAAATACTTATAATTAGAGGTGGGATATTTTTGAATAATAAATACAGCAATTTCTTATATTGTTAGTGACACATATTTGTTTAGTTTTATTGTAGTAATAATATGAATTATTATAAATAAAAAATGATAACATAATGTCAAAATATAATATTCCGTGACATTTTATATTATACAATTTTCTACAATCATCATCATTAGAATATAATAATATATGTAGAAGACAAAAGTATAGGTAGCGGAGGTATTCACAATATATATTATAAACTCTAAGTAATAATATGTATACACACCATACAATACAATACAATATATATGTGTACATTGGGTAATATGTGAACAAATATACAAAGTACATATTACATAAATATTATATGTAAACAAAAGAGTAAGTACTTCATTATGCACAAGTTTTAAAAGTGAATATATATATATATAAAATCGTATATGAACAAACAACTTATAAAATAAAATTGGAGTTGGTCGTGCTAAACTACAGAATGTTGGAAAATTTTTAATGAAGTTGAATTTAGATTAGAGAACAAAGCTATTTAACAAGAATCATAACAACATATATAGTGACTGCATCATCATATATATATAAAGCGTAATAGTAGGTATATAATACCATATACTCCTAAATAAATGGTATACCTATGCCATATATGTATAATACTCTGGTAATACATGTATTTGCATGATAATGTGTACAAGTGTATAAAGGTAAAATAATAATAATAGAAGTTTTAATAATATTTTTTACTTAACAAAATCAGTTTTGTGAATATTTATTTGTGGCTGAAAGTGTGTGTGGTTGTGTGTGTCTTTGTATATGTATGTGTTTTTGATGTACTGTATAAATAAATGTTTCTGGTATATGTGACATCCTTTCATTTATTTACATATATATATATGCATAAAGTTATTATATTATATTATTATCCACTATTCATTAGAAAATTTTACATTAATACTCGAACATATATATATATTTACATTATACAATTAGTTGCCATATTTATATACCAAGAACATAAAGTAAAAAGTACCTATGTACGAGTGTATATATATATAAAAAAAAACTTTTCTATATGTATTCCATTTATATACCATAAATGAGCTTTTACATGTGTATGCAAGCTCATTGGTTATATGTATATCTATGTGAAGCTTAATAACTATGCATAATTTTCTATATTATTGTTCATTTATTTATACAATACTATAATATAGAGAAAATTTTTAATGAGATTGTATAGTAATAAATGTGTAGAAATACACATAATATTAAACATATTTTAACTGGAACTTTTCATTAAAAAAAAGGCAGGAAATGTTACAGAGTGCGGCCAACACGTATACACTCATAATATATATATATATATATAGTTTTAACAACAAATATGGTAGTTTTAACAACAAAGCAAGTAGGTTTACATAACAACATTTTTTATATTAGATCTGTGATAGAAATATATATATATTTATACAGGATGACAAGTATAATAATATTGGTGGCCCAAGAAGGCAATTGACTTGATGGCACGTAAAATACAAGGTGCAGCAGTTATTAAAACGATTTAATTGATCTGAGAGAAAAATTTGTACAAAGTGTGCCTGCTGATTATCGAAATTAGATTGATGGAAATGCAAATGATGCAGAAAGGTCTGTCGAATCTGGTTCGATTGGGTCTTTTTTCTATATAAATATAGCGCTGCATAAGTTATAAAGCAATAACCTTAATTGCACGGAATATCTATAGTAATAAGTGAGCCTGTTGTGATCTGTGTTTGTAACTCAAGACGAACGAATGCGGTTCAGGTTTGTATACTTCCAGAAGATTTCAGGTAAATGCATTAATTGTTGCAGCTATATATTGATACCATTATAATAACAACAGGTATTGGTGGGGACAAAAATATCGCCAAGGATTGAAAAAGTGGTTTGATGATCAAACCAAACAAAAAAAGTATGAACAAGGCGGCATATTTGCACAAACCTAAGAGTTATTAAGAGAACACTCAGTAGCGCTGTTGCATAGCGCCGAAATATATCTATTATATATATTAATCATGAAAAATAGCGGGTTCAATTCCGCTATTTTTCATTGGAAATTTTTCGGTATTTATTTTAAGTGTCTGTCCGTTTCGAATGATATGCACTCCAGCTCTAACCGCACTCTAATGCGTTGCAACACTATAATTATTATAATTTTAATATTGTTAAATATACGATAACGAAGCAATTACATTTTATATTGTATACAAACAATTTTTTCTTTAAAATCTTTACGTATATTCTATATTTAATATAATAACAAATTATAAATAACCTTTTTAAAATTTAACTTTAACGTTTATATTTTGTAAAATTACAATTTAAAAGATAACCTTAATGTGGGTGTCTATTATAAATAATACATATGCCTTAGTTATTTTGTTCGTATTACATTTTCACATGTACTTTGTGTCGCATAACACAAAACACTATAAATCTCATAAAAATCTGTCTTGCAGTTAACTTTAATCATAAGTAATATTTTATGATATTTTTATCTGCACAATATAAATCGTATATTAATACTGTGAACAATTTTATAACTTCAATATATATATATACTTCACTACATACATATAATATGTATGGCATTGGTATACTCGTATAATGTATATGTAACAAATAGGGGGAACTAACGCACATTCGTCACATTTTAATATTAACTAATTTCTATTTTGCCCCACTAATTTAGTATGCAAAAAATGCGTACGAAACTATTACAAAATTTTTCTTTAGATGAAAATTTGAAGTGCGTTCACAAATATTAGTTTCTGATTTACAATAGCTATTGAAATGGACAGCGATTCGTATATACAAAAGATCAAATTGTGATTGATGAAATTATAACATACTTTGTTAACTATTTCAAAAACTAATGATACCGAAAACAGAATTATCCTTATTTATTAAATAATCAATGTGATTTTATGTTATAGAATCCAATTAGAATGCAATGTAGTTATAACCCACAAAAGTGCGTTAGTATTCAAAAATATAAAAAATTTATGATATAAATTGTTTAAATGATATATGAGTTCATCTCGAAATCATGGAATGAAATGAATATAAAAATAAAGAACCAAAATTAAATTGTGTTTTAAAATTGGTAAAAATGCTATAAGTGATGGTGAACATCCACGTCGACCATCTGAAACAATTTACTGAAGAAAACATTTAAAAAGTGTGTGATTTCGTAAGAAGTCTTCAGTGAGATGCATCGAAATGTAGCTAGAATTGGTCTAGGAAAGTTGAATTCAAAATTTGGTTTCTCGCATCAATTAAATGAGGCTCAATAATTGCACCAAATTGAACATTGTAAAGCTATTATTAAATATTCACGAAGTGAACAAAGGTGTACATAAATCAACTATATAACACTAACACATATAAAACCATTCTCATTATTTTTTGGAACAGAAAATGTACACTTTAAAGTATTTTATTGCAAAGAGTTTTTCAACCTCATTTCAAAACTATAATTGTATTTGAAAAACAATTTTAAAAGTATATTGATGAATTTTGTAGAACATTTCTGATGGGGTTTTCACTCAATGCGGGAATGATTAAAAAGAAAAAAAAAACAAAGAAATTGGATCCCAGATGAATTGGAAGAACGTTATATAGAGGTAAAAATATTTATGAATTGTCGCTGCAAATGCTGACAATGAAAAAAATTAATTCTTTCTCAAAACAATTTATTTCCATATAATTTCACAATAAATTTTAAAATTAATTGTAATATTTTTTAGTATTTCTTTTTAAAAGATTTATCATTAAAATTGTAATGACAAAAAACTCGGAATCTATATTAAAAGGATGAATTAATCGTACTACAATATATCTCTACCACGAGGTCATTTAATTTAAAATTCCAATACTCATAATTATAACAGAAGAATGGATACTTTTGTAGTATAATTGGAAATGTAAATAATGATTTACATGTACGTGTGCATAGCGGGGCACATTTGTCAACTGGACTGGTGATGATGAACGTGTGCCTCACATAACCCTACGTTTTTATTTTCCATAGTTGACATTTTTACTGATAAATATTACTATGTTTTTTTTATAATAAATATACTTCATTCGTATTGTTATTGTAGATTGCCTATATTTATAAGAACTTATGAACAATTATAAAAATATCTAACTTTAGTCTACAATCTAAAGATGATGATTCACATAACTATTAAGTAGGAAAATTTTATAATTTGGTGGATACTTTTTATGTTCTACATATAAAGAGGAAAAAAAATTTATAGTTGTATGTAACAAAAAAAAGGCAATTTTTAATTGTCCAAATGTTCAGTATTTTTTATATATATATATTCACCTAATATAAAATACACACACATACACATATCCCGAAAATTTTTATGTCGCACGAGGTCTTCTGCATAAAAAAACCATCTCTTATACACTATATTATTTTTATGAGATTTTTATGATCAATAAAAGATGCCTTTTTAAAAGTATAGAAGTTCGTTCAATTATTTATATTATTATAGTCGGATACGCATATATCGTATACATATGTAACATAAAGTCGTAAAGTTTTTAAGTAATGTATACGTTGAAGCTTACGTATTTTTATAAAGAAAAATGTATATTAAAGAAATTTCTATATACATCTTCGAGTCGCTATATAAATGCACGTGGGTGGATGTTTATGTTCTCGTATATATTTATATATACAATATTTGTATTGTATGTATTATATGGATTTATATACTTTGTGTGGATAATAGAACAGTAAATTTTTTAAATTTAATAATCATTTCTATATTTTACATAGTTTCACATAATATAATATAATATGTTTAAATTTTATATTGACACAATGAGAAACTATACAAGTATTTTCGTTTGTGGCGGTCACAAAAGTTAAGTTTCATCTTTATGGTTTAAAAACAGTATTTTCCATATATAAATAAAAAAACTCTTTATATATAAAACAGGCCAATTGAAAAGTCCCCGATCTACCATAGTAAAACACATTTTTTTTGGCAAAATTTGATTTTATTATTCAACATAGTTGCCTTCGAGGACGATACAGCGATTATAGCGATCTTCCAACTTTTCGATACCAATTTTGTAGTACGATTTGTCTTTTGCTTCAAAATAGGCCTTCATCGTGTGCAGTCCACTCAGCTGACTGTCGATTGGACTCCGGAGTGAAATGATGGAGCCATGTTTCATCCATTGTCACATATCGACGCAAAAATTCAGGTTTATTGCGCTTGAACAGCTTCAAACACTGCTCAGAATCATTAACACGTTGTTGCTTTTGATCGATTGTGAGCTCGCGCGGCATCCATTTTGCACACACAGCTTTCTCATGTACAAATATTCGTGAATGATATGATACACATGTTCAGATGATATCTTCACAATGTCTGCTATCTCGATCAACTTCACTTTACGGTCATTCAAAATTATTTTGTGAACTTTTTTGATGTTTTCGTCGGTGACAGCTGCACTTTTGGGCGTCCACTGCGTTCACCGTCTTCGGTGCTCATTTCACCACGTTTAAACTTAGCATACCAATCAATGATGGTTGATTTCCGTGGTGCAGACCCCGGAAACTCTTCATCAAGCCAAGATTTTGCTTCAACTGTATTCTTTCCCTTCAAAAAGCAATATTTTATCGGCACACGAAATTCTTTTTTTTCGATCATTTTTCAAATAACAAAAGTAGCTACACTCACAACGCTATATCTCACAAACTAATGGTCGGACTGCTGTCAAATTTTGACACGTATCGTTTGAAGGTTGGTACTTACTAAAAATCTTATGGATTTAATACTAGCACTGTCATCTGTGTGTCAGACCGGGGACTTTTCAATTGGTCTGTGTAGTTTGGTATATGGATATGTCTACACACGTTTGTTTTTCCGGTTAGTATACAATAAATCATAATAAATCCATTTACCAAAATGTTTAATTATAATGCAATGGAAAAATTAATTCTTTTGATAATAATATTGAACTTAATAACAGAGACACGCACGTTGAGTATTCGTGCCAGATTCCTAAAACAGATTCAATTCATGTTCACCACGAATTATTCTTAACAATTAAATCAGATACTTTCGAATATCACTTATTCCATTGGGTTGCGTTACACTCTTTTATAATATAAACTTTTTATATGTCGCTCACTATCACATTCCATTGACCACAAGTATATAATAAGTGCCTGCCACACGTACAAAGAGGAATATGTTATTTGGTTAAATATTTTTATTTTATGTCATTTTTGTATCGGGTTTGTCAATGTTTCTTTTACAATATATTGTAATATTAATTTAATGTCGTCACATTTTCTATATATTTTTCTATGTATCTTTAACAGCATATGTATTCAAAGAATTAATAAAAAAAAATTGTAGATAAATTTTATATCAATCAATATTTATTCGTAATTAAATTTTTTATTTCTAATATATATACAATATTTTTTATATAAATTCGATCGATATTATTATATTATCATTTTAACATAATTTTTATGTTGTATCATATTTTTTAATGAGGACGAAATAGGAATAATAATAAATATGTACTTAAATATGGTATCGTAGTACAAACAAATACATTTATAATATAAATTTAATAATGGGGTTTTTGTGTATAGCCGCAAAGTTATGGTATAAAGTAAAAGAAAAAAAAATCGTATTTATTTATAAAATATTCTTTATGATAAGATGAGCGAACGAACTTATATAGACGCCGCAGAAAATTATGGACCAAAACGAAATGA
This sequence comes from Bibio marci, assembly GCA_910594885.2. Lineage (NCBI taxonomy): Eukaryota > Metazoa > Arthropoda > Insecta > Diptera > Bibionidae > Bibio > Bibio marci. The sequence continues at coordinate 24,683,053 of OU343116.1, read as the reverse complement.
AATAATAATAAAATTATGTGATATAGATATTTTACATTTTATATTCGACTACAATATATGATAAATTTTAAAAATATTGAATGGTCGTCCCAAAAAAACAACAACAACAATATTATTATTATTATTATTATGTTATTATTGTTGTTTGTATATTTTATAAATGTGTGTAAACCCAAAGCAAAAATACAATATTTTTACGAATATAAGTTCATTAAATATTTTAAAGAGAAACGTGTTTTTCTTCGATTTCCTATTTTTTTCTTGCTTACGCCATTGCCATAAATTTATACAAAAAATAAACAAATTGAACTAACATTAATTATTGATGAAACGAAAAATAAAGAACGAATGGAGAAAATTTTATAAAATATTTTCATAAACATGAACCTAAACCAAAAAAAAAATAAATAATTTTATGTACATTTTATACAATATTTTTAATATAATATATTAATACAATAACAAATATTGAATATTAAAAGGTTTTTCATTATTCCTTTTGCGGACACCCCCGACCCGTTCAAGATATACATGTATTGCATATGTATCCCAAGTAGAACTCTATAAACCATTTAGTTCTTGCATAGATATAAAATGACTGACAGAGCATTGTGGCAACCTGACTTTAGCTGAATTTTAGAATCTATTTTTAATCTGAAATGTGGGAATTTATTTTGTCTGCAGGAAAGTTTTAGCAGCTTAAATTTCAGATATTTCGCTAACATTACGTTATATTGCTGATATTTTGTTGATGGCAACCTATACTATAAATAATACAATATTCAACTATTTTGCTTTGTCAGCCATTTGACGGAATTACAGTCAATAGTAGTCATGAATTTAGCATTTTTGCTGACGGTTACACATTTTGGTTGTTGATGTTCTAACTATATGACTGAATTTTTGAGTTTTTAATAATAATAGCAGAAATTTAGTGGTTATTGAGTCGAGTAGTATCAAAACAATATCAATGCTTACATATATAATTTCTAAGACATAGAGAGTAGTGGTTAGCGTATTGGATATCGGAATCTGAGTACCTGAGATTCGAATCACAGACAAACCTTTAATAAAAATTGTAAGTTTTAAACTATAAAAATTTAGTAAATAAATAATTTTCAGAACAAATTCTAAAATAAACATAATAGTAAAAAAATAAATTGAAAAAAATAATTATTTTGTATTGTTTTATTTTTGTAAAACTGCTGCAATTTGAACAAAATTGCTGCCAACTCAGCTAAATGACTGCTTATAACTGTATGCAACTAAAATATAGCGATGACTAAATTGCTAAAAATTGACTGATTTTTGTGCAACCACAACCTCAGCTAAAGTTAATTTTATAACGTTGTCGCAGAAACAAAACAGGCTCCTATTTGACTGAAACAGCTTTGTTACAAACATTTTATATGAGGTTTTGGATAATGCTGCCGAAACTAAAATGCTAAACAAATTGGCTGTGGCACAGTTGCTACATTTTAAATTCAGCTTTCATTTCTACTTGGGTTGTATATAAATGTAAACAATTAAAAATGTATATAAAGTGTTATTTTGATTGAATATAAATATTAAACATATTGTTGATATTAATTGTTAATAAATTGGTTATGATAATAGTCATGAAAACCATTTTTTTCCAGGATAATCGAAATAGTTCAATTTTGTAGTGGTGTTGAAATCAGTCATTAATATAAGTACCAAATTGATATATCTTAACAGCTATAATACAAGTGAAAATCTACAGTCATGTGCGTACATTAAAATATAGCAATAAATTAATATTTAATGAAAACATAATAAAAACAATCGGCAAGTATAATTCAATGCATCCACTTTACTCAAAACCACTGTACAATTAATAATTATAAAATATCATTAAGAATGCTTTGGAAATAATATTAAAAAAATTTGATAAAATTATAAAATCAGATATTCTTTGAATTTTTGGAATTGTTAAAAACAAAAATTTATTTAATTTTTAATAAATAATAAATAAATGTGATAATAAAACTAATTACAATGAAAATTTTTCTCAAGCGATAGAAGAATATTACAAGCGAATAAATTGCATCCAATCCAATATAATCTCATCACATTCAATTAATACGAAAATAAATATACTAAATAATATATAGCAACGATTTGAATTAAATTTTCAAATAAAAAGTTTTGTTGGAACGATTATATTCAAGTGAATTTATTCAAAAAAATGCATGTATTTATAAAATATTAAAACTTAAATTGTAAATCGATCATTCAAGCCGGATTATATTACATTATATAATATTTAAACAAATAAATTGTGTTATATTCACTTGCACATAAGTTTTGCATGGTTGTAATGTTAGTTTGATTAAGAATAATAAAAATCGAATGGTTAACAAATTTTCATCTAATAACAAAACATCAAACCAAGAAATAATAAATTGCAAATAAGAAGAAGAATTTGTTGTTGATACAATGTATCATTATTGTGAAGCTAATTAATTTCAACAATTTCAATTTAAATTAAATACAATGGATGCTGCCAGATCAATCACAAAATATTCAGTGCACAAAATTTTTGGATTTAAAGAAAGTAGCAGTAGATTGTTATTTTTATTTTTTATGTAAATGTATTGTAATGTATTGTAATGTTCATTTAACATTTAGTTATTAAGTGATTGTTATATGTATAATTATGATGTAATAAATAGGGAATTAATTCTGGCACTTAGACCAAAGAAGGTCCATTGTGCTCAGGCTGTGAGTTAAACTCTGCGAAGCGTCTGGTTTCAGACATGAAACTAGAGATGTTTCTTATGATCCGTTCATTGTAGAAGGTTCTTTGCATTTTTTCCAATCATCCCATGCATAGTGCATTTGTAACTCAACGCATTTGGTGAAGGTGATAGTTGCAGTGTCCCGTAAGCAACACAACAACCAATCTTAATTGAGTTTCTTGGTAACCTCAGCAATACATCAGCCGCTCCTCCATTGGGATAACTACCCGTGCTGACTGTCGACAGTTAACACATTGTCTCCATGCACAACCAAATTCCAAAATACAGTCTGCAATACTCCATTGAACTCACCACTGGTAAGTAACCCAACAGCCAATTTTAATAGAGTTTCTGGTAACCACAGCAATGCAGCAGCAGCTGCTTCCGCATTGCGGCAACAACTACCTTTTTTGCCTGCCGACAGTTTCCACATTGTCTCCATACACGACCAAATTCCAGTCGACAATATGCCACCGAACCCACTTACTGGTAATAGGTAGGCAAGGCTCAGGACCGAAGAAGGCGGATCGTGTACAAGATCGTGACAGCATATCGGCCTCTAATTTACGCGCAATACCACCGTGAGCCGGTACCTACAAGAGGTACGAAATTGTTGCACAGTGATAGTGCATACAATATGTCAATACATTCGTTTAACAACCTCGATCTTATTACTGTTCCGTTGAGTGGCATTAGTACATAATTATGGCTTATGGTTTACAAACGAGGCGTAAAAATCCGAGGGCAAGAAAATATCTTCTCGGAAAATTTAAAGTGTTTGTTAAAATGTATTTGTGCGGTGTGATGTAAAAGTTAGCGTAAATTCAACATTTTTTCTGCCCGCGAACTAAGAACTGGCGGATAAGTTAGTTGGGGTTTTTGCATTAGAAATATAATGTCCGCACCTCAACCCTTCGTTTGTAAAGCAGCCTATACTGTCGAAGCATATAAAGATATCCTCCTCGGAAATTCTCGAACTAATTTAAATCGCACTGTTTACAACCTCCGAGATTGGAAATATTGGTAAACGCACCGTTAGGTACGGCCAACGTACAGAATTATCCTTTCTGTAAATACAAATAACGATACCGGATGACGTCCCCAATAGAAAACAGGCGTTCGTATACCAACAGCTTGGCACTGCTTTTTATTAAATGCCGATGGCAGTCAACGACCATAGAAGAAAAATTATCTATGACCAACCTCTGACGTCGACATATCTCTATTCCACATTTGCTGTCGTTTGCCGTCGGCAGTGCATAAAAAACGGTGCTTAATCCGATGCAGTCTTTTATACACACCCGCCCAATCATCTCTGATATTGATTTTGATATTTTTTTTTATTTAAAACTATTTTAGGTGTGTCGAAATCCAATTTCTACAGCACCCACCCTCAAATTTTGGAATAATATATTACATAACAACTTTTGAAAACAAATAATTTTTGGGCGAAATTCTGGAAATATGGTAAACTAAATACAGAGTTCGGCGAATGATTTACGAAAATAATATACAAAATTAAAACTTTCATATAAACACATATTATTTTTAATTATACTTTTTCACCAATGTAAATCAGAGAGACAACAATACGCGTGATATATTTTTAATGTGAAGAATTTAACACGATAGAATTACCGAAAAAAAATAAAGTTATTTCTATGTATACCAAAACCAGTCAATTGACTTGGAGCCAATTCTTGAATTAACCAAACATTTACGCTTTATGCCGAGTACCTACCAATTCGTAAAAGTTAGTATTCTTGAAACTTACATGATATTTATAACATTCACCATCGTATATATAATTTTCTGACACGCAATTACTATAATTTATGAAATTTCAAACATTTGAACATTTCGACTGCTTTTCAAATGAATTTACAATTTATGAATTTTTAAAATATTTACATGAATTAAGATATAAATCCGTTTAGGATATTCAACTAATTGCAGATTTGTATCGTTGCGACTATTTCCTATTTAAGCATAAAAATAAAGAAATGGTTGGTAAAAAAGATACAATTTCTTTATTGAGAAAAAAGACACTTGCAAAAGAAAAACATTACCTATTTCAATAATTAACTAAACAGAATCAGAATGAGCTCACCGGACATTTGGATAAGGTGAACGATGTAAATGAAAAAAAAAAACGGATATAACAACAATATTTTTTTAAGTATTGAGCACTGCACATTATTTTTATTATTATATATTTTTGAATATTTTCTCATATGATTTTTATGACTTGAGACAATATTTTACAAATTTTTTGGATATTAACATATAATATATGTTTTTCACAAGTTAATCGAAATTAAAATTGCTAATCGAACCAATGCATCGCGTCCATATCTTACAAAACGTAATTCCCTATATGTAAAAAGAAACGTCGTTCGATGTGCGCGGTTATTATTATGTTTTTATAATTTACTTAATACATTGCATGAACGCATCATTTTCTCTATGCGGTAATACATCATGTCGACGTTGTACATTATTTTAATTTATATAAAACATATTCCCGCTGTAATGCTTTATATATAATTAATTTTAAATTTCAATTTGAAATCAAAAACTTTAAAATAAAACTTTATATTTATTATTATATGGCGCACCTTATGTCTGAAAAATATGCGGGAGAATGGATTAAGAAAAAAAACCAATCAATTAATTTATTTTGTTAAAAATTTAATCACTCAACCATTGTTTTGTGGGCTGAACGCATCAAATGATTTTTCACTTCATCGCAAAATGAAATGAACATATTGTGAAAGTTTGTTAAGGTCGGTTCGAAAGCCATATAAATAAATCAACGCATTCAATATAGATGATGTTACGACCAAGACCATGGCGGTTATTTTTCGAATAGAGGAAATAAACTTTGGATTCACTTGTCGTACACCAATTTTTTCAGTCAGAATTTTGTAAATTATTGTTTTTGTTACTCCATATATTGTATAATATTTGAAGTCGGTCGGGTTATTTTTCGGACAGAGAGTGTTTATAGTTATATAAGTATATATAGAAGTAACATTATTGATAATATCTAATTTATAATAATTAGAATATATTGTATTAGAAAATATTCAATAATTTACATGTTTATATTGTGAGACCCACATATTGAATATTATATTGGAGAAGAGTGTATAATATAACAACTAATACAATATATAATTACAAATCCATTATATGGCATTTTATTATAGGTTAAAAGGGATTACTTTTCATATAGTTTATTTATAATACAGCAAAAGAAAAGTATTTAATAATAAATTAATTTTGTTTTGAATATATACACTCGTAAATATTGTAGTTAAAACTATATTCACAAAAAGTTTATTTAATAATATATGTGTTAGTTTTTCCGGATTATATACAAATATATTATGTATTGTATTGGGTATATATATGTCTTATATACATTATATGAAACCAGGAAATAATATAGAGAATTTGAATAGGTACACACTGGTACATTCTAATATGTTATACGCATACATATGTTTACATGAGCGTAATATATGTATTAAACTTTTAAAGTTTTTGCAGTACATAAGTCACAATTATATATTAATCAAAGTATATTATGTACAAAATGTTTCTTATTTCTTTGTATATTATTAAAAATTACGTAATATATACACAAGTGTATTATTATAAAAGACAATTTTAAATATTATATAAGTAAAAATTGTTAGCATGTTTCACATACTGAAAACATGTTTATCATATTCAAATAATGACTGTACAATTTTTGTTGTATATAGAATATATACTATATTTGCCTATATTTGACCAAACATTTCCTATAGCAGTGCAGTAATTTCAATTTGAAGTTTGCTAAGAAATTTTAATCCAAACCATCGCGCAGAAGTATTTCGGTAAATCGTTGCTAAAAATAACTAACGACACATTCTATAATCCATAAATTACTTCTCATGCTACAATAAAAACTAATTCACAACATTATACCAAAAATATAGTTAAGAAATCAATTTAGGACTTCCGCTTCACAACCCATATATAAAAACCAAATTTATCGATTTACTGCGATTTTTACGGCGATAATCTATGAAAATATAGAGTGCGGTGTTGGACACTATTCAGAGATTATAACAATGTATTCACAGATACTGTGCTCTTCAAATATATATAAGAAGAATAATTGGATTAATTTAGCATCTATTTCGAAATATAATTGCCAGCCAGAGACTAATTGGTGAATTGTTTATATATACGTACGTGGCATATCTTGGTGTATATGGTTAATAAATGAGATGAAAAGAAAATATTATAACTAACAACTCATTTCCATATTGTTTTACGCACATAAAGTATTTAAAAAATATTTGCAATTCGTATTCTGCAATTAAATGTGTAAATACCATCCACGTAAGATTCTTACAAATTAATGCATTGACAAATTTCAAATTTTATCAAAATTTATTTAACCATCAGCGTATGATGAGGTGTTCATGTCAAATTTGATAAATATCCTTAAAGGATCAAATCGAAATGTTATATTGAATTGGAACGTAAATTTTATGCAATTCCTTGTTTGTTTCTCTTTCATATGAGGTGCATCGCATGACCAAATTCAAAAATTATCTATATATAATATGGTCTTTGAATTGTTCTTGATTCTTATACAATATAAATTTCGTACTCAATTTCTTGTCGAAATCTCTATGTCTGGCATCAAGTGTTGTATACTTATTTTCAAAAGGTATACTTGAATAATGAACCCGAAATGATCTAGATTTGTAAAACATACGTTGTACTCAATTTCTTTTATAATTTTATTTCGCATAAAGTGTCGAAATGCCCGTTAATCCTTGAAACATGAATGCTACTCAAATGTTTATGGGTTAATTCTGTGCCACATGAGGTGTAGCATATTATAATTTAAAAAAAATTTCTCGTAATGTCCTTGAAATGTCCTTAATCCTTGAATCAGCTATATAGGTTTGTTTGAAAAAAAATTAAATTATATCGGATATATGAATAAAATTTAATCTGAATTGATCTATATATACCATGATCCTAAAATTTCGATAAATGCGTCAGTATTTTTGTAACAAAATTGATTCTCCGGGAGACTGACACATATCGGCGCTTTACTATTAAAATACATTTGGTACGTATTTTAATTACAAATATTATGACATATTATAATTACAATAAAATATAGAAACAATTTTTCAAACATAATTGTTTTTTTTTTATGTATCGCCGTTGTCAGCTCAACGTAAAAACAGAATATAGCTATATCATCGCAATTAAAAATAATTATATAATTTAGTTATATGCAAATTTCAATTAAATAGAGCAATTTCTTATATAGCTATATACGAGTGAAGATATTCAAAAGCAGATAATACCATTTAATATAATTTCAATACATCGCATATTGCAATATATTGTATAATGTGTATTATAACACATATACCAACTATAGACAGTGTACCTGTATACATAAAATGTATACCTATACTATACTCCTATATGTGCTTGTGCTTAATATATACAATTGTGCATAGCGTTGCATCTGGCTAACGTATCATCTGGTTTTATATAATTCATTCTCAAAATCCTCGTAATATATAACTCGTGGTTATTATTATGTATCACATTTGTTAAAGAAAAATTCATTATCTTGGAAAATGAAAATGGTATATTATTTTATAATTAAATATCCAGTCATTCATTTTTATTATGGCTGTACGCTGTACATATATATACGAATATATTGTATTCACGAGTACATTTTTAATAATATAATAATGTGATCGTCTGATGTCATGTATTTTTCTTTTCTAAAGCAATTTTGTATTGAATTATTTTAAACGCAATAAATAGATAATTTAATAAATAATTATTCTCTTCTCTTTAAATAAATATCTAATTTTCAAATTATTAAAAAGGAATTTCGTGAATTGTATAATAAATTTAAATTTTCGTTTTTAAAACAATTTTGAATCAAATTTTGTACACACACAGTTTATTTTTCAAACAAAGATTTCAGTAAAATATGTGTTTCAAGGATTAAGAAGATTTAAAGGACCTCACAATAGGAATTTTTTTTAAAATTGTATATGCGATATCTCATATGACAGATTACTAAACAAGAATTCAAGTAGAATTGGTATTTTAAGGGTTAAGGACATTTTAAATGATATTTTTTAAAATTATGCATGCCAAACGTCATTTAAAAAAAAAATAAGAGTATGAAACATGGAATTAAATAGAATTACATTTCAAGGACCTTAAAAGGATATTTTTTTAAATTATGCAAACCTCAAATAAAAGAACATAAAATATTATTAAACAAGGATTCGATGAACAATAACTTTTCAAATTATATAGTCAACTAATTATATTAAAGGGAATCAAACACGACGGAATTAAGTATAGATGTTTTATGTTTGAATAATCGCAAGAACATATTAAGAATTTTACACGAATAATTTTTGAATTAATGAATACAGTATTTCCAAAGACTTTACATGGTTAATTATTGTGTAATTATAGGCATGCGAAATCTAAAATACAAAAAAGAATTTAACTAGATATTGTGTAGACATTAAATTTTAAGGATCAAGAGTATTTCCAGCACTTTACTAGGATATACAATTTAAATTTGGCCATGCGATAATTTTTTCAGAAAGAAATAATATTGCTGTGGCATGGGTAAGGGTGTGTATTCTCTACTCTAGAATATTAAGTTTATCAATTATATACATCCGCATTTGATAGATTGATCACATATTTCATTTTATTTCAAACTTTTATGGGATTTAAGTCAGGAAGGAAAAAAAAACACTCAGTAGCGCAGTTGTATAGCGCCGAAATATCTAATATTAATCATGAAATGTAGCGGATTTAATTTCGAAATTTTTCGGTATTTATTTTAATACTAAAATTTTTCTGCTCTGGTGACTGTTTGTTCGTTTATGGAATAAAAAGAAAAACGGATATCTTTGAAAATATGGTGTTGGACGCTATTCAAAGATTAACAATGTCTGCACACACATAACTATGGGTTAATCACTCATATAAAAATAATAGTATTTTGAAAACATATATCTTTCGGTAATTATAGTACAATCGGTAAATTGTTATATACTCCTATATGCGGAGTAATTTACCAACTTGGCTGTAATGAAAGGTCTATTAGATGACATAAAGCTCTACTTCGAGCAAAATATGACTTAAAAAAAAAAAAGAAAAAAAAGTCGGGAAGAACAAAGATCTGTGTAAAAATGGATAGAAAATAGCTAAGAATATACTCATATAAAAATGTTCATGCAGATTAAAGAAACACATCAAAGATGTCATATCCTCAAAAGAATGGACAGCCTGAGTTTATACTGCTTCAATGATTAAATTATTTGTCACTGCTGAAACCGATTCCACATACAAAAATTCATCGGGACAGTTGAACGGGACAAAGAGTGTGCTCTAACTTTTCGAATACACTATTGTTTAAAATATAATTGTGTATGGAAATAGCAATTGTGAATTACAATAAATTAGAAAAATATTAGCCTTGCTCGAATGTTATTTAGTTTATAGAATATTATGATGGAATATTTTACTCATTATATTTAAGATTTTTAACATTTATTCTGTTTTAAAATAAGAAGATCTTTTAAATTATTCATTTAATATTAATTGATTTTTTTTACACACACACACAAAACAATATATACCTACTCTGGAAAGAAAATGTGAATTAATTATTTTATTATACATTAAACTTATATTCACATTAACGTCATTTATATGTATCATTTTCATTGGTCCCGTTTTTTGTTCTTAATTTATGAATAAATAAAGAATACGATTTATAATGTTCTGTAACATAATACAGGCACAAACACACACACACACACACACACATATAGAATTTCCATTCATAAAATATAATATGATATTATAAAATAAACGTGTATTTTCTATTTAATATAGCTCAATTATGGTAAAAAAAAAATTCCTTCCAAAAGAATATTTTGTATAATAATCTGCTAAAATTAATTGAAGCATCAATCAGTTGTGTATATGTATTTTTAAAATTTATGTTTTATCGGTTATGATTAATGAGGGTTAACGAAAAAAGATAATAAGATAAAAAAAAACGAAACAACACAGCAAAAAATAGCTTATCTATCTGTATATCTAAAGGTTTGGGGGGTGGTTATGTCAATAATATTTACTATAAGTAATTTGTAATGGTAAGGTAAGGTACAAAATTTAATAATAATAATAATATATTGTAATATAATAAATGTATTATATAATTAAGTATACAATTTTAATGCCGCAATATACTGCCTACGGCAAAAGCGGCAAAAACTTATTCAATACGTATATTTATAAATTCATTGATATAGTTTTCTTAGCATATAATATAGTATAGAAATGTATACGAACATGTTGCTATACACAAGCAAGCGTATATTCATATAAATAGTATAGGTATGTACTATTATATGTACTTCTTACAATATAAATGTAATACGGAAATATTAATAAAACTATGTCAGTACATGTAATAAATCTTAATTCTATAAAGGGCGCTATATATATATCATTCGGTATTCATATGGGTAATATTAAGTTTTCATCTTTATATTTAATATACAATGTGTAATCGTATGTTTCCGTCTCCAATTTCCCTATATAAATACATATATTATTGTATTTGAAAATTTCCAAAAATTATGTGTATTCTCATTGCAGTAATATTCGATAATATTAAACTATGCGGATAGTATATAATTTTGTACTGACTATAATTGCACATTGTTTTTTATTTTTTTTTGTTATGAACACCCTGTGTTTTATTTTGAATGTGTGTGTGTGTTCATTTAAATGTCTTTATATTACATATAATGATATATTACTAAATTCCTTTATTGCAGATGCAATTTAATTTAATTTAATTTAATTTAATTTAATTTTAACGTTTCAGTACCTACATACAAATTTCTAATTTAAAATGATTGGCATGTGTTTTGTATATATTGTTATACAACGTAATATCTGCGTTACGTTACACACTATACTATTATACTACAATTAATAATTTTGTATTATGGTATTAGTGTTACAATATTGTTACACAATACAATGTAGAATTATAGTTACAGATCAATAAGTTTCCGCAAATAGTTTTATTTTCAATTTATTTAATAAAAAATCAATGTACATGTACGAAACAATGAAACATTGTTTTTTCATAGACTCGCTGTATAGTATAGAGATTTCGTTTGCAAACTGAAATGGTAATTTTGCTGTTTTACAAAGCTCAACGGTATACTTTTTGAAATTGGTTATTTGGTTATGTTGAAAATATTCGCTTACTACAATTTGTGATATTTTTTTTTAGGCACAAAAAAAAATTTCTTCCGCGAAACAGTAGAAAAAAGATCTGCAAAAACAATTTTTCTATATGAGTTTTAGAAAAACAAGACATTTCTTTGCGCAGATTCTTAAACAATTAATTTGTTAAATTAACAAACATTATTGTGCAAAACCATATTAAATGGAAGACACTACTCATCAGTTTAACTAAATATTGTACATGTAGTAAAAGCAAATAGTTTTATCGGACATATTTCAGAAGATGTTCTACTGCATAAGATGATTTTTGAATATCTAGGCTGTACCGACTAAAAATATGTATAGTTATTAAGTCGAGTATAATTTTTCCGATTATTTTGAAACCTTTGAAATTTTCCAAGTAAATGATTTATCCGATTATCTCATAATTTGAAACTTACCTATTGATGTGTTACAATGATAAGTTTTAAAGATTTGTGGGGAAATTATTGAAACTATTACCATTATTTCTTAGTGTTCCTATATAGAACCAAAATATACACAATAGAATTGTGCTCAAGTATCATTTCATTGATAATAATTTTGTATTTTTGCAGTTAAGCAATTAATGTAAAGTTTTTTTTTGTGAAAAGAGGCGAAAATACTTTTCAATTCTTCGGCATGCTATCAATTGAATTGTTGCAACATCTTTTATCTTTATATTTTTTTCGTATTCTTGAATCATTTAATGATAAGTTCAAGCATTTGGTGAAAGAAGGTGAGCCAATACTTCAGTTTTCTCGACTGCTTCATTTGAAATAAATTTTTCGTAATAGAATTACTAAAATTACCATTTATTCAATTATTTTGAAATTTTTGAATTAAACATTTAATGATAAGTTAAAAAGATTTATGGAATTAGTTGACGATATCTTCAAACCTTTCGGGTGCTGTAATAGTAATATAAAATTTTTATACATACATTACTTGAACTAAATTTGACTTATAATTATGTGATTATAGATACAATAAATTCTTACGATCTGTAGGAAGTGGAAGACTCACACACCGAATATGGTACCACGTCCGATACCAAACATTTTCAGAATTATATTATTCGACATATGTGGCCAAACAAAGTATACATTAAATCTACAATTAATAACTGTTGAATATTTTTATATTAAATTAGAAAAGTCGTGTAGTTTTCATTGCATAGCATGGCCTAATAAACTGGCAGCTATTCTTTAACAGATTTCTTAATAAAAAAAACTTATAATAAAACGAAAAAAGAAAATACAAAAATAAAAAAAAAAAGAATTTCTATTTTTCGATCGCATGAAATGATTACAAAAACTAACTATACACTATGAAATACACAAAGTATATTGTATTAGCTAATATGATTGGCTTTTATTCTAATTTATCTAATTTATCTAATGAATTTATTGTATTTTATTTTACTCTATCTCTGGATTTCACACATTGGCTCGCAAAAAAAATTTTCATTATCTAATTCAAATCATTATGTTAAATTAAATTTAATCAGTTTTACTGAATTCTATAATTCTAGAATTAGTGAATTTCCTTTGTACACCAATACCTCGATATACGGCCTACATACTTGCCGGGAAAATTGGCCGCAAAGTGAAAAGTTATATAACGAATCAAATATTTTGATACAAACTCATACAAATTAAATAGAGGAGATGTTCCAATTTTATAAAAAAAGGTGATTCGTAATATAACTTTTTGCTTTGCGGTCAATTTTCCCGAAACGTATCTAGGCCGTATAGCGAAGTATCTGTGTACTGTAATTATCAGTGGATGTAGTTTGACATGTATAGTATCTGACAAATTTTGAACAGGCAGAAAAGCACTAGTTCATTAGTACATTAATTAGTTTAGTATATTATAATACCAATGGTTAGCTTAAAATGTAGGTACGTCAAAATTAAACAAATTTAAAACTCATTGAAAATTCCTAATGGTATATTTTAGTAAATTTTTACATAACAATAATAATAATAATAATAACTGGAACTAAATTAATAACATGAAAACTATTTTAACAATATTTGTATTATTATATGCAAGAACAAAAAAGACGCTACTGATATTTTTTTCAGTATTATTAATATTTATTTATATAATGCGTAATTTATTATACTAACGAACATATAAAAAACATTATTATTATTATTATTATTATTATTATTATTATTATTATTATTACTCAAAATATAATTAAGGTTTTATAATGAATGAATGAAGGAAATTTTATCCTTTATAATCGTTTATAATAAATCTTGTTGAAATGTGAGTAGGGAAATTAAACCTTTTGAGCCTCTGACAAATGTAATTATTGCGCATATATAAAATATATGCAAATATATTATATTTTAAATATTATATATATTTATGTAACAAATACATTTATATATAATATACAAACAAATACATATGCATTACATATACAATAAATATATAAACATAAAAACATAATATTTTTTTCCGTTCAAAATCTTATCTGCATATACAAATACGACGCATCATTGAGATATCATAATAACCTTTTTAAAATGTAACCTAAATATGAGATAAAAATGTAATAATATGCATAATACAGTGGTGTGAAAATGTTTTCGGACATTTTGTAATCATTTGTTGAAGTCTTTTAATATTTTGTATGAAATCGTTTCTTCTTTATAACATTCATTTATTCGATGTGCCATCAATTAAAACGCACTGTTTATCATTTAGCAAAAGATTTTGCAGAAAGAGGCATTGCGTAGCGGATAAGCACAAGCTCGGTCAACAACGTACGAGAATATAGCAGCTGAAAACATTGGTGCTGTCCTATAGAAAGTATTCAAAATAATCCATCAACCTCAATTCAACACCATGCTCACATCAGTGTTGCGCTATCGTAACATATAACTTCTGTTTCATAATAAACCGGAATGGTTATGTAAATCATAGAGCACGTATCACCATCTCTAAATTTCTTTGTGATTTTGTTCTGTGAACGTTCCTCAACAAACTGGCAACATTTCATGATAAAGTTACAGCTGTTTTTGTACGTCGGTCGAAAATTGAATATAAAAATAAAGAACCAAAATTGAATTTTGTTTTAAAATTGTTAAAAATGCTATACTCAAACCTATGATTTGTTTAAAATCGCGTATGCTGGTAATTTAAATTAATTATTTTAATTTGTGTTAAAAGCATAAGTTTTTAAATGGTATAAATAATTCAAAGAAGCCAGAGAAGCTATAAGTGATGATGAACGTCTAGGTTGATCATCTGAAACAATTTACTGAAGAAAACATTGAAAAAGTACTTGATTTCATGAAAATTTCTAAGAAATCTTCAACGGAATTTATCGAAATGCAGCTTGAAATACCAAAAACAATAATTCATCGAATTTTAATTGATCCACGATATGGTGAATTCAAAGTTTGGTCCATATCAATTAAATGATGATCAAAAATTGCACCGAATATAACCAATAATCAAATTTTTTCGCTTATTCATTCATCATAATCAATTAATTTAATTGCCTACGACTAATTTCTTTTTGGCTATGAAAGGAAACCGTTTGGCAACAGTTGAAAACATTCAAAAGGTGACGATCAACGTTCTCATCAGAATAAAAAAAAGTCATTTGATTCACTTGTTGAACGTGCAAATCTATACGATTTCAGTTGATGGAGATAATAATAAAATTTCTAATATTTATTTTTGTGTTATTTAAACCATTCCGGTTTATTATGGGATACATAGTGTATTTGATAACTGTTTGACACAAGAATTGGATGTTTTGGAGATGATTAACATGTGGTTCCAAACAAAACGGTGCAACTTCACATAAATAAATGTTACAAATGAATTACTGTAAGTACAGTAAACCTTCCCGGCCAAATCAAAGTGAAAGAAAGAATCAGCTTCATCGATTTTCAGGGGTCGAAAATTATTTTTACTTTTTTGAGGATAACAACCCCATAAACATAAATTCAATGTAGTTCGCAACTGGATTTTATATAATTAGTGATTGTGAGTCGTACAAATTCCAGCTTTTTTGAATTAAAAAAATATGATACAAGAAGAATGGTCAAATTGTTCTAAATATATCGAATAAATGAAGTTATAACGAAGAAAGGATTTCATACAAAATATTAAAGCATTAAACACAAGTGATTTACCACCACTGTTCGTATTTATAAAATATAAGAAAATATGAAATTTAAGTAAAAAAAATGTATAGCCATACACTTTGCTGATATTTATTTGAAGTATACACAAAATAACACACAATTATTACCATTCAAAAGCCATTTCAACGGTAACTGATCTTCCAAAGAAATGATTTATTCATAATTATAAAGTGCGTGTACTTCCAATTTTCTTATAATAAAATTTTCTGTGTATATATTCCGAAAAATTGACTATTTTATGAGATTGATTTTTATATAATTTTTAAGAGTATTTTTGTTATTTTAAAAATGTAATTATATTTTCCATTTTAAATTCAAATTTTCAGCCAAATATAAACAAAAAACTACACAATCAATTGTCTACAAACTGTATATCAATTCATATATTCATATAAATAACTACATAATATACATATGTCAATGTGTATATAAAAAGATAAGTATTGAGAAAAAGGACGAACCCTTTGTGCTCCTATTTTAATATTTTAAGTATATCATATATACATTTAAAATTTATACAGAGTATATATTGTGTGTTTTTCAATTTAATGGGATATAATATTTTGATCAATTTTATCTTCAACATTTTCGACCTAAATAATGATTTTTTTGCATTTAAAATATTTAGTTTTTATTTCACAAATTCCATCTGATATTAAATTTCACAAATGTTGTATACATACAGAACTTTTAGAAATTGTACAGCGATAATTCAAAAACGGAAAGCTTTCCCAGTTGACTGTATAATTGTAAACATCTAAGTGTTGACATGTTTTTCTTTAATATTATATTAACTGTCAAATTATCAAACTTCTGTTAAGAATCTTATTTGTACACGTTAATCGCCACGATAATATGAGAAAAATTTTCACATGGGCCATGGTAACTTTATTAGATCGCGTACGTCAGACATATTTGTCTGACATGGCTCATGTAGAACTTCTTGGCGTCAGACACATATGACTGACATGGCGATTAACGTGTTAAAATCTTCATTTATTATAATATTTTTAATTCATGCTAAAATCATACTAGATGTATGAGCATCGTTTAATAGTAGGTCTAATAAATTCAATTGTAAAACGTAATCAAGTAGTTTTTATAGACATTTCATCCAAAAATTGACGTATGTATAGAATCAACTTTCTATACTGAATATCCTAGTATTTATACTCGTGAGTCAGTTGGTACATTGTGAATTATGTGAGTTTATTGACCGGCTGACCCACCACAAGTCAACCATTCAAAATAGTGTTATTCGTATCTAAGGCATATATCCAAAAATTACATATAGGTAAATTACTCCGTTCGTGAGAATATTTTGACAATTCACAAATTGATTTGCAAATGCAATTATGTTTTTCTTGTAGATATATTTATATTTATTCAATTATATTATATTTAAATATACATTATTGCGTGTATAGAAACATTTTTCATCTTTGAATAAAACGTACAACATCATATATTTTTAAAGTTATTCACGTTCTGATTTCATATTAACGAACGGAATTTAATAATTCGTAGTTAAATATGTGTGCCACTCAAGCACATATTATAATTATAGAACTAAATGAAATTTTGTAATTCTGTAATTTAAAATTGGAAATCCGTATTAAAACAATGGCCCGTATAAACAGAATCGTTAATAAAATATAACATATGGATAACGATTCTTTGGAATATGTGTCACTATTGCCTCCAACCCTAATATTTTAAAATTTATTTACGAAATGATATAATAACTGTAAGAAAAATTAATTGTTTTCTTAATATGAAATAATCGTCTTTTTCACATGAGGTGTCCATTGCTTGAAATGATAATACCCAAATTTCGTCCAACTCATAAACATTTATAGAAAATATTTATCTAAAATATATTATATAATATATTTGTTTATATTTAAAATTTAGTCACAAGAAATTGATTGATTCCGGTTTGTTTTCGCAGGAATAGTGATGCGGCCAATTAAAGATCATTCACAGGACAATCAAAATGGCTGCACTACTCAATTGTATCAGAAAGAAATATGTAATATATCACTTATTATTAAAACTTCTTAGTTTATGCCGGGAAAATTGCAATTTTGTGGATTATCAACTTTTTTTGTATTAATACAGAGTTAAATTCATTTAAACAGTTTCAATAAATATACAATCAATTTCTAATTTTTCATAGAAGAATTTCAGTGAATGGAAAATGGAAAATAGCTTCTTTTCAAAATTTCTTCAATATAACATATTGGCAATTGATTAAATTTTAAAATTCTGTAAACAAAATTGGAAAGCGATTAAAACTATTTTTAATTTTTACATCTAGCCTATCCGTACAACAAATACATTATATTAAATTCACACAACATTTCACGCAACGTCACTAGATAACGACAAACACTACATTTTATTGTAGTAATATTTTATATAGCAATAATTAGAAAATATGTTGTTTCAAATTATTTATATAAATATATTTTACACATATAATTTATAATCCCTGTCACATATATAGAGAAAAGGAATAATTTCCTATTATTTATTATTAGGTATATTATACGTATCCACATTTGGAATATATTATAAGCATTACATTTGTATTTATTTTTTTATTTCCGTATATATGTTAATTGTTTATGTTTTGTATTTGTAATGGCTTAAGGATATGCTGCATGAATATGCAATTTATAAATTTTTAATAATGAAAATTTTAGTTATACAATGGATTGTGGTTTTGTGTTTTTTCCAAACATATGTGTGTATGTATATGTATTACTTATTACTTGTACTTGTACTTGTGTATTATTCGACTACATGTATACGCGAACATATTTATATATTATTCAGAAAGTGTTAATTTATCAAAATGGTAATGTATGTTATATTTCCGATATATACACAAACTTCATAATACATTACAACACACATATTTTCATTGTTTTTTTTATGTTTTAATTTTCACATAAAATAGACTAATTAAAATATTTATGAATTAAAAATAGAACTATATAATTAAAACTTCATTACTTAACACACACTCATTATATTCTACGTAAACATTATACCCATCTGTTGTAGTGTTATTATATGCGTTGGTGTGTCTCACTGTGTACATAAATATTATTTTATTTCTTGCACAATTGTCAACTGCACAAATAAATTTTAGTACATGTTTGTTATTTTAAGTATACAGTAAAACCTCTATCGTTTTGATATTTTCCGCAGTTGAATTTAGCAGCATTTGCCCCCGTTTTGGATAAAAAAAAAAACAATGAATTATCTGTTTGAAAATATATGGTGTTGTCTATGTACGCTATTTAAAGATTAACAATGTGCGCACACACTATTTTGTATATTTTTAATAAAATATAGAAATTGAAGAAGAGTGTATCATTCGATAATTACACGATGTAATTTATCAACTTGATGTGCGAATAAATGTATGCGGTTTATGTTATAAGCTTTACCCACTATTAACATATATATGAATAATTTCTGATGATCTCTTGTGGAAGTGGAATTAAACAAAATGCATAGAACTACGGCGATTGAAGAATCAATCACATTTTTAAGAATAATTCTCAGAATGTGATCAAAAACATACTTACGCCTCTTCGGATAGTTAAAAATAAATATATAATTGTACAAAAAAAAGTGACATAAACATGAAAACATAATTTTAAAATATTTCACATAATTTTGAGTGGCATTTTAATACCCCATATACGAATGACTACTGCAAAGTTATTTTCCGAAAAATATCTTTAGTTTACAAATATCTCGACCAATGCGCTATTTGAATATTTGTGTAATATTCAGAAAATGTCGGTGTATGCTGTTGCGAATGTCTTGATCCTCCAATAGAAAATACATTTTAATATGTGAATAATTATTTACTGTTTAGTTTTCTTTCATAAGAGTATAGTACATTCATTTTTGTGAATATCCTTGGAAAATGTCCTTTTCCATTTTTTCTCATTAAATACAAATATTATATTAAAAATTCCGAGTTCGTTAATTTTTTGTCTAAATATCACTATGACTACTGTTCATATTAAATTGATTATTGCAAGACATGTCTGAATGTAGGAGGTATGTATATAGCAAATGATGTTGAGCTGTAAATATTATATAAGACATTTATTTGAAGTGTAAATATCATTTGCGGAAAGTTTTCAATTATAATTTGATGACACAGAAAATTGTTGCGAAAATACATCGTTTTCTTCTACAGAAATTATACGGTTAGCATGCAGCTCCTGGAATTCAATTTACATAATATGGAAAGATTGGTTTTAATATATTAGTAAAACAGATATTGATTTCGATACATAATTTCAAACATGTTGTATGGAACTTGAAAAAAATAGCTGTCTGATAAATGGATTGTAACAAAAGCAGAACAGTTTGATATGATATTCATAAAAGCGTTTTTCACACATTTTCTTTGTATATAGTATAGTATGGTTGCATACTATTAAGCCATGGTTCATTCTATACAACTGTATACCACTGTATATTTTATATATAATATTCTACATATAATGCAATATAGTATAAGTTTTGCATTCAAATAGAAAATATATAAAGAACTAACATATATCTATGATATAAATATAATTATATATCATATTATATTATATAATAGTATTAAATTTATATGTTTTATATACTAGACAATATTATAATATAAAGGAGAAATAACATATATATGATTTATAACAAAATATGAAAACGATGTTTCTAAGGATTATATTTATATACATATATTGTGTACATATATGTGAAGTTGAAGTATACACAGAATGGCACCTTTAGCAAGAGCAATATATTTATACATATACTGATGACATAAACAAGTACAATTCATTGTTTTCCATATGTAATATATTATATGTGTGCATATTTGGTTATATATCCCTATATCCTGTTTCTATATATATATGAATAAATACAAGTGCATATGCTTGCGGATGAATTTGTTTCTTATTATTTCTAAAGAATTTAAAAACATTTATTATATTTATTTTATATTATATATTATATCTTTGGCTCTACATACATATTTAGCTATCAGCATATGTGACTGGGTGAATTTGTACAATATGTATATATATGTGGTTATTAATGCATAAAGAATGTCCCAAACTTTACGTTGTTCAACATAAAATGTCGAAGTAGTTTGTGAAAGTATTCCTGAAAGTACAAGAACATCAATTCGTCAACGATGGTCAAGAATTGCAAGATATGGATGTGGAAGATATGTGTCATACAAGCTGAGAAACATTTTCCATTACTGTAGGAGTTAGTTGCTGGTCGAATAATTTCCCATTTTTGCAATCAGAAATGGCCACTCAGATTATGCGATTTAACAATGTTGGAGTTTTTTATTTTGTGGTTTTTTGAAGTCTAAGATTTATGCCATCAATCCCACGACAAACCTACACTGAAAATAAATTTGTACATAATTTCAATGAATGGCGTTTATAAGCCCATTTTTCAATGTTTCAATGAATAATTCATTAATATTTTTCATTTTTAAAAATTATCTTAATGTACTTGTTCATTGAATGAATGAAAATCGCGATCATTAATTAACTAATGCGCAGAATAATAAGTTATTAAACAGAACACGTTTTAAATCATTGTCCTTAAATTTTCTTTGCTGGGGTCGTTGCCGTTTATTCTGTCCGATCCGAGGCCGTGTTGTCGAATTCATAACTAGTTGTTTTTCCGAAGTTGTTAGTTAACCATACGTTCAACCTACTAATCATTCTGCAAATTCGTAGGATCATTTACAGGGGTATATCACCTCAGCCGAAAGCAGTTACATTGGCGCCGCTGATTCGCCTTTACTGTGTAATCACTGAATCATTAACTCAGTTTTAATCGAGTGCTGCTTTCACACAACATCCCAAAGTAATTCTCATACACAGCAGCCAGATTATCCGCGACTACTTATTCTTTATTCGTAGCTAACCTATAAGTTTCATAGGCCGTTGCATTATCCGCAACCCGTGAACGCATTCGGTCGCAACTGGCATTGCAAGTATTCTATACCCAACATACCTAAGGCGAGATGGCTAGATGCAGTAAACTGTTATATAAATATCCTAAAAATTCGGGATTGGAAGACATTAGGTCACGTTGGAAAAGCGTGTTGGAGAAGGCTAAAACCGCACCCGGGTTGTGACGCCATGGAGTAAGTAAGTAAGTAAACAGAACACGTTGAAAAAATGAATAATATTCATCAAAACAATTATACAATTCTGATTCATTGAAAAATATTCATTTTCGGTATTATGTTTTATAGAATTATTCGTTGATTTAATAAATGTTATTTCATTTTAACAATAAACCATGTTCCTTGAAGCAAAATTATTTAATATTTCATTGTTTTGACGTTACTTTTTACTTGAATCCATGTACTTTTTTTTTCAGGGTATCCCATAACCGAGGACATTTACCATTGTATAAACGAAATTCAGTTATATTTATGCAAAACAATCATGGCAAATTTCGACAAAAGAGTGCATATGTTCCAGCAAAGCCACGGATGCCATTTGCTCGATATGCTATTCATCCTATATGCAGTTTATGAATAAATAAAATATTTAAAATTTTTAATTAAAAACCTGTGCTTTCAATCAAAATTACTACTTGGGACACCCTTCATATGTATATAAATATTTAAAAACATTATATTTAACATAGAAACAGGTAAAGCGGATACATTTTTCAACATAGAATTACATGTGTATCGCAAGAAACAGAAGGTTATTATATAAATAAAATCCGATGTTGACTATTATGGGGAGTTATTTTTTTGTCGTAACAACGTCAGATATTTTATTTTAGCTAATTTTTTCAAACGTTTGTGTATAGTCTTTATCCATAAAAGCTTCAGCATCTTCAAACTTCTTTGGCTGATCATGATGGATGTTTTTTATCTTTTAAATTACACATTTTTAAATCATTCATTCCAGTCTAAATCACATATTTTAATGGGTGGTGGAGCCGATTCACAAGTTTCCACAAGTAAAAGATTAATTTAGCGGCTACTACTACTATTTTTTTTTTTTATAATGTTATTGTTTCAAAATGCAACTATGACTGAAAAGATTTATAGCCTCACAATCAGTGGAACATAAATTAAAATTACAACAATGTAACAACAGAAAACAACTAGACTGAATATCTACTTCACACCGCCTAATTTAATCAAAAAATTTATAGTAGTCTGCAGCAGAATTATTTTTAACATACAAACAAAACTGTACAAATTATTTAAATAATTTAAAAAAATGTAACACGCACGGTGTAACAGACAATGAAAATAGAAAATAATATTTCAAAATTAAGTGTTCATATACAAGCCGTGCATATATAGCAATAAAGAATAATAAACAATTCTGAAGTGCAGATCATAAATTTGGAAAACAAGTGCAAAAAAAGAAAAATGAGGAAAAATATGAAAATATTAAAATAAAAAATTAAGGCAACTTTTGCCAAGGAACTTGATTTGAACTCTGTAGCAACATTGACAATTACTGCAGGAAAACAGATAAACAAGACATATTCGCCACATTTTTCGCTTTTCTGTTTCTATACCATATGTGCCAACCGCGTAAAAAATTCATTTCTAATGGCAGTTAAAAAATATTATAGAAAAATCGTATTAGATAACATTTAGATAACCGAAAATAGATAAATAAACGTAGATTATCTATAATTCATAATCGAAAACGGGGAAAACAGATATAAAGCTTTTTGTTTAGTCCAATACAATACATTTGCTTTGTGTTTTTCTATTTTTTTAAATAATATAAAATTTGAAAAACTGACAATAATTTATATGTAACTTATTTTCATTCATTACTTTTGCTATAACTTTACACAAACACACACAGGACAAACAAACAAGTGTTCATATCGTCGAAGAATAATGAGCATTTTTATCATCCCAAACATTTTTTTAATATTTAACATTTTATTTGTTAGTTATTGCTATTATCATTATTATTATTATTATTATTATTATTATTTTTAATATTTGTATTTTATTTTATATTGCTAAAGTTTATTTTACTTACGGGTGGTTTCATTTTTATATAAATTTTATTGTACAAATATTACCAAAGGAAAATAAAATTTTACGCTTTACTTACAGATTTAAAAATTTATAATTACTTTATACAAAATCGTATTTGTTTTTGTTTATGTACGTGATTTTTGTGTTATTTAAATTCAGGACGATTATAGTTTTAGACAAAGAAAAAATGTTTAATAGTTTTTAAACATAAAATGAATGAATAACGATTATAAAATTTTCTAATACTATAAACAACTATCTGGCAAAAATGTTGCGATATAAGTTAAAATATATACACTGCACATAGAAATTGACATCTTTAAGTTCTGATAGTTAATGCTATAGAGATCCGATATTATATGAGAGGGAATTATTCCCATATAGTTGGAAAACCAGAAACAGAGTTTTTCAAAATACTTCAATTAATGCAGCTCTATTTCTGCCATAGATGTTGACACAATAAAAAGTAGAAATTCTGAACAATTTGCTACAATATCAAATTGAATTCAATCATACACAGCTCATAATACATGGCAATTTATTTGACTTTTTCAACTTATTCTGATTCTATGAGCATTTCTTATGATCTATTGTAGTAGATCACATATATGGACAGGATAAACCGAAATTAAGAATATTTTCAAAAATATATACTTTCTTTCTGAAAAATAACCGAAATAACCTTCTAATATATGGATCTGGTAACGTGACCAATTGAATGCTGATATATTTACATATTGTTAGCCAGTTTCACAAATTGTCAAAGTGTCAACACAAATTTCATTTCAATTTCACAAATTGTCAAAGTGTAAACAAAAAATACAATACATTCACCAATCACAAAACAATGCGCATATTTGTTTTTACGATTTCAAAGATATTAATAAACAAAGAATTGGTTCCAAGTGGTACACGTACAACGGTTATTGATTTGTATAACCATAGTGAATTGAAGCGATTGCTAAACTGTATGCGTCCTGTTCGTCCTGATTATGTAGATCCAGACAGTTGGCGATTAAAGCTGCACAATAATACACCATTTCGCATCGTGAAACAATTATATCGCTGAAGAAGTTTCTATAGTAAAAATCAAATTAATATTTGCTGCAACTATATTAGGTTCCATATGTGACTATATTTTCTATTCTTTAATAAACTGAATTTTGTGATGAATGAAACAATATTTGAAAAAATACATAATAAAATATAAAATATGTGTTAAATTTACGGGAAAAATTCATTAATTAAAATCATGTCCAAAAAAAAGGAAAATAATATAAAATGCAAACACCAACGATAAACAAATAAAATTACATAATAATATTTCAAAACTATTCGGTTTTATAGTTTTAGTGGATGGTTTTTTTTATATACTCGTAGAAATACACGTATACATAAAAGTGAATGAAAATGTATTATATGAATATTTTATATCCTCCATATATATATCAAATCAAACATTGTCCTCCAAACAAAACATAGAAAGAGTATACGTTTTACCATATATATAACCACATACGAGCAACTGTTAACAAATGTCGGTGTCTTTTTTTCTCATCAAACAACTGATTTAATTTTAAATTATTAATAATAAACATAATATTAAATAAGAATCTATAGTCAAAAATGTATATAAAAAAATTAATTCTATTAATTTAATTAAATAGTTTTATATACAAATATTCTTCATTTTAAACACCATTCAAAACTTTTTAATAGGTCGGTAACAATACAAAACATTATTGTGTGGTTAAATTAGAGGAATTTAAGTAAAACTCTAAACACTACAGAGGAATTTGACACATATTTAATTAAATGGGAATTTCTGATGGGCACAGAAATTAGTCATCAGTTTCGTATAATACCATATATGGTTATAAGCGGTTTTACTTACAACAAGTACATATTTATAAATAATGTACGTAACGACACCAGTGTACAGATGTATTAGTATACAAAAAATTTGTGAAATAATGATTAATAGAAAAATACTTATATGAAATGTATACTCATAATTTACAATACGTACATTTGCACATATAATAATGATCATAAAAAACACACGCTAGTACATTGTTTAAATCTATATCCGCATAAATATGACGTAAATGTACAATATCAAATTGTATTTATTTACTTAAAAAAATGCAATTAAGTGGAAATTTGTTACAGAAAAATGGAAAATTAAAATTTTAATATTTATTATTATTCGAATGCATATACAAAAATATTTGTGGTCTATATTTACTAGAAGATGCTATATCCACAATGAGATGGTATAATATAATGAATTAACATTAACGGAACATTAATATAGTGTATGTTATACATATTTGGAAGTTTGGATTATTTGTTGGTACCCTGATCTAATTAAAATTGTTTTGCATATACTTATATACTTTAAATATATTATATAACTAACTAATATAGTAACAATTGTACCATTATATAATGAGTATAGTTATAAAAATGTAGTATATTCAATTATATTATTTTAGGTTAAAAATATTTCAAATTCCATAGAAGAATAATATATAGAAAATTTACATATGCTATTTAGTTTTTGCATATTATATGAAAATGTAATTAAAAATGGATCTCGATGAATTCTTTGAATTATAATTTAATTTAAATTCAATATATTAGAAGTTAAAAATTACACAATCATTCAACATTGCGCTCACTAAAGAATGTGTTTTGAAAATATTTTTAACATAAATGAGTTTTGTACAAGTAACGAATTTAATATTACCTGAAAAACTCTCTAAATTAATTATCTAACATAACTTGATCTATAGATAACCCCAAGCATATAGAATTTAATTTAATGTTTCTTTATCTTAATTATTTGTTCGTTTGTTCTTGGATTGCATGACAAATAAACGATTTAAGCGTTCAATAAAGATTTTGTTGTCGATGTCAGTGAAAATTTCTGTATATAAAACGAATATTATATATTTCATACAAAAATTCAATGGAATAAACGTAAAAATTGAGTGAGTTAGGTCACATTTTTTAATCAAAATTTTCATATTTTTTACATTTGCTTAACAGCGAATATTAATATAGTTATTATATTAAATTCTGTCATTAACACACAACACCCTCTGCTCTATCAGAAATGCTTGCTCTCATCCAAAAGTTGTAAAAATGTGAGAATTAATTAAATTGTTATTATATAACAAATGGGAATCATGATTTGGCGATAAAACAAATCATAAAAATTACTTTGTTGGAACAAAATGAACGATGAAATTTTTATTAATAATATCATAGAAAATCCTTCTGTCATTTGTATATATAAAAATTATGTTGCGTAACATATTATGTGGTCCAATATAGGCCATCTTTGTATAATTTATATTTTCTTGAGGTTAGTGTATTTAGTTAGTGTAAAATTTTCTAATAATAATGAAAAATGTCTTAAATTGATGAAACATATTTCGTTAGTATTAGAAAAACTTTTTCTATTTGTACATAAGTTCTGAAAATCGTCATGATCATATATCTGTTCCATTGACATTTATAACACATTGAGAACCTTATTTTGGAGAATAATTCTTTGGTTGGAAGACCTGCGAATTTCCTCTTGATACCTTTTAATATCCAATTTTAATTGATTTTCTAGTAAATATATAATAAAGATACATAATTATTTATTATAAGACAGTCCTGTTAATGTCATTCAACCTACAGATTATATTCGTCATTTAATTCCAATTTAGATATCTTACATTTAATTGCTATTCCATGTTACGACATATACTGCAACTATATAATTGGAACAATATTTATAAAGAGAAAAATCGCGTGATAATGGTTTATCTTGGGAATGCCTATTGATAATAATTGGTAAATGTTAAAAAAAAATTGATTTAAAAACATACCAGGTATAGGAGTATGAAATGAGCCTTTTTTAAAGGAAGAAAAACACATTATTTAGAATAGAAAAATCAAAAATATTTTATTCAAAATAACTTCCATCGCTTTCTACACATTTTAACCACCTTTCAGGCAATTTTCGTATACCACGTCGAAAAAATGGTGTTGCTTTGGATGAAAACCATTCAGATATCCAATTTTCAACTTCTTCAGATGTTTTGAAGTGCTGTTCTTTCAAAGCATGTCCCATCGATGAAAACAAATGGTAGTCCGAAGGAGCCAAGTCTGGTGAATAAGGCGGGTCTGGTAACAGCTCCCATCCAAGCGACTTTATCGTATCCTGAACTGGTTTTGCTTTGTGTGCTGGTGCATTATCATGTTGCAAAATTACCTTAACAGATTTTTTCTTTCTTTCTGTCCATTCTGGTCGGTTATCTAATAATGCATGGTTCAAATCGATTATTTGTTGTTGGTAGCGAACCGTATTAACAGTTTCACCAGGTTTCAGAAGTTCATGATACACCACACCTTCCTGATCCCACCAATCACAACGAATTCTCTTCTTACCGAATCGTTTTGGTTTTGCAGTCGATGTTGCTGCTTTACCTGGTGTAATCCATGATTTTTTGCGTTTAGGATTCTCAAAATATATCCACTTTTCATCACTAGTCACGATTCGATGCAAAAAAGACTTCCTTTTGTATTGTTGCCTTTCAGTCAATTCATGTGGAACCCATTTTCCACACTTTTGAATCTTTCCCATTGCTTTTAATCGATTATAAATGGTTTTTTGATCTACATTTAAGGCTTCTGCAAGTTGTTTTTGAGTTTGTGTATCATCTTCGTCCAACAATGCTTGAAATTCACTGTCTTCACTTTTTTGGTGGTCTTCCACGTTCTTCATTTCTCAAATCAAAATCTTTGTCTCTAAATCGTTGAAACCATCTTTTGCATGTTGCTAATGATAGAGCATGATCACCAAAAGCTTCTACAAGCATTCGTTGAGATTCAGTTGCGTTTTTCTTTAAATGATAACAAAAAACTAATGATACCCGCAAATCGTTTGTTGAAGGCACAAAATTAGACATTTTAACACGATAATATTTTATGTTGTTGTATTACAAATGGAATTTACCACACTGAATGTTGTTGACAGATGTCAAAACAAGAAAAAAAACATCGCATTAAGGCTCTTTCATAATTACTAATAGTACAGCCATTTATTGGCAGCGGTTCACATCATACTCCTATACCTGGTATATGACAAAACGTCTATCATTTTTAATAATTAAATGTATCGCTATTAAAATAATACATAACTATAATATAGTGTACCTAAACCATATATTCCATAAATTCCACGAAAATACTATGCCGCAATAAAAGTAAGGATATATAAATGTATTACATAATATTAAAAGTGGTTATGATATCATTTTCCATATAAACATTTCAATTTCTTTTTAATATATATCAAATACTAACATAAATTCAAAATTTAGCTATAACATATTTCTAGATAATTCTCACACAAGTGCAGATATATTATATGTGAAAATAGGATTAACATTATTTTCTCTTGGGATAAGCTTATTTTATATTGAAATGCATCATCATCTATCTGTCACACATATAGCAAATTGTATATATTATGTACTTAACCTAATACTCGACTCACGTTTATACAACATATTTATATTGTTAGATATTAGAAAATATTAAAAGGAAAAAAAAAATCTTATAAATTATGTAAAATTTTCATTTCACATATAATATATTGGTAAACGTCAACAAAACTAAACGTATTATACAAGAGAAAAATTTATTAAAGTAAATTACATGTTTTTTTTTTTTCCATCTTCTTCTTACAAAACATATCACATATCATAAAATGCTCACGACGGGCTTTATTTATAAATATATATATATTTATGGTATAACATACGAGTATACAATGCAATATTGCTAGAAAAAAATATATGGGATGTAAGTAAAAATAAGAAAAAAAAAACAAACAAACGCGAACAGAAACATAAGTACTTTTTTTTCTTTTATTTTTCATCTTTTACATGTCGCATAAATTATTTGTACAATACCAATTTTTTTGAAGTCAACGTTTCAATTCAATTTTGTGAAAGATGTCGCGTGCACATTGAAAGCAAAAACGAAAAAAAAATTACAAAAATAAATAAATATATTTAAAGAAAAAATAAAATAAAAAAGGATATTTATTTCTCACATGATATAAGTAATATTTCTATTTACAATATTTATTTACTTTTTTTTTTAGGTTTTCTTCCTTTAAATTTATAACTTCTTAAAATATTCCTTCTCATCGTGAAAATATTTCTATACACACACACACACACCGACGAATGTTAATGTAGGGTTTGCCATCAGGAACCCGTTTTTTATAACCAATTGTATTTACAATTTTTAATGTGAACAGAACGATTTTTTTTATGAATTTGTTTAAAGTCGATTGTTTCTCTCTCTCGCTCTCTCAATAACGTTGACGTTGACTTATTTATACCCTGATCCTGATCCTGGATTTCAGCACACTAGATATACAGGCAGCCATACACAGATACCTTAAAATTTTGATATATTGATAAAATGTGAGTGCTGAAAATATTTATTTACTACTACTACTTCAATTTATTATATGGATCACAGTTTAGATAAAAGCTGCGATACAGATCTTGATGATTGTTAATTTAAATTATCTAACAATTATTATTAAATTATAATATAATAAAAATTAATAAAAATTATTGATGTACATTTTTTTTAGGTCACGAAAATTTCTCGTGATGGAATAAGGTCAATCAGTGTAAAAAATAAGCCATACTGTACTCCTCTTCCAAAAAAATATAAAGTACACTTAAAATCGTATTTTTTGATTACTTAATTTTAATTCTCACATATTTATACCAAATTTATACAGTGAAATAAATTAAGGGGGCCCATCAAATCTTTTACAAAAGGATATCTTCTTAAGTCATATGTTTTACAAAAGGATATCTTCTTAAGTCATATATTGCTCCAAGTGAAGCTTTATGTCATCTAATAAAATTTTCATTACAACCAAGTTGGTAAATTATACCGCATGGGAGTATATAAGAATTTACCAATTGTACTGCGCAATTAACGAAAGATAGATGTTTTCAAAATTCTATTATTTTCATATGGGTGATTAGCAGACATTGTTAATCTTTGAATAGCGTCCAACACCATATTTTCAAATATATCCATTTTTCTCTTTATTCCATAAACGAACAAATGGCCATCCAGCTGAAAAATTTTAGTTTCATTAAATAAATACCGAAAAATTCCCTATGAAAAATAGAGGGAATTGAACCCTTTAAATTTCATTTCAGTAATAATATATATTTCGGCGCTATACCACTGCGCTACTAAGTGTTAAAATGCATATATGCATTTAATATAAATATGGAACAAAGGTAATTCTTGGAACGGATCACCAACAACACTTTGCAACACTTTGGGCAATAATATATTCAAAGTATATGTTGTTGTTTATTATTGATATTTCATTGAGTCGAATGTATTAAATAGATATGGTTATGGTAATGGATAAGTTTCTGTGCGTATCGTAGTATTAAATAGATGGCCAAAGTTATAGCAAAGAGATCAGCAAAAATATATATGGTGATGACCTTGTGAAGATTTGGTAATAGAAAACATGTAAAAAAAATTGCAAGGCATAAATACGGAAAAATCAAATGTGACACCTAATATGCTAATATTAAATAAATCTTGAAAATGAACATATGTTTTTAATTATGGTTAAATGTTGAAGTCATAACGAATACCATTGCATCCGTTGTAATTGGTATATTACGTAGTATTTTTTTCCGAATTTTTGGTCTGCGAAATAAGATTGGATGGTGATTAACTCATTTGAGTATAAAAATAAAAACTTTGTACAACCTAAAGATAATGGAATTGATTTGCCTCCAGTATCCAAAATCAAATATAGCATTGTTACGGACAGTTAATGTAAAGACGTGGAGTAAAAATTAATAAAAAAAAAAAAAATGTGTATTATTTTAAAAATCGGAACAACAAAATGATGACACAACATAAAAATATAATTTTTTAATAAAATTTTCGCAAACAATACTTTGACAAAAATGGACACTATGTGAGCAAATTTTTAAATTTAAGTTAAAATCGTATTTATATCTTTAAAAGAAATATTCTAAAAATAGTTTGATTTTATACTATTCGGTAATAAAGGAACAAAGCGTATAAAGTAAACATTTTTAATAATCACAGAATAAAGTTTTACGTTCAAAAATTTATTTTTAAAGCTATGCACAGAAAACTGGTTCACGGTCAGACTTATGGATAAAAACAAATTCCGCCACGTACTGTTGTAGAAGATCAAATCCAGATCGATTGACGATTGACAAAATTAAATAAGTTATTTTATTATTAAATTACAATATATAAATTTTGATATTGATTAGTATTTACCATTTTATAAGTTAATTTATTAGAATTAACATAAGGAACATAAATGTAATTGTAAAATACAAAATAAAAATAAAATAGACAAAATTTCACTAAATTTCTTTTCATATCATTAGCGTATATAGACGATTATCGCCTATAGTCAGGGCATATAACAATTTACAATAGTTTATAATTGACGAAACAAATTTTTTAATTGAATGTCCATTATAAAAATATATACCTTTTTGGAAAACCCTATATGTATTTATATTGTATTTGAAATACGTGTGGTTGCGTGCCATGTGAGCTACACATATTTGTAGCTTTCTTAGTTCTTACATATATTTAAAATAAAATTTATAGAAAAATATTACAAAATTGCGATAGCAAACACACGAAATATTATAAAAAATATATATTTATTTATTTTTATTATTTGTATATAAAATAAGTAACGTAATTTTAGCATTTTTAAATTTCACTTACCACATAAAAAGTAGAGCATTGCTGGTAGAACAAGATGAATGCGATGAAATATTTGCACTGTCATGATGGTATGTTGCAACAATGCTATTTCTCTAAAAGATAGAGCAAAAGAAAAATAAAAATCGTTATTATAAAAACGAAAACTATTACAGGAAAAATATAAAAGTCATTCTTGTGTTAGATACAAAAAAAAAACAAAAAAAAAGGAATAAAAAAAATCAAAATTTTAAAATACAATGATGTCTTTTCTTCTTTCCAATTATATATAAAATTATATTACAACGTGCTTATGCACAACTTCCACAAATAATAATAATAATAATAATAATAAGATACGATTCCACTGAAAAATTTGAAAAAAAATGTTATAAAGTGTCAAGTTGAACGAATATTTATTTATTTATTTATTTATTTAGTTTGAAAATCACATTTACTATTAATGCACAAATAATATAGAATAAAATTAATTGAATAAGGTAAAATTCATATATAATTTGATATTATAAAATAATCCGACACTAGTTTTCAAATGTTAATGAAATTAGTTCATCGCGCAATTTTATTCAATCCAATAAATCTATTAACGTAATACGTTTTTCATTTGTAGCGTTTTAATATACATAATTCGTAAATCCTTTACATAAGTTTTATAAGGTATAAAATAAAATTCACGTTATAACCAAGCCCAATAATAACTTAGTTGAAAGCATGCTATGAAATAAACCTATCACAAGCCTTATTCAAATCAGTAAAAATATAATCCATCTGCGAATCCATTACAAAATTATCAATGTATATAAAACAATATGCGAAGTCCATTAAATTTACTCCTTAGAAATCGATATGTTACTAGTTATTACAAACAATTGGTTTAATATTACATACATTAATGTTTCTGTGACAATCGACTCAAATAATATTGGAATAAATGATAATTTTGCTATATCGGTCTGTAATTTAAAATATAAAACTTAATTTATATAAAGTAGCCTTCCAAAAACTTTAAGTCAATAAATTAATTTATACCAATTTATAACCAATACCAAAATTTGATATTATTTATTGTAAAAATACATTTGTTCACGTGTTTTATCACATGTATAAAAACTTTACAAATAACAAAATTTTATATTGAGTATATGCAAAAGTAAATTCCGTTTTTATAATTGATGGTGTACGTCTTCTAATAGTTTGTGTAGAATCTGATAATACGTCCTCTTGAGCACTCTCTTTATATAATATTCAAAACGTAATATTTAACATTTGATTAAGGTGTAAACAATATATTTTTTTATTCGAATGAAAATGGAAAGTGTTGTACCAAATAAAACATTATTATTTTAGATTTAATTTAAAAAAACCGCCAAGTGAAATTGTGACTGAGGAGATGAAATATTTGCTAAATAAACATCTAATTTTAATCAAAAAACGGAACTTACTTTTGCATATATCCCAAAAATCTACTAACCATCTAACTATAACATAAGAACATATGATACTATGGAATTATAAAGAAAGATCATTTGACTAGGATTTATCACATTCCATTTCCTTTTATCTGAACGAATAGTCAAACACCAAACAGTCTAAAGATTATGTGTTAAAATTCGATTAGCTAGGATCCTGTTCTATAATTACTTTAGAAATAATTTCTTTTGGAATGACCTGGTAGTGTGGTATTGTACTTGTGCTTATATATGAAAATAATGAAATGTATTTAGTAAACTACTTATGAATTATTTATATTGAAGGAGCGGATTTATCAAATTCTACTTTTGTTTCTGTGAAATTTACTTTTTAACATTTTCAATAAATAATATCAGAAAAGTTGTTTGCTTTCAATGGTGACAGAAAATAAAAGTCTAATTGACATAACTGTCTGAAATATTGTACTGTAACCATTTATATCTTTTAGATTTTTACCGTTCTTAGCGATCCGCTCAGAATGCAATACACATTTTGTGGGTGGGTTAACCAAATCAATATAGTATATATGCTCACTTCAAACTAATTGGTTGGTCGGTATCAACCCACAATTATCTGCGTTTACTTATATGGTTGAAATTAAAAAAATACCCATAGTTTTCGATAATTGCAAACCAGACCTGACTGAAAACAATTGTTTGACAGATGCCCCCATAATATACTCACAACTTAGCATAACATATGAATTGATGATGAAATTCTATTAAATTAATTCTTAATTTTAATTGTCCCAGCCAGTCGGTTACACAAACTATTAGCGGATGTAAAATATTATAACGACAGTATATAAAATAAAAAAAAATTCATAAGAATCTCCATTTATTCAAACTATCATCGCATTGTCGTCGCATATACATATTTTATATATTAAGCAAATTTCAATGAGCTCATAAACTATTTTATTTTTTACGTAATACGTATTTAAAAAATTAAAAATATATGTTGAAAAATGTCGCAGAAGCAAAAAAAAAAAAACCCGGTGTATAATGTAATAAAATTTACATTTATAATATTATACATATTTCGTCCTTTTTTTTATTTCAATTAATCTCAATCCATAATCTCTATATAAAAAAAAAAAAAAATGCATATATACCTCAAAAACTCGCTGTTCCTGTAATTAAAAAATAAATTTACATTTATACATTAAAATTCGCTTATATAACGTATTGTAAATATAATGGTAGCACAATTTGTTCTATATATGCAGCACATTTAAAACGTTGCACATTTATAACAGAATATATACATCCTTTTGTACAATATCCATATGCATTCATGAATATACAATATATACAGGGTGTCCCAATTATCGACGGCAATACGAAAACACTAGATTCTCTGGGTTATTTTGCGTCGAAAATATCATATAACATTTTGGCCGATTCGACT
Source organism: Bibio marci (assembly GCA_910594885.2). Lineage (NCBI taxonomy): Eukaryota > Metazoa > Arthropoda > Insecta > Diptera > Bibionidae > Bibio > Bibio marci. The sequence continues at coordinate 24,646,931 of OU343116.1, read as the reverse complement.
TCGGTACCAAGTTACACGCAAATAACCAAATTTTCAATCAGACCATGTTTTGCACTCTACTGGGATCAATATCTCAATAACTAATTAACCGATTTTAAATTTTTGATACACTATTAGCATTAGCATACCGAGATCTTTAATTTGACGTTAAGATAAGACAATTCGGACATGTGGTTATCGAGATACTTACAGGAATGTTGACAATTTGCTGAACGCCATTTTTCTTTTTGAAAGTTTGTTCAAGCATAAGTCGAAAAATCATGATGAAAAAAATTTTTCGGTATAAGTTTAAAAACTTGCCACATTCATAAGCTTTCGTTTAAGCTATAACATTACGATAGGTCTCAACTGGTTCCAAAGATATACACAAATAACTACAACGATGTAGGCATAAAATTGATTTTCGCTATGGAAAAATTTTATCTTTTTTTGTTTTTTCCAAAACCAACAATACGGACGTGACAGATAATTGATTCCATACACTCGTATGCATTCACACAAACCTTCTCACACACAAAAACGAACTCACACACAAAGGCCCACACACATAAACCCACAAAAGCACACGCACGCATATCACCACAGTTTTAAACAAACAAAGCCTAAAGTAATTATTGAAAATGTGCTCCTTCAGCTCGAATACATAGACAACAATGCTTTTCAATAGACCGAATCAATCTAAGTGTTGGTTGTGACTTGTGGCGAAATTCTTGGATACAGTCTTCAGTACATTGAATCACTCTTCACTTAAATTAATCACAGTTGCATTGACTTTTTCTTCCAGGCAACCCCATAAATCGAAATCCAACGGGTTTAAGTCTGGAGAACGTGGCGACCAGCTTATGAGCCCACCTCTGACAATCCATCTTTGAACGAGTGTAGATGTGGTTTCAACATGATGGTGGGCCAGCGCACTATGGAGGGAATGTTAGATGCTGACTGGACGCAAACTTTTATCAAAGATGGATTGGCAGAGGTGGGCCCATGAGATGGTCGCCAAGTTCTCCAGACTTAAATCCATTGTATTTCTATTTATGGAGTTGCCTTAAAGAAAAAGTATATGCAACTGTGATTAATTCACTTGAAGAGTAAATTCAGCTTATTGAAAACTGTATTCAAGACCTTCGCCACAAGCAACAGCAAACACTTAGATTGATTCGGCCTATTGAAAAGCATTGTTGTCTATGTATTCGAGCTGAAGGAACACATTTTCAGCAATTACTTTAGGCTTTGTTTGTTTAAAACTGTCGTGATATGCGTGCGTGTGCTTTTGTGGGTTTATGTGTGTGGGCCTTTGTGTGTCAGATCGTTTGTGTGTGTGTGAAGATTTGTGTGAATGCATAGGAGTGTATGGAATCAATTATCTGTCACGTCCGTATTGTTGGTTTTGGAAAAAACAAAAAAAGATAAAATTTTTCCATAGCGAAAATCAATTTTATGCCTACATCGTTGTAGTTATTTGTGTATATCTTTGGAACCAGTTGAGACCTATCGTAATGTTATAGCTTAAACGAAAGCTTATGAATGTGGCAAGTTTTTAAACTTATACCGAAAAATTTTTTTCATCATGATTTTTCGACTTATGCTTGAACAAACTTTCAAAAAGAAAAATGGCGTTCAGCAAATTGTCAACATTTCTGTAAGTATCTCGATAACCACATGTCCGAATTGTCTTATCTTAACGTCAAATTAAAGATCTCGGTATGCTAATGCTAATAGTGTATCAAAAATTTAAAATCGGTTAATTAGTTATTGAGATATTGATCCCAGCAGAGTGTAAAACATGGTCTGATTGAAAATTTGGTTATTTGCGTGTAACTTGGTACCGAAGTCGAATCGGCCAAAATGTTATATGATATTTTCGACGCAAAATGACCCATAGAATCTAGTGTTTTCGTATTGCCGTCGATAATTGGGACACCCTGTATATATGTACTGGCGTTCGTATATAATATTAAATGTCTGTAAAAGTGTACGTATAGAAATGAGAATGCAAATGTTCAATTTAAAATATTCCCAAAAGGTGTTCAAGCAATTACAACACAGAATATATTAATAAAGACAAAAAAAAAGATGAAAAAATGCATTTTGTTAGCAAGAAATAAAAATGAAAATGTGTGTAGAAGAAAAAAACAACATATTTTTCAAGAATGAAAAGACAAACTTCATAAAAAGATAAATTGTTTTTATGTTACAATTTTTTTTCATTTACAAAATAATTTTACTAAAAAAAACTATTTACATTAAAATTAATATAGCAATAATAATTATAAGAAGAATTGTTGTTGATTACACAATGATATTAACAACGCTGTATATAGCGACGGCTATATATACATTAAAAATATAATATTATACGTATTAGCTGACTCGTACTGGTGTAAATACAAAAAAAAAATAATGATATTAAACCTACTGTCAATTCGAACATACCTGAGGGTATGTTTCAAATTTAAAAAACCACAATGGTGACTGCTGAGCCAAATATTTGAATAAGCTAAATATATTTTTCCAAAAGTCACTACTAATACTTAAGAATTTGTAAAATATTAACTCGAAGGCCAATGGAAATTCGTTTTTCATGCGAATTATCAAATTTTGTAATTACTGACCATATTATTAACGTATTTTTATTACATAATTACAAAACACAATTAATTTCCAATCTTTCATAGACGAAATTTTTTTTTTAATTGCTTAAAGCGTTTGAGAAACATAGGCGGTTATCCATCCGATGTAAGCGAAATTGAAACAAAAATAATGGTACTTAAATCCAAATAATAAAATTTATGAATTGGTATAAATCAATTTTATGAACTTTTTCATACATTATCTATAGGGAACCAGACGAGATAAAAATATAAAACCAAACAGTGACTGAAAGATTAAATCCTCTATAGTTCATATTCTGATATAGATAATTTCTATAATATATAGATATTTTGAATGAGATTTTACTTTTAACCATAAGGTACATTGTTGAGTCTTATAAATTTTGTGTTGCATGCTATACAAATTTTTACATGCAGCTAGAAAATGGTATTATATATAATCAGTTCTTCATGGAATTTTTGAAGGTGGCCACACAGGGCAGTTTTTCTATTCGACAGAACCTTGGTGACTTAATATCGCAGAATTTCCTTAATATTTATATTTTATTGATATATTTTATTGATCAAAATTTGAAGTAAACGCTTCAAAATTTCAGTCACTGTTATACGGAATCATCTCGTCTGCGGTTATTAAGATAATATATGAAAAATTACATACATAACCATATCCCATGAATGTGGGGGATTGACTAATACCGTGTAAAATTCACATTAACAGAAATATTTTATATCACTTATTCGTTAGTTAGATTTCATAGAATAATGCTGTGTTATTATATTACACATTACAGATATATGAACGAAAAATAGTATAAAGTAATATATACATTTGTTGATAATAAAAATAAATACATTTTAAATTTCAACAAATTACATTAAACATTTAGATTACTAACATATTTTCCTCCATTGGGGGGGGGGGGATATCATAAATATAGTATACAATTTATACACAATAAATTACAAAAAAACTGTTGAATATTTATTGTGTGTGAATTCTTAACGTGAATTTGAGTGAGTATATATATATATGCAGAGGCACACAGTACAGATACACAATGTAATAGTTAAAATAATTTATATATAGAAGTGATGATTGAATTTTGTTGAACAATATAATGTATATTTAAAATTTATAAAATTCATCTATATTAGATTACATATAGTTACTATTTAATTAATACAATTTCAAGTGCGCTGTGAAAGCAAGTGTACCTAAAACAAAAATGTAGTATACTTTAAGATATAAACAACGTTGTTGAAAACAACCTATATAAATAAATAAATGATGTGTAATTATTTAAAGTATTTTATTATACTTTAGTGCACCACAATAACTTCTGAAATTTTATACATGCGATTTGCTATCTACAATGTATAGTTATACTCGCATTATTTTCACTATTGCACCTATTTTCTATGCCATTAAAATGCATATCTTTCCTATTGTCTATGCCATTAAAATGCATAGCTTTCCTATTGTCTATGCATAGCTTTTTACCATTGTATTATAGGTATATTAATTAATTTCCGCGTATTCACCAGACATTACTCCTTTTGATTATCACTTGCAACATGGCTTAATGGATGCGAGCACTGTCAAATTTATAAAGAAACTAAAAAATTAAATTCGATGAACCTTCTTTCCACTTATTGAAAGTTGGGAAAAATTTATAATAAATAATCGTTCAGATCAGAAGGGTCATTCTATCAATACTACATGGCAGGACATCCATTATCGTGAGTTTAACATAGTTTTATTTTAAAAATTGCATATATTGAGTTAATAGATCAACAGACTATGAATGAGTTTAAGATTAGAACATCAAAGTAGGATTGACATAAGAGTACAGTTAAATATTAGGTTGTCAAATATCTCCCTTCCGCCTTTTTGTCTTTTTAATTTCGCGGCTATGTACAAAGCGCTACAGAGCTCGTATCTGGCAACACTGTACATAATTTGAAAGCTCTTGACATAACAAACAAAACGACGCTATGTATGATTAGTTTGGATATTGCGTTCAACAGTTATAGACGTGTAAACATGGAGTTCACTAACGCCGAAATTCGCGCTATTTTAAAGTTTTCCTTCGTTAAAGGCAAATCCGCTAGAGAAACGTTCCGTGAGATTAATGGTGTTTTGGGGGATGGTACTCTATCACTTCGAACCGCGGAGGAATGGTTTCGACGATTCAGAGCCGGTGAAAACGACACCATGGATAAGCCAGCCGGCGGAAGACCTGTGACGACAAATACCGATCAAATCATGGAATACATCGAGTTAGACCGGCATGTGGCATCTCGTGACATCGCCCAGGAGATGGGAGTTAGTCACCAAACCATTTTAAACCATCTGCAGAAGGCTGGATACAAAAAAAAGCTTGATGTTTGGGTGCCACATGAATTAACAGTGAAAAATCTAATGGACCGAATTTCCATTTGCGAAATGCTGCTGAAACGGAACGAACTCGACCCATTCTTGAAGCGGATGGTGACTGGCGACGAAAAATGGATCACATACGACAATATCAAGCGAAAACGGTCGTGGTCGCAGGCCGGTGAATCGTCCCAAACAGTGGCCAAGCCGGGATTGACGGCCAGGAAGGTTTTGCTGTGTGTTTGGTGGGATTGGAAGGGAATCATCCACTATGAGCTGCTCCCATATGGCCAGACGCTTAATTCTACCATCTACTGCGAACAACTGGACCGCTTGAAGCAGGCGATCGACCAGAAGCGTCCAGAATTGGCCAAAAGGAAGGGTGTAGTGTTCCACCAGGACAACGCCAGACCACACACTTCGTTGATGACTCGTCAGAAGCTACGGGAGCTCGGATGGGAGGTTTTATCGCATCCACAATATAGCCCGGACATAGCGCCAAGTGATTACCACCTGTTCCTGTCCATGGCGAACGCCCTTGGTGGTGTAAAGTTGATCTCAAAAGAGGCTTGTGAAAAGTGGCTGTCCGAGTTCTTCGCAAATAAGGAGGGGGGCTTCTACGAGGGAGGTATTATGAAGTTGCAGTCTAGATGGAAACAGATTATCGAACAAAACGGCGCATATTTGAACTAAATCCGATTACTGTAACACTTTTTATAAAGCATTGAATAAAGAGCAAAAAGGCGGAAGGGAGATAGTTGACAACCTTATACTATATAAAATAATTAGAAATTGCGATAGAAAATATTGATAAAATTATTCAAAGTGTAACAAGTGAAAATACCACACAGCAAAAAATTTGATCATAATTATTTAAAACCATTTCTTTACAACGCTTAGGGACGATTTTTTTCTTATGCATTGAACTTCCTTACTATTTATGAACTTTTATTAAATATTTTCATAAATATGTTACTAGGAATATTATTTCTAGTATGAAAAAACCATTCATAGGCGGCTTATATATAGAAACATTTAATAATTATTATGAAAGAATTCTTATTATTTGTATCATAAAACTTAAAAGCTTTAAATAATCAATGAATAAATATGAATAGTTAATATTATTTAAGAACCGTTTTTTAAATCTAAAAAAACTTATTTGAGATTTGCTGTTCTGAAGTCCAAATGTTGTTTTAATAGAATCAAAATGGGAAACATTTGAATAATACAAATGTGAACTAATAACCTAGAGGCAACTTTTGGCATTTTTAAATCTTTATAAGGAAAAAGTAATTTGAAATTTAATTCGCCCATATTAGAATGATTCGTAGCAGCTGTATTAAGAAATATATCTTAGGTGAACAACCAAATGGTCTTATTATAAACAGGTTTATTTTTAAGCTTGCAAGTGTTAATAAATAATAATAAATAAAACTATGCGAAGAAAATAACTATAGAATTATTCATATCTGAATGTTTTAGACGTTCATAAAAAAAAATGTATTTATTGTATTAAAATTATAATTCATTAGTATTATGAAAATGTCCTTATATAATAAACATGGTTTCTATAGATAATAAGGAAATTATATTAAATGCAAAAGATTATTCATTATTTGTTAGGTACAAGTTTATAAATACTAAGGAGGCTCCTGTAACTATTAAAGTATATATAAAGATGGACTTCATTGTTATTAAAGAACTTTTCTTATTTATTATAGAAAGTATTATTTTTTTTTAAGTCATATTTTGCTCCTAGTGGAGCTTTTATGTCATCTAATCTTTCATCTTGCATTACAACCAAGTTGGTAAATTACTCCGCATATAGGAGTATATAACAATTTACCAATTGTGTGTACTGTACTGTACTGTAATTAACGAAAGATAGATGTTTTCATAATACTATTATTTTTATATTGGTGATTAGCCCATAGTTATGTGTGTGCGCAGACATTGTTAATCTTTGAATAGCGTCCAACACCATATTTTCAAAGATATCCGTTTTTCTTTTTATTCCATCAACGAACAAATGGTCACCCAGCTGAAAAATTTTAGTATTAAAATAAATACCGAAAAATTTCCTATGAAAAAATAGCGGATTTGAACCCGCTATATTTCAAGATTAATATTAGATATTTCGGCGCTATGCAACTGCGCTACCGAGTGTTTAAAAAAAAAGTATTATACTCTTTATAAAATTAATCATAATTAGTAAAAATATTTTTAAATGTAACGACGTTTTTCTAACTATTATAAAAATATTTATATTATTCAAAAATAAATTGGTATCGTTCTAAAATAATTCATACATAGCACAAAAAATATTTTAATGTAACGATTATTTAAAGAAAGTATTTCTATCTATTAGAAATATTTTCCTACAATGTAAAGAAATATTGTATATCGTTAATAACTATTCTTAAAAAAAATCATAAGAATCGCATAAAGCTTTCAAAACTTTTCTGCAAATAATATGAAATCGTAAGAAGTGTTCCATAAATAATAATAATAATGATTTTCTATATATAATATTTCAATTGTATAATCAGTTTATAAATAGTAATGGATATTCATAAATGTTAGTGAAATCGTCATCGGCTCACAACACATTGAAGTTTAAATGCTATATATTGGCAATTTCCTATTATTTACTGGTAAATTTTTTTCTGCGCATAGAGTTCCAATATAGAATGGAATAACACAACCAAGTAACATATTAGAATTTATGCTACTATAAGAAAGTGGCAACAATATCACAATTATTCTGATAACGCAGTAGGAAAATGCAAGAATTGAAAAGATAAACAAAGAAGAGTTCATTTATATATGAAAAACTTAACAGCGTCAAAAGAAACAAACGAATTCATTGTGGAATATAAAGAAAATACAATTAAAAGGCATATCGCAAAAGTTGATCTCACTACAGAAGAAATGTTATACCAAACAAAAGCATAGAGATCAAGCTCATCGGATAACTGGCACAATAGATAAATTACGGAAAGGCCAAATGAACTTTCGTTCATCCTTTTTCTTAGATGCAACTAAGGCGATGAACAAAGTCTGGAATTTAGAGATGCTAACAAATAGAACATATATGTCTGCTATTATCAAAAACAACATGCGCTGATATATGGCAATCTTATTTAAATGAATCGCAGTTTGCAATTTCATTATGTTATTGTACTTTGGTAAACCAGACTATTATAAATTAGAGGGCATTCGCATGTCTCATTTCGGATACACATAGTATCATTAAAAGATAATAAATAATTTTTATGTTTTCATTTTATATAAATAAAAAATTCATAAATTTAAATTTCATATTGTCTTGAGAATTAATAATTTTACAATAAAATATTTATACTTTTCTCAATTTTCTTTATTTCATTATAAATTTCAAGTGAAATATTATTCATTTTCAATAAAACATATGTACGCACGTACATCAACAGCGAATACAATACAGATTTTAATTATATTATATTAGATTCGAATGCAAAGTGAATACTAAAAGAAGCGTTTTATTTCATATCGGATATTAATACAACATTTTTTTCAAAATACATATAATATATTTTTATATGCCTTGCACACGACGACGGTCTTTTATGATAAAGAAAGGAAAAATTCACAATGTTAAAAAAAATAGAGCCTTTTTTTTATTTCTTTTTCAACATCACACCAAATTTATTGTATTTATAAATGAAAATATACTTAATTATATTAACGTTTTCTTTTTATTATATTATTCTATTATTTATTTTATTTTTTTTCTGGTGAAAATTAATGAGTCAATTTCACTTGTTGTCAACATTAATTTATTTAACTCATCAACTCTATAACAATTTATATATAAATAAAATGTAAATAGAAGAGTTTTATTTCTATGTATACACCGCAAATAATATATAGAAAATAAAAATTATATAACCATACACAGGAGCGTTAACATAATAACATAAATACGACGTACACAATTGGGATTGCATATATTTGGTTTGTACCGAAATATATATAGACACATTTATTTATTTATGTAACTGGTTCTCAACCTTAGGGGTCGGTTGGTTATATTATTTGTAAAGAGAGCTAATATTGTAAAAAGAATAGACATTTTCTTTACTATACCGTTTATATAGACATCAACATTGTGTGTTTGGAGGGTGTAATACAACTAGAACGTATATGCGAATTCAATACAAGTCAGTGTTTAGAGTTTGTTATGGTGCTGTCCTCAAAAAAAAAACCGGATACAAAAGGACATCAAATACTTGATGTTAACTTTACAAATTAAATGTTTGTATATATTGTTTGCGAACGTACCGGAATTCTTTTAAAACGAATTTGTTGTAGTTTACCAATAACCAATAACAACATAAGTGAATTTATAGAGTACTTTCTCCAAATTAAATCCTTTCTATCCGCATTTGTATATGGGGTTCACAAAAATCATGGAATTAAATTATCAATGAACCCCTTGTGGATTATCACGAGTCTGAGTTGTTTAAATAATCATTTTAGGTATACAATTTATATAAATAAATAAAACTACAAGAGGTTAACTTAATTAGAAATTTCAGTAAACAATTTAAATAGGATTCCATCCAAGCGTCAAAATATATTGACTGGAAAGTAACATTAATTTAATGCCACTCACTATAATAATAATAATAGCAAATTTTAATATAAATAAACACATTTCAATGAATTTATTTTTCAATGTATAGACTACAATAAAATTCTGCTATATTTTTAATTGTCTAGTTAGTCGGCTACAAAGCTTAACAATCGGCATTTCTTTCTTATTTAATTGTTACTAAATATTTAGTGGTTTAGTGGGGGTATTGTGGTTAAAGCACTTGCCATTGAATACGGAAATTGCTGATTCGATCGCGCCGGTATTGTCATATAAAACAATTGTTGAGTATTTTTCATATACTAATAAAAATTATAATCAACTCAATTATCATTTATTCGTTATTTATATACGATATATCAAAGCTATAACCTTGCTAACTTGCAATGTGATCGAGGATGTGACCCTAAATGTACTTACATAATTCAAACCTATATATATATTCAGGGCACAAGAGCTCAAGACAGTTGATCAATCGTATATTATATTGTAAAGAATTTGTCAAATTGGTGTATTGAACAATAAAAGAGAAGTAAAGTGTCATTTTATATACTGAAGTTTTTCATATTTTGTGGCTGCATATGAATGCTAGTTTATGGATTCTGGAAAAAAACCAATATCGTTAAAAAAATATGGTGATGTCGCTATGCAAAGAATAATTTTATATTTGGACTGGACGCGTGTACACACCAACATCATTAGCTACTAAACCATATTTTAAATTATATAGAAACATAATTACACACCGATTGCGGTGGAGAATTTTTATATACTCTTTTGCGGATTAATTTAACAAATTGAATACACTATTCGCTATTAATTTGCTAATTACTAATATAAAATAATAACTAGTTGTGCAAATTGTGCATACATTAAAAATCTTAAATCTTACACTGTACTATTGAGAACCACTTTGACACAACACATATATGCGCATATAAGTTCATCTTTTGTGCGTCTATGTGTGTATGTGTCTGTATATAATCGGTTGTCAACTATGTACAAAACAAATAAATTTAATATAAAAAGCATTTTATATTTTCTTACAAACACATTCGTTTTTTTCACCCGAAACTAAATGGAATCTATAAAAGCTTTTCCATTTTTTTTCTTTGTGATTTTCTTTTTTCAATTAATTTATTTGTTCACACATGTTTTGTACCATATAAAATATACAACAACAGCTCTGTTCGTCTCAGACACGGGACCTGAGTGCGGGGTGGTTGTCAGCATGGCATATACATTTTTTCCATAATATCCATAATACCATTATAATATTGTGTATGGGAAATGAATTTGAGTGCATTAAATATTTTCCAATTACATTAAAAAATGTATTTGTGTGTGTGTGTGTGTGTTAACTTGTTGTTCGCGCGTTCTTCCACTTTCAATAATTTAATCCTTTCTTATTCTTTTTTTTTTTTTTATTTTCTGTAATTTATTTTTTTATGTTTGTAATTTTTTCATTTTATTGTTTTTTATTTTGTATTCCGTGGATTTGAAAAAAAAAAACAAGGAAAAAAGAAAATGTAAATATAAATAGTGAAATATTTTCTAGTGACATATTGTTGAAAATGGAACAAATAAATAAGGAAAACATTTTATTATTTAGCGATAGAGAAAAGAAATGTCATATTGTTTTTATATATTATTTGATAAAATCATACAAATAAAATGTGACATATTTTTTATTTGAAAAATAAAATATCATTTTGTTCTTTTTCTTTTAATTTATGTGTGACAATAATTGCTGCCGGTGCTGGGGAATGATAAGAAGCGACAATTTTACAAAATGACATTTCTTTAGATGCACGCCTACATATAATAATATAAATTGAATATAAAATTAAAGGATGTCATTGAACTTAAAGAAATTCATTTAACGATAACGCATTGCCATCAGCGATATGCTTAAGAAACCGTAATGATCAAATTTTTTAATAAAATTGATAGCTGGGAATGAAAAATGGTTTGTATACAAAAATTGTAAATCGAAAAAGATCATTTGGGAAACAAGATGAAGCAGTGCAAATAATATCTAAAGATTCATTGAAAGAAGATTATGTTATAATTTTAGTATGTTTACAATGTAAATTTTAAACTAGTCAGACTGAACAATGAAATTCAAAAAAACCAACTAGAATTGGAAAATCCCAAGCGTAATTGTACTCCGTGGCATATTTGGTCCCGCCGTCAAAGAACAGAATGGTTGGAGGCGAAGATACAATTTTGAATTATACAAGTTGTACGATCAACCAAATATTGTCAAAACAATCAAGATCAATAGCTTGAGATGGATTGGACACGTAGTACGTATGGAGGAGCGTGTGCCGAAAAAACTGTTAAATAGTAAACCAGAAGGTAGAAGGAGAGCCGGAAGACCTAAGGCGAGATGGCTAGATGCAGTAAACTGTGATATAAAGATCCTAAAAATTCGGAATTGGAAGACATTGACTGCGGATAGGTCAGGTTGGAAAAGCGTGTTGGAGAAGGCTAAAACCGCACCCGGGTTGTAACGCCATGGCGTAAGTAAGAGTAAGTAAGTAAGCGTAATTGTTCGTTATATAGTCAAAAATTATTAGAGATTTGTAGCTCTAATCTCTCGCACCATCAGATTACAATTTATTGCGAAGTTGTTAAAAATTTAAATAATAATGATATAATGTCAAATCGCATTTTATTCAAATTTTTACCAATAATAACCAGACGTTCTATGAGCACGGAATTATGATGTTGTATATCAAAGATGACACTAAATTTATTTCGTACTATCAATAAACTGTGATGCTTTCAGAAAAAAAAAAAAAAATAGAATTTATAATTAGTCTGACATTACGTACGTGCAATGAACTCAAGTTCATTGAATTTTGCAATATGCGTTTGATTGAACATAATATTGTTTTGAAAAATTGCTTGCAGCGATCAAAACATATTCTATTTGTATTATAATCGTTTGTTTGTGGACAATAAAACAATGACATCCGATATGATAATATTTTTACACAATACACAAAAAATATTACAATATAAATAAACATCTATAGATTTTTAACTTAAACATATATTTTACTGATACACAGAAAAGCAAGCAGAAATGCTAAAAAATCAATTATAAACTTGAGATAATAACGCATATACAGAAAACCTATCAATAAATTCACTTTAAGCCAAATGTAATCTTATATAAATCTGTTATAATAATACATGAGATAGTTACACTTATATGTTATATTATTATATGTTGTATTTTATGTTATAACTAATGGTGAGTACAATATATGTATAGAAAACATATTCAAGTGTGTATTGTATTTAAAATTATGAAATCCTTTAACTCAATGATAATAACGATAGAAGTTTTGGTTAATAATAGCATAACCTCATCTCATACGAAATGTTATGAAAACTATTTTAAATTTATTATCTTTATTATTACCATATCTTTTCAATATAATTTATATATATAAATTGTATATTAAAGGATAACTATCATTTAAAAATACAAGGAACTCATTGTTTTTATAGATTTATAAACTAAACAAAATTGTATTCTTTTTCATTCAAATATTTATGGTATCGCTGAGCATTTTGCAAATAAGTTAAAATACTTAAAAATATTTAAACTAATAGATCAAAATTTGGTCCCGTCAAAGAACAGAATGGTTGGAGGCGAAGATACAATTTTGAATTAGACAAGTTGTACGGTCAACCAAATATTGTCAGAACAATCAAGATCAATAGATTGAGATGGCTTGGACACGTAGAACGCATGGAGGAGGAGCGTGTGCCGAAAAAACTGTTAAATAGTAAACCAGAGGGTAGAAGGAGAGCCGGAAGACCTAAGGCGAGATGGCTAGATGCAGTAAACTGTGATATAAAGATCCTAAAAATTCGGGATTGGAAGACATTAACTGCGGATAGGTCAGATTGGAAAAGCGTGTTGGAGAAGGATAAAACCGCACCCGGGTTGTAACGCCATGGAGTAAGTAAGTAAAATCAAAATTTTAGAATGAACAGCGAACCACTTTTCCACCTATAGCACACAAACAAATTGTAAGATTCTGGGTTTAGTCTTGCCTAGTTCATGATGTCGATTAATTTTTGGAGAATAATTATGCGAAACAATCCAGTAAAATATCATTTGTAGTACGTTAGTAATGTGCATAAAATTTATATAACATTGAAAATAATATGTAAAAAGTATTTGGAACAGTTGCATTATTTACTTCACTGCAGTGGGACTGCTACTAAACCTCATCGCCTGCACCGCAATTACACAAAATTATAAATACAGTTTACCGCGACTATATAATAACAAAATATCATTGCATGTTACTATATTTAAAAGAGTAATAATGACTAAGAAGCTACCACCGAAGTAAACGGAAATCGTTATCGTAAAATGATATATACAGTAAAGTTTTAATTGTCAAGATTGTATAGAATGCTCAAGGAATGGGATTTCAACGAGACGAGCTAATACATATGATTATTAAAAATTCGATTTATTTGTTTCAACATTCGCCTTATTCATCGGATTTAGCTTCATCTTCATTTAACCAATAAAAAAATCTGGTTTGTATCAATTATGAAGACATTGAATACGACTGTTATACTTAATAACATTCCTATCAGCGACATTAAAAAGTAAATTTGATTCACTTGTTGAGGAAATATATAAGGTTGTCAACTATCTCCCTTCCGCCTTTTTGCTCTTTATTCAATGCTTTATAAAAAGTGTTACAGTAATCGGATTTAGTTCAAATATGCGCCGTTTTGTTCGATAATCTGTTTCCATCTAGACTGCAACTTCATAATACCTCCCTCGTAGAAGCCCCCCTCCTTATTTGCGAAGAACTCGGACAGCCACTTTTCACAAGCCTCTTTTGAGATCAACTTTATACCACCAAGGGCGTTCGCCATGGACAGGAACAGGTGGTAATCACTTGGCGCTATGTCCGGGCTATATGGTGGATGCGATAAAACCTCCCATCCGAGCTCCCGTAGCTTCTGACGAGTCATCAACGAAGTGTGTGGTCTGGCGTTGTCCTGGTGGAACACTACACCCTTCCTTTTGGCCAATTCTGGACGCTTCTGGTCGATCGCCTGCTTCAAGCGGTCCAGTTGTTCGCAGTAGATGGTAGAATTAAGCGTCTGGCCATATGGGAGCAGCTCATAGTGGATGATTCCCTTCCAATCCCACCAAACACACAGCAAAACCTTCCTGGCCGTCAATCTCGGCTTGGCCACTGTTTGGGACGATTCACCGGCCTGCGACCACGACCGTTTTCGCTTGATATTGTCGTATGTGATCCATTTTTCGTCGCCAGTCACCATCCGCTTCAAGAATGGGTCGAGTTCGTTCCGTTTCAGCAGCATTTCGCAAATGGAAATTCGGTCCATTAGATTTTTCACTGTTAATTCATGTGGCACCCAAACATCAAGCTTTTTTTTGTATCCAGCCTTCTGCAGATGGTTTAAAATGGTTTGGTGACTAACTCCCATCTCCTGGGCGATGTCACGAGATGCCACATGCCGGTCTAACTCGATGTATTCCATGATTTGATCGGTATTTGTCGTCACAGGTCTTCCGCCGGCTGGCTTATCCATGGTGTCGTTTTCACCGGCTCTGAATCGTCGAAACCATTCCTCCGCGGTTCGAAGTGATAGAGTACCATCCCCCAAAACACCATTAATCTCACGGAACGTTTCTCTAGCGGATTTGCCTTTAACGAAGGAAAACTTTAAAATAGCGCGAATTTCGGCGTTAGTGAACTCCATGTTTACACGTCTATAACTGTTGAACGCAATATCCAAACAAATCATACATAGCGTCGTTTTGTTTGTTATGTCAAGAGCTTTCAAATTATGTACAGTGTTGCCAGATACGAGCTCTGTAGCGCTTTGTACATAGCCGCGAAATTAAAAAGACAAAAAGGCGGAAGGGAGATATTTGACAACCTAATATTTCGAATAAATACAATTATTTTTGTAAATATAAATAGTTTGGTTTTTTTCTTAAATACATTCCGGTTATTTTTCGAACAGAAGGTGTTTATAAATTATTAGTTAATATTAATTAATCGCAATATATTTTCTGTATATTTACTAAACTTGAAAAATAAACTTGTATCAATAGTTTATATTTACAACATTAATCAAATATTGAATGCCGTCAGAGAACAGAACATCTAACTTTGAGCGAAACAAACTGCGACGAATATATATTTTTTTAATTTATTCATTTTCCGATGTAGTTGACTTTAAATTAGAATAACATTCCAAATATATTGCGTTATGTATCGGAACAATTGACACAGAGATAGAGAAAAATAATATAATAATTAATAAATAACACAATTCAGTTAGTCAGTTTTTTAAATTGTGAGTTAATCACAAATAAAACAAACAAATAATCGAAAAATATATGGGTCGTTCAAAATTTTTGTACTAATTATGCGTTCGTTCTGTTCTGGTCTCTGATCGAACTATGTTAAATATTATATCATAATTTAAAAATATTGTATTTCCAAATATTTGTATATTATAAAAGCATTTTCATGTATGTTTTTGTTTTATTATACAATATATAAAAGCATTTAAACATTTAAAATATTTAGTCAGTTTTAAATATACAATAGTTGCGCGTTGACAAAGTCTACACAGAAATAATAATATTAAATTAAATTAATTTTTTTTATTCATATAAATTGTGTCTGCGCGTGTGTGTGTGTGTGCGTTGTATCATTTATTTTTTTGTACATTTTGAACTTCATACATCAGCAATCACAATGAAATACGCAATAGTTATTACATTAATTGTTTTTTATTGTACAATTCAAACAATTCAATCACAAAAACCACGTAATTACATTTACATTTAATATTATTTTATTTTACAATATAATTATAATAATAATACAAATTATTTACATTAAAAATTGTTATATCCACGACCTTGAATAAGTTCTCGCTGTTTTTGGTAAAGAAAAAGTCATTGAAAAAAGTATTGTCTATAGGTTCGTCCTTATTTTTCGCAGTATATGATTACCATGTTGAAAGAACGACTTATTTTTTGAGGTAATCCACGAACCGAATAATTTTTTGGCAACTTTATAGGAATGTAAGTGCTATAAAGTCATGAGTCATCGATTGGAACAAGTATAGTTATCGGAAGTAGCAATTCCGGGTGAATACGGCCAATTGGGTATAAGACCTTTTTATTTGAGCGTTTTCAGGTAAGTTCTTACCGGTTTTGCGAGCGTTATATTGCTGAAGATTTACTTTGTCGTGTCTCTTCTCGTTTTGCATAGCAATTTTTCCTTTAAACATCGGCTCAAACGCATCAATTGTAGTCGATAGCAATTTTTCGTGATAGTTTCGGTGGGTTTGAAAATCTTATAATACACTACACCCAACTGTTCCCATCATATCCATCAATTTTGATGCATATGGTCGGGATTACGCCAAAACTTTTTCTATGCTTTGAATGCAAATAGCTAAATATATTATTTCTATGTAAAAACGTTTCACCTATATATTGACAGTATATGTTTACAACTTAAGATAACACCATAGGTCGGAAAATAGCCAGAATTTAATTTATGTGCCCAATATAATTTTACATTTATCATTTTTGTTGTAAAAGTATATTGTTATAATAGTAGAATAACCCCACAAATAATTAAACGTGCATTATTATTATATTGTTTTATATATCAGAGTCTATTTATAAAACAATATAATATAATTAAGAAATTGTTTTGTTATGGAGTGAAACGTGATTTAGACTTCATTATATAGAACACAGTTTAGTTTTTGAATTAAAAATAGATTTTAACTATAAAAATTGTGTTTGATTTGAATTTCGTATAATCATCTAATCATTAAATTAGTTTAAATTTATAAAATTTATATATATTTCTCTAAAATATTTAGAACCATGTGAAGGTAATGATCAATATTTAAATCCTGGACCTAATTGTGACACCGAATGTGCAACATTAAATGAACCATGTACCAAAGCTTATTTCCGTGCACCAGATGGTTGTTATTGCAATAAGGGGTATGCCAGAGATGCTGATAATCATTGCATTCCAATTGAAATGTGTTAATTAAATTATATTCAATTAATTGTTTAACATAATTTAACAACTATAAAAATATTTTATAAAAGTTAATTTTAAATTTAAATATGCGAGCATTGTTCTTTTGACAAATTGTTTAAGAATAAATAAATAAATAAATAAATGAATAAATAAATAAATAAATAAATGAATAAATAAATAAATCAATAAATAAATAACTAAACATTGAAATTATGCGAGTAATTTAATTTATTACACACACCCACACACACACAAGTTGATGAATACAATAAAGATATCTATTAATTGTTTCCCATTGTTTTCTAATAACGTTTAATAGCAGTTAAATTAATTAACAGTAGATAAGAGATGTTCTATTTACACGATAATTTGGAAAATTAGAATGTACACAAGAGTATATTAAATATATTAATTTTCTTATATAATTCCATTGCTTCGTATTTCCAAGTAATAACGAATAGCACTCCCATAAGATTTGTTTATATATTAATAAAAATATATAGAATCAATCGTTCTACTATCCTTGAGTTAATGTTATTCGATCTGAACCTGAAGCAAACATGGAAAACATATACAAAAAAAATTGAAGATAAATAATTGGAAGCAATGCAAACAGTATTGACTACTGCATTAACAAATGTTAACCAACAATGTATTTCACAACGTCTACGATATGGTAAGGTAAGCTAAGGTAAAAGGACTTTTGCTGGAAATTTTAGTATTTATAGACTAGGATCAACAAGGGAAAAGAATCGGTTCTCCGTTGAACTGTAACCTAAAAAAAAATATTGTACCCCATACCGAGTGGTTTCAATATTTAAAATAAATTGAAATTAAAAAACTATGACGGTATGAACGAATTGCGGCTATAATTTTCAAAGTTCATGTATGAATTTTGTGTGTTATTTAGGCTTATGTTATTAAATTGAATACATGTAATTAGATATCTATTTAAATATCGAATTTTTTCTCTATCTGAATAAATTGAACGATGTACAACAACATTTTTTAGCTCATATATAGAATTTTGTAAATAATTTTACTGTTGGATTAATTGAAAAGAAATGATATATATAATCTCAAACTTTGATTACACGCTATGGTTTATATATGCAAATATATGTGTAATGTAACTACGAGTATATAAATTTTAATTAAATTATATAAGTTTTGTGGTTATATCATTTTATATTTTATTTTTTATCAAATTATTTTATTACATACATTTGTTTTTATCTTATGAATGAGATGTATCGCAGATAAATTTGATGGAATTTTATTTAATAATTTCTGTTTGATATGGTTTTTCGTGAATGCAAGCGAATGAATTGGTTCAACGAATATATCCAGTACATATGTAAAACTATTAAAAAAAAACAATATACACACAGACATAACTTTACCATTATAATTTTCGATAATTTAATAAAATTTTCTATAAATTTTGAATAGAGAATTATATATAAAAACTGATTGAAAATTAAAATATCTACGAGTATATTAAAAGAAAAAAAAAATAAATTAAATAAATAAAGAATTAGTTTATCATCTTTCACATCAGTTACTTATAATAACTTTATATATGGCGGTCATAGATTACTTACGACTGAACAATTCAATATCTTGAAAATGTAAACAATTATTTTCCTCAAAAATTTTGTAAACAAACAATAATTGTAATTGAAAATCAAATGGATAACTCAAAATGATTTAACATTAAACATATAATAAATTCTGTATTACAATAAAATATCACATATACATTTTGGGAATTGAATTTGGCATTTCACAATTGATTAGAAAAGGAACGCGATCCACTATTTCACTGACAATGAGTGTTTTTCTGCATATACAATAGTAACGGACTCACCATATATCCGAAAAAATTTATTACATTATACATTTGTTTGAAGTGAATTGACATCAATACAGGAACACCCTTTCCATTTGGACGACAACCAATTTTTTTCGTGTGTCCACAAATACAATACAGTCTCCATATATGTTCATACTCATCATTTATACACCAATCAGTATACGTTTTGGAATAATAGATATAGATACCGCATGCATTTGCAACATTTGTGAATTACTGACGTAATCGCCGACGTGTCAGATTATCACATATATGTTATATAACTAATTCATGATATGAAAGATAACGTAGCCCATTTTTCTGCACATTGTAATGCGGTGCGTGTATTCCATACTCCGAGTACTGACGAATTAACAAAGTAACTTTCGATCGTTATGGTTTTTGAACCCCATATATAAATTAATAAATAGTTCAATAGTTCAGCAGTATTAGAGAGGTAAATTTGTTTTTCCTTTTCATGCGGATGTATATATGAAGCTGGTAATATCTTTATGGTATTGTATTTAAGCATATACAAGGTGTTGATCAGGAAAGTTTACTACTTTGTTTGATTAAATTTTAACATTTTTGACATCATTCGTGAAATATAGAGGTGGAAAATTTATTATGGCAATATACTTGATAAACTAATTTGTTTACAACAATATAGTGATGATTAGAAAATTACGTGAAATGTTGTACCATCAAAATCCGCTAAATTTATTGTTTTTTGAAAGATTTTGAAAAAAAAGACACTCTGTAGCAGATATAAGCACAAGTCCACAACGTACAAGAATATCACAGCCGAAAACATTGCTGCCGGTCGTATAGAAAGTGCTAAAAAAATAATCCATTAACCTCAATTCGACAACGTGCTTTTTGATATCAGAATTGCGTTTGATATCAGAATTGCGTTTGATTAACATGTGGTTCTTCGAACAAATTATAAAGCCACTGTTATAATGGAATTACTAATTAAGTATAGTAAACCTTAACGGCGACCAGCCTGTACAATCAATACCTTTACTGGTGAATGCACATAAGCATTTAAAAAAATAAGAGGACACTATAGGTTGAAAAATAAACGTATAGCTAATGTTTATATCTATAAAGCATTTCACAAAGTATTTAAATTACACTATATATAATTCGAAATACTTGAATAAACTCTGAATGCATTACTGACTGTTCAACGTGAGCTATTGTGTGTACAGAAAAGTTATGGTACGATGAAAATATTTATAAATAAAGATAACAATTGTAATATCTGCTTGGAAAACATTATGACTGAACAAAATTTACTTACATTGGGAACTATACATATTTTTATGCAAACAAATCAACTATTCAATTTTCAATTTATTCAATATACCTATGCACACTATATTATAATGTTTTCATTATTTTTATCATGATTTATCATTTTGATAACTATTAGTAAATCTTTTGAGTTTCGATTTTGCTACACACACACACACCTATTTATATAACATGTATATATACCATATCAATGAACATCATCAATATACATATGGTATATATACTATGGTGGAAGTTTTACATTGTACCCCAAACATATACCTTTTATTCTAATACATAAAATATATATAAATCTAATCTATGGCAATGTTATAGATAGATCTATAGATGATATTCACATATACAGGGTGTCCCAATTATCGACGACAATACGAAAACACTAGATTCTCTGGGTCATTTTGCGTCGAAAATATCATATAACATTTTGGCCAATTCGACTTAGGTACCAAGTTACACGCAAATAACCAAATTTTCAATCAGACCATGTTTTTCACTCTACTGGGATCAATATCTCAATAACTAATTAACCGATTTTAAATTTTTGATACACTATTAGCATTAGCATACCGAGATCTTTAATTTGACGTTAAGATAAGGCCATTCGGACATGTGGTTATCGAGATACTTACAGAAATGTTGACAGTTAGCTGAACGCCATTTTTCTTTTTGAAAGTTTGTTCAAGCATAAGTCGAAAAATCATGATGAAAAATTTTTTTCGGTATTAGTTTAAAAACTTGCCACATTCATAAGCTTTCGTTTAAACTATAATAGTACGATAGGTCTCAACTGGTTCCAAAGATATACACAAATAACTACAACGATGTAGGCATAAAATTGATTTTCACTATGGAAAAATTTTATCTTTTTTTGGTTTTATCCAAAACCAACAATACGGACGTGACAGATAATTGATTCCATACACTCCTATGTATTCACACAAACCTTCTCACACACACAAACGATCTCACACACAAAGGCCCACACACATAAACCCACAAAAGCACACGCACGCATATCACCACAGTTTTAAACAAACCAAGCCTAAAGTAATTGTTGAAAATGTGCTCCTTCAGCTCGAATACATAGACAACAATGCTTTTCAATAGATCAAACCAATCTAAGTGTTTGCTGTTGCTTGTGGCGAAGGTCTTGAATACAGTTTTCAATAAGCTGAATTAACTCTTCAAGTGAATTAATCACAGTTGCATATACTTTTTCTTTAAGGCAACTCCATAAATAGAAATCCAATGGATTTAAGTCTGGAGAACTTGGCGACCATCTTATGGGCCCACCTTTGCTAATCCATCCATCTTTGATAAAAGTTTGTGTCCAGTCAGCATCTAATCATCATTCCCTCCAAAGTGCGCTGGGCCACCATCATGTTGAAACCACATCTGCACTCGTTCAAAGATGGATTGTCAGAGGTGGGCCCATAAGCTGGTCGCCACGTTCTCCATACTTAAACCCGTTGGATTTCGATTTATGGGGTTGCCATGAAGAAAAAGTCTATGCAACTGTGATTAATTCACGTGAAGAGTTGATTCAACGTACTAAGACTGTATCCAAGAATTTTGCCACAAGTCACAACAAAACTTAGATTGATTCGGTCTATTGAAAAGCATTGTTGTCTATGTATTCGACCTGAAGGAGCACATTTTCAACAATTACTTTAGGTTTTGTTTGTTTAAAACTGTGGTGATATGCGTGCGTGTGCTTTTGTGGGTTTATGTGTGTAGGCCTTTGTATGTGAGATCGATTGTGTGTGTGTGAAGGTTTGTGTGAATGCATAGGAGTGTATGGAATCAATTATCTGTCACGTCCGTATTGTTGGTTCTGAATAAAACCAAAAAAGATAAAATTTTTCCATAGTGAAAATCAATTTTATGCCTACATCGTTGTAGTTATTTGTGTATATCTTTGGAACCAGTTGAGACCTATCGTAATGTTATAGCTTAAACGAAAGCTTATGAATGTGGCAAGTTTTTAAACTTATACCGAAAAAATTTTTTCATCATGATTTTTCGACTTATGCTTGAACAAACTTTCAAAAAGAATATAATAGTGTATCAAAAATTTAAAATCGGTTAATTAGTTATTGAGATATTGATCCCAGTAGAGTGCAAAACATGGTCTGATTGAAAATTTGGTTATTTGCGTGTAACTTCGTACCGAAGTCGAATCGGCCAAAATGTTATATGATATTTTCGACGCAAAATGACCCAGAGAATCTAGTGTTTTCGTATTGACGTCGATAATTGGGACACCCTGTATATACACTGACATACGATATTATATATATTTAATACAATACCTCATCATTCTACATATAGATATTCTTTATATTTGTTCATGGTATATGTATATGCTTTTATATATATACGGGGCATCATGTTTTGAATATTAAATATCTGTATCAAGTGAAATAAATCTGACTGAAATCCGGCATATACAAACGTTAATAATATAGAAAAAAAAAATAAATAAAAGGGAAATCTTTGATGCTACTACAAAAAAAAAAGAAAAAAAACAACAACGTGATGAAAATATAATATATGTAAATTAAATATTTTTTTTTTCTCATTGTACGTATATATGCTGCGTAACGAACCATATAATAAATATGCGAACGATCATTGATTGCTTATATATATATACAATATATTTTCAACAAATAAAATAAAACCAAAATTTATTTATATATAAATAATTACCAATTGTTATTTTCCCGCATATAAGTATCTGAATACAAACACCCACCCACACACCCACACACACACACACACACAATAAATTTATTATAACAATAAATTTTATGTTTTTTTTTTTTTTTGATTTTCTATATTCACAATTTTCACTTTAACTATTTTTTTTTTATATAATGCACATTTAGATAAGATAATATAATACAAACAAAAAGATAACACAAAAATAACTAATTAATTGTGTTAACAAATCGATTTAATTGATCATCTAATAAAATTAATACACTCATTTTTATATAACATATGGTTTTTACTTTATATATATATTGCACACTGCCTGCTCACATATTTATTTCATTTTACTTTACATATATTACATATATATGTTATTTACTTTCTTCCCAACCATATACACATATATAACCTTATAGCCTATAGCCTATCTATCCTATCTGTATACCCCGACGTTAACCATATCCAATATAGGTATATATATATATATAAAAACTTTCCGATATAATAAATAGTATATACTAAAACACTAACCGGAACAAGAAAGAAAAAATAAAACTAATCAACAATGATTATTAAGCACAATTCAATGTTATTGTGTATGAGACTTATAAATACGAGTATATTTATCGGTATCGGGTATATTGTATAATATCAATAACATGTAATATAAAATATATTAGATACAGATACAATAATATGGTATATATTGGTAATGATTCCGTAAAACACGTAATTTAATCACACTTAAATGATAAATGATTACACATAACCACACACAAACACACACAAACACAAATATATATTATAAGAAAAGGTTAAACAAAAAAAAACACCACCGGAAAATTTATGTATAACAATGGAAAAACTATAATATTTTAATATATTATTTGAGTTTTGATTAAAATAAATCGTTTTTTTTTTGTATATTTTTATGCCAATTAGTTTTTATCACTGCATTTCACAAATTAATAATAATTTTCATTTCATATCATGACTAAAAAAAAAAAGCACAAAATTTGGTGAAATTAAAATATTAATAATAAAAAAACCGTAAAATTGAGAAAAATAAAAAAGGACAAAAATAAAATAAAAGAAAAACCGAAAATAACGGAATCATTTTAATTTATTTATTAAATTATTTATTACTCGTAAGTAGGCGGGCCGGGTGTACATACATAAATAATATAGTGTGTACGGCGAATTGCGCGACATATAAATTTATTATTATAAAATATTGTGTATAAATAATATCGTTACCATACACACAAGATAATAAATCACAACCACCAAAAACCAAAAAAAATATACAAAAAGCACAAAATAATAAACAATTTTTTTTTTTTTTTTTTTTAAACACAACGTATTTCTGGTAAATAATAACCGAAAATAAAAATACAAACAACAATGTTATATTGCTATTGTAAAATAATATAATAGTGGAGTTTTTAGTATGGAGAGATAATATATTGATAAATAAATAAAATGTATATAAATAACTATTTTTGTTTTTTTTTTAATTTAATTTAAATTTTTTTTTTATCTAGGACGATGATACACCTATAACAACAGTAATATCTCGTCTGTAAGAGCCTAGATTTTTAGCCTTGCGTGCAACATAACATTTGCAGTAAAATCATATTGTTTTGAGGCGCTATATAATATAATATCCATACATACACACACACACACACACAAGTGTAGAGGAGCTTTTTGATATATTCATTCATATATATATATATAAATTGAATACACACGTCTTATTGCGCGCGCATTTCTGAGTATTTTCTATGTAATTCAATAAAATATGCAGAGAAATTAAATGTTATAGTGTTTTTTATTTCCCCTTTTTACATTTTTTATGGTTGTTGTTATTTTTTGGGGCTGAAAAATGTTCTCAATTTTTTTTTTTCACTTACACAAATAGTAATTATATTTTAAAAGTGTAGAACAAAAGTTAATACACCAAACGTTGGGATGTTTGTTAATAATAATAATAAAAATTAAGATATAATAATTGTGGTCTTAAAGGACATTTATTATGAGTTTTAATGTTTAATAACATGATATTTACTTGACAAATATGGAACCTCGTCTTGTGTTTGATTCGCGAATGTCAATGAATAAATAAATAAACCTTTGTAAACTGAAGAAACGAAAATTATGTATTTGGTTGGAGTGATTCAGTATGGTGCAGTGATAAAATCGCATGTCATTATTCACTCTGGACATTTACGCTGCAGTGATATGAACATTTTTTTCAGTATTCTTCATATTAAATATTATTCAATTAAGTTGTTCGTTTATAACGAATATTTATAAGAATTATTGTTAAGAATACTTGAGTTATAATAACGAATCTATCGAAACATAAAATGCAAACCAATTGGTGAATTGTTATATACTCAGATACGATGTAATTTACCAAACTTGACTGTAATGTTAGATAGTTATGCCGTAAAGTAATAGTAACTATTATGGAGAATTGGCTTCACGTATGTCTGAGTAATCAACCGATATGCTTCACTCGGTAGATGCACGAAAAGGCACCAACATATATAGTAATCTGATGCCGATATTCCCCGAAATATTTATAAAATTTTAATAAAAAATCTTTTTGTTGTTATTTCTAATTTTAAATGAATTGTTTTATACAAGATATAACTACAAAAATGACTAACAACTATATTAGGCTAAATTATTTATAAAAACTCAAAACCATTTCGAATTTTATAGGGAAATACTTGACACCGTTTCCTCTAATTATGGAGTGGTTTTGGGAGATTATATGATGAAGAACTAGTGTGTAAGTGTCAGGATCATTGGGAAACCAGAACCCAATGATTCGCTGTAAAATTTTAAGTATACATTTAGTATAGTATAGATGTCTCTATAATCTAATGATCTAAAATTTTAGTCTTGAGTCTTGCACTTTATTCACATCGTAATAAATTTTTGTAATACAATAAAGCAATTTCTTTTATATCACGATATTACTATAATTCGATTTCAAATCACTCGTATAGCACGAAGTTTTCCCAACGCAGAGCTTTCCATACATAGCACATTATACGTGAGTTCGCCTACAACTCACATACCCATACCAAAAATAGCAATTATTAAAAAAGATGCTCAAGCGAACCTATATTAGAAATATTTGACTTCTATTGGAGCGACGACAATTTTCAACAAACTTTAGAACTTATTATTAAGTACTTCAGTCTAAACGGTCAATATAATCGGATAAATGGTATTCTAACAATCTCATTGTAAGTAGATGGTAATCCACAAAACGATTTGATTGAGTTCGAAAATACAGGAAAATCAGTTAAAAGATAATGCAGGAATTTATATTAGGTTTAATTAGGTAATTTGCGAAGGTTCGAAGGAAGTGAAAATGTTGTCGCATCTACTTGCACATATCTTTGTAATTTAACGTAAAGAGTGTATAGGAGCCAGTAGCGTTGCGTATATGTAAACAAGGTAAACAGTTTTTACCATAAAAAAAATATTCTTTTTTAACGAAAATTATTAATATAAATAATATTAATAAATATTTTATATACAATTGGTTAAAGTTTCCTTCTGTTATAAATTAAAATATAGGTAAAATATCACAAATATATCACTTTCCTTAAACTATTAAAATGTAATAAATAAAAGGGTACTCACCAATTCATTTTTGCCCAAATTAGCCGTAATAGAGCAGCCGGTAACAGAATAATGAATATTCTGCACACACATTTACTATATCTAAAAAGACAAACAAAGAAATAAATTAATTTTATTATTACTATTATTTGGTAAATTTAAATAAATGTTGCTTCAATCAAGTTAACTATATTTATTTTATTACTTTTTTTTTCTTCAAAATAATTTAGTACAATAATAAACATAAATACAAAAACGCAGCAACAAGAACAACAATAACAACAACAACAATAAATGCTATATAAAAATTTCTGTCACCGCGGCGGCACGCAGCCATAATCACATTTTTTTTGCGCATGCATATAGGAAAAAGTCAAAATTCAATTATTAAAAACTAATAATCTATACCATCTTTTCCAATAAAATTAATTATTGGATGAATTGATAATTGTTGGGAAACAAATAAAATAAAAATAATTAAAACAATTACAATATTTAATGTATAAATTAGAAATAAATGAGGAGTACCACTTACGCATATCATTAACAAGGGAAAAAGAAAGTTGTGATTTATTGTAGGCATTTTTTAAACACTCACTAACTAAACACTGTAATAATTATATAGAAAATAAAACTATAAATAATATTAATTATTAATATTCGGTTTGTAAATTTAAAATAATAAATTCGCTACTTTACATTAATTATTAAATATAATAAAATAATTAAATGATTAATTGATTAATATGCAATTTTCTTTTTCCTATTTTTTCATATTTACTACGACGTGCGACTGACACAAGAAAAACAAAAACTAGCGAATAATAAAAATCGAAATTGAAAATGTGACATATAAAAAATTGATGACACATGAGATGTATATAAAAAAAAACAATTGAATATATTTCGCCTAAATAAAAAATTCGAATTAATTTTTTATTATTATCGTAATTTTATTTATAATTTAACGAATTTTCAAATTTAAAAATTTGCACTTTTTTGAAATTTATTCCAATAGATGTTGTCACATGCGCTTAATAATGATTTAATAAATTGATGTACCTATACTTTAATAGTAATGAAATTTGCTAACAAAATTAATTAATCGATTTTGATATTATAATAATTTTATGTTTTACCTTGCTATAATTGAACCGATCTTCTCGTAATGGTATGTATACCAGGCAAGACTTATGCACGATGTCATTATAGAGAAAAATCAATTAAATGTCGGATAAACATGAATTCAAATAAAAAAAAATAATCATTGACATATTAGATGCTGATAACAAATAACACTTTAAAATTATACAGGGTGTCCCAATTATCGACGGCAATACGAAAAAACTAGGTTCTCTGGGTCATTTTGCGTCGAAAATATTATATAAAATTTTGGCCGATTCGACTTCGATACGAAATTACACGCAAATAAACAAATTTTCAATCAGGCCATGTTTTGCACTCTACTGGGATCAATATCTCAATAACTAATATACCGATTTTAAACTTTTGATACACTATTAGCATTAGCCAACCGAGATCTTTAATTTGACATTAAGACAAGGCAATTCGGACATGTGGTTATCGAGATACTTACAGAAATGTTGACACTTAGCTGAACGCCATTTTTCTTTTTGAAAGTTTGTTCAAGCATAAGTCGAAAAATCATAATGAAAAAATTTTTTCGGTATAATTTTAAAAACTTGCCACATTCATAAGCTTTCGTTTAAGCTATAACATTACGATAGGTCTCAACTGGTTCCAAAGATATACACAAATAACTACAACGATGTAGGCATAATATTGATTTTCGTTATGGAAAAATTTTATCTTTTTTTGGTTTTATCCAGAACCAACAATATGGACTTACAGATAATTGATTCCATACACTCCTATGCATTCACACAAACCTTATCACACACACCTAATGCAATGTTATATGATATTTTCGACGCAAAATGACCCAGAGAAACTAGGGTTTTCGTATTGCCGTCGATAATTGTGACACCCTGTATAATAATAACTTTATCACAGTAAAAATGTTTCAATACATTCCAGTTCGGTTATTGCATACGCATATCTGTAGGTGTTACATAAATTTATGATTTTTTTCTAAAATTGCAATTGTATTAAATTTTAACGATAACGATATTTTTATGTATTGGCATGAAAATATAGGATTTGTTTACCTAATCGAAAAATTCAAGCGACGCCGCTGATAGAAGCTATCAAACAATAATACATGTCATTGAGAACAACGTGTATGCCAATTATCCGTAACATGTATTATATGCGATTTAATTTTGTACGCTATTGTAAAAATAAGAAGGAAAAAAAATGCATTAGGCAAATGTAAAATCGCGTACGCATTTTCTTTTACTCCTTGCCATATATATTATATAATTTTATATATGCGTATTAATTCGATGTATGTCAATGAAGCGCTGTATATATATATACGAAGAAAATCTGTCAAAATTAAGGAGAATTAAAAAATTTTCCTATATAGAATGTGAGAAGAAAATGTGAAAATCTATGCGCAATTATTATGAGTATCATGAGAATTTTCTCAAAATATTTCTTGTATGGTCAACTTGAGTTTTTATACAACTTTGGTATGCAAACAAGGAATAATGTCTATATGGATTAGGACGCAGTATAGTGTGTGTATATATAGAGGGGAATAATTATCATATGGTATACATGTAAGGAAAATGATAAGGAATATTAACGTATGATTTTCTATTATCTTTTTTTTTTGTTATAATAATAATATAAACGAATATATATTTGTTTTTGTATGCAGCCATTTATCACTTATGTACAAATAGAAAAAATTGAAAAACTATATATATAGGTGTGTAGGTGTTGTTGGCATACACAATGAAGAATTGAATGAAATTTTAGAATAGCAAAAAAATGCATTTAAATTAAATAATAATCAATCACTACTTTATTTTTCGATAATAAATGCATTTAATACTCATTGATATGAATTGAATGAATTAATTACTATTCGTTTTTTTTTTTTTTGCATTGTGAGCCAACTGAGAAATTTTAAATATGTGCGCCGTTATTATATATAACATAAATAATGACATATCGCATATAATAATAATAATAATAATAATAATACGGGATAGATCATGTCATCTGTTTTATATATTGAACATACATACACCATTACTTTTATAAGCTATTTATGACACAGATATAATTCTAACATTCATCTTCACTTCAAAATTTTGTATATTGATTGACATATATATTTAAAATGATTTATTATTTTAAGGATTGTGTATGAATAGGAAAAAAAAAAAATAAAAGGCAATGTTTGAAAAACTTGTTATACATTAAAAAGACACCAAAAAATGCGCAAAATCAAATACAAAATTTATAAAATTATTTTACATTAAATGTATTTTATAAATGTTTAGGTGGTGGTGGTGGTGGTGTATCGATAAATATGCAAATATATTATTATAATTTATGTAGTGTTTGTGTGTGTGTTAGTGTGTGTGCGTCACTGTGTGTATTAGTAATATTTTATTATATTGTTTGTATATATATATATATTTTTTGTATTTTGTGACACCACATTTATAATATAATACTCATATAAATTATATCAAATCCAACATTATGTCCTTTGTGAAAAAAAAAAAAAAAAAAAAATTATACTTTGAAATATTTCGATCTCCTTAAAAGCATATGAATATTTTAAATTGAGGTTTTACCAAAATTTATTACTATAAAAGCAATTTTTCTACAATCCCTTAAATTTACGATTATCCTTATATATTTATATATATGAACATTACACATATTATATATGCGTGTACCTCCGAATAATATACGCGGCCATGTATAGGTGTGTGTGTGTGTGTGTACGTACAATATATACACAATGAAACATCTGTAAATCTTTTTTATGTCAGATAATTTGGTAACGACACCTTCGGGATTTTAAAATATGAATTGTCTGTTTTAGGCAAGAGGTGAAATTGCATGTGATAACAGAAATGTAAAAAGAATTTTCTTTTGTCATATAATATAAATATTATCTAATAATACTAATAATAGCAATAAAATAATAACAATAATAATAATAATGTAATGTAATGTTGATTTTTATTTTACATGCGTGACAAATTATTATTATTATTATTATTAGTATTATTGCTTAGTTTTTAGATTGGGTATATGAAATACACCTTATGGTATATCAAGTCGAAAGGTTGGTTTTAATACAAGATGTTTTGGATCACCTAGCGAGGTGCGAGAAAGTAAAATTCTTACTATAGAAAACTAGACTGGTGATTAGAAACCATAGAACGGGCAAAGCTGATTATATCAATGGCTCCAAAAACTATATATCACACATTCTTTTTGTATACCAGGTATAGGAGTATGAAATGAGCCTTTTTTAAAGGAAGAAAAACACATTATTTAGAATGGAAAAATCAAAAATATTTTATTCACAATAACATCCATCGCTTTCTACACATTTTAACCACCTTTCAGGCAATTTTCGTATACCACGTCGAAAAAATGGTGTTGCTTTGGACAAAAACCATTCAGATAGCAAATTTTCAACTTCATCAGATGTTTTGAAGTGCTGTTCTTTCAAAGCATGTCCCATCGATGAAAACAAATGGTAGTTCGAAGGAGCCAAATCATGGTGAATAACGCGGGTGTGGTAACAGCTCCCATCCAAGCGACTTTATCGTATCCTGAACTGGTTTTTTTCTTTGTGTGCTGGTGCATTATCATGTTGCAAAATTACCTTAACAGATTTTTTCTTTCTTTCTGTCCATTCTGGTCGGTTATCTAATAATGCATGGTTCAAATCGATTATTTGTTGTTGGTAGCGAACCGTATTAACAGTTTCACCAGGTTTCAGAAGTTCATGATACACCACACATTCCTGATCCCACCAAACACAAAGCATTCTGCTCTTACCGAATCGTTTTGGTTTTGCAGTCGATGTTGCTGCTTTACCTGGTGTAATTCATGATTTTTTGCGTTTAGGATTCTCAAAATATATCCACTTTTCATCACCAGTCACGATTCGATGCAAAAAAGACTTCCTTTTGTTACGTTGACGGGTGCAATTCACAAATGGTTTTTCGATTTTCTTGTTGCCTTTCAGTCAATTCATGATCCAACAATGCTTGCAATTCACTGTCTTCAAACTTTTTTGGTGGTCTTCCACGTTCTTCATTTCTCAAATCAAAATCTTTGTCTCTAAATTGTTGAAACCATCTTTTGCATGTTGCTAATGATAGAGCATGATCATCAAAAGCTTCTACAAGCATTCGTTGAGATTCAGCTGCGTTTTTCTTTAAATGATAACAAAAAACTAATGATACCCACAAATCGTTTGTTGAAGGCACAAAATTAGACATTTTTAACACGATAAAATTTTATGTTGTTGTATTACAAATGGAATTTACCACACTGAAAATTGTTGACAGATGTCAAAACAATAAAAAAAACATCACATTAAGGCTCTTTCACAATTACTAATATAAGTACAGCCATTTATTGGCAGCGGCTCACTTCATACTCCTATACCTGGTAGAATTTATATAGGAATATGTTAATTCATTATATACAACAACTTGCAGTTATGCACATTCGGGTTTGTGTTCATAACTTACCAATTCTTTTATAGATTAGATTCCGGTTTGTGAATATTTTTGTGTACATTTTTTTTGGAAAATGCAATGTATAAGTAAATATCTTTGCCATTAAACTACAAAATATTAAAGTATATTTGAAAAAAAAATGTATATAAAATTATTGTAATGTTACCGCAAAACTTACAAAGAATTTTTAAATATATACACAAATCAATAGCTTATTAATACATATGTTACATATATAACCACCACCCCTTATTTAAAAAACCCTAACGTGTATGAATAAAATAGAAGAAAAAACATAATGTGATTATATAATTTTACCATTGTTATTACAATACCAACACATTTGAACAACATTCTTACATTATATGTATAGCATTACCCACAAGTATACCTATAAGAGTTATATATAAGAACAAGAAGTAACCAACCTTCAAATTTATTTAATTTGTTCTTTTTTTTTTTTATCTTTATACTCTGGCAGTGCGTATGTGGCCGGTGTTAGTCTACTCTTAATCACACAATGGATTTATTACTTTACTTATACAATTTTTATTTCATCGAGGTTTACAAAAGGTTACCAATATACAATAAAAAGAAAAATAAGAAAAAAGGTGTACAAAAAAAAAAAAATTACAGGATAGGAGTAAAAAAAAAAAAACAGAAAAAGTAAATCATTTCATATATACACGTACAAATTGTTAAATATTATAATATTCACACACACACACACACGCACAAAAGGTAGGAAAAATCCTTTAACATTTATAATAGCTTTATCCTTCGCATTTCTTCTATTTTTTTTCATTTTTTTTTTTTTCTCATCGCATGTATTTTTTCTTTATTTTGTTAAAAAAGACCAATATACAAACATTATATGTATAAACAAAACCTTTCACCAACCCCATATAATACCATACATACCAATATATATATATCAGTGGCGAGTGATGAACATTCGTATTGGGTAAGCAGAGCAAGATTAAATTACGGAAAGTAAAGTAAACAATAAATAAAATCATTCAAATATTATAAAATTTGATTCTTACTGTTTATATATGGCTAAAACTGAAAATTTGCGGTTTTAAAGTACTACGATCTAAAATATCTATGGCACCCAACGTCCTTAACTCTTTGTTATGGTAATTGTCATCTTTACAGTGTATACTCCTTTGAATGTAGTTCATTATATGAAGTCGGTTCAATGAATATACTTCTCGGTCAACCAGGCAGTATCCATTAGGTTATCTTATTTTGGTGATAAATGTCGCACAGTTTTTGAATAGATCTTTTGGTGTTTCTTGCTCAATTTTGCATTCATAATTTATCTCCAGAACTCTATTTTTGAGATGTGTTGTCCTTAAGAATTCGTTCAGTAAGTAGTCATGTGAAAATCACAAGTTCATTTCTATTTATTGTTACTGTCATTTTATTGATGATGATTCCGACCAACACTTCATTTGTTTGTCTTACGCATGTAGCTTTTTGCTTCATACCGGAATCCATTTCGCCTAGCTTTGTGCCTTGAATCTTTTTCGGTTGGTGCAGATTGCTATGCTACACAAGGAGGGTTCTGCGGTTCTGTGGAATGTTGCAAATCCTAATATCACTTTATTCGACTACCAAATTCGTTCAGCCTAGTAACAGATCATTTTGAAGTTGATTGAGAAAAGAGCCCCTATTGCTCCATTGGCTGCTTTACTTTATGTGTCATAATCGCAACCAGTAAATTTTTATGTTTTAATTGTAAAATATTATACTAATTATAAAAATCATATTTTTTTAAATATCCAAATTTCAAATTAATAATAAAATGTTATTTTTATATTATAAAAAACAATTCATATTCATTAAAAATTTTAAATATAGAATTAAAATTATAAACAAATACATTTACACATTTTATACACAAGCCAAATGTGTATGGTGGCTGTTATACAATAAAGCTCGAAAAAAGTAAATTTTGCTGTTTCAGCTTCATAAAAATTTTTTCTCCTTCATTAAACACAGTGAGTGAGCTTTTCTATTTGTAATATCTGTATATGTGTATTTGTCGTATATTGTCGTATATGAATTTATGGCAACTACTGATAAATAAAAGCTGCAATTACGCTGATACATATAAAAATATGGTTTATGTGTAATAATATATTGGATATATATTTCCGTGTTGCGGTCTCTCAGGAATTGTTAAATTTAATATTATTGTTTGTATGCTGCTTATATTAGGAAAAATTATATAAAATATCGTTTTTTTTAATGAATTGAAGTAAATATGTGTTTGTTTTATAATATATGCAAAATAATTAATTTTTATATATAAATTAGAAAACTATTTGGGCAGCAGTGCTTACCCTTGCTACCGTGGACCGCTCGCCACTGATATATATGTGTATATGCTAAGTTATACTGTACGTAACACACACATAGTATTACAATATACATACAATATAATGGAAGGTGTATATATATTTCGTTGATGGTCCTATCTGATAGCTTTTGGGTTGAAATGGGATTAGGATTGAAGGGAAATCTTGTTTCCCCATATAATGTTACCTTCATTAAATCGAAAAAAGATATCATGTTTAATGTAAGAGATACACACGTATGAGGTCATTTCTTTGTTGTTGTTGTTGTTGTTGTTGTTGTTGTTGTTGTTGTTGGTGTTGTGTTGTTGCAAGAAAATTCTAAATAATAAATTTTGTGGTGTGAACCAACATTTTTCTTTGAATTTTATTGTTGCGATATATATATTTAGTTTTTTTTTTGTTCTTGTATGAGTTTTTTTTTGTATTTTTAAAATTTTTCGAGATTTATATAATGACAACAAGCGGCGGCGACATTAATCTGTAATAAATATTTTCCATTTTTTTTTTCCGCGGTTATGTTTGCGAATAAGAACTTATTTAATTAAAGTTTGATTGGGTGATGGCTAAATCGTATGAGATTTCGATGTAATGAAAGAAATATACAATAAATATTCCAATATACAATTATTAACAAATTAAACTATTATATAACTTCATGACTGAAACCATATAATGTTATATATAGGATGTTTTTCTTTAATCCTTTCACCAGATATAGATATGTTTCGACGGGTGTACTCAATATATGTTTCGACACTAAGGCTGTATTGATTGGCACTCAATAAGATATCAATCGAATTGGAGTTGTTAAATGAAACAGCATTATAGCGGTATTGTGGGTAACGACATGCCTATACACGATTAGACGCGGCTGGATAAAGGAGGAGCTTTGTCGCAGACGTGCCAATTTTTATCGGACAAAAATGTTAGGGTATTGTCTGGGTGATTGCTTCTGCATTGGTGGGTCCATGTCCAGGAATAAATTAAGATTAGTGGTGGGAGTGCTAACGGATCATTGCACACTAGCTATCTTCTTTTTAATTTACTTTTGGTTATGCTAAATCCTGTCTTGTCTGTTATAATCTTCTCCATGCATACGTCATATAATCTACCACTTCATTATTATTTTATATGAATGTGTGATAATGATCACGTGGTATATCACATACGTAGGCTGAACTCACGAAAAATAAATTTCATCAGCTATAGTAACGATATGGTAAATTTTTTTTTTACATGTCTTGTAATTGTCTATTTTTAAAAATTTAAAACAATAACCGTTGATTGCACTTTCCTTATTTTCTGGCAAATCATTCTTTCAGATCAGCAATTTCTATTTTATAAACAGATCCATTTGATGTAAAAGTCGATTTTCGGGAAAAAACTTTATTAATTGTATCAAAATTAACTATTTTTCATATGTAATATAATTTCAACGTGGCTATAACAAAAACTATATAATCTTTTTCCATACTTTACCACTGATCTCACGCATTTACTATTATTATACCTTTACTATATAAAGAAACACAAAATATAAACATTCACCAAAAATCAGAAAATATATTGTAGGTTAAAGTTTATTACTGTTCCCATAAATATAATTATAAATCTTATTATGTAAATTAGTAGTATTATTGTTATTAAATTAAATGTCTTCTTATATATGGAATATATTTCTATTTCTATATTTTTCTCACACAAAAAATATCCACACAAAATTGAATACAGTATTTCTCATTCCATTGAATATACAATATTTATTCCATTGACTCAAAACATTTAAAATTGTACAAAACACTAAGCTACTTTCAATGTATTTTAAAATGTACACCGCATAAACATATATATTTTGTTAAATTAAATTGTTAATTTAAAACTTGCCATTTTTAATTCTATATAAATTTAATAATTCAAATTTAATTATTTTCTTCTTATATTACTCGTATATATAAATACACAATATATATATATATATATGTGTGTGTGTGGGTAAATTTATTTATTGAATGTATATATGTATGAAATGAAATGTATTTATACGCGTTAGAGCTTTACGAATATAATTTACAATATTTTATATTGCAAACAATATAAAATATTTTTGGAAAAACGAAGAAAACAATAATTTTCTTAATTCCATTGTTTTCATTTTATTTAAACCGCACACAACCGCTCACAAATATTATTATTATTATTATTATTATTATTATTATTATTATTAGTATATATGTATACGAGTATGGGTGTAATATATAACTGATATGTATTGTAATATAAAATGGTAATAATATTATATAAAATGCCAAAAGTTGAAATAAATAATTGTTAAAGAATCCATAAATATATAAGAGTGAACCAAAAAAAAAAACATTCTTTCAAACCATAATCGTTTGCAATAAATAAAACTGTATATGGCAATATATTAGAATTTCCTTATATTTTTTATTTTAAACGCTATCTGTGCATTTTATTTTATAATAATACCGTTTCTTTCTGCAAAAAGCTCTTTTCTATTTAGAAGAGTTATGTAATTTTATATTATATATTGTACAATAAAGTTATAAAATTTCGATTTTCATATTTTCATACTATGATTCAAATTTTATATTTTGTGGGTAGTTAAATACGATATATCTATTGTTCGGCTACAACTACTGCAAATTTATATTTACTTTTACGTTTAATTATAGTAAATTATAATTAAATACTATATATATTATTATACGTTATTTATTAGGAGCTTAACTTAGTTTCAAAATAGTTGGTGGCAACGAATACATCACGAATTCGAGATCAAACTGTTAATATTGGAGAACACAATTTTGAAATAGTCAATAGTTTTGTATACTTAGGATCGTTGATAAATGTAGAAAATGATATTGAGCAACTGGAAACAGATGTTATTACGGGTTAAAAAAAAACAATTCCGATCGAAAACAACAAACAACGAGATCTTAAGTGCAAGCTATATACAACATTAATACGTCCAATATTAACGTATGGATCGGAGGCTTGGTGCATGACACAGAACCAGGAACAATTACTTCGGATTTTCGAATGAAAGGTACTCCGTGGCATATTTTGTCCCGCCGTCAAAGAACAGAATGGTTGGAGGCGAAGATTTAATTTTGAATTAGACAAGTTGTACGGTCAACCAAATATTGTCAAAACAATCAAAATCAATAGATTGAGATGGCTTGGACACGTAGTACGCATGGAGGATGAGCGTGTGCCGAAAAAACTGTTAAATAGTAAACCAGAAGGTAGAAGGAGAGCCGGAAGACTTAAGGCGAGATGGCTAGATGCAGTAAACTGTGATATAAAGATCCTAAAAATTCGGGATTGGAAGACATTAACTGCGGATAGGTCAGGTTGGAAAAGCGTGTTGGGGAAGGCTAAAACCGCATCTGAGTTGTAACGCAATGGAGTAAGTAAGTAAGTAAGTAACCTAGTTTCATTTGCTGATGCGATTATAGACCAGTAGTGAAAGTTATCGGTGTTCTATAGTTTTTTTCTGTCAGCAAACATTATCAGCAATTGTGTGAACATCAATTTCTTTTTATGATGTGAAAAATATAATGTAATACAGTGTTTTTCGGACTATGCTTTCGCATTAATTTGACTTTAGAATAAGTATAGCTAAAACTCATCGTTATTGTTATCAAGTTTCATCGCTTAAATCATGGTGTAAAGAGTATATGGTTTAGAACATTTTAAATACTGGTGATTTTGATGTCAATTGCAAAGCTAAGCTTTTGGCAGTAGAAAAAATTGAAAGACAACGAATTGCAAGAATTACTGAACGCTCAAACGCTGGAGCTAAGAAGCTGTTGTTTCTAAATGTTTATATGGTAAATATATTAAAAGAAATGCCCATACTATTGCCGGCAAATATCATTATGGAACAGTAAAAAAAGTTTGCCAAGCAAAAAATTGAGGATTTTTTGTAGTAGTGTATTATAATTTGCGATGAAAAATGGATTTACCTTAAATTATTTCTTAACATATGAAAAAAGATATGAGTATAAGTAAACACAAGGGAACCATCAACAACCATCTACAGTTTTGTGAAGTGGTGTACAACAAGTTTCTAAAACATAATGAAACTATTAGAACTGATAATGTGTATTAATGTCAACACTCAGCCTACTCAACGGAATCGATGAAGCACAGACTAACTGGTACACGATTCTGAATGGTTGAAGAATTGCGAAAATGGATAGTCTTGAAAGCGACATCGATTTATCGATATGATATTCGTTACATTGCCAGAGACATGGTACAATAGAAAGTTGAAAGTATATTAAAAGGAAAACATTTTAATTAAAATAACCTTCAAATAATAAAAAGAATCGATTTTGTATATATGAACTGAAAATAACTTTTCCAAAATCAAAACCGATTCAATGGCATTATAAAATCGAAAATTATTTGGTCATTTTTTTTTTTCAAGAGAACGTAAAAACATGAAAATTCTTTTATTTTCAATTGTTTTCTTTCTATTTTTTTTTTTAATAATTAATAGAATTGTTTTTAAAACTTATAATTAAACTATACATTTTAAATTAAATGACAAAACAATAATATAGTAACAATAAAAAGAATCAATAATGATAAATTAAGAGGAAAAAAGTTATAGTAAAAACTGTGTTTTATAAAATTACATCACATTAATTTTAAATTGAGTATATAATGTTTAAAAATTAAAATCTTTTAGAGTAAACTGAAAAAAGGAATTAAATTTGAATTTTGTTTTAAGTGGCATGGATTTATTAAACTATATTAATTAAAATCGAAGGTGCATAAATTCGAAACATTGGCTAGTTAATGTTATATAACCTCTCAGGTACTGTACGGCATACATACCCCTGAATTGTATACTTTATGAATCAATAAAAAATGTACAAATTTTAATTAAAAATCAAGTCTTTTCTATCAAAATTACTTCTAGCGTGAATTTTTGCGACACTCTTTATAATAATTATTAATTAGTAGAAGTATTAATGGCATATTTGGTCCCGTCAAAGAACAGAATGGTTGGAGGCGCAGATACAATTTTGAATTGGGCAAGTTGTACGGTCAACCAAATATTGTCAAAACAATCAAAATCAACAGATTGAGATGGCTTGGACACGTAGTACGCATGGAGGAGGAAAAAAACTGTTAAATAGTAAACCAGAAGGTAGAAGGAGAGCCGGAAGACCTAAGGCGAGATGGCTAGATACAGTAAACTGTAATATAAAGATCCTTAAAATTCGGGATTGGAAGACATTAACTGCGGATAGGTCAGGTTGGAAAAGCGTGTTGGAGAAGGCTAAAACCGCACCCGGGTTGTAACGCCATAAGTATTAATTTTATTGATTTTTTATTTTTTGTGATTATAGTATTCGATACCTTAAGAAAATTTTTAGAATTATTAATTAAAATACCTTAGCTCAGCTATAAAAGAGGTTGACCGGTGATTCTAATCGTCCACACGAAACTTTTGAGTTAAAATAACCCAGAGAACCTATATTGTTTTCGTATTACTGTCACAAATTGGTACACCCTGTATATGTATTATGCATATATAATA
Organism: Bibio marci; assembly: GCA_910594885.2. Classification (NCBI taxonomy): domain Eukaryota; kingdom Metazoa; phylum Arthropoda; class Insecta; order Diptera; family Bibionidae; genus Bibio; species Bibio marci. Next base: position 24,606,059 of record OU343116.1, on the reverse strand, counting down.
TTTATGTTAAACTTTTGCAAACAAAACTAATATCTTCAATATGATGTTGATAAAGGAAATATTTTCCGAAACTATAATCATATTTAAATTGTAATAATCTATGGATAATAACATACAAAGCTGTACGTATATATAGATAAAATAGAAATACATAATATATACATGAAATATACATGAAATATACATGAAATATATACATAATAAAATATTTATATATATTATTATTATATAAGTTTCGAATTTTATATACAATACGTGACATCTGTTGTAATACTGATGTTGCGTGTTATATTGATGGGTTCATTTTCTGTAAATACGAATATTTATAGAAAATGTAGATATACTTTAAAATAATAATTGTCCAATATATTAAATGACAAACTACTATTACAACATTCCGTATTATTTTTGTATATACATATACGAATAGTGTGCTCCGAATTAAGTATCGCATAGTCCAAATAAAACTATAGTAAATGAAATTGTCGATACAACATCTTCTAAACAGGAGTATATTAACTGAGATATTATCATAATTTATTGAAAACCTTAATGAACTTGCCGTGAAGTTTTATGGCGTGATTTTTCAACACTTGTTGTTGTTTTTGAAATAAAACTGTCAAAAAGAATCAAGGTAACAAAAACGGTTTGAAAACGAATCGTCTATTTATTAATGAAATAAATGCCAAAATAGACCAAACCGATACGAATATTATTATTTATTATATTTTTGTGATTATATGTATTCAAAATCAAATTTACGAATGTTCAATAAAATGTAAAAATATTGTTTAACATGAAATTAATTAATTGAAATTACTAAACATTTTTATTATATTGTACTATAAAATGAATATTTATCCAATAATACCCTTTTTTTTATACTAATACCCACTAACAGAATGTATATGAGAATTAATAATATTTTATAAAATAATGGAAATTTAATAGTTAAAATTTTACATAATGCGGTATTATCTTCGTATAATAATATATAAACTACATTTTAATTGAAATATTTTAGGCATTTATTTTATACCTCCTCACATTTTAACATATATATGCGATTTTGTACATCCAAGTATATGTAAAATATGGCTATTATATACATTATGAAATAATATCATACATACAGTAACGGACAAAATAATAGCGGCCAAAAAGCTTTTAAATGAAAAATTTATAGTTAAAAAATATGTGTGTCAAAATTTTTAAGACTTCCTTTCGCTTTTTATTCAAAATAATCACTCAACACAACAATTTCAATACAATTGTTTCAACGCATTAAACCTTTGTACTCGCAAATGTTGGACGCTGAACGGGAACTCGTATGTCAGGAGGTGACAACAATCATCATTTGCTATTTGGAAATATTTCTCAGTCGATTGTTTTTATTTTCACCTTAATTACGTTATATAACCACAAACAAATGCTTTGATTATATTTGAGGTGGATATTTTGTTTCAAATATGAAAAATGTGGCAATAAATCGAGTTCAAATGGTTAATAATGATTACAGTGACTGTTTCAATTCAGTTTGCGGAATTATCTGTTTGTATGGTTGAAATATCATCAACAATAACACCGGTTTAAAGAATTGACTTAAACCATAAAAGTAAAAGGACAAAATTATCAACAGGATTTAAAAAAAAAGACACATAAAATAATTTTGGTTGGCTAGCAGGATGTAATTATTTTGCACACCTCGACTAAAGTAGCATCGCACGACACTGAAATAAGCATCAACTATATTTATCGCTATATCCTGGACGAATGCGACAAATTGTACCTATCAAACGTTTCAACAAATTTAAGTAATAAGCACCATTAATTATTTGTCAATTGGAACGAATTCTTTGTGGATAATACCTATCGAAGAATGTAAAAAATTTAAAGTGTTAGCCGGTTGATAGTTGAGGTATATCACACCTATGCTATTACACTGATGGCCTATCCTTACGCCAACATCTAGTACCATCCTTTTTAAATTAATTGACACACAATTTTGTTAAATAATATATAAATCACCACGTACAGACTAAAAGAAAAAATCTATAAATCGTCCTTTTAGTCATGTCTGTATGTAAAATTATGATTTTTTTGTAAAATTGTATCCATTCATAAAAATCTTATCAGTGTTTTGTGTCTCATTTTTGTCACCCAGATACGATAATAAGTAATAGTTAGTATAAGCGGACAAATTCTTGGTGTCAAGTTAAAAACCATCAACCCCATCGCGTTAGACTTAAATCGCACTAAAAATGTATACGGAGTCATGTTGAAATTGCCATTATTTGTAGACTAAATGTTATATTATAGTATGCTCCAGAGTTGTGGAATACAAATACATAGTTCGCGTATCAAATTTAATAACTCAAAAATGCTTTGATGGTAATTCGACATAAAGATGGTGTAAACAAATTTATTTTGTACAGCTCGACTGAAAAATTTAAGTTAGAAAATAACTAAAAACTTTAAATGTTATTGAAATTGACGCGTTACAATCGTTACGCATGAACGCCACCCATACTGTGTCCATTTAATTTTAAACGTTTTTTTTCATATATTATTTATATAACATTCCTATATTGTCACAAATAGATTTGCCATAATTTAATTTTGTTGTGATTCTGCAATTACTATCATATACCATTAACACTGTTTTTAAAAATGTATTGTGTACAAAGAGTAATATCGACATTGTTTATAAATTATGTTGGCCATAATTGGTTAAACGTAATCAATCTGATTTTATCTGTAATATCTAATGATTCAAACGATTTTAAAGTCTGGATTTAGACAATTGAATAGATCCAGAAAAATGGAGTATGAATTGATAGAAAAATCAATTTAAATCGTACATTTAACCAAAATCAATATCAAACATATGTTATTGCCACTTGAATCGGAAAATGTTTACATTAAATGTAACTACATAACAATTAAATTTTCGGTACTGCTATATTATTCGAACCGGAACTGGTATATATCCATTAAATATACGTATACACATTGTATTCTATCGGTGTATACATAACCAGATAACTTTATAATTATAAATTCATTTAACAACCATATTATGTTAATTAGTAGAATGAGAGTAAATTATTAGTATTGTGTTTCGACAAAAACAACATTCTGATTATAATATAAATCTATATTATAATAATATATTATTATTATATTGTTTACAATATTTAGTACACACAAATTAAAATTAAATTTTATTATAGGTATGTTTTTTTTATTCCTTGTTTGTTGCTGTTGTAAAATATTCAAATTTTATATATAGTATTTGTTGATTTCAATTATACATAACTCATTTAACCTAACACGTAATCAATATTACCAGTGTTATATGTATTAAAAGTGATGTACCATGTACATAAATTATAATATTGAATGGAAGAATTTGAAGCACTCAATTCTTAGACTTTAGTCATTTGATGCATTAGTAGGTATGGTCTGATTATTTATTGTATATGTTGAATTTGAAAGTAATGGACTTTGGAACTTTGTGTGGTGGACAAAATCTGGCGAACGGAGTAAGAAAGATTTTTCGTTTATAATTCCACCATTTCTATTTTTACTGGGTCTTACTGGTTCAGTGACGGTAAAATGTAATCGTACAATGATGACACTGTATATCGGTTAAAATTCTACGATGGGAAACAAACCATTACAAGAAACGAGTAAGGGTGGTGGGGTAACATAAATCATTTAGGTTGCAGTAATTTTAGTGACAATACCAATTTTAATCTTAATCTTAATCTTATAGTTAACTTTGACAAACAAATGGTAATTTGTGAATAACATTTTACATAAACATTTAGATATACATGAAAAAATTGTCAGCTAGATCAGCTTATAATAATTGATAAATCGTGCGTGACAAACTTCAAAGTACTTTTTAGGCATGTTTAAGCAAAATTTAAATGAATTCACTATACACACCAGAATCAAGACAACGGTCGACTGTACAGTGATTATAAAACCTGATGCAAACAAGTCGGACAAATGGACCAAATGAGTTGATAAAGTTACATTAACTATTTTTTTTTGATCATCTAACACACAACATTAGAAGTAATGACATAATTGATTGAATTATACACAATGAATATTGCTTCCACATACACTGTATTCAGATTTGATACACGCAGCGACAACTTTCTGTTTCCAAATCATAACAGATGGCTGAAATTAATACATATTTCGGACACCTTGACAAATTGTACTATGAAAAAGGAATCCAAATATAAATTTGGAATAAATATTTCAATCTATAAACGATATGTTGAAGAACAAAATAATTTTTTACAAAAATTTTGTAACTTTTTCATTTTTATTCCAACGATTTAAAAAATCTCTTTAAAATTGGATATAAGAAATATTGTTTTTTTTTTTCTTTAGAAACTACTTAAAAATGAAATAAATGAGGTAAACAACCAAATTATATCGAGATATCGAGAACGACATCAGGTGCTGGAGAAGAAAAATCTTATATAAATATGTAAAAGGTGAAGAAATCGAAAAAAAATGTTGAAGGGTTAGAGCGAATTGACGAGTATATAGCGTGAAGGTGAAGTAGAGAGCTATTTCTGTCCACAGTATATATAATTATTTGTGTAACACGTGGGCTGAAAAGTTTCCAAAAATTCTAAGAAAAAAACATTTTTTTTGCAAAATTAAACTTTATTCAACAACATATGTTACATCCGTTCGCGGGCGATACACTGATTCTCCAACGATCTTCCAACTTTTCGATACCATTTTTATAGTACGATTTCGTTTTTTCCTCAAAATAGGCTTCTGTTTCGGCGATCACCTCTTCATTGCTATTACATTTCTATCCAGTGAGCATTCTCTTGAGGTCTGCAAACAGGAAAAAGTCGCTGGTGGCCAGATCTGAAGAATACGGTGGATGTGGAAGCAATTCGAAGCCCAATTCATGCAATTTTGCCATCGTTTTCATTGATTTATGGATTTTTTTGATATTTTCTGGAATAACAGACTCCTTTGGACGGCCACTGCGTTCATCGTCCTTGGTGCTCATACGGCCGGTTTTAAATTTTGCAAACCACAAATGTACTGTTGAAAGAGCTGGAGCAGTGTCGGGATAATGCTCGTCAAGCAGTTTTTTGGCTTCAGAAATATTTTTTCCAATCAAAAAATTATGTTTAATCAACGCACGAAATTCGTGTTTTTCCATTTTTTTTTTCAAATAACAAAAGTGGCTACACTCACAACGCAATATCTCACAAACTATTGGTCGGACTGCTGTCAAATTTTGACACGTATCGTTAGAAGATTGGTACTAACTAAAAATTATATGAAAAAAATTCTAGTGGCGTCACTTCTTAGAATTTGCGGAAACTTTTCAGCCCATGTGTTATAAATATATTTGCATTAATGTTTTAAAAAAGGATTTAATAAATATATACAAATGTTGTTGTTTATATTGTATGTAATACAAGAAAATCAAATTAATGTTAAACAATTTTTATTTATATAATATTATTTAACATACATTTGTATTTTACTGTAATCATTGAAACATATAAGTGCGTATATAATACAAAACAATGGGGGTGGTTGACGCATATAATGTTAAAATACTATAAATACATAATTCTAAAATACACATTATATAGAAAACGAAAAATGAATACAAAAAAAACATGGATAACAAAAAAATTAAGTAAAATTTTCTCTTCTAAAAGGACAATTAACGAACACATAATAAATACCCATGTAATCCTTTTGATATATTCTATGCAATGTTTTATTTTACTGAACTGTATATATTTTTTATCATTACGCACACATATTATACAATAGTATTGTAAAGGACATGATAACTATTTATATACAATATACTCGTATACAAACAAACATATATACAATTATTATATGGTTCTCTATATATATTATAATATAATCTATACAATATATAAAGTTATTGTTATATATAAAACAGATATATATATATATACAATCAAATACTTATACTGACCTATCACAGACAAATGAACTTAGCACATGCAACAATTCAAGTGCAATCTCTCATTAGGTATTATTATCAATGTACGTATACCCTCATATATATATAGTTTATACAATAGCTTTAGAAGTTTAGAAATATACACAATGTATGGTATATATATATACAGAGATTGTTCATAGGACAGCATCAGACTACTATTCATTTATCTATCTCCATACGTATATCGTCTATACAATACCAGAATCAGAATGTTTTGTAATTATTATCATATATACGAGGAGTACACAACATCCAGATACACATATATAAATATTGTTTCTCTTTGTAAATGGAAGGAAAGCAATTTAATGAAATTGAATATATATTATATAAAATAAATATCCCATATATAAGGTTTGGGGTTCCCAAAGCGGATTTCTTTCTAATTGCAAAAAGGGTTTAATATTATAAATTTTTGGGTATTATTCAATTTACTTTGTGCGAAAGGGTTTGATTTGGTTTTCTATTTCTACTATTTTATGCGCTATATATTTATAATGTATATATATTTGACTATATGGACAATGTTTATATATACGATGTTGAAATAAAATTTAAATAAATCAATTTTAATATCATTTTATATATGTATATGTGTATAATATACCAGCATCATATCCACAGACACATATATTATATAAATATATGTGTATATATTTAATATAACAAATAAACTTTTTGAATAATTTAGCATAAACATACATATAAATTGAAACCCACAAAAACTATATTGTATATGTATATATTTGTATATAACAATGTTTAATATGATATTTTGTACAGTTTGCAACACATGAATACCAATATCAAAGATTATACAATGGAAAGGTGTTGCCTATACATACCAATGAATTGCTAAAAATCTATATAATAAAATTGTTACTGCCGCCAACACAGTACCAGCAACAACATGTTGATTAATTACAACAATTTCGGAAATATAACATACAAGTTGTTTTTCGAATATATATTTGAGTATCATTTTGATCATAATAATGATTGCTATTCAACCCATCAACAACATATTTTTTCCCAATATATATGTGATTTTTATATTTCACATAAAAACTATGACTTTTAGCATTTTTCTTTAGTTAATTTGCCAAACACTATAGAAGCTGTGATTGTAATTGTGTGTGCCACAGACTGTCTGCACATATATATATTACTCGTATATATAAATAAAATATTTCCTACAATCAAATCAAATTTGATATTAAATATTTTTTTTTATATATATATAATTTAATTTTCAATGAAAATTTTCCATCGATTTTTCACATTCCATTGTTATCGAAATTATTTATTTTTTCAAGTATTTATTTTATAAATTTTGTGTTATTGTTAAAAATTTGTTTTTGTTAAAATTTGTTTATTTTTTTAAATTTGATTTTAATGGAAATTTTCTTGTTTTTTTTTCATTTCATAAAAATAAAAAAAAAAAATATTTGTAATGTAATGTAATCTATTGCGCCATACCAAATTAATTCGAAATAACATGTAATAATGAATATGTACATATTTAAAATAAGTATCTTTCTATATCATATCATACACTCTCGTATAAATTACAATATTCGATGTGTGATGTGATACTAGTGAGACTATATTTTATAAGCAATTGTAATGATATGATTGCAAAATTTGATTTTAATTGAATAAAATTGCATTATTTTTAATATTTAATGTATTAATAATAATTAAATTTTATTTTATAATTAAAAAATTGTGTCGTATTAAAACTATGACTACTAAATATATGAAAACTACAGACTGATTTGTATTTGATTGAAAAATTACTAAACAGTTTTTTTTCATCATAAATTGAGTACTATGGAAGAATGTGAAGAATAATTTTTCAAGAGTTATGAAATCCATAGAAAACTGGTACATTTATATCGATGCTTAAAAAATGGTACAGAAGGTCTTAGGCGAAGAGGATTTGCAAAAAAAACATTTTTTTACAGTATAAAACGTTGAAAGACGACCGAAATGAGCGGTCAACTGTAGAAAATCAAAGATCTGCTGGTTGAAAATCGTCGGTTAACAATTATAGAGGCCTTGCTGATACTGTTGGAATTTCAAATAATTACGATTTTAAAAGATGTGTTGTGCCTCAGACGCTCGTTTGGTTAAAAAAAAAAAAAAACACTTGAAAAAGAGCGTCTTATTAACGTCTGCAAAGAGATGATTTTTGACTATCAAACTGATATGAAAAGCATCATTAGACAAGTTGCGAGACTTGGATTTATGCTTACGATCCGGAAACAGTTGACCCATCGAGCGAATGTCGTGCCAAAGGTGAACCAAGACCGAATAAAATTGAACTAAAGACGCTCAAAAATTAATCTTTGATTATGGTGCTGTAAACTTGTGCATTATCAATTTCTTTCGTCTGGCCAAACTGTTATACCAAGGAATGTTATTTGAGTGTTATGCGTCGTTTGCATAAAGCTATTCCGGCCTTAAGTGGCCGGAATTGTGGAAAGATAATTCTTGGTTTTTGTAAACACGATATTACAACACACTGCATTGATTATTCCAGACGCTTTCGCTTAATATAATAAACCCATATAGTTCCATAACCTCCATATTCACCTGATTTAGTTTTATGTGACTTCTGGCCAATCCACAAGCTCAAAAAAACACTCCGGGAACCGTGTTTTGACTCAATCAAGGAGATACAACATATTCCGGAAGATGTAATTGAAGACTGTTTTAATGATTGGGAAAATACGTTGGTGTATTGTGTCGGAGATGGTGTGTAAACTTTCAAAGTGATTACATTTTTGATTTTGAAGCATAAATAAAGAATTTCCAAAACATTAACAATATCACCTTATTTTTTGGACACAGTAATAGATGTAAATGTATTTTTAGTATTATGCATTTGGTATGCGTATATATACAGTAAGCACCAAGCATTAATTCGAAATTTATATTTCTGGTTCGAATTATTGCATATGCGCAATTAACGCAATTGGTTGATAATTACCTATATTGTATATGGTGGATATTATGGTTGAAGTAGACCATTAAACTTAAAGTAAAATTAGTAATTTTATAAAATATGTATTTTTTTGACGTTTCTATATATAAATATAATTTTTTATAAATATATTTACAAAGATAAATATTTTAAATTTCCATATGAAAAAAGATATAAATTTTTATCTCATATATATTTATTATATCATATGTTGCTCTTTTTGTTCACCTTTTTATATTATATACAAACATACTTTTATTATATATAAAAAATACGTATATACATTTATGTATTATAGGTATAAAATTTCAATATTTATGCAAGGTACTCTTGATATATATATATGTATTTATTATATATACGATCAACGTGTCTGTATGTTCATGTATATACATGTCTGCACTTTATTGCTAATGCTATGTACCTTTATAATCGTCAACACGTAATAAATTTATATTTTATTATATGGGATAAAGCCGTAGATTTGTATCAAAATCTCTATTTTATATCTACATATACTGGTTTTTATTCTTTTAGCTAAAATATTTACCATTCAAGGCATGTACAACATTTGGTGAATTACTGAAATATTTCGCTTTCTTCTCTTTAATATTTTTCTGATAAGAATATTTTATACAATATTATATTGTATGTTGTTTGTTGTATGAGCACATACACATGTCGACCGCACATATGCATATTATATAAAAACATATTATGTGCACATATACACGTGTTTTAATGTCGTTTGAATTAATTGAATGCAAAAAAGCAAAGGATGAAAAAGTGCAAGAAAGAAATCTTATATATAAAATATACATTATTATAGATATTGGATTGACAAGAAAATCATTTCGGTTTTCACAAATAGCATAGATGGCTATTTTTTTTTTTTTATTTAATAAATTCGGTCACTTGCGGTTTACATGCGCGTATACGTTTACGTTTACCTGCTGCTAAGACTCATAAAAATACATATATATGTGAAGTTTATTGTGTTGAAACCTATCAGAACGATTGCAGTACGTATGTCAGTTGTCAGAATTGTTTTCCATAACTGTGTTTTGACTTAAAGATGACTAACGGTGAAATGAGGGATGACCAAATTAAGAGTCATAGATAAATCTGATATTTTATGAAGTAGAAGACAGCAGAATAATTAAATAAATAAAATATTGGACTCTTTCATAGAAGCTCGATAATTGGAATCCACTTAACTTGAAACGATTTCGGAGTTCAATTGAGTTGGTTTTTCTATTCCACACTGTGAAACACACATCTTTGATCAATCGGGAAAAAATTATTGGAGCTTAGTTGGAGTGCTTTCACCTATCCATCATATAGTTATGATGTGTCACCATCAACATAACCATTTATTTTAAAATTTTCAAAAAATTCTTTTTGAATGGAAAAACCATCGGCACTATAATAATGATGATCGAAAATCACATTTATTTTTAGTTAAGTTGTTTATTAAAATAAGGATCAGATATTACGTTCAATGAATTACATTAAAACATTGAAATTACTTTCTTGTAAACCCAAGCCATGCATAACATTAGTAATATATGATATTACACTTTAAAATAAAAACATTTAAATAATAAAATTTCTATCCGTTTCGGACTACTTAATATTTCCAATGAATTTAGACAACTTTTTACAACTGAATATGGGATTCGTTAATATAAAAATTATAATAAAAATTTTCTACTGAGTTTTTATGTCGCTTATATAATATATTAATTGACTCCAATACCGCGAAAGGAATACACTTTACTGTAATGCATTTCATCAAAATCAGTTTGACAAATTATATCAGATTTAAGGAAATTATATAATCCAAGCGAATTTAACTTATATAGATAATTCGGATTAGTATGTTGGGTATAACATAGTTGCAATGCCAGTTGCGACCGAACGCGTCCACCGGTTGCGGATAGTGGAACGACCTATAAGACTTATGGGTTAGCCACGAATAAAGAATAAGTAGCCGTGGACAATCTGGCTGCTGTGTATGAGAATTATTTTGGGATGTTGTGTGAAAGTAGCATTCGATTAAAACTGAGTTAATGATTCAGTGATTACACAGTAAAGGCGAATCAGCGGTGCCAATGTAACTGCTTTCGGCAGAGATGATATACCCCTGTAAATGACCCTACGAATTTACAGAATGATTCAGTAGGTTGGACGTATGGTTAACTACCAACTTTGGAAAAACAAACAGTTATGAACTCTACAACACGGCCTCGGATCGGACAGGATAAACGGCAACGACTCAAGCAACGAAAATTTAAAGCCAATGAATTAAAACTTGCATCTTGGAATGTTAGAAAGGAGAAAGACCGAAAGACCTAAGGCGAGATGACTAGATGCAGTAAACTGTGATATAAAGATCCTTAAAATTCGGGATTGGAAGTCATTGACTGCGGATAGGTTAGGTTGGAAAAGCGTGTTGGAGAAGGCCAAAACCGCACCTGAGTTATAACGCCATGGAGTAAGAGTAAGTAAGTAAGATACTTATATCAAATCAAAATCGATAAATTATCGTTCCTGCGAAATATCATCAATGGATAACTGCATTTGTGTACAGATTAACATTAACATGTCAATACAATTTTCTTATATAATACACTGAAAATAAATTTGTACATAATTTCAATGAATAGCGTTTATAAGCCCATTTTTCATTGTTTCAATGAATAATTCATTTATAATTTTCATTTTTAAAAATTATCTTAATGTATTTGTTTATTGAATGAATGAATTCGCGATCATTAATTAACTAATGCGCAGAATAATAAGTTATTAAACAGAACACGTTGAAAAAATGAATAATATCTATCATCAAAACAATGATACAATTCTTTAAACCAACGTAGTGATTCATTGGAAATAATTCATTTTCGATATTAAGTTTTAATGAATTATTCGTTGATTTAATAAATGTTATTACATTTTAACAATGAACCATGTTCGTTGGAGCAAAATTAATTAATATTTCATTGTTTTGACGTTACTTTTTAATTGGATTCGTGTAGTTTTTTTTTCAGGATATAATATAATTTTAAATTTACTAATAATAAAATTTGGTACTATCCCTTCTTAAGTATATTTATGTTATGTATAATTACAAATTTGATACTTCTAACTTGACTTGTAGAGGAGGTTCTCATAACATGCATATGTTACAAAAAGCTTACTTCTTAAAAACAAGCACTTATTAACAATCTTTAATAAATATTTCGGAGGATATCGATCTCTAGTCATCTTTTATATAAAAAATGATTGAATTTTGATAATTACAGATCAATTAGTGAATTGTTATATAAATAATTTTCATATGGAGAGTAATTTACTTGATTGATTGGAATTAAAGTTTTAGTATAGATACCAAATGCTCCAGCAGTTAGACTAACATAACTTTTATGATGATGACGATAAGATAAATTTGTTTATCTACTATTAAATTTTCAAAATCTTCTGCAATTATTATTAAATACCTGTTTAATATAATTCGTTATTTATTTATAATATTATAAAATTGGTAAAAGTTAATTTTGGAAAATTTAGTTAGTTGACTTTTTTTTTTTTTTTTATTTTCAACATAATTTAATTACTTTTATATATTCCTGTCAAGAATGTCTTATTTTCCTTTTGACTATATTGAACAAAACAACAAACCAATTTTAGTATAAAACCATACTGTGTCGTTTTCTTATATCGACGTTATATACATTAAAACAATATTAATATATATAAAAATACAATATATTTAAAATAATTTTACATTTTTCCAAAATAACGAACATGCGTTATTAATTATTAATTACAAAAATAAATAAATATATTAAGGCACAAAAGGAAAAGAAAATTTAATTTATAAACAGATTTTTTATAAATTAAATAAAAGGAAAATATAATTAAAAAATAGAAAATGTAGGTAACCTTTTTTTTTACTGCTCTGCATTGTGTGTGTGTGTGTGTGTATACGATATTGATTAATAATATTATATATATTAAAAATTATAAAATATAATTGAAAAATATATTAAATATAATATATTTACCTACAATATGCATCAATGATATTGGTAGATATACGTTATAACGACGGGTGTATATATATTAGCTATTATATGATGGTTATTACAATATATGGATGGGAAAGTTTACTTTATATATGAATTTAAAATTTATAAAATTACCATAGCCCTACAGCTAAAATATAAAATTACTTTGTTGTTTATTTTAAATTCAATTATTTTCCATTTTTACACGTTAACATTGATGTTATTTTATTATAATTATAATCTCTATATATATTGTATATAACATATACAGTGATACCAGTTTACTTACATCAATATATTTACAATATATAACAGGCCAATTGAAAAGTCCCCGGTCTACCATAGTAAAACACATTTTTTTTGGCAAAATTTGATTTTATTATTCAACATAGTTGCCTTCGAGGGCGACGATACAGCGATTATAGCGATCTTCCAACTTTTCGATACCATTTTTGTAGTACGATTTGGCTTTTGCTTCAAAATAAGCCTTCTTCGAGGGCAGTCCACTCAGCTGACTGTCGATTGGACTCCGGAGTGTAATGATGGAGCCATGTTTCATCCATTGTCACATATCGACGCAAAAATTCTGTTTTATTGCGGTTGAACAAGTCCAAACACTGCTCTGAATCATCGATACGTTGTTGTTTTTGATCGATTGTGAGTTCGCGCGGCACCCACTTTGCACAGAGCTTTTGCATGACCAAATATTCATGAACGATATGTCCAACACGCTCCTTTGATATCTTCAGAGCCACAGCTATCTCGATCAACATCACTTTACGGTCATCTAAAATTATTTTGTGGACTTTTTTGATATTTTCTGGAGTAACAGCATCCTTTGGACGTCCACATTGCGTTCATAGTCCTTGGTGCTCATATGGTCGGTTTTAAATTTTGCAAACCACAAATGTACTGTTGAAAGAGCTGGAGCAGTGTCGGAATAATGCTCGTCAAGCAGTTTTTTGGCTTCAGAAATATTTTTTTCCAATCAAAAAATAATGTTTAATCAACGCACGAAATTCGTGTTTTTCCATTTTTTTTCAAATAACAAAAGTAGCTACACTCACAACGCAATATCTCACAAACTAATGTTCGGACTGCTGTCAAATTTTGACACGTATCGTTTGAAGGTTGGTACTAACTAAAAATCATATGAAAAAAAATTCTAGTGGCACCATTTCTTAGAATTTTCGGAAACTTTTCAGCCAATGTGTTACATAATATTTTCAATATACAATATATTAGAAGCATACTTTTAATAAATAATTGTATATAAATTAAATAATTTTTGTTAGGATAATCTCTAATTTTCACATAAACAGTAACAGTAACGATAATAAATTGAATAAAGATACAACGTATATACGCAAGTAAACACAAATAATGATTATAGAGGCATATAGGTTAATAATACGATTATCGTCAACAACACGTCAAGAAAATCAAACATCTTGTGTTTGAGTTGGTTAACAATTAGAGACCATGCTGATACTGTTGGAAATTTGGTAAGGTTCGGTGTATATCATTTTAAAAATTGTTTTATGCTTCAGATGCGTTAATATTTGTTTGGTTTCAAAAAAACTGAATTTGTTAGAAAAAAAAAACCGTTGAGTTAACATCTTCAAAAACATTATTTTTGAATATAAAAACGTTTATGAAACACATCGTTATCACGGCGATGAGACTTGAAGCTATGTTTAATAAGATAGAAAAAATCGCAAATCGAAAAATACACTTTTTAAGTAATTGAAATTTGGCACTGATGATGTCAAAGACAGCACTACGAACCTATAAAACAAAAAATATATATGATTTCACAATCCCCGCGATGTCTAAATTAATATGTAGCCTTATTTTCTGGACATTACAGACACAGATCATAGTGCTATTTTTCTTTTTATCGTTACATCTGAAACAATAATTACAATAAATATCTGCAGCATCTAATACCATATTTTCAATGAATAATTTTAAGTATAAAATTGAAGGAATTTAATTGATAATTTAATTATTTCCGGCTATAAAAACGTTCATGAAACACATCGTTATATGGACGATGAGACTTTTAGCTATATATGTTATTAGTAAGACCGAAAAAATCGCAAATCGAAAAATCCACTTTTTATCTCGTACAAAACCATACGTATTTCAACAACTAATAAAAATTCCTAATTAAAATTTGCCATAAGGACAGCACTACGAACCGATGAAACAATTTATTTGATTTCACAATCGCCACAATGTTTAAATTAAAATGTATAGTCTTATTTTTTTGGACACAATAGTATATCTGAACCTTGCCGACACCGATCATATTCCAATTTTTTTTATCACTGCATTTGAAACATCACATACAAAATAGATTCTGGGGCTTGAATCATCTAATACAATATTTTCATAATCAAACAAATACGTTTATAGCAAAATTATAAAATTTAAGGAATTGATTGATAATTATTTGAAATTCTATGATTATATAACAACTTTAATTACATTTTTATAAAAATAATTTATATGTTAATAATCCTAATAATAATTCCATATATTATTAAATATAATTACAATTTATTTGATCGCTACTGTATTTATTTTTGTTTTTTCAAAAATATTTTCCATGAACAAAAAATTATTTTACTTTATATATATATTATATATTAGAAACTTATTTAAAACCATTAATGTGATAATAAGATCAAACGGGATTATTTAGTATATAAAGAAATTTTTCATCAAAAATCTTTTTAATATTTTCAATTGAATTTTCCTCTATATATAATATATGGAATTTTCTTTGAAATTCTTTTCATTTTTCGTATAATGTGCATAAATTTTAACAACATTTTGTTTATATCCTATTAATTTGTTCTTATAATAACTGCGTGTATACTAAAAATACTCGTCGTATAAAATCTATATGTGTATAATAAAACATTTTCAAATATAACTAATTTAATAAAACACTTCAAATAACATATAATTTTCCGTTGTTGGTAAATTATACACGTGAGTACGTCACACGTCGCACGTTAAAAACAGCAAAATAATGTAAAAATAATTACTTAGAAAATTTTTTTTCGTATTCATATCTGTGTGTGTGTGTGCGTTTTTATGTAAATCTAAGTATATAATGAAAATTATGTAATATATAGTTAAAAATTTGAATGGTAATGACATTATTAACACATTGAAGACGGTTCACGTTTTTTTTCCAACCGTTGGAGACGGGTGACTTTTTGTTTACGTTTTTTAAAATTTCAACCAATGATGTAGGTAAATTGTGCCCTGTTCAATTCATTCACAGTATACAACAAGTTAAACAATAAAGTAAGCGTAAAATATAAAAAATGTTTACTGCAATTAGTAAAATAATGGGCTAGTGATGATTCTGAAGTAGAAGAAGATGTAGCAGATATTATACAATTGGGAACTTCTACTCCTGCCATGCATGCTTTTTTTTATGATCCACCAGGACGATTATCTGGTAATATGCGACTACATGTTTTTAGAGAAAATGGTCTATAGCGGGAAAACAAGTATCCATGTAAGACATGTCTTGAATGTAAGGCAAACAACAAGAGGAGCGAAATTCGATATATTTGCAAATTTTGTTTAGTACCTCTCCATAAGGAGACTTCTTTTCAAGCATATCATACGAAAAGAACACATTAAAATAGCTTTATAAATGTTAATAAATCTTTAATAATGTATCCGATTTAATAAATGTTATAATTTGTTTTCGAAATTATCATTTTTTATTTATATAATTTTAACAAAATTTGCGGGAATTGGGGGTATATGCTATTCATCACATACCGTCTTCAAAGTGTTAATGTAAAAAATAAGTAATTATTTTACTGTATTTAATTTTAATGTAATATTTCTATATGCGTTGGTTATGGTATATTATATATGGGATTTTAAACCAATTTTAAAGATATGCAAGATTAAGTCAACTAATAACAAAAGTTTTAAATTTTAGAAGGATTTTTAGTCTTATTAACTATATGCAAAGTTATATTGTTCATGATTTTACATTGCCGAAGAAGGTAATGATGTGCGCAATTGTAAGATAATAATTTTTTCATAATTATGTATTTCAGTAAACTTTATAAAATGTATAATATTATAAAAGTTATGTTAAATCAATTGCAAACAAAAATGTTTTTTCCAGGTATTTATTTTTATGGTCGAAGAAAGTATAACCAGACAGATCATACTTTCATACTTCATATATATTATTCAATTGATTTCGTGAATTACACATTATATTTTCCAGCAAAAGAAAAAAAAATGAAATGTAAATAACAAAAATATTCAAAATTTTTCCTTTCAATTTACATATAAACGATACGCAAATGAAATATATATGTATTAAATAAATTAATAGTACACCTACACATATATATACTTTAGTAAAATTTATGACCAGCAATTCACTTTATAATATTTTTATTTTTTTCAAAATTCATTTCACGATCAAGAAGAGTATACCTTTTTTTTTTTTTTTTTTGTTTTCAATTTCCGGATATTTTGTTTCTTTTATATATTGAACGTCGTGTTTTGTTTCTATTTTCTACTTTATATTATTAGAAACCTTATGCTTTTTTCTTTTCTTTGCTATTATATATAAATTTAATGTCTTTCAATAAATCAGAAATTGAAAAATATTTTGAATATAAATGAAATTTTTCTATTAAAGAAGAGGGTCGAATCGAAAATGTCAATTATTGAACTATTTCGATTTATCAAATGAAAAAATATGTAACATATAAGTATATTATCCATAAATATATTAACGTTAAATTATGGGTTATCTTATTATATATGACTGCAACATCTATATATTTTATGGATTTGTATTGTACAAGGTGTCTCGATTTTCGACGGCAATACGAAAACCCTAGGTTCTCTGGGTCATTTTGCGTCGAAAATATTATATAAAATTTTGGCCGATTCAACTTCGGTACCAAGTTACACGCAAATAACCAAATTGTCAATCAGACCATGTTTTGCACTCTACTCGGATCAATATCGCAATAACTAATTAACCGATTTTTAATTTTTTATACACTATTAGCATTAGCCAACCGAGATCTTTAATTTGACGTTAAGATAAGGCAATTCGGACATGTGGTTATCGAGATACTTACAGGAATGTTGACAATTTGATGAACACCATTTTTCTTTTTAAAAGTTTGTTCAAGCAGAAGTCGAAAAATCATGATGAAAATTTTTTTTCGGTATAAGTTTAAAAACTTGACACATTCATAAGCTTTCATTTAAGGTATAACATTACGATAGGCCTCAACTGGTTCCAAAGATATTCACAAATAACTACAACGATGTAGGCATAAAATTGATTTTCGTTATGGAAAAATTTCATCTTTTTTGGTTTTATCCAGAACCAACAATATAGACGTGACAGATAATTGATTCCATACACTCCTATGCATTCACACAAAACTTCACACACACACAAACGATCTCACACACAAAGGACCACACGCATAAACCCACGAAAGCACACGCCCGCATATCACCACAGTTTTAAACAAACAAAACGTAAAGTAATTGCTGAAAATGTGCTCCTTCAACTCGAATACATAAACAATAATGCTTTTCAATAGACCGAACCAATCTAAGTGTTTGCTGTTGCTTGTGGCGAAGGTCTTGAATATACAGTCTTCAATATGCTGTATTAACTCTTCAACCTAGGGTTTTTGTATTGCCGTCGAAAATTGGGACACCCTGTATATATATATATATTATTTTATTGTATAATGATATTAATTGTGAATTTGTTATATATAATCTAATCTCCTAGAAGTTTACTTGGAATTATCGATATGAATACGTTGAACCATTTATATAATAAATAAAAAAATGTTTTAATACTTGAAGAAATGTGAAAAGCTACTTTTTTACTTATGTATGATAATTATCAATACAGTAGATTATCCCATTCCTTCAATTTTGATAAAATTTTAAATTAATTTAATTTGAAATCTATATACTTTCTTTTACTATATCTAAAATATTATACTGTCAATCAGTGCATCAGTTTCGATATATATTAATTGCATTTTTTATACTATTATACATCGGACGTAATGAAATAAAATAATTATTGAAATGATAGTCTATAGTAATATATTAGTTCAAACTACAACAATATAAAAAATTTGACTTGCTTTTTAATTGAGCACTAAAACATAGTCCTGGTACCAGTGGCGAAGGCTGACAAGTAGTTTTCAGTTTTCAATATCGCTATATTGTTATGTATAACCTGGGTGAAATTAAACTAAATTATGAAAAAAAATTTGCGTGTTCACCGAATTAAAATGAATTATCATATTTTTAATTACGAGCCATAGTTTTAACGGATTTTTATATTTACAAAATTACAAACCATAACCAATTTTCAATCTTTCATAGAAGAGATTTTTAAAATCGATTCACGCGTTCAAAAGATATGATCCAATCGATGGCAGAGAAAATTTAAAAAAAATGTGTGATACTGTATAAAGTTGACAACCGAATGGTACAAAAAATATATACAGTACCACTATCTCTTCTATGAAAGATTGGAAATTGATTATAATTTGCAATTTTGTATGCAAAACTGACAATTCTTAAAAGTCGAATTTCCGGCAAATTTAGCATCTAATTTGTTTTTCAAAATAAAGTCTTCTTTCAACACGTATACCATAGAAAAATATAGTGATACTGCAATTTTTCACGCAACGCCACTAACTGTGACAAGTATATAATTTGGAAACTATATATATTGTTATATGATCTTCAATATTGTATGCTGAACCATTATAAAACAATTTTTGAACACTCATAAATTTTTATAATTTCAAAAATACGTAACAATATATGGATTGCATCGTGATTATGATATAATTTTCTAACCATTTCTTTTAAAATATTTACTCCAACGTGTAATATATTAAAAGAAATTGCAATTATGAATGATTTTTCCAGCAATTTGTATGAAATCGCTTATAGAATTTAGAATGAAATTATATAAGTAGTTCCCAAATAGTTATTTTACAATTGATAAAGTGGTGTTTTAAAATTGAAATATCCTTATTTCTTAAGACAATAATTCCCCCCAAAACTACTGTATAATTTTAATTGTTACATATCAATATATTCTTGTATAACGAAAAAATGTGAAAATTAGCCTCATCATATAGAGGTTATTTGATCCTTGAAATATTACCCTCCACTCAATTACCAATTCTCTTCTTTTACATACATTTTTTTTATAAACTTTTACATAATAATTTATTTTTAGGTGACCAAATTATTGAATTTTTTCATCAGAAATGGTGAGTAATAAGTGAATTTATAGTATACGACATATTGTTTTTTATTGGGAATACATGTCTAACTCCCATTTAATCGTTAGAAATTATAATATCATTAAATTTTAAAAAGTAAAAATTGCTGTTAATCAAAATTTTGAAGATGCTATTCATAATAGGAAAAATCTTCCTGTATAGAAATTTTATAAAAATGTTGCTAAATGTTTAAATTAAATAAATAAAATGCATAAATTAATTAAATAAAATCGAAAAATGACAAATGTGTAATGTAATTTCTTTTGGATTGTTCAGTAGTGATGAAGAGAATTGTGTGAACAAAATCCATGAGTAACAAAATTTAGATTCTTTAGTGATATCCATATGCCTGCGAAACATAATTTTATTAAAGAAAATATAGTCAACTATAGTTTTATTCGGCAATCTTACAATTTATAAGTTTGAATTTTTCGTGAATTGTTTCCATTTTGTCACTAAAATTGTTTAAATTAATAAGTTTATTTTATTTTCATTAAATGATTATACTTTTTTAATTACAATATTATTATAGTTTTTAATGCCACAAATTGTTTAAGGCTACAAAATTACACTTATTTTATTATATCGTGTTTCAAAAAATTCAGATGCGGTCTGAGCTTTTACATATTCGGTATGGTATATTTGCTATAAGGTATTGTGTATAGGTTCGATTTTAATGCATATTTTGAGTACATGTTTTTGGAATTGGATTCTAATGGTTGTACGTTCTTATTGGGTGTTGTCCATTTTCTTTTGGTGTCGCATTTGTCTTTTTAGATGTAGTGTAAAGAGATTTTCGTCAAAGTATCCTGAGGTTGTTATTGTATGGGTGATTTTAACATTGATATTTTGTTCGATAGCTACGTACTATAAAAAAAAACTTATCTGAGATTGCTACGAGAGTATGCGTTGGGTTTTGTAAACACGGTCGAGACTTGTTTTACGACAAGTTGTGAATCATTTTATTTTATTTAATATTTAAAAATTTACATTTCCGAAGATTTTCGTATAAATCTGAACTGCAAAATAAACCAACTTGATAGTGAAATAGGTGTACACAATACAGATATTTATATGGTCTTTGGTGGATATTAAAGTTTGATTATATACAAGTACATTTTATAATACAGCCCCAGGTTGTATATATTATTATACCATTTAAACTATTATTATATTATAAGTTAATTAATATATATATACTTTTATGTGGCCGCCCCTATCAATCCGAATATGTATTCTCTGTTGTCCCAAACATAAACCAACGTGTACATATCTCAGCAAAATATTTAATTAAATCAAATAATTTATTTCAAGATTATTAAATCGCATATTTAAGTTATCCGTATTATATGTGTGTGTGTGTGTATATATGTAAAAGGAAATATATCAATTAAAATGAAAATGAGTTTATGTGCAAAGATATGGAAAATACATGAAAAATGAAAATATAATGAACGCGCTTAAATGTATATTATGAGAGATGCTGCATATATTTGGCAAGATTCACAAAACATTCGACATAACACTAATACATTTTACTAACAAATTTCAATTTAAAATAAATTTACAATGCGACGGCTGTACAAATTGCGAAAAATTGTCAAATGGATAATTTTTTTATATGGTTGATGGCATACTACAAAGAAAAGATGTTGTGAATCAAACCAACTACGTTTACATATAACAAAGAAAAAAAAAACGGAGAAGATTTCTTGCAATTACTCATTATGAAGGAGGCGCTATAAATAAATTCTACCACACTGTGAAAACCAAAAGTGTATACACAATATGATAGTAAATTTTTATAGACTATAGACATATATTTATTATTCTAGTGCATATATATATATAAATTGTATGTGGGGGCTTCAAATGTATATAATACAATTTTCTTATATGGATTTTATGCGTCCATTTCCACATAAATTAACTACAGAATATTTACATTTCACATAAAAACACACCCATCCATTTCTTTGTCTATTGAAGGTTTTATATTTCTCTTCATCTTCATATCTCCTTTGTATATATATTTTTTATTGTGATTCGCTTCATAAACTGACCTATATATATTTGTATAGTTGTAAGAAACGTACGTATATAAAATAAATATAAATACAACCACGATTAGGATAAGGAACAGGCAACCGTATATATGTATATGATATAAGGATGTAGCTCAATGTATAGAAAGTGTATTTTCTTACATATACAATTTATATACTGTAAATGCAGACTCGTATCTATATACAATAATAATGTGCAAATATATATTTATTTATGAATATAAAGAAGAAGATTTAAAGATATTTTCTTCGATAAGAAATAAAATATAAACAAACTACAGTATATTCTTTATTAACTTCAATGTTGTTGTAGGTGTGAATATCTTGCATATATGTTGTATTTTTATAGATAGGATATATAGTATTATTTATATAATATAAATAAGGTTCAAGTAATAACTATTACTATTGATTTATGATATATATATATATATATAGATCGAATGTATACGGATGCAGACTTTATAGTTCTATTTAAAAACCAATGACTCCATAAACTTCTAAAAAGTACCATATAACAATTATATATTTGTAATAAAATTATGTTATGGTTCTATTGATAGCAATCCAAAGGCATACAAATCATATCTTTTAAATTGTCCTTGTCAAAACATCAGAAGCCTATTAGTATTTCTATATTGGTTTTGCAATAATTGTAATCAAAATAAACTTTTGATGATGGAAAACCCTGGTCAATTATTAATACTCAACATTGATGAATTACGTGTAATAATATAGAAAAAGATATAACGCCATTCTCCATTTTTTTACTCGTCGCCAAACATTTTAATTTGAGGAGTTGAGCTATATCGTTGTGAAATTTTGGAATTAATGTGTGGTTCAGAACCCATACCTTAGTTCGAAGATGTGTATAGTTTGACCATCCATTTGATCGCTCCCATATGGAAAGTATGTCACATTTTTAAAGAAAAAATTACTTTCACAGCTATTACATATGAACATTTGAACTTAATGTTTTGAGATGAAATAAATTTTGTATACTCACAAATTCTCATCTCTCTATAATATTAACAATGGTATAATTAAAGATTAATTTTTTCAATTGAACTAAATCCATTTTCTATACGAATTAATAAAAATAATGTTTCAAAATTACCTTATTTAATTTGATTTAATTGTTTTATGTCATAAATTCTTATTCGATCTGTATATAGGAAAAGAGTTGGGAGATCTATTCCGTGATCCAACAACATAAATTTTTTTTGAGAATTAGTAACACATATACGATCATATATATCGCAAGTGAAAAATATGGTTGACTTTCAAAAACTATCACAAAACCATTATTAATGTGTTGAACAAGTGAATGTCAAATATTGAATATACAGTTTTTTTCCGTT
The DNA here is from genome assembly GCA_910594885.2 of Bibio marci. Classification (NCBI taxonomy): domain Eukaryota; kingdom Metazoa; phylum Arthropoda; class Insecta; order Diptera; family Bibionidae; genus Bibio; species Bibio marci. The sequence continues at coordinate 24,582,172 of OU343116.1, read as the reverse complement.
CGGTAGTCCACTGAAACCGGCAACATTTTCCTGTCACATTATACATTTGAAGATGAAATTCCTTTTATATATTTTATAGGTTTTTTCAATTTTATTATATTTCTAAACTGATAATTAAAATATATAGAAGTATTGTAAAAACATTACCGAATAAAAATTCAATAAACACAATGAAATTACAATGGAGAAAAATGATATATTTTTGTTTCAATAATTATTCGTCAGTGTCTTCGAATGATTAATTTAATATTATATTTTGTTTAAATGTATTTATAAATAGAATTTATCATACCGCATACAAGACAAAAACAACTTAAATTTTGCAATTAGATGAGCTAATCTGCAATCGCAAGTTAGTTAGGATGACCAAAAATGTATAATCGCATAAATGTTGAAACTATTAAGGATATATCAATAAACGGTTCAATTTTCTTATGCTTGTGTGCTTCTGATAATATTGAAAATGTGATCTTAAATTCTACGCGCATGTATCATTAATTATCGGCATACTTGTAAATTAGTTCCTCCACAGGACATCGGCTCAACCACTTATAAATATAAAAGAAAACTAATTCACGGTATTTTTAATCTGTTAACGTACGTTTTTGAATTTAAATATACAGCAATTACGTAGAACATGAACAGTAATAGTAAAATTAATAGAAATCGCAATCCAGTTCGAATGAATTTCCATTGGAATTTCCACACCCATTTAGTCAATTGGGAACTACACAGTACACAATATCTCCTGGCGCCGCTTAGCGGAATTTTCTGTTAACCAAATCGCATAAATATGGATGTTGTTAGAAACATAAAGATTATGAAAGAACTATTTCTATAAAATATTCATATAAACCTATACTGTATTAACATCGTACTATATTTCATTAAAATAAAATAGGAAATAAACCATTTGTTAAATTTCCGCAGAAAATCGTCAATAAAAATATTTCGGTTTTTGATTACGCAGAACTGTTATGCGGAAACTATTTCTATAAGGAGCAGAGTGGCCATAATAAAATAAATAAACAATTGTCTTCTGTACTTGAAGCAAATTTCTTTTACATATATGTAGTGGCGTAAACAGTGTTAACCATAAAAAATTCTTTTTAACGAATATTTTGTACCAATATTTTTGCCATCGGCACTATTTTATATACAATTGATTACACTTTACCATATAATTTTTTCTTATATAATATTATAAACATCTTATAAAATAAAATATAGGAAAAAAAATATCGCAAATATACTTTCCATAAACAATTAAAAGTAATAAATAAATAATATATAATATAATAAAACGAAATAAACGATAATTAAAATGTAATAAACAAAAGCGTACTCACCAATTCACTTTTCCCAAAATTAGCCGTACTAGAGGAGCCGCTAACAGAAGAATGCATATTCTGCACATACAGTTTAATTTGCAATTACAATTTCACAAATATTAAAATCGAACAGCGACACAAATTTGCTTTATCTAAAAAAAAACAAAAAAAAGTACTAAATTAATTTTATTATTATTATTATTATTATTAGGTAAATCAATGTTGTATCAAATCGAATTAAATATATTTATTTTATTACTTTTTTTTTTTTTCAAAATAATTTGGTACAATAAAAATAAAATAAATACAACTCAGCAACAATAACAATTACAAGAACAACAATAATAAATGCTAAGTAAAAATTTCTGTCACCGCGGCGTCACAGAGACACCATCGCATTTTTTTTTTATTGCGTATGCATTTGGGAAAAAGTCAAAATTCAATTATTAAAAACTAAAAATCTATACCATCTTTTCCGATAAAATTAATTATTGAATAAATTGATAATTGTTGGGAAACAAATAAAATTGAAATAATTAAAACAATTACAATATTTAATGTATAAAATAAAGATAAATGAGGAGCGTTACTTACATATCATTAACGAAAGGGAAAAAGAAAGTTAAAATTTTATTGTAGGCATTTCTTATCACACAAACACTTTAATAATATATAGAAAATAAAACTATAAATAATATTAACTATTAAAATATTATGTTTATAAATTAAAATAATAAATTGTCTACTTTACGCACATTAATTTGTATTAAATATAAAATAATTAAATGATTAAAATTCTACGTTTTCTTTTTCCCTTTTTTGTTTTTGCATTTACTACGCGACGTGTGACACACAGAAAAGAAAAACTTGCAATAATAAAAATGGCAATTATAAATGTGTCAAAACAAAAAGCGAATGACATATAAAAATCGAAAAAAAAACAATTGAATCTATTTTCGCCACATAATATTTATTTTTTTTATTATTATCGTAATTTTATTTGAAATTTAACGAATTTTCAATTTGAAAAATTTTATTTAATTTTAATAATACAAAAAAAAAAGTGTATACATTTTCTTATCAAGTGCTTAACTCGATTTTTATGTACAATGGGATGAAAATAGAATTTGTATACCGAATCGAGAAATTTACGTGACGTCGCTGCATGTATGTAAAGTTTATTGTATATATACACTTCCATTTAACATATTCCTAAATACGTATTGTATAATATTATTATAATAAGATATAACATTAATTTCTAAAAAGTTATAGAAAATATTATTATTTTTTATTTATTTTAATATTAAATAAAATATATACCATGCCAAGTATATTATTTTAGAAATTATCAAAAGAAAGCTGATTTTTTTCTGTTTCTGTTTCTGTGTCTTGTATAAATTTACTATATATATATTTAGTTAGATTTATCCTATACACAAATATATGTACATAACAAAATATTTAAACATACGCTTATAACCCTCAAAGTCTCAACAACAAAATTTATATAACAAAATAATATATGAGAACAATTTAAATAATATGCATATATAGAAGATATTTATATATATATAACAATAACGATATTATATATTGTAATATATATATGAATATATTAAATATGTAAAGGGTTTTCCATTAAGACGGCAGCCCAACGGGTCTGTTTCTTATTTTGGAACAAATTTTTGATGACTCTTTCACGTAAACCGGCCGATATTTTAGCGAGATTCAAATGTTGTCTTGCAATGCATTTTGTGTTTGGCTTAATTTACACCAAATTTATTTTGAATGACCTCACCCAAATTTGAACTAAATATAAAAGTCACCAGACGTGTATAAATACTTAAATTTCCATATGTCAAACATTATTTCACACATAGTCCAAATAAAAGAATATCTTTAATAACAAACTCAAAAATCGATTAGTATTTAATACTTTCATTAAATGAATTAATTTAATTAATTATTAAAAGTTTAATTTATAACTTCCAATCAGTGGTGGTAAAAAGTCGCATTTCTTATACGTTGATTATAATTTTATAGATAAAAACAAACTCGTTTACATCCAATTTAATTTAGATGAGAAAAGTTACATTACAGATAACATTCCAATTGGTTGTATAAAGCTAACTATACATTGAGATTGAATTTAGTGTTAAACCACGTACTAAATTAATTGAGTGTAAACTTTACATAAACCCATAGAACAAATTTCAGTGGTGTTAAGTCGCATAATCTTGGGAACATTGACTGACCTTGATAATGGATACACCAAACATTTCCTTCAACAAATTGATTGTTTAATTGTATGTGGCACCGTTTTGTTGAAATCATATATCGTCTGCATCAATATATTATTAAATTTTGCTCTGTAACTAACTCCAATGACTTGTGGCATCTATTTTGGTGAGAAATAAGTTCACCACCAGACCATATATCACAGAAAAACAGTCAATTTTTTGGAATGTATTGGAAATTGTTGAATTTGTTGTCAGCCAAAATTCTTCAATTTTATTTGTTAGTAAAGTTATTTAACTAGAAAGGTGTTTCGTTACTGAAGTAAGTAATTTGCAAGCATTGTTCAATTGTGTGTGCTGATGATGATGATGGTATAAACCAATATGACAATAAATGTCACAGATCGAGTATCCTCAGTGGAAAACACTTTACCCGTGTATATATTAAATATTATATAAGTATATGTGTATATATTTGAATTTTGAATGTTATATTATATAATTTTACTAAAACCTGATGATGGTAAACACATGAAATACAAAACGTTTCTTTTCTTTTAGAACTCATATATTATATATACATATTTAACAATTGTATTATATATATAGAAAATTTTCGTACACAAAACACAGGGGTTTTCAACCCCAAATATAAAAAATATAAAAATTTTATTGATAGCACTTGTTGTGCAATTATTAATCGTTAAAAATAACGCAATTTGTGGATAACATCAAAAGATATGCAAGTTGTTTTTTCGACATAGTATTCTTTACACAATGTATCTGTCTAATTAAGCTAATTTACATATAAATGTATAATCCAAATTTATATGCATAACGTCAAATATCTGCAGTGCACATATATTGATACGGAGTCAATGAATCTGTGTGATAATTTTGATATAATATATTCCTGAATGAAGTTGGTAAATACAAATTAATTTTAATTGTAGAACACAATTTATTCATCAAAATGGTTTCAAATCCCTAATGCATATATGTACAATATAATTTATGAAGAGTTTTGTATATATACACACACAATAAGATTTTGCTTTGTATAGCAATTTAAAGCTCGTATGTACATGCTTTTATTATTTAAACTTTCTCTTTACAATTTATCTTGAATATATATATATTTCAAGTTGTAAATGTAAATAAATGATGATGATACTGACAATGAGTAAAGAATAATAATACTTATATAATAGTATAGTTAGATACTGTAGTAGATACCTATGGTAAATATATATATATACAGTGCAAGAGGAACTGAATATTTCCGTTGTCTCTATACTAAATTCATGCAATATCTTCTCACATACATAGATAATAATGTTTTATTATTATATATTATTGAAATATGTAAACAAAATATATATGAAGTTAAATAAAATTAAGAATATGAAAATTGATATAAAGCTAATAAATTAATTTTGTTGAAAATATAAGTGCCAGAGTAAACATTTGCAGTGCTTTATTTTACAAGAAATTAATTTTTTTTTTATTCATTTTTATTTTTTATTTTTTTTTTTCATTATAATTATATTTATTTTTATATTAAGAAACATACATGAAGATGTACTTAGATTAAAAATATGGAATCTATTTGTATTGTACAATCTTTCAAAATGAAATTGAAACTACATTACTTAAGCATATATCGATTCTATGTATAATATAAATATATACACATTAATATGATACATACAAATATTAGCATAGGTAACTCATGCTGCCCCCCATGGAAAGCCTATCGCATCCATCAAACTTTTATTACAGCATATTATGCAGTCAAGTTATTATATGGTAATGGGAGTATTGTTAACACTTCACCATTTGAAATTATCGTAAAATAGATGTTTCTTTAATTTGATTATTTTTTATATATTAGTAATTGGACCTTATAATCGTATGACAAACATTGTTACTCTTTGAGTAGGGTTCAAAACATCATATTTTCAAATATATTCGATTTTTTATTCCACATTAACGAAAAAATTAGTTCAATTCAATTGAGTAAATTTCGCAGTATATAAAAGGATAATGAAAGGAATTGTATTAGCAATCTATGGATTAAATTACATCTAACCACTGCAAGACGGTTTGTTGCACTAGTTAAATAATATTTATTTTTTTAAATCATATATTGGTCCAAGTGCAGCTTTATGTCATTTAATAAACCTTTCATTACAACCAAGTTGGTAAATTACTTCGCATATAGGAGTATATAACAATTTACCAATTGTACTTTAATTAACGAATTATAGATGTTTTCAAAATACTATTATTTTTATATGGGTGATTAGCCCATAGTGATGTGTGTGTGTGTGCAGACATTGTTAATCTTTGAATAGCGTCCAACACCATATTTTCAAAAATATTAGTTTTTCTTTTTATTCCATAAACTAACAAATGGTCACCCAGCAGAAAAATGTCAATATTAAAATAAATACCGAAAAATTTCCTATGAAAAATAGCGGAATTGAACCCGCTACATAACATGATTAATATTAGATATTTCGGCGCTATGCAAGTGCGCTACTGAGTGTTTTTAAAACAGTTAAACAATATGGTAACTTGTAATTCTATTAATATATAAGTTCATAATATATATAGTGAAATTCATATTAAAACTTATAGATCGGACAGAAAGTTTGGTTAAAATGTTTCGTAAACAATATAGCTCATTTTGACATATTATCATTACAATAATATTAGTATCATTAATGAAAATTAAATATTTCGAAGGAGATAACACTTGTTTCGTACATTTGGATAGAATTATAAAAAAAAAAATTACTAATTACTAAAAATTATTATAAATATATTTTTAATATAAATAAATATCTATGTAAATTATGTAATTATAGTCGCCGGTTACACATGTTACACACATATATGCAAAACTCATATATAGATATGTATACTAAGTCATGCCTATAACCATAGAGTAAGTCATTCACGATACCATACAAATATTCTATAAATAATTTCTAAAGAAATTGTGTACAATTGTCTCTTATATAGCACATATTTCATAGCAGTGATAAGACAATATTTTATTTACTTATTTTATTACAAAATAAATTATTGTTGTTGTATAGGGATGTGCGCTATAACATGGCAGAATGCTATAATATGTATTGGAATATTTGAATCATGCATAATATTTAATCTATATGATCTCAATATAATACAATATATATATAGAATTATTGTATAGTCTTCCACACAATATATGCAAATACAATATTAATTTCAATGTAATGTATATATTGTATTATGATGCCGCATGTTAGAACATGTGTGGATTGTAAAATTATGTTTGCAAAATTTTACATTATTTGAAGATGAAATGTTAAATCATAATTGTATATTTATACAAAATATGTAATATTAGTTTATTTATTAAATTAATAATTAATTTTTTTATTTATTTATTTATAATATTGTCATTGGCAGTGGCACAGTGATGGATATAATATAATTATAGTTGTGTTAAAAACAGTTGCAAATTATGATCGTTTAATTGTTTATGAAATCTAAAAATGAATATCTTTAAAAATATAATGTTGGACGCTTTATTCAAAGCTTATATATAGCGAAGTCCGCATACACAATTGTGATCTATCCGTCATATAACTGATATTAAGGAAACATTCATCTTTTGATAGATCAAGACAATAATATAGGTATATTACTATTACTTTCTATAATTTAACAAAATGTGACTGTAATGAACTGCTAATAAGTTTATATATATTGTAGATAGGTAAATAATAAATAGCATATGCTCCGCTTGGGGGTAAATCCGATTTGATGAATGATGATGTAACGCTTTACGACGAATGATACCACCAATACATAGTATACATAGTTTTGGATTACTCATAAGGATTTCATAGGTTATGCAATAAAAATTACATAATTATCAACAAGTCACGTTATTCCAAGTGTCGTCACATAATTTGAAAATAACAAAAATTATATTATCTAAAAATCTATCTATCTAAATTTATCTATAGATATATTTAGATAATTTTTTTTAATGAGCTTTATGTTATCTATATAGATAACACAGAGATTATCTATATATTCTGAACACTATGAATAAATACCTTAAAAATTTTTAAACTAAATCAATGTCATCGTTAGTACATGAAATTTCTTAAATAATTGGTTATAGTGTAATTATGCAATTGGCAACCATAACCTGCTATGACAATATACACGTTTTACGATCATTCATTCCGAAATAGTAAAGAATTATTAGAGCTTTCAATTTTTCATTTAATCCCATCCCATATTTGATGACACTCATTTCCGTGTCGGCGTTTTGGCATTGATGGTAAATATCTACATGTTTTCAATTGTGACAAACTGTAGTCACATCGGTGGACATACTGACTGTCCCACTATAGATAAACGGCATAGACTCTTTTTTTATATCATTGTATTAAAATCATCATTTTTTCATCATTTTTAAACCGATTATATACTAAACCATATACTCTTTGCAAGTTGTATTCATCGGAACAATACATTTCTAAACAATGAATGGCATTTGAATATACGCAATAATGTTAAAATAATAAAATAAAATTATTTATCAAATCAAGACCAAATTTAGTATATATACATTCTGCAAATTGTTTACACACATTTTAACCGCACATTGTCGAAACGAAGAGAGAAAAGTTAGCTGTGTGTGGATGTAGTTGTGGTCATATTTACAATTATTAATAATAATTTATATAATTGTTAAATCAGCTGTAAATTCAATATCATGTTCATATATGATATATTTGTATCATTTATGTTTATACAATATTATGTTAAACTATACTAAAATATACATATTTGTGGAATTATATTTACATTTATATATATGCAATATATTCATGTTTGTATATAATTTCCTGAATATGAAGTAATTAGTGGTTTAATTTGAACTTTAATTGTATATATATGGCTTCGCAACCAAAAACCTCCGGTAATATACATTGTACGGGAAATTGATATTAGAAATGCAATTTACTTGTTGTAAACATTGTTTGTATAATTTTGCAAATATGAAAATTGAAAATTGAATATTAACGATAATATTATGTATTATATGAAAACTTTGTACTGTAAGGTTTTATACATATACACTTTAGTTATACATATACAAATATATACATTAGAATTTGAATTTTCATATTTAAATATGAAATATAAATTAATAATTGCATATATATTTGTATAACATTATATAGGTATTAAATAAAATAAATGATAAACCAGATCTAATATTTCCTTTGATTTTATATTATATTATTATTATTATATAATTGCATAATTGTTCAGTGTTTTGTGTATAAAATTTAATATAAAATTATATAATTCATAAATTAAAACTCAATCTATCGTACGGCAAAATGATCGATAAAATATGAGAAAAATACATAGAAATGTATATAAAAAGAGATGAAGGACATTTCCGGAACACTAAATTTAATAAAACACCATATGATTGAAGTAAACATAATTGTATAAAATAAAAATAATTTACATTTTTAAATCGATCCTATATATGATTGACAGCATACTTATGTTTTGTCACCTAAAATGTATTGTAATTTCCTGACGCGGAACAGAACATAACACGAATTATGTGAACAATAATTTGGATTTAATAAATTAAATTAATTGAGATTTATTTGCATGCATTGGCATGTCTCGTGACTTTATTATTTTTATTTTTCGGTTACCATGTAACATATGGCATATTAATTGTTGGTGGATTTCGTTGACTTGCCATTTTGTTAATTAATCAGTCCATATATATTTTTACTGAATACAGCTGAGAATTGTTCCCTAATAGCTATATATATTTATTACGAATGCATTACAATATTCATGGCAGTGATTTTGATCTGTACTCTATATTCTGCAGACATTATTAATCTTTCAATATCCTTTAACATCATAATTTTCAAGGGTTTTATTCTATTTAAATATGGTAATACAAAAAACATCATATTTAACTTTCAGAAATTAAACGAAATGTACTTAGCCATCGATTAGCATAAGAAAGCTACCCATTGTGCAACTGTTAGTTATAACATCAATATGATATGATAATTATATTAACTAGTAGTTCCATTATTAATAAATATATAATTACAGTTTATACCTTTGATTTCGATTATTTATTTTAATTCTAAAATATGTGTGTGAAAGATAATTCAATATTTTTTATTTGTTATAAAATAGTTTCTGTTACAAAAATAATTTATTTAAATTCATATAGAGAGAACGCGAGTTAGGATATAAATTTTTCCCTATATCCATTCCCGTTGACATGAAAGATAGATATAATGTGTCACATATAGATCGATGCAGTCAAGCGATTGCAAAGTCTTTAACCGTTCTCAAATAGGAGTCAAAAATAATTTTAAATTATCCTAATCCCGTGCATCTGGCAAAAAGAAAAGGTGTAATTTATCAATAGATTATATTATTATAGAATAATTTTTTGAAATGTAAAGTGCGTCATCACATTCATCGGTACATTTATTTTCAATGGACAAGGTTACCGGCTATGTTGTCACGCAGGTCATGCAAACAATTTCATGGTCGTTATGAGAACCAATATATTTAACGGCTGAGGCAAACGGCAACGGGTAAAATATGCTATATTTGTGTGTAGCATAGGTGGTACGTCCGCACCACAAACTACAATAGATGGTTGTGGGCTAATAACCTACTCCATCGAATACATATTTATATACGCGAAACGTCAATACAAAACTCTATGGTCCCGCGCTGAATAACCCAAATTAATGATGTGCAATATCATTGGTGATATTTTTTGAAAATTTTTACGTCTCTTACGATAAACTATTTTATATGAAATTTTATATTCAAAATTGCGTTATTTTACTTTTATTAAAATATATGTGTAATGTATATGTTGTGTATCTATGTAATTTATCTCATCTATATATGGTACATACAACTTTGTATCCATTATATTTATGTATTTAAGATATAAATGTAAGTATATGTTACATACACGTATATATATAATTTTATTATTTGAAAATTATCCATTTGAGATTTGTTTCCAATTAATAGATTTATAATCCTGATGTGCTTTTTGTATATTTTGTAATGCATATCAGTATTATCGTATACATGTATTGGTATAGATATACCGAAGGATCTATAAACATATACAACATTATATTGCCATATATATGTACCAATCTACTTATGTATACATATCTGCATGCATATGTATATATATAATTATGTATTGTAATACGAATATCTGCATTATTATTATGATTATTATGTTATATATAGAACAAATTATGAAACATGTATAAATATGTATGTTCAAAAGTATTCTATAACATCATTGCATAAAGACAGTATTATAGTATATTTTACAAAATGCTTTTGAAATAAATATCTCTCTCTATAAAATATATAATAAAATGTGTGTATATATAGAACATATAGTTTCCAGAAATACATATATAATAAGAGTATATTATATGCACATATGATATTCATATAACAAATCTACATTATACAGTGTATTACTCTATATATGGTACATATATAATATTATTATACAATTATACAGGATGTTTCAGATAAATTGCAATTACTTATTTATTGGTGAATATTGGATAGGACAAATTTTTCCGATTATTTACAAATTTTAAGTATTCCTTTTCCTAAGTTCGTACGTTTAACATAAATTTTTAATATTTGGTAAAAATCATCATTGATTTGATTAACCTATAAATATTCTCATTTTCGTCTTATGATTTGCACCTCGTCCAAAGTAACTCGCATTACACAAAGAAATTAAGGCATTTCTTTAAAAACACTTTTTGACGAGTATGATGATATTTGCTATATATTATATGTTAAATCCTTATTGTAACCATATTATTACCAATGTTAGCAAAAATTCATTTTTTTTTGCTTTTGCTGATTCATTGTCAGAGGTGGGCCCATAATCTGGTCGCCACGTTCTCCAGACTTAAATCCATTGGATTTCTATTTATGAGGTTACCTTAAAGAAAAAATCTATGCAACTGTGATTAATTCACGTGAAGAGTTAATGCAGCGTATTGAAGACTGTATTCAAGACCTTCGCCACAAGCAACAGCAAACACTTAGATTGATTCGGTCTATTGAAAAGTATTGTTTTCTATGTATTCGAACTGAAGGAGCACATTTTCAACAATTACTTTAGGCTTTGTTTGTTTAAAACTGTGGTGATATGCGTGCGTGTGCTTTTGTGGGTTTATGTGTGTAGGCCTTTGTGTGTAAGATCGTTTGTGTGTGTGTGTGAAGGTTTGTGTGAATGCATAGGAGTGTATGGAATCAATTATCTGTCACGTCCGTATTGTTGGTTCTGGATAAAACCTAAAAAAGATAAAAATTTTCCATAGCGAAAATCAATTTTATGCCTACATCGTTGTAGTTATTTGTGTATATCTTTGGAACCAGTTGAGACCTATCATAATGTTATAGCTTAAACGAAAGCTTATGAATGTGGCAAGTTTTTAAAATTATAACGAAAAAAATTTTTCATTATGATTTTTCGACTTATACTTGAACAAACTTTCAAAAAGAAAAATGGCGTTCAGCTAACTGTCAATATTTCTGTAAGTATCTGGATAACCACAAGTCCGAATTGCCTTATCTTTACGTCAAATTAAAGATCTCGGTATGCTAATGCTAATAGTGTATCAAAAATTTAAAATCGGTTAATTAGTTATTGAGATATTGATCCCAGTAGAGTGCAAAACATGGTTGGATTGAAAATTTGGTTATTTGTGTGTAACTTCGTACCGAAGTCGAATCGACCAAAATTTTATATAATATTTTCGACGCAAAATGACCCAGAGAACCTAGTTTTTTTCGTATTTCCGTCGAAATTCGGGACACCCTGTATATATAATATTTGCTTATGGTAAAGTACATTGAATTGAAGTGCACATTATCAAGTATATATATGTAAAATTGCACCAAATATATACATATAGTCCATATATATATATAAATAGATAATATTCCCCGTTTACAATTTATCATGTAATGTCAAAATGTCATATATATTAATACATTTCTAGCTATTTTAAATGAAACGAAAATCTGTTTTCTATATGCTGCTTTAGGCTATCTTATACATGTCCTAACACAATAATAACAAAACTACAATATATTATAGATAGAAGTACATGTGTGTGTGTGTGTGTGTTTGTGTATTACGAACATACATTCATTCATTCATTCATTCATTCACATTCATTCATTCGTACATTCAAACAACTATATAAATATATAGCCATTGTGTGAAATAATTTTTCATTTGCACAAAAAATTGTTATTAATTTGTGAAAGGATTGAGAGAAAAAAATGGAACGGAATAACTGGAACAAAATTGTATAATAATTTAAAAAAATGTAATTTTCATTATTATTTTATTTTTTTTTTCGCCTTTGCACGAGAAAATAATTATTTTAGATTTTTAGTAGAGTTTCCACTTTATTATATTTTCTATATATGGATTTGTATTAAGTGCGAAAAAAATTAAAATTTTTTAAAGTATTGTTTAATAATTTTTTGAACATTATGTCGCTTGTATAATAAAAATATGTTCACATACAAAACATTTATATAATTTATTAACATGATTTTACAACAAATTATTTTTAAATATTGTATGGAAAGGTAAACCCTTAACATTTTATTGTGCCGGGGGTGGTTGGCGCGAACAGTTAACCGTTTTCGATATCGATAATTGCGATAAAGAAAAAAACTATATTTATGGATGGAATACGTAATTGTGGTTGTCTTCAATATATATATATGGTTGTGAAGAAATTGAAAACTATATATATATATATGGAGCTATAGATGAGTGAATCAAAACAAAATATATATATGGCAGAAAAACATAAGCCTTGGTCATATCTGAAAACATTGCGGCTGTCCCATAGAAAGTGTTTAAAATAATCTATCAACCTCAATTCCACAACAATGGTCACCGTGTAATATAATTGACATCAGAATTAGATGCTTTTAGGATTAACATTTATGGATCAAATAAGATAGTGCAACTTCACATACAACCAATGTTACAATTCAGTAAGTATGATTTAATTAATTTTTATCGGTTGTGATGTGATTCAAAAAGTTTTAGCCGCTTTCCCTTGAATCGCGTTATAACAGTATTTGCATTTTTCACTCTTGAACATGGCTATTATACTTCTTTTATATCACATGTGTAATTCAAGTAACTTTTCACTTGATTTTTTGCCATTCCATATTTGTAAACGTTTACTTATATACGTAAACAGCGCAGCCAATAATACTTGTTATTCAGCAGTGTCTTTGAAAATTTTTTTTTATTTCAATTCAATTCTATTCATTCGTTACAAGGTGAAAATTGTCTTCCATATAATTATTTAGATTTTTGTAAAATGAATTATAAATAAACTGTGGTTAAACTTATAAAAACAATTTCTTGTGGAAAATTTTTATGTTTTTATTATGCGATGAATAAATTACTAAAAAATAATAAAAAACAAATTTGTGTGTTTGATGTGTAATGAATGAATGCGTCAATTTTGATTATATTTATCTATACGTATATGTATCGTGGTGGCCCTAAATAAAGCCGTGCTTCATTTTATTATCACTACTTCACTATATATATATATCACAATAGGATATTTATCAAATTATAACTTTGTATAAGGTCTACTATTATTTAAAAATTTAATATTATATTTCGCATGCATAGTAAGTTCTATAAACACGATCATTCTCATTCATTTATTCATTACTTATTTATTATTAATTACAATATATTCGGAATTTTCTTGTATATGTATATTACTTTTATGGTCACTGCACTCATTATATATTGTATATATATAAAATTATTGTCTTATGCTGCGTCGTCATCATCTTATATTCTATATATTATATTTCACAAACATATTATAATATAAAACTTGGCCAATTTACTACAATTTTTATGTCTTGTTTGCAAATAACTTCTGAATGTTTTCCACTATAAAAAATGAAACTTTTTCTTTTCCTCCTTATATTTATTTATATGGAACCAACTTATACCACATACACATACCAGAAATATTAAATATATAGAAGTTAAAAATGAACAACAACAAAAAATACTCTTCTTTTGAGCGAAGGAAAGTCAAAAACATGTTTATTGTGCGTAAAATTTATGACAAAAACTACACAAGTTTTATGATATTGTAAAGATTTTTCTTTAAAGAAATAATAATGTAATAAAATAATATCAAATATAAAAAATAAATTAAAATGTTTACGCAACAACAACAACAACAACAACAATATATATACAAATAAAGTTTGTCATTTTACATAAATATATAGTGGCATAAATTATCAATCTAAAATTCATTAATGGTGTGTGTTATTCGATCCACTTTTGGTGATGAAGCACATAATCTTCTATGCATAGTCTATATATAATACAATAAAAATGTATCTTTTGGATTCTGGAATTCAAATTTAAATGCTGGAAATCACCTATAGCCGTCGCAAATGTAAAAACGTATAAAGAATAGCAACCATGTATATTTGTTCAGTAGCGCTGATTGGATTCCATTTTAATAAAATTAATATATGTATAACAATGCATATTACACCAAGGTGGAGCTTATACGGTATCTACCACAACATACTACTCCACATCGAAGTATAAAACAATATACCAATTGTACTGTAATCATTATTTAAATATACCGAAATACCTGTATTTAGCAAATTAATAATTGAGTTCATTTCAGGGCATCCATATATAAACCGGATTCCTGGAAATGATGTGTTAATGAATTTATTTTTTTTCGTCAATTAAAAAGGCTATATGTAATTTAATCTGAATTTGCATATGCTAAACGATCATAAGTACATTTGAGGTAAAAAAAGAAGACGAAGGGTTTTCTATTAAATAACAAAATATTGAGAATTGATTGAAATTTTCAAAATCTAAAAATCTAATAATATTATGTTTCGAAATTCAAAACAAATCATCTAATGCATAAAAGTCTATTCTATCAGGAAAATTTATTATGCAGCTTACCCAGATTTTTTTACTATACAACTTGCTCAGTTTTACACGTAAGAACAAAACAATAGCTTCCAGTGGCGTCTGGTGAGAATTTTGCCAATGCATTCACTCAAGTAAAAACATAATTATATAGTGTACCATGTACCTCTCAAATGAGCGTTATAGTTGGTTTACCCATGTTTTTTGAAGAAACGGAGTACGAATAAAATCATGAAGGTGTCTGAAAATGAAGATCTATTCGCTCCATTGAATTTTATAGAAGAAATACTTCCAATTTCACACTTAGCGTGACCAAGGATTAACGACATGGACGTGGCGAAAAAACGATCCCTTAGGCGTGCTTGATTTTCGTGAGTCCACTTGCCTCTCACCTCACGTTGGTTGCTTGATTTTATGTTAATTTCGCTTATATGCGGTTACTTTATATTATTTATATATACAAAATCATACTACGCGATTTTTCACAGAATACACTTTTAACTTTATCGAAAAAGGTAGGCGAAGCTATAAGGTTTTTTAGCATTCCCTTCTCAATGGCCATTAGTGAACGCCCATTTAAGCGCTCTTGTACAATAGTATTTCTGCAATAATTTTTAATCCTATTTAAAGATGAAAGCAATCCTTCACAACCAGCTGAAAAAAAGAAAAAGTAATTACACACAACGGAAGGAAGATCAGCAGTAAAATAACCATGCGCAACACATTTATTATTTATATTTGTGTACCTATTTTTCAATGACCGTCGAGTAGAAGAGAATAGAGACCAAAATAATTTGCAACAACAGTCCATTGAATTCAGTAATGCTTTTTATTTTTTTCATATAAAAAATTGTATTTTCATACGGGTAAAGTAGAACAGAACAAAATAATGTACAATTACAATACTCGACGTGTAGAAGAGAATATAGAGTAAAACAATTTACAACAGTCCATGAATTCAGTACTGGTTTTAAATTTTTTTCATATAAAAAATTGGATTCTCTATTTGATTTCATTTACACATATATGAAACTTTGATTAAACTGTAAATGAAAATAAGCTTAACAGTCGAGTGAATGCAAATTAAATTGTGTGGCTTGTATGTCTTGCTTATTTTTCGATTAATTTAGGTGTGTGTGTTTTTGCGCTACTATTTTATTATGAGTTTTTATACTGATTTTTTTAATTTTTTTCACATAGTCGTCATCGTCATTGCGTGTATGAGTAATTTTTTTATAGAAGCAGGTAGGCGAATTTTAAATTTTATCTGACTAAATGACAATGCATGCATTGAATACATGGACGAGACGCCGCTGATAACTTCCACATCGAATTAAACCATAAAAACTTTCAATAACCGACGCAGAATTCCTAATTACTATGACTCGACTATATTCTATACGACGTACACGTTAAAAATAAACATATATATATTTGTAGGACTAAAAGGACATCAATTTATTCTACATTTACATCCGAATTATAATAAATACAATGTATAATGTGACAATAAAACAAGTAAATGATTTTGACTGAATTTGATTGATATTAAAATAAATAAAATATATATTGTGAATATAGAATTTTTTTCTTATACATATTTGTGAGTCTGTAATTCTTATCAATTTGGTTTTCTATTATCCATTATATATTATATATAGATTATATTCTAGTCCATAGTATATGTGTAGGTAAAATACATGTATTTATATACCTATAACAGAAAAACCACGTATAACATTAACGTATATATATTGTGTTATAGACATATATGTAGATGTATAGAAAAAGGAATATACAGAGTATAGCACGTTTTCATCTGTCACGTAAATATATGTATATGGGAAAAGAAAATGTGTGACATAATTTTATTTTTTTTTCCTTTCCTATATATCCTTTTTGTTATATACACGACGTAAATGCAATATTTATAATACAAATACATTACACAAAACGAAAAAAAAAAATAAAAAAAATATTTGGTTTTATTGAATTTATATTTTATTTTATTTACATACGAACGCAGTCATATACAGTCACAAATTCACATTTTACATCCGTATATTATATAGAGACTTCCATTCGTAGTTATTTAATAAGGTATACATATACACAAAAGGAAAAAATAAACTAGTAAACTAGGTTTTCATATAAGTATGTAAATTTTACAAATATAAAATTGTGTATAAAACAACCGATTGAAAAAATCTGTTTCAGCTTTTCCTATTAACTATATAATCATACTGCTGTTAGGCAATTTCATAGAATATCCGTACGACATATAAGCTTTGTATAGTGCTGCATTTAAAACATATATATATATATATATATAGCAACATACAAACTATATATATATAGGTATTGAGGTAAAGCAGCCATAGAAGGTGTTTGGAATTGGAAACAATTAAAATAATATAGAAATCAATAGAAAACATAATAAAAAATTGAATGGTATTTTTGGTACATATCTCAGGAATCAATTGGATCCAAAGGGAAAAATTGTACCTCAAATAAAATGTAATGATTTTTTGCAAACTTTCCAAAAAGAAGTGTCTGTTCTACCAAACCGCAATCAGCATTCGTTTAGACATCTGGAAAACCACTATATAGTATCAATTTCTAAATGTTAAAATATACACCATCTGCGGTTTGATTTTTTATTAGGTACACGAATTTTATTTTTTTACAATATATTCAATACTTGAATTTTATATAATTGATATTAAATATATTCTTTACAGCTTTTGTCCGATGTGTATATTATATATATTTAATTTAAATTACATGATGTTTTCTTATTTCAGCATAGAAATCAAAAGAACAGGTAGTTAAGTTCATGATAAAAATCAATTTAGATAATAAAAACACATTCAAATATCTCTTTGCGTCGACAAATACAAAGGCGGATTTTTTTCGTATGAAATCGTACGTAAAAACTAAAATAAAAAATCAAAAATTGCTATTCATATATTTTCACATGCACGAAACGTTTGTTTCTATATTTTGCAGCATCGAACTCCAGGCTAACCGAACTGCGAAACTTAAAAAAAAAAACTTAAAATAAAATGACTAGGTGAATGAAAATGTAATTAATAAATTTTGACTGGAGAGAGTGTGTTATCATAAAACAAACATTAAGGATGAACATAACATTGAAAGTTGATGACAATCAAATCAAATACACTTATAAATTGCATCTGTAATTTGGTCATGAAACCTAACAAGAAAAAAAACGTACATTTTTGAATCGATTTATAATTGGCGATGAAAAATGGGTTGTATAGCAATCAGTGGCGACGGTTGAGAAGTAGCGTTCAGTTTTCAATGTAACTATATTTTTCTTATAACCTAGGTGAAATTAAACTAAATTATGAAAAAAAGTTGGAGTGTTCACCAACTTAAATTTTCCGGAAAATCGAATTTTATGAATTATTATCTTTTTTAATTATGAGCCATAGTTTAAATGGATTTTCATTTTTTTGTATACAAAATTTTAAATTATAATCAATTCGCAATCATTCATAAAAGAGATTTTTAAAATCGATTCACGCTTTCAAAAGATATGACCGATTTTCCAATCGATGGTAGAGAAAATTTAAAGAAATATGTTATACTGTATAAAGTTGACAACCGAATGGTACAAAAAACTTATACAATACCATTATTTCATACACAAATTGAATGACATCAAATGGAAAATCGGTCATATCTTATGAACGTGTGAATTGATTTTAAAAATTTCATCAATTAAAGATTGAAAATTGATTATAATTTACAATACTGTATACAAAACTTGAAGCCCGTTAAAACTATGGCCGTTATTCAAAAAGATTATTATTCTTAAAATTTGATTTTCTGCAAAATTTAGTAAGTGGACATTCCAATTTTTTTTCATAATGTAATTTACTTTCAGCTTGTCTAACCAGAAAAATATAGTGATATTGAAATCTGAAAACATTTTTTCACTGATGGCAAGCAAGATGATACATCGCAAACAAACCCAATGTTCATCAGAAGATATACATCAACAATTTGGTCGGATTATTTGTGTATTTTGAACTTTCATCACACAAACGATCATATCAGATGTATACATTGTTAACCGAACAATGTATAATTCAAGAAAAGCGACCAGAATTGTCAAATCGAAATGGTATTGTGTTCCACTACATATACACATTTGATGATTAGGTTAAAAATTATTAGAACTTATTTGCCACAATCATCATATAGACCTGACCTTGCACCATCAGGTTACCGCATTAATTTCGTGCTTTGCAAAATATCTTGTATTTGCTGCTGATAACGATATGAGCAAGTAATCAAAAATACGTAATCAGTTATTTACAAAACCAATAGTATTAGATTATTTTTACAAATAATTACTGGTATTGCAGATTCTGTAATTCTGTACTTGGATGCTGAAAATATAAATTTTGTATTATTTTCTAGATTTTTATTAAGATTTTTGGTTCGTATCAGTTAATTAGTTTTACGAGTGGTATTTAAAATATGAATACGGAAAATATATAATTCTTAATTTAAATATTCCTTTAGAATAAACGTCGCCGTAAAGGTTGTTAGAATGTAAATAAATTTACGAAATATTTTCAACCAATCGTTAATATAATATGATATTATTCTTTAAATACAATAGAATAAAAACGTTATATGATTAGTTTAAGACCAATCAAAGTTTACTCCATTACACGGTACTTAATATTTCACACGATCATCAGATATTTTACCCATTTTCATACCAATATATTTTTGTAAATATATTATAGATTGGTGTTTGAATATAATAAATGCTGCACACATAAACGTACACAATATACATATACATTCAGTCACACAACATAAAGAAACTTTAAATTTCATTTATAATTGACACATTCAAGCTGGTACATGACAGAACATAATATTTATGCCATCATTTTGATAGGTAGATTTTCAATGGTATAAACATATGTGAGTGTATATGATGCGGTTATGTGTAATTTAAATGTAATATCATATATTATATGCAACACATATATATAGAAATATGTACGACGACGACAGTTAATATTTCGTTTTTATATATATATTGTAATATATGTGCAATGGTGTATTACAAACTTTCGTAAAAATAGGAAAAAAAAAAAAAAAAAACTATAAAACTTTTTACCTATAATTTATTGTAACGACTTTCCTTCTTCCGTGTATATTTTTAAACATTAATTTAAAAAATTTAAAGTAAATGTTATATAATAATATTATTATATTAAATTTACGTGTATAGCTGCTGCCGCTGCTCGCTAATGTTATATTACTATAATATAATTTTTAGTTAATGCGCTCATATTATATTTAGTTTGATAAAAATGACAAAATATTTTAAATAATGATTTTCAAAGCGTGATTAAAAAAAAAAATTGTTATAAATAATATACAGAGAGAATAAAAAATAGATATATTTCGTATAATAATAATAAAGATTCGTACACAAAATTATTGCCACAAAAAATAAACGAACGCGTTACATTTTTGTATAACCTAACAATTACCATTGAATTAATCCGATTTTCACGAAATTTTGTACTAAAGATTTCGATATGTATTGTTATAGAAATTGGCGAAAGATATATGCGAGATATTATCTTGCGTTAAATAGTTTGAACCAATGTTTGTACATTGTGTTGCCGTACTTAAGTTAAATTGTGTGGTATTCAATGTTCAGATATACTTATTTGTCCTCCATTTGACTTATGTCATTGGATATAAAAGTAGTCTAGTTTTTTGTGCTAATAATTTTGTGAGCATCTACAGATCATTGTTCATTATAACATTTGAAACTATCTTAAGCATATATATGAATGTATTTAAGTATTTAAACTATATATATACAGTTTTTTCGTTTTTCGTATATATATATTAATACTCTGATAAAAATAGTTGTTAAGAAACTTAAGACATTTATTTTTACATATATGTACTCGTCTATGTGCATGTATATATGAAAAAAGTCATAATAAAAATTTAAGATAAGAATAAGAAAAAAAAACGAAAAAATTCCGTATTTCCTGTAAAATATATAGAAACTGATGTGATATGTACAAATAAAGGAAACATTTACTTTTAGGAAACTTTTCACAATTCTTTTGCAAATATACTCAATGTACAATATTTTTTATATGCGATATAAATAGTGCTTTTTTATTATATAGTGATAGGCAATAGCGTAATAAAAGTTGTATCTGTAGATTTATAAAATTTATATTCGTGAAATCGCTACATTCTATACTGAATACTGGTATAGAATGTATCGATTTCAAATGATGTGATTAAATCAGCTATCAAAAAAATACGAACTTAAACATATAGAAATTATATTCAATTCTAATATCATATATTTTGTGTATTGTTTCCAGAGAAATATCAGATATATTTCAATATTTTGTATATAATTATTTATTATTTATATTGGGAAATTTTCTCAAAAAATTATGTATATACACAGCAATAGCATATACCAATGGGTTTTCCGTATATTCCCTATAGTAACACTGTTCGTAGTATGTTCGCAAAATGTCTGCATTATATGTAGTAGTTCGTAGATTCAATCAGAGGATTCCTTACGAATGACCGTTGGAATTTATATGATCAGTGCAACCCTGTCCATGTATTTTTATAAAAAAATGTAATTGGATTATCCGTATATTTAATTTATATTTTCTTATGTAAAAAATAATTTAATTATAGGATTAAATTAATAAATTCGTAATATAATTTTGTAGAAATTTGGCAGATGAAACGATTACATAAACAAGCAGTAAATATCGCAGATAATATCCATCCAAAAGTCTTACAAAATTATTCGGAAATATATCGAATTTAGTTTCTGGTTGTTTTATAAATTATGAAAATAAATTAAAAAGAGTGAGGATTATATCTCTGGATAAGAGAAATATACAAAATTTAAACCCACTGTCATGGATAATTGGTGTATTATAATTATATAAATTATGAATACAATATCGTGAATATATGTTGGGAATATTACCCTGATAATCCAAAGATTTCAATTGACCTAAATAAAATACTAATATATTTAGTGGAAAATCTATGGACATTCTTTGGACAAATTCCAATATATATTTTCCATTGAAAATCTGTGGATTTTTTCCACGGACAGTTTCCTCATTTTTCAAAGTACGGACAAATTGTTACTAGAGTTTGGCAAAGAACTAAATATTATTAAAAGAATATTATACGATTATTTTTCAATTCAATCGGTAATATAAAAATAGTTTTTAGATTCCTTTTTTGAATTGATCCAATAAAATTGATTACTTTAACAGTCATACAGACTATCAATATTGAATAATACCAAAATGCCATTGACATCCACAGTTATTATATTACATTTAAAAAAAAACATAGTCCAATGAAATAATGCCATCTTCTTGGAAACGATATTCCAAAGAAGGTATAGGTACATTTAAGTGATCAGAAAAAATTATACTCTAGTTTCTAATCAATTGAAACAAACGTCCTATTTATATACGTTATTTCTATAATGCGAATAACTTTCAAATAATTTTCCTTTAGCGAATCATAAGTTATTTCATTATAAATATCACTGTACAGGTGTTTACAAATTGAGTAGTTCAAAATGATTGAGCATTTTAACTAATATATGTCATTAGCAGTGGCGAGCGGTGCTACTTCTTGCATTTGCCTGTTCAATTCTAAATCTTGTGTTGTCCCATTTTTCTGTTAAGTAACAAATAAATAAGACATTTATCACATCAAATTCACTTGATGAACTTCAAAAATCAATCGATAATTAAGTTGTATGTATTGCAACCCGATTTATTCACTCAGTTATTTAACGAATAATAATTGAGTCGATGAAGCCCAGAAGGTGTTATAAGTTAATATACTTATATTTGATGCAATACATAAAATAATATATATAAATAAGAAAGCAATCGAATAGAAATCAGAATTTATGTAAATTAAAAACAATCATATAGTTATTTTCCATTAAGCATTACAGCCGTATTAAATTTATATTAACTTATCAGATATTTATATAAATTGTTAATGCATTAAATGTTGAAAGATGAAAATAAAAAAATTACATGTCAACACGTTAGCCCTTATTTACATATGGATAAAATTCTGTTTATAATCTGATATTGCAATAGGCATGTATATACGTGTTATTTATATATTCCCAATGTTAGATATATAATGCACGATACACCAATCTATCTATATAATTCTATACACTGACTATATGTAAATATTAGTAGTAGTAGTAGTAGTAGTGAAATGCATACACAATATATATGAACATATATGGTATAAGTTTGGTGTCAACAAATGTAAATGAATTTATAAGTGTATTTGAATAGTAATGTTATTTTACATAAATAAAGATTTTAAGGATTTAGTTGACACAATAAGATTTTATATAAAAGATAATCTTATAATAATAAAAATAAATATAGATTCATTTGTTATGTTAATGTTGTATGTCAATGGCCGGCTTTGACAAGTAGAAGGTTACTGGATTGCATTGGCTCAAGGATGCGGAGATGTATCGGTAGACCTTCAAACAGATGCTATGGACATGGCGAGGTACGGTGCTGTGTCATAATGATAACCAATGGGGACGAACAGAGACCCAATTTGTGGTTGATTCGTCATCCACTGATATATTTTATATTTATATGTTAAAAGGTACAGTGGATATAACGTTAATGTTAATAAATTGTAAAATACAAATAGCAGGTTCAATTCTCGCTATTTATATGGGAAATTTTTCGATATATTACTACTGAAATATTATTAATAAAATTATAATATTAAAATGTTATATTGTTATACATAACTCAATGTATAACCAATTCATATTACTCCAATGTGGACCATATATGGTATCTACCACAACATACTACTCCGCATCGAAGTATATAACAATTTACCCATTGTACTGTAATCATTATTTAAATAATATTTATATTTGCTTACAATAGAAATAGTAGTAGTAGTTGTGCAAATTATTCTGATCTAGAGAAAATCGATATTAAAGTTTAAGTGCTATATTGTTTTTTGTATAACACAATGACACAAATGCCATTTTTTATATTCAAAGAATTTTTTTCTAATTTCATTTCATTTCGTAAGGTACACCCAATTTTAAGCTGTTTTAGGTTTTATGTTCGATCCGATTAACTTCAAACAATTCCATATATTATTGTTGTAAGCTTAAAACGGAATGATGCATGCTGATATCTCGTTTGAAATAGATGCGCTGATTGTGGGTTGTGTAAAAAGCTTACCGACACTCCGCTGATAGAGACTTTACTATATATTTATATATTATAATTTAAAATTTTATTATAATGATCATATAAATGCTATTAAACACACACACACTATATGGAACATATACAACGTAAATATTGCATTCGCTCTAAATCTACTGCTACATATATTATTAAACAAAATCTAAATTTAATATATAATTAAATTATTATGTTATGTTCTTTTATGCATATATATAAAATATATAGCATAAAACATAAATAAATATAAAACATAATTTATATAAAATTTACAATGAATAACAAATTACAAAAGTTGATAAATGAAATTTACACACAAATGCTATTTTATTTTACATAAATGTTAAATTTAGTGAATATGCATTCAATTTGAAAATAAAATTTTGTACACAAAAAGTATCAAATAAATTCCAAACAAAACAATTGTATATATATTAAATATAATAATATTAAAATACTATATATAACAAGTATAAGTGTATCACTGGCACTAGTACTACTACTAACTACTACTACTACTACTACTACTGCTACTACTATTGCTAGTTTAATGCACCATCATCCAATACATTTATATACATTATTTTTATTTATATAAAAAATAATACAAACACTTTGTGCAATAAATGCTAAATAAAATTGAATTTACTATATGTATTTTAAAGTGAATTTATTTCAGTTCAGTTTATAATACGACTGAATATATATTGTATATTGCATGTTAGTTGTAAGGATTGTGTAATCAATATACAAATACATACCATAGTATGTGTGTGCCTTCACTTATTTTGTTTATATGTTTCATGTAACAAAAATTTATTATTTTTAAATAGATTTTTATATTATATTTTACATTTTTTATTCTCTGCAAATGTTGTGTACTATATACAATATTTTAAAAACTATATGAATATAATGGTGAGTCGTTTATGAGGTAGATGGAAAAATGTTGGGTTCTTGTGTTCACAACATATGCGGATAAAAAAAAATGCACATATAAAAAGAGTTTAGTAAAGTTTTGAAATTCCTTTTTCGATTTTTGCAGTATAATATAGAGAAAATCACGAAGTATCAAATATATTTTAATTTTAAGAAAAATCACAATGAGAATCATGTTATCAGAATTTATTGGGTAGACCGTGTAACGTATAAGTCCGTACATACAAATACATTATCATCGTAAAATTTTTTAAAAGACATAGTCACTTAAATATCATTTGAATGTAAAAAAAAATATGTCTTTTATTTGTAATGTAAAATTTTTGTAACGCACGCACGCTTTACTTATTTTTTTATGTAAAGAATTAGATTTCAGTTCAAGGACGGCAGTTGATGGCATATTTGGTCCCGTCAAAGAACAGAATGGTTGAAGGCGAAGATACAATGTTGAATTAGACAAGTTGTACACGGTCAACCAAATATTGTCAAAACAATTAAAATCAATAGATTGAGATGACTTGGACACGTAGTACGCATGGAAGAGGAGCGTGTGCCGAAAAAACTGTTAAATAGTAAACCAGAAGGGAGCCGAAAGACCTAAGGCGAAATGGCTAGATGCAGTAAACTGTGATATAAAGAACCTTAAAATTCGGGATTGGAGGACATTGACTGCGAATAGGTCAGGTTGGAAAAGCGTGTTGGAGAAGGCTAAAACCGCACCTGGGTTATAACGCCATGGCGTAAGTAAGAGTAAGTAAGTTGATTTATATATTTAGATATGCAATTAATTTTTATTTAATTTATTTCTATTTAAATTAGTCCACTATATAAGTAAGATAAGAAAATATTTTGTCCTCTTAGCAATTTTTTTTTATGTTCACAATGATGACAAAACGATGTGGTTTTTGACTCCTGGAAAGAAATGACAATTTTAATGTAATATTATAGAAAAAAAATAAAGCTTTTTGGATTACAATCCATTGGTTCACATAATCAATTCAAAGATGATGAGTTTGATTCCCGGATATAGATATGATGAATTTTTCTGTATTTTCAATACTCAAATTTCCTCAGTTGAATTATCATTTGTGTTTGTTAATGATATGAGAAAATGAATCTGTTTGAAAATAATGCGTTAATAACGTCTTTTCTCTACAAATATCAGTTTGTGCTATATTAACCTATAATATAATAATATGTGTGGAATACCACCGAATGGATGAATTTGGTACATTTCATAATATATTATTGGCAACTATTGGGGGTTGAGGGTTTACTATGTAAATTAATGAGGAATAAACCCACTAAGTTCTCTCGACTGAAAGCCTGTGGGACTTTAAACAATGCTGGCATTTGCAGTAAAAGTTCTTTTACCATTAAAAATCCGGCAGCAAAGGTCATACAGGAATGGAAATCAAATCTGGTGACCATTGAATATATAATTTCGTTACGATGAAGTTTTTATTCAAAATAAATCTAATTATACAATTTCGTTCTAATTCTTATATAGAGACGATAATTATTTCTTATACAAATGAAATGCGAAACTTCTCGTTACCTCTTTTGACTCTGTTACCAAAAGAGAATTATGTTGAATACGGTTTGGTGGCCTAAACATTTTAAATTAACGCAATCATTATAGCTACGACAAATTGTTTCTACACTACAAATACACTTGCCAAACCGCTCGTCAACAGTTTAACACCGTTTTGACAATATCGAAGGATCTTCAATAACTAAGCTGTTGCATTAGAGGTTGGATATTATTAATATATTATAAAATCAAACTTGTAAATATAATCTTCGAAAATGTATCGATAATAGCAATGCATTGTGGTTAGTATTTTTATACAATAAATAGATTCCATAAACTTTTCTTATCCATGATAAAATTTTACATATTTGTTAATTCAAAGTATTACTTGTATATGAGAATTTCTCAATTTTCAATATTTCTCAATATTCAGCAAGTACAGAAATTCTACATTTATTTACTGATCGAATTTAATAAGATATATTTTATTTGAATTTTTAAATGTTTTTAAAACCTTCGGTTACTATAATTCTTCAAAACAATTTAGAATTTAACACTGATTAGTATTAGTAGATTTCAATCTCAGTGATGTGAAACGGATAAAAATGCAATTTCCTTATCGTTAAAAATGTATATTCGTTAGCGTTCCATTAATTCGTTATTGTAACTGGTAGAAAAAAATTGTGTTATCATTACATTATTTTGTTAAATGTTAAATGTTTTGGAGTTTGGTACAATTTTGAAATAACATAATAATAATATATAATAATGAAGAAAAATTATTCTATTATACAGTATAAAGTTGACCAAAAAAATATACACACGCAGTAAATTTTCTACAAGATTGCATTGACTTTTAAAAAATTATAAATAACTTAAAAATAAAATATTATATTAAGTCAATGCAATAAATTGTGTAAAATTTACTATGTGAAAATTAGTGAAATAATATTTTTTTGTAACTGATACAATAAAATAATGGGACTGTGAATTTTGAAATTACGTCATTGTTACAGCTACGGTTACTTAGAAAATATTCCACTTCATCGTTATGTTACGCTTACACCGTTTACAGCAGCACACCAATTTGATGGTAACGTAATTTTTTTTAAATTTATATAAAGTGTACATGAATTACATTTATTTTGAAGATGTACCGAATGGACCATATATATGGATATGTGACGAACCTCTTCAACATTCTATACGTGCATAATATATTAGTCTGACTTTCGTATATAATATGTATAAATGTATAATAGTATATATGTTATATGGTAAAATAGTATATATATATACAAAAATTATACGTAGTAATGATATTATTATACGTGCTTTTGTGTAAATTGAAATTATTAAAAAGAATAAAGGCTATCCAAAAATTCAACAAGTAGATAATTTATGAAAGAGACATTTTAAAATATATCCTGAAACACAATATGGTATATAATAGATAATATTTTATATATATTTATATCCATATGATAAAGACGAAAAAAAAAAAAATTTGAAGTGTCAATTTCTTTCAGAAATATAATTTTGAAATGGAGAGAATGTACATAAATACAGAAAAAGGTTATGTATATAAATTAAATAGATACATTCGTTTATCGTAATATCAGTCAGAATAATATAGAGAACATATATGTAATCCTCTTGGGATCAAATGTAAATATAATGCTTTGAAGTGAATCTAGATCTGAAAAAGCAGTATATACACAATATATTGTATATATGCGTGTATTTGTTTGCATTTATATACGTATACCATATATATTATACATTCAATAGAATGTACCATATATAGTTAAATTGTATTGTATTTTATGTATATAGATGTTTAAAATAAGGATATACGTCGTCTTACAGCTTTACGTTTATGTTTATGAATATAAAATAAATACATGTTATATGTGAATTTGCATATATGTGTGCACAAACAAATATACTACAATATCTATCTTCATATACATATTTTTTTTGTATTAAGAATATACTAAAATATGTTGTAGATAAGAAAAAAAAAAACAAAATAAATAAAGAGATTCTCTAAAATATTTTTATTTAATTTTTTTTTTATCTTATGTAAACAATTTTTTTTATTTTATATTTTATATTCAAATAATAATAAAAGAAAATTTTTTATATTTAAAAGTGAAAATGTCGAATTTGATGTTAAAAAAAACATCGTTAGTTATAATACCTCTTAATTTCCATGTTTTTTGAGTGCGCGACTGAAAGCCCACCAATTACACTTATGAATATTTATTTTGAATCTATATGTTTTCTTGGCCAATGAATGTGCAAAGAATATCGTAAAATTTTGTTTTAAAAATACATAAACTACATAAACTAAATTGTTAAACAGTAGGAAATAGAAATATGAATTGATGAGACATTGAATATTATTGTGAATTATTGCTTGAAAACTTTTTTTGTTTTTTTTAACACATTATATTATCAATCTGTCGCTATTGAGACATTCAGATATAGTTCTGACTTATATACCAGATATAGGAGTATGAAATGAGCTTTTTTTAAAGGAAGAAAAACACATTATTTAGAATAGAAAAATCAAAAATATTTTATTCAAAATAACTTCCATCGTTTTCTACACATTTTAACCACCTTTCAGGCTATTTTCGTATACCACGTCGAAAAAATGGTGTTGCTTTGGACGAAAACCATTCAGATAGCCAATTTTCAACTTCTTCAGATGTTTTGAAGTGCTGTTCTTTCAAAGCATGTCCCATCGATGAAAACAAATGGTAGTCCGAAGGAGCCAAGTCATGGTGAATAAGGCGGGTGTGGTAACAGCTCCCATCCAAGCGACTTTATCGTATCCTGAACTGGTTTTGCTTTGTGTGCTGGTGCATTATCATGTTGCAAAATTACCTTAACAGATTTTTTCTTTCTTTCTGTCCATTCTGGTCGGTTATCTAATAATGCATGGTTCAAATCGATTATTTGTTGTTGGTAGCGAACCGTATTAACAGTTTCACCAGGTTTCAAAAGTTCATGATACACCACACCTTCCTGATCCCACCAAACACAAAGCATTCTCATCTTACCGAATCGTTTTGGTTTTGCAGTCGATGTTGCTGCTTTACCTGGTGTAATCCATGATTTTTTGCGTTTAGGATTCTCAAAATATATCCACTTTTCATCACCAGTCACGATTCGATGCAAAAATTACTTCCTTTTGTTTTGTTTAAGGTGCAATTCATAAATGGTTTTTCGATTTTCTTGTTGCCTTTCAGTCAATTCATGTGGAACCCATTTTCCACACTTTTGAATCTTTCCCATTGCTTTTAAACGATTATAAATTGTTTTTTGATCTACATTTAAGGCTTCTGCAAGTTGTTTTTGAGTTTGTGTATCATCTTCGTCCAACAATGCTTGGAATTCACTGTCTTCAAACTTTTTTGGTGGTCTTCCACGTTCTTCATTTCACAAATCAAAATCTTTGTCTCTAAATTGTTGAAACCATCTTTTGCATGTTGCTAATGATAGAGCATGATCACCAAAAGCTTCTACAAGCATTCGTTGAGATTCAGCTGCGTTTTTCTTTAAATGATAACAAAAAACTAATGATACCCGCAAATCGTTTGTTGAAGGCACAAAATTAGACATTTTTAACACGATAAAGATTTATGTTGTAGTATTACAAAAGGAATTTACCACACTAAATGTTGTTGACAGGTGTCAAAACAATAAAAAAAACATCGCATTAAGGCTCTCTCACAAATGCCACTTATTGGCTCACTTCATACTCCTATAGCTGGTATATTGTCTTGTGCGAAGGGTAATATCCAGTGGTATAACCTTCTTTTACTTGAACTTGATTAATAATAATATTAGAATTACAATTAAATTAAATTAAAATAATCACTATTTCAATTATTAAAATAATCACTATTTCACACCCGTACACTGTGCAATGTCTATATTTTAGATTATATTACGTTATTTATTTTTAAACTTATTTCATATATATTTAAAATATTTGCATAGCGTACTATGCATTGTCTTTATATTATAGTTTGTTTAAAATTTATTAAAATTTAACACATTTGTGTTATTTCATTAGCACTGTAATTAGTCGCGCCCACGTGATATTATTGCCTATTTTGCACGTCTAAGGTGTGTTGCCTTTTTAATCTTTTTTTGATGATGTTGTCAAGCAATCCTGTTGTCAGCTCGATGGTAGATTAGTCGTTGTTGATATTTTAGTGCTGAAAGCACGAATCTCTTCTTTGATTGTTGACATCTCGAGGTCATTATGTAAAATAGCATTTGGTATACATACCATGGTGCATCTGTTACTATACGCAGCATTTTGGACTGGAATCTCTGTAAAATTTCGATATTGGAGTTGCTCGCAGTTCCCCATAGCTGGATACCATATGTCCATATAGGTTTGATGATTGTTTTGTATATCAGTATTTTGTTGTTTAATGATAATGGTTAATTGCGGCATATCAGCCAGTACATTTTATTAAGTCTTATACCGAGTTGTTTCCTTTTTGTCCAAATGTGTTTACGCCAAGTTAGTCTTCCATCTAAGTGGATGCCAAGGTATTTTACTTCCTCGGTTTGTGGTAATACCTGGTTATTTAGCTTAACTTTAGGACAGGTCTGTTTTTTCATCGTAAATGTTATATGTTGCGATTTATTTTCGTTCACTTTTATATGCCATTTGTTTAACCATTTTTGGATGTTGTGTAAATTGTTTTGTAATATATTTGACGCCATTGTTGGATGTATATGTGAGACCAATATGGCTGTATCATCTGCAAATGTTGCCGTTAATGCCATTGTGCTTGTTGGTATATCTGCAGTATAGAGCAAGTATAATACCGGACCGAGTACATTACCCTGCGGTACTCCCGCATTAATGGTTTTTATTGTGGTGCGAGCATCATTATATTTTATGATACAATATCTTGATTCCAGGTACGATTGGAGCAATATATAATAGTGGTGCGGTACCATGCATTTTAATTTGTATAACAGTCCCGTATGCCAGACCTTGTCAAATGCCTGTCGAATATCAAGAAATGCCGCGGAGCAATATTAATTTTCTTCCAGATCACCCCTTATTTTATTAGTGATTCTGTTAACTTGCTCGATTG
Organism: Bibio marci; assembly: GCA_910594885.2. Taxonomy (NCBI): domain Eukaryota; kingdom Metazoa; phylum Arthropoda; class Insecta; order Diptera; family Bibionidae; genus Bibio; species Bibio marci. The sequence goes on along the minus strand of OU343116.1, from coordinate 24,549,531 downwards.
TTGAATGTTGTTTTTCTGAAGCCAAATTGATGTTGTGGTATTAAATTTTCTACTTCCAGGATTGATCACAGACGTTTTAGAAATAATTTCTCGAACACCTTTGAAATACACGGTAGTAGACTGATAGGTCTATATGATGTTACTTCATCAATCGGTTTACCGGGCTTTGGTATTATTTCTGCCACTTTCCCACTTTGGGCTGGAAAGTGTCCTGTTCGCAGTATTGCATTGAATATGTAGGTTAGCAGTTTTATAGCCATCAATGGTAGTACCTTTAATATTCTTCCCGTTATAAGGTCGTAACCGGGTGCTTTTCTTGAGTTCAGATTGCGGTGTATCATAGCTTCAACTTCTATTCTTGAAAATTTTTTTACCGGCAAATCATTTTGTAATGAAAACTTGAACGGGAAATTGCTTTTCCATCGAAATATATTGTTGATAATGAAAACTGAATACATCACTAAAAGATAATTTTCTAACGGAAGAAAAGAATCTTATGAGCAATATGGTAAACCATCAACATTAACGACAAAATCGGAATTTGTGCAGTTTTACGAAAATAAACATATTATACAGTCTTCCCCGTATATGTATTCCAGAATATACATTTTGAATATATAATTTCTAAATTACCATCGATTTTCTTAAAATTTTTAACATATATACAATACGTGTTTAATGATACTAAAATTTGGTGAATGCTGACGATGCCAAAATCCATATCTTTTGAAAACATCGCATATATATTCTGAATGTCCCAAATACAATATCTACTGCAAAACTACTCAGTTGATGTAATATTTGTCAATTTTATGTACATTGTGTTCGTTGTGCTTCTCACAGTGTTATTTATTAAATTTTGGGTTCGTTGTGCTTGTCACAATGTTATTCTTTTATTGTGCTTGTCACAATACGTTCATTGTGCTTGTCACAATGTTATTCAAACATTGTTCATTGTGCTTGTCACTATGTTATTCAAACATTGTTCATTGTGCTTGGCACAATGTTATTCAAACATTGTTCATTGTGCTTGGCACAACGTTATTCAAACATTGTTCATTGTGCTTGTCATAATGTTGTCTGTCATAATCATTAGTCGCTCATTATGCTTGTCATAATGAGTCGAAGTGCAATGGATTGCCAAAATTCCTTTTCGGATTAAAAAGGTAAATGAATGGTGGAGCTGCTGTTGTTTTTGAAAAAGAAACCGAAATTATATTTTTTACGATTTAAAAATGATATATTAGGTTGCCAACTATCTCCCTTCCGCCTTTTTGCTCTTTATTCAATGCTTTATAAAAAGTGTTACAGTAATCGGATTTAGTTCAAATATGCGCCGTTTTGTTCGATAATCTGTTTCCATCTAGACTGCAACTTCATAATACCTCCCTCGTAGAAGCCCCCCTCCTTATTTGCGAAGAACTCGGACAGCCACTTTTCACAAGCCTCTTTTGAGATCAACTTTACACCACCAAGGGCGTTCGCCATGGACAGGAACAGGTGGTAATCACTTGGCGCTATGTCCGGGCTATATGGTGGATGCGATAAAACCTCCCATCCGAGCTCCCGTAGCTTCTGACGAGTCATCAACGAAGTGTGTGGTCTGGCGTTGTCCTGGTGGAACACTACACCCTTCCTTTTGGCCAATTCTGGACGCTTCTGGTCGATCGCCTGCTTCAAGCGGTCCAGTTGTTCGCAGTAGATGGTAGAATTAAGCGTCTGGCCATATGGGAGCAGCTCATAGTGGATGATTCCCTTCCAATCCCACCAAACACACAGCAAAACCTTCCTGGCCGTCAATCCCGGCTTGGCCACTGTTTGGGACGATTCACCGGCCTGCGACCACGACCGTTTTCGCTTGATATTGTCGTATGTGATCCATTTTTCGTCGCCAGTCACCATCCGCTTCAAGAATGGGTCGAGTTCGTTCCGTTTCAGCAGCATTTCGCAAATGGAAATTCGGTCCATTAGATTTTTCACTGTTAATTCATGTGGCACCCAAACATCAAGCTTTTTTTTGTATCCAGCCTTCTGCAGATGGTTTAAAATGGTTTGGTGACTAACTCCCATCTCCTGGGCGATGTCACGAGATGCCACATGCCGGTCTAACTCGATGTATTCCATGATTTGATCGGTATTTGTCGTCACAGGTCTTCCGCCGGCTGGCTTATCCATGGTGTCGTTTTCACCGGTTCTGAATCGTCGAAACCATTCCTCCGCGGTTCGAAGTGATAGAGTACCATCCCCCAAAACACCATTAATCTCACGGAACGTTTCTCTAGCGGATTTGCCTTTAACGAAGGAAAACTTTAAAATAGCGCGAATTTCGGCGTTAGTGAACTCCATGTTTACACGTCTATAACTGTTGAACGCAATATCCAAACTAATCATACATAGCGTCGTTTTGTTTGTTATGTCAAGAGCTTTCAAATTATGTACAGTGTTGCCAGATACGAGCTCTGTAGCGCTTTGTACATAGCCGCGAAATTAAAAAGACAAAAAGGCGGAAGGGAGATATTTGACAACCTTATATATTGTGTTTGTTGTATTGATTGGTGGTATTGGAAGAAATTAATAAAGTAAAAATTCAAAAAGATAATCAGTATTTTTATTTGTCATCATACTCATTGTCTTGTATTCCTACACTGAAAATAAATTTGTACATAATATCAATGAATAGCGTTTATAAGCCCATTTTTCTTTGTTTCAATGAATAATTCATTAATATTTTTCATTTTTAAAAATTATCTTAATGTACTTGTACATTGAATGAATGATCTCGCGATCATTAATTAACTAATGCGAAGAATAATAAGTTATTAAACAGAACACGTTGAAAAAATGAATAATATTCATCAAAACAATTATACAATGTTTTAAACCAACGTAGTGATTCATTGAAAAACATTCATTGTCGGTATTATGTTTTAATGAATTATTCGTTGATTTAATAAATGTTATTTCATTTTAACAATGAACCATGTTCGTTGGAGCAAAATTATTTAATATTTCATTGTTTTGACGTTACTTTTTAATTGGATCCGTGTACTTTTTTTTTCAGTGTATATTTAAATGTGAAATATTAAGTTATGTACGCAAAAAACACACACGCACGTAGCGCTGGTCCATGTTAATTTTCCTAAATATATTATGTAAATGACCACGTCTATTTTAACTAAATTAACTTTGAACATTTATATATTACATTTGTTTTTATTATTATAATAAATTCTTAAAGCACAAAAATATGAATTTTATATGTTTCCACTGCTTGAGTGTATATTTATTGACATATACTTATTATTATAAAACTATTAATATGTGATATATAATTTACATATAAATTACATATATGAAACATATGAACATTTATTTATACGAAGTGTAGATATATTTCGGATAAGATATCCCTATCTAAGTTATATATATATATGTAATTTGTTGTTTAATATACATGAAACAATCAACCCTCTTTATATACACGTGTCTTTATATATATATATAGTCCTTATTTTATTACACATTTTATATATATAACATAATCGTATAGTTGAGCTTTATATACTCTTCTTATATACTATTTATGATATACAACAAAATATACAATGTATTGTAAAATATACCCTGTGTTATTATAAATCTATCTCAATATATACGAATTATATAGATAACTGTTGTTGTAAATAGACACATATGAATAAATATATGTGTATAATATCTTATTTGTATAAATTCTACACACTTGATTATGTTCAGATGCTTTTCTAATTTAATAATTAAAATACCTTTATCTTATGCAGCCCCGAAGGAATTAATTTATTAAATTTAACCAATATAATGAAATAAGACTATATCTCAAAAATTTAATTACTATTAAGAAATACATTCAATATATATGTATAAGATATTTTGTTGTATATGGTAAAAGATCAGGCTATATATAAATTATAAATATATATATACGAAACAAAAGCTCAATATCATATATGAATATTGGGAATAGGGATTTTTGGTATACTATAAAGAACTGTATATATATTAGTATTATTAGATTTATTTATTTTACAGTTTTTCTTAAGTCTAGACATTTGATTATTGGATATAACCTTTTTTTTTTTTAATGTATGTAAAAAATATTATATAAAATATTTACAGATTAAAATCTCGTCTATGTAAATGGAATTTAAAATTCATAAATATTTGTTACTTACATATAATATACATTTTGTATTATAATAATAAATTAAATCGGTACTGTTCAATCTTTAATTTGAGTGGTATATACAAATTTAATGTTTATAATGAAGAAAATTATTCAATGAATTCGCATAGAATAGTGAGCAAAGGTTATAATGATTCATCGATTGCAACAAATTGATTGGGCGATCGACACGGGTAAGTAAACCGATAATGTATGTGACAGTAAAGTATATAAGGCTTTACTCTGATCATATAAATAAGATTAATATATCGAATTTCTAATGAATTTAATAATATTAATTTATGAATCGTTGACCAATATACATTAAATTGTTTATATTGTGCGAATTTTAAATTTCGCTTGATATGTGAACCAGCTATGGACGCAAATGATTCGCTACACTCTCTTCAAATAATTATATTGAATCATTCGCATCGGTAAGTTGATTGAATTATGTAAGTTGAAAAGTTAAAAATTCAATCGATGTGAATAAGATATGAAATACGCGATCATATATAATATACCGTCAGCAAATAAATGAGATGATCATTTATAAACAAATATATATTTATATGTAAAAAGTAAAGGCTATAAAAGGGCCAGAGCGAAGAACTCAGTTTCAGGTTATAACTTTTTATATTTATTTATTAAGCCGATAATTTCTTGAGAATATAATGTGTGAGGCAATACAAAATTATGTAATACTACAATTTTCTTTCATCTCTCTGGCAATGTATGGTGATACTGTGTCGACAAAAATGGTGTCGGTTTCATTGCGATCCTTTGATCTATCCATTTTTGTATGTATGCTGGTAACAAATTTCTTCATTCAATGGACATTAATACACGTTTTAGCGCAACGTAACAGTTTCAATGAAGACCATTTTCTTGTGACCACGAATGTTTCGTTTTTGTTTCTTCTATTTAAGCGAGTTTTTGTGATTAGGCGATTTTTGACAAAGTAAATTCACTTTTCATCGCAACTTACAATACACCACCAGATTAAACTATTTCTATTTTGTTTGGAAAAGTAAACACAATGACATTTTACGAAAATTCGTGTGGTAACCATTGTTTCCTTCCTATTGAATCTTTCCCAAGGCACGTAAACGTTTGGAATCAGCTGCTAGAGTAATTGCAATATCTTTTAGCGTTTGAGTTGAGTTTTCATTCAATAAGGCTTGCAATTCCTGGTTGTCGAACTTATGCGGCTTTACAAATATTGTCATTGTCATCAAAATCACTACTATTGAATTATCTAAACCATTCTCTACAATCTGCAACTAATTCGTATAACTTATAAGGTTCTAACTAATATAAAATTTTAACTGCGATAGTAAAAAAAAAAAGAATGTTATTTATGCGAAACCAGTGAAGGTGATCGAACGAACGGTGTTTGTATGTACTACCTGAGCACGTTCCTGATAGTATTTATATATTGAATACATACTATAATATATATGTGTTTTTACAATCGTATTTATGAATATCAAATTGTATGGCGTATATACAAATGTATACACTAATCTAATTCTATATAATTGATAAGTATATTGTATATACATATTTGTTTGAGGTGTATATAAGCCAAAGCCATATATATACTCCCATGTATATAAACCGTATACTTAAGCACTTTATATTATTACAATAATATGTATATAATAATATTACTAAATATATTGAATTTTCAATATAACCATTGAAACATGTTTAAGTTGCCAATTTATACAATATATGTAGTGCAGAGGTGCTTATACAATTATAGTAACCAATAAATATATATAGAGATAGAGGAATTTATCTTTATATATAATATATAGTCAAGTATTGTTTACAAGAATTTAAATGATTTCCTTTATCGTTTACACATGTATAGCGTAATTGAAACCATCATTTTATTATATCATAAGCAAATAAATAAATAAATAAATAAATATATAGTTAAGAAGTGAAGTGTGCATGTAATGCGTATTTAATTTACTATAAAATATATAAATACACGTATAGATTACAAGTTTAAACCGACATATAAGATGCCTGTGATAATGTGATGGTATAACGTTTTTATTATAATTATAGGTTTATATAATTAAAGGACTTTCTTACACTTGTTACATTGTTAATCAATCATTAATTTCTTTAAAGTCAAATTCCATCATCGAAAAAATGAAGGCGACAAAATATCTATAACGATGACATATTTACGAAAGAATTTCAATAATATTCTTATACTTATTATATATTGTGGCAAGCGTAATTTCAAGAGAGGTGGATGAGCAATTATATTTTAATATTGAAATATTATTATAAAACATATAGAAAAATTAAATAAAATATCCTAAAGTTTTATATATATTCTTTGATCGATGAAGTGTGTAAAACAAAAATAAAAATATAATAGTGATTTTATTTTCAAAAGGAATTTATAATATCATTAATAATTTTTTTTTAACTAAATACTTATACTTTCGCATCTATATTTGAAAGTAATAGCTGTTCCGTATCAGTTGGTCTACCGACTTTACATATACGGTATTATATTTTGAATACAAAAATGAAAATTATACCAAGGACCAATCGATTCATCAGAAAATTTTACATGTACGTGTAATATATAAATATATATACCAGGTATAGGAGTATGAAATGAGCCTTTTTTAAAGGAAGAAAAACACATTATTTAGAATAGAAAAATCAAAAATATTTTATTCAAAATAACTTCCATCGTTTTCTACACATTTTAACCACCTTTCAGGCAATTTTCATATACCACGTCGAAAAAATGGTGTTGCTTTGGACGCAAACCATTCAGATAGCCAATTTTCAACTTCTTCAGATGTTTTGAAGTGCTGTTCTTTCAAAGCATGTCCCATCGATGAAAACAAATGGTAGTCCGAAGGAGCCAAGTCTGCTGAATAAGGCGGGTGTGGTAACAGCTCCCATCCAAGCGACTTTATCGTATCCTGAACTGGTTTTGCTTTGTGTGCTGGTGCATTATCACGTTGCAAAATTACCTTAACAGATTTTTTCTTTCTTTTTGTCCATTCTGGTCGGTTATCTAATAATGCATGGTTCAAATCGATTATTTGTTGTTGGTAGCGAACCGTATTAACAGTTTCACCAGGTTTCAGAAGTTCATGATACACCACACCTTCCTGATCCCACCAAACACAAAGCATTCTGCTCTTACCGAATCGTTTTGGTTTTGCAGTCGATGTTGCTGCTTTACCTGGTGTAATCCATGATTTTTTGCGTTTAGGATTCTCAAAATATATCCACTTTTCATCACCAGTCACGATTCGATGCAAAAAAGATTTCCTTTTGTATTGTTGAAAGTGCAATTCACAAATGGTTTTTCGATTTTCTTGTTGCATTTCAGTCAATTCATGTGGAACCCATTTTTGCACACACTTTTGAATCTTTCCCATTGCTTTTAAACGATTAGAAATTGTTTTTTGATCTACATTTAAGGCTTCTGCAAGTTGTTTTTGAGTTTGTGTATCATCTTCGTCCAACAATGCTTGCAATTCACTGTCTTCAAACTTTTTTGGTGGTCTTCCACGTTCTTCATTTCTCAAATCAAAATCTTTGTCTCTAAATTGTTGAAACCATCTTTTGCATGTTGCTAATGATAGAGCATGATCACCAAAAGCTTCTACAAGCATTCGTTGAGATTCAGCTGCGTTTTTCTTTAAATGATAACAAAAAACTAATGATACCCGCAAATCGTTTGTTGAAGGCACAAAATTAGACATTTTTAACACGATAAAATTTTATGTTGTTGTATTACAAATGGAATTTACCACACTGAATGTTGTTGACAGTAAAAATAACATCGCATTAAGGCTCTTTTACAATTAATAATATAAGTACAGCCATTTATTGGCAGCGGCTCACTTCATACTCCTATACCTGGTATAGTTGTGTCATAAACAATTTTCCAAATTTGTAAATGTTTGGGGGTGATCATATGCGGTTTTGACAATGGGAAACTTTTTCAAGTAACTATAAAAATAAAAATCTGTGTGGTAAAATTTTTTATTTCATGCAGAAGAAATGGTAAACTTAAATTGAATTTTTTCCGAACTAAAGCTTTATATTTAATAGTATGAATATATTCATTTATACTTTGACCTGACGCATAAAAGCGTTACAAACATTTTTCCACGTGGTTAAAGAAAGATAATAAAATTATTAATTGGCATTTTTATATGAAAATAAAATATAGCTTTAGAAAGAAAATTTAGGAAATTTAAAACATTTCATTTGTTACAATCTTATAAAATGTTACCATATGAGAACAAGTGTAATATTTATTATAATATAGTACAACAAAATACATATAACATCGATATATTATCATACAATTTTTTTATGATTATAATCTTTGCCTCATATATATAAAATACAACCCAGTTCAATTGAAATTCGTTTGTATTAGGTAAAACAAATAGAATTGAATAGAATCTGTTCAGCCACCGGTAGGTTATTGAAATCTTTTTTTTTTCACTTACATATTATATAATCCTATATCCGGTTAATTTATTCTACAGAGTCAATGTAAACATTAAACAAATTTGGAAAATAATTTGGGAAAACGATCTACTAAATTTTTCACAACGAATTTCGAATTTGAAAGAAAAAAATATTTGAGCTGGCCTAAGAGAAATTCAAGTAACTTAATTTATAGATGTGTTGGCAAAAATTTTGAAAATCGATGCCTGTAAATGCATGTAATGTATAGTCATTTGTGGTTGATATTTAAACGAACTTTTAGATTTAAATATGCATATGATATGAATTAAAAACCATAAATACAACAAGCTGCTCAATTACTGGATGCTAGATTTTATGCAGAAAATAGTTTCTAATCTATAGCATATAGGCTTTAACCAATGAGACAGTAACTAATCAAGCGGCTATCTAGAGAATGTTCGCGTGATCACAGCCATAGTCAACTTTAACTGTTAGTTGTCCGTGTGAGAAATGGATGCATTTTGGCAGAACATTTTTGTGTTCGTTAGTGTAAAATAATCAATCTTAATTCAACTGTGTTCAACTGTAGTACAAACATGATGTTATATTGATAATAGTTAACATATAATACGGAAACTTTATAAAAATTGTTTGTAAAGCGTGATTATTGATTTTAGATGGCTATTTTTGAATATAACTATATATTATGTTGACTCAATACAACTATATAGTTATGGTCACGAACACGCGCTCCTGTTTTTGTTAAATTTAATATTTAAGATTTTAATTTTTTAAATTCTAATTTAATGAAATTAATATTTAAAATGTTTTTCATATATTTTCATTTGTATTTTGAATAACATTAGGCATGGGCGAAATAATATATTTTAAATTTCAAAAAAACGCAAAGTAGTAGTTGTTGATGAAGCAACTTGTTGAATTTTTCAATTTGAACTATAAATTAATTAAATTTATATTTTAACAATGTTAATAAATGTTTAGTATAATATTTTTAACCTATATACACGAACTTCAATGGTACTGTGTAGATTATTATATAATATATATATTTCTATAGTATATATAGTTAAATTCATTCAATAATAAAGGTACGGAAATCACGTTTGACATGCTATAGCATATGTTAATATTCTACAAACGAAAATCAAATAAATTTCGACAAGTGTTACAATTTGTATTCGATTTTATTATTTTATGGCCAATAAAAATATGTTGAAATATTTTTTTATGGTTTTCCATTGCGTGCTTGTCTATAAATGTGGTGTGTACAGAATGTTTGATTCATATATTTATTTTACGTTTATTCTTCTGTTGTTGTTGTTGTTGTTGTTATTGTTGTTATTATTGGCATTGCGATTTTTATATTATAAAATATATATATATTAAAATTCCAATTTACATCAAATTTGCAGAGTTGACATATATTATTCCTTTCGAATGTATACAATATATAATATATTCAATAAAAAACAAACGCATGTATGATTTGTTTCAACTTCATTTAAGATTATAGAATTGAATTCAAATCACATCCCATCATATAAAAATTCGTTTAAAACAAAAACATTTTTTTATTGAATGATCATTTTATATATTCCCAATATAAAAATGTAAAAATTTAATTTAATTTAATTCAATATACGAAAATTCACAACTTTTTTTTATTTATTATATATTATTTAAAATCAAAACCATCAAAACTCATAAATTCGACAATTGACAATTGCAGTGTATACGTATAATCAAAGGTATTGTTAAACATTTTTCTATATTATCGTATGGCTAGATTGGTCTAACAATATGCAGAGATACCATAATTTCCACTCGAAGGCTTTTATGATTGCCTTATAATCGACCATGACTAACATCATGCCAACGATTCATAATATTACCTTCAGTGTATTAGGCATCGTATACAAATATTACTCTGATTTATTCCAGATATTGAAAACACAAGTATATGTCTAGTCTATAGAGTAGAAATTCTGATGTTATACTACGATAAAAATTCAATTTATGTATAAGAGCGGTTATTAAGCAAAAGTCGGAGTTACTGGTAGATAATAAATACAATAATAATAAGTAGAAATTCTGTTCAAAACGATGAATAATTGTCTCGGGTAATATTTGAAGCGAAATTATATGCAGTTTTAGTAGAAATTTTTCCCCCATAACACATAAAATAATTACCAAGATTTTTCATGTACAGGTGATTTTATATACTTTATATAGTTTGTTATGAAGTTCCAATATATAGAAAATATCAGCCACATAAGATATTAAAATTAATCAAAATGATCAAATTAACATAATTCTAGAATCAGTTGTAGTCGTATTTTTCTATAGTAACTTCATAAAATTCTTGATTCTTAAAAATGGGATTTTGTTGATTTTGATGTGAACCACACAAACGGTTCTGGTTCAGTAAAAAAAAAAAAAAAAAACGCAGAAGAACATGCAGAAGCATTAAATTTTGACAGATCAACTGGTTCCAATTTCTGATTACAATATATGCGGTAGGATTAAAATGGTATAGAAAAATTTCTATAATTTTCATGAAGCAAAATATACTTTTAAATGAACACAGCAATATTTTGGTGAAATCATAAACTATATTTTTGCTAATTACAACATAGTGGAATTTCTATTCAATTACAGTCAAAAAAAAAAAACGCAGAAGAACATGCAGACGCAATTAATTTTGACAGATCAACTGGTTCCAATTTCTGATTACAATATATGCGATAGGATTAAAATGGTATAGAAAAATTTCTATAATTTTCATGAAGCAAAATATACTTTTAAATGGACACACAAATATTTTGGTGAAATCATAAACTATTTATTTTTGCTATTTACAACACATTGGCATTTCTATTCGATTGAATTCCCATTCAAACAAAAGTCTCTTGCAAACGAATATTTTTGAAGTACGTTAAAAATTACATGTAAATTTATGTAACCATTCAATATAGAGTTACCAATCAATTGAATCTTCGCATGGGATAATATAAATTTTCATAAACTATAAGTTAAATTTTAAATCAACCATAAAGATATTGTATTGAAATAGTTATCGAGTATTATATCGGTCTTATTGACATATTCAATCGGTTAACTTACGCTATATATATATAGAATGCCTATCAGCAAAACACTATATATTTTAACCCCAGTGATACTTTTTCCACATATTTTTGAATTCCAGTAAAATCACTGTATACTTAGAATACACGATGTTGTGATAATGTGTATCTCTCCTTTTTAATAATCAATACACGTTACTACATACATGTGTAAATTCTGATTATATAAAAACGGAAAGTGAAATAATGATAATAGAAATTGTCAAGAAGATATTAATATATAGAATATTATGATACAAATTATTAAATGTTTGAATCACTTATTTTCTTATTAGAGTGATATACTTTAATATTACAGATTAAATATTAAGTAAATATATACAATTGCATATAATTAATAATAATAATAATAATAATAATAATTTCAATATGTCATATGGACTTAATAATAATTCTTGAAATATGTACTTACATCTACAAAAAAAATGTATATATAAGTTGAGGAATGTAAAACATCTTTTATTAGACCAAGGCATACTAATTAAAATAGTAGTTATAGGGTGATTCTATGTTATACTAGTTTATAAAATACAATAAATTATGATAATAAATACAAATAACTATATTATTAATATCATTGTATTATAAAATGATTGTTTTATAATTAGAAGAATCAATCCCTTGATGTTGCAAAAGGTATAAATGTGTTGCAAGCACTTTTTATGCATATGCAATTCAGACAATTTTAACTGAATAAATAAAGTTTACGTTTAGTTTAGTACCAACTCATTTCATATAGCCAATGTACAATACAAAAGCGTATATAAAATGTTATCTACACAGTCTATATTCACTTTACACAAAAAAAACCGTATCTATTGTATATTAACGTAATAAATAATGAAAATTCTAGGGGCGTCCCTGTGGTCATCTGGAAAGATATGAGGAGTTGATATACGTATAAAACAACCGAATTGTTAAAGCAAAAAAATTAATTTTTATGAGAACCATTAGTTTATTGTAGTGTCATATATTTTCTTTCTATACAATACATTAGATACACACACACATAAAATATATATATTACATCCCATAGGAATGATAAAATTATGAAATTAAATATTATGAAAAACAAACGATATTGTGTTATAACGTTAATACAAATAATATTACAACATATATATTCATATACAATATACGTTTATATATATAAAATAATATAAGATACAATTTTGTTTGTAGGAAATATATATGTTGGCAAAAAAAAAACTATGTCATCATCTTCGCATACATCATATTGCCAAATACGACGAAAAAATAAAAATAAAATAATGTGACCATCATTCAGAACCAGGACCAAAGAATATGAGGGGAAAAATCTTATATATTATAGAACATATACAATTTTAGCAAATAGTTAAAATAATATATACATGAAAATAGAACGTACCGCATAACACATATATGGTATACACTCCACAATGGAAAAATAATACATATTATACATATAGGACGAATATACGCGTCTATTAAATTGATTAATGAAACTCAATGTATGCGTGTACATTAACCTTTTATATTCTCTTTTAATTTGACCATTAAAATTGATAGTATATGTTTAACTAAACTTATGTTCTACATACCATTGTTTTTCGCAGCTTAATTATTTATCAAAGAAATGAATTACATTTTTTATATGACATACACAGATACATCCAAATAAATACCTTAAACAAACATACATAAAATTATTTAATTAATGCAATATTTATTAAGAATTTTTGTACGATGTGCTATATATATTAGGATTTGTTCTTATTCCAATCCAAGAATCATGAAAAAGATTTTGAGGGACGGATGGAGGGGAGGAAACGGGTTGTAAACGATGAAGCTACACAACTAATAATTAGCTCTTTAATCACACAATTTTTAGGAATAGTTTTATTCGTGAAAATGAATGTCACGCAGAAAAATAACATCAGAGCTAGAAAAGCGCAGTGTCAATTGTTAATGAAGGGAAATTTAATTTTACATAGATTTGTAAAATTGTACTAAATCCAAAACGAGATTTATAAAAGTAAAATTATATTTTGAGTATATGGAAAAAAACCAATTTAAATTTTCATTTGATCTCACCTCATGCAGCGCGTTAATGGAGGGCATCCTGTGGCGAAGGCTGAGAAGTAGGATTCAGTTCTCAATATCGTTATATTTTTCTTATAACCTGAGTGAAATTAAACTAAATTATAAAAAATTTGGGTGTACACTAAAATAAATTTTCCGGAAAATCGAATTTTATGAATTATCATCTTTTTAATTACAAGCTATAGTTTTAACGGATTTCCATTTTTATTTACAGTATTGTAAATTATAATCAATTTCCAATCTTTCATAGAAGAGATTTTCAAAATCGATTTTTGCGTTCAAAAGATTTCACCGATTTTCCAATCGATGGCAGAGAAAATTTAAATAAATTGATGGTACTGTATAAAGTGGACACCCTAATGGTACAACAAATTTATACATTATTTCATACAAAATTTCAATGACATCAAATGGAAAATCGATCATATCTTTTGAACGTGTGAATCGATTTTAAAAATCTCTTCTATGAAATATCGGAAATTGATTTTAAATTGCAATTCTGTATACAAAACTGGAAATCAGTTAAAAATATTGCCCGTAATTCAAAAAGATGATAATTTTTAAAAGTAGATTTTTCGGACAATCTAGTAAGACATTCTAGACATTCCAATTTTTTTTTGCATAATGCACTCTACTTTCAACTCGTCTACCAGAAAAATATAGTGATTTTTTCAAGCTTCGTCACTGAGGACATCGTTCAATTCTCTTTCAATCAATTTCACAGTTTATTGTTATATAAACAAGAAACATATTGCACGGACAGATTGTAATGGCGTAAAATGCTTAAAAATTCTATAAAATAAACTAAATGATTTTTCTATGGCAGTCACTTGAGAATATTCCGATTATGGGGTAGCCAAACGAACCGAGAGTAAAATAAAATTAATTTATCTAAACTTATTATTAAATAATACTAAAATTCAAAATTTAACGAAAAACGAATAAATATTAATATAAGACATTCTAATTTCGAATGCCAGAATATTTTAGGTTGGAGAAGGTGGTATAAAATGTTACCTATACGGTGAAAATTACTGGTTGTATAAAGATGATGTTGGCAGAACTATTTCTAACATTAAATAACATTAATTCAAGATAATTATATAACATCAAATTTACAAGTGCATTGCTATAAAAAATTAAACTGTATAAAGTTCTACCGATAATTTAATAAAAATAATATTATTACATTAATTAAACTAATGTAATAAAATATATTTACAACTAAACGTTAATTGATTAATAGTTACGTTTGCAATATTATTATTATTTATATTAAAATGCAATACAATAAAATTCTGTTTTCCACTTGTCGAAATTTGTTGTTGTTACTTGCGCTACTCAATCTCTTTTTCGTTGAACGTTGTCGTTGTCGCGTTGTGTCTAGGAAAGGATGCATTGTTCGTCGCCCATTACCATGGGATCCAAAAAAAAAAAAAAAGGTTCATTTTTATGCCGTATAAGAAAAGAAACGCCAGAAGATTTTTTTGTGAAGTTTATTTCTTTTGTAGCCAATGAATGTGTGTTACCCGCATCGAGCTTGAAATTGAATTCAATCTTCTTTAAATGGCGAAATGCGGTTGAAATGGCAATATTTAAGCTATCAGTAACCTCTTTAGTTATTATCCTATACGGTTGTATTCTTATGAAGTTAGAAGACTACACCAGTTGGGTATGTCTACTCTTTATACAATAGATACATAGATATCATCGTTTATAACAAACCTAAATTAAATGATACAATTCATTATTCTGGTTTACTTGTTAAATTATGTTTATGGATAAATTCAATGATACATTTGTTATAATTATTCATTGAATGTAACATAACAAACAGAATCGCTGTAAGGTGAACTTTCAGCCATCTATCAAAATCGGGCACGATGTTATGCATTCATCCAAGATATTATAAAAACAGAAAATAGTTAAATAATTAATCAGCTATTTTTTTTTCCATTTATTTAATACAATATAAATGATATCAGAAAAAAATTTAGATCACCTGTTGCGTTCATTTTTTTTTTTCATATACGATTGGCAGGTTTTAGATGTTGATAAAAAAAAACAAATATAATTACATAATGTAATTATTTACTTTTTCCATCTCAATTTATATAACATCCATTATATACAATATATTTTAGTATATAATACTTTAGTATATAATAATTGTATTTAATATATATATAGTTGTCTATAATAATCGTTCGGTATTGGTATAGTAAAATACAGACTGTTTTTAAAAATCTCATTATTATTCCCAGATTTCATTCTCTCTCTATATTATCCATATATACGATTATCATCATCAAAGATATAAATTGTGTCATCAATTTAATTTATGAACGGGGTCACATACAAAATCGATAAAAGCGATTTGCATGATTGAGATATTTTTATCGTTGAATCATATAAACACTGACACAAAACTGAATATATATGGTATATATTGTATGTCTACAATACGAACAAGGATATATATTGTAGCTAGGCTATAGCTATTTATATGTTTTATTTATATATGTATTTATTATATTATATGTTCATACAGTTTACAGTACACTAAATACTACAATATATATTGTGTATTTATGGAATATATTTTGTGTATATGAGATAATACGTTTATATTCTGCATAAATTTGTATCTGTTAATATGTATATTCATTAAAAGGTAATTTATTTTAGATTATGTATATTATTGTATGTAAAATACAAAATATGTCTATAACTTAATTATAATATGCTTAAAATGATTTTTTTTCTACTACTTTTAGTACTTTGCTATTTCATTTGTGTGGATGGCATAAGGAAACGAAATGTAACCATATTTTATTTGTGAATGGTAATTTTGTATATTTGAAATGTTTTAGCATATTTATGAGTATGTGGTATTGGTTGTGTATTTTATCGGTAATTAAAAAATATTCATTTAGGTTTTCGCATTCGGTATTTATTTTCTATTGAATTATCATATTATTATTATGATTTCAAAAATTTTAATGTGTCAAAGAAAATTGTTATAGTTATATATTAATGAAAATTGATTTATAATAATTTATAAATTTAATATTTATGCATTAGAATATTATAAAAATTAAGTTATTTACTCGTGTACATGTGTTGAATACATTTCATATTTATAATATATATACCATAAATACAAAATACATTACATACACTAAAATACATTAATTTTATGGTAAAAAGTTTTCAAAAGTTTGTGATTTATTTTGTTCAAATAAATACATGCATCACATATACAATATAACACAGGCCAATTGAAAAGTCCCCGGTGTGACACGCAGTGCTAGTATTAAATCCATATGATTCTTAGTTAGTATCAACCTTCAAACGATACGTGTCAAAATTTGACAGCAGTCCGACCATTAGTTTGTGAGATATTGCGTTGTGAATGTAGCTACTATTGTTATTTGAAAAAAGATGGAAAAAAAAGAATTTCGTGTGCCGATAAAATATTGCTTTTTGAAGGGAAAAAATACAGTTGAAGCAAAATCTTGGCTTGATGAAGAGTTTCTGGGGTCTAAATCAGGAAAATCAACCATCATTGATTGGTATGCTAAGTTTAAACGTGGTGAAATGAGCACCGAAGACAGCGAACGCAGTGGACGCTCAAAAGAGCAGCTGTCACCGACGAAAACATCAAAAAAGTTCACAAAATAATTTTGAATGACCGTAAAGTGAAGTTGATCGAGATAGCAGACATTATGAAGATATCATCTGAACGTGTACATCATATCATTCACGAATATTTGAACATGAGAAAGCTGTGTGCAGCGCGAGCTCTAAATCGATCAAAAGCAACAATGTGTTAATGATTCTGAGCAGTGTTTGAAGCTGTTCAAGCGCAATAAACCTGAATTTTTGCGTCGATATGTGACAATGGATAAAACATGGCTCCTTAATTTCACTCCGGTGTCCAATCGACAGTTAGCTGAGTGGACTGCACACGATGAACTGAATCCAAAGCGAGGAAATACACAACAGTCAGCTGGCAAGGTTATGGCATCAGTATTCTGGGATGCGCAAGGTATAATACTCATTGATTACCTCCAAAAGGGCCAGACCATCAACAGCGATTATTATATAGCGTTATTGGATCGTTTAAAGAATGGAATCGTTAAAAAACGGTTCCATTTGAAGAAGAAAAAAGTGTTGTTTCATCAAGACAATGCAGCGTGTCACAAATCAATGAAAACAATGGCAAAATTGCATGAATTGGGTTTCGAATTGCTGCCGCATCCACCGTATTCACCAGATCTGGTCGCCAGTTCTCAGACCTCAAAAGAATGCTCGCTGGAAAGAAATTTAGCGCCAATGAAGAATTAATCGTCGAAACTGAGGCCTATTTTTAAGCAAAAAACAAATTGTACTACAAAAATGGTATCGAAAAGTTGGCAGATCGCTATAATCGCTGTATCGCCCTCGAAGGCAACTATGTTAAATAATAAAATCAAATTTTGCCAAAAAAATGTGTTTTACTATGGTAGACCGGGAACTTTTCAATTGGCCTGTTATATATAATATTTTGTAATGGAACACATAATATTTACAATTTATAATAATTAAAGTTATATAATTGTGTAATTATTTACATTGAAATTAATCGATTTATTTATTTATTATTATTGAACCCGAATTTTTATTTTTATTTTACATAATAATACATAATACGATTATATTACATAATATTATATTTTTGTGTATTCCGTGTATGACGATGACGACGACCGAAAAACAGGAAAATATAATAAAATTAATTAATCTCATTTAATTGGTATAAATTTTTATAAAAATACAATTAAAAAAATAAAACCAATTGTATAATACATCAATTTAATATTTATTTTGTTGTTATTGGATATTGGTTGAACTTGGTTGTACACATTATCCGTTTCGGTGGCAAAATTATACAAAATTAATTTTATTACATATATAATATATTTATATTAAATATGGAAGCATTTTTATATGATTAATATTGAATTGGTTTGCATCAATATAAATATACTAGCATTTTCAAATCTGGTGCGGAATTTCTCATTTAAATCTAGCGCCGGTTTAAGATAATGTAAAATTATTGTTTTGGTTTTTCTTTGCACAATCCTTGTTGGCATTGCTATACCAATTTGTAGCTTGATTGCTTGTTGATTGACAGTTTTCGATTTGCGAGCGTATCGTTATCATCAACATTTTCTATCTCGGCGATTAAACATTGAACAACGAATTTGCATTAAATTTTGTGTGGAAAGCGAAATTAAATGTTCAGATACATTGAAAATGATAGATGGTGTTGTTGATTTTATGAAATCAGCAGTATACAAATAGTTTGAATGCTTATCCAAAGTGGTCGTGATGATGTCGAAAGTGATCGTGATGCCGCAAGCGAAAACCGAAGAAAACGTTAAAAAAAAGAGATGCCTTCCAACGCTGATTCCGCGATTAAACATTTATTAAACACATAATTTCTGGGTTTATAAATATGACACACAAAAAAAACATCAATCGAGTCAATGGCATAGTCTCCAGAAAAAACAAAAACGAAAAAATTATGTCGTTTTCAACTAAAAAAATAAGTTCATGCTGACTATTTTCATCTATTGCAATGGTACCACAAATTTCGCCCGCAAGGTCATACAATTAATAAAGAATACTACTTAGGCGTTATGAAACGTTTGCGTCAATCAATCCGTAAAAAAGACCATTTATAGAAAAATAATTTATAGATTTTTCATCGCATGATAATGAACCATCGCACAATGCACAGACTATACTAAAGCGAGAGTACCGGAATTGTTTGGAGAGCTGGATCAAACGCTGGCATAGGTGTACAACAGTTGATGGGACAGTACTTCGAAAGGGACAACATTAATTTTGATCAAGAATTATGTATTTTAAATTTTATGAATAAATTCCGCGTCAAGTAGTGTAGTAAATTTATAAATATATGTATTCATGTAGGAAATTTTGTAACTGGTTTCGAATAAGAGCTAATATAGTTCTACAAATAGTGTAATAAGAACTAGTTCTAGAACTTTTACTATACTAGTGCATATATGAACCAGTTTGAATGAAATAACAGAAGAGTATACGAAACAAAAGGAAAGCTTTTAATTTGATTTTAAATGTATATAGAATTCTTGTATTAAAAACAAGCATTGTGAATTTATAATTGACGTGTGTGTACACTTGAATTAGTCTCATAACTACACCGAAAACAATTCAATTATGTTACTATAGTCCAGTAATTGGTTACAAAATAACTATTGTTTTTCAACTAATTGAAAATTAATGCAAAGAGGAGGACAATTGTTTTTTCGTAGGCCATCTCCATGTTAAAAGAACTAATAGTACTACTATTACTAGTTCTTTTTCTTGGAGATATGTTATAAGTCCATTATAAATATATAAATAATATAACTGACCTTAATAATTGATGCGATACGTTCAGTTTAGCAAACTATTTTAATTTATAGTTCAATAGAATTTGAAGTATAATGCTGTCGATATAGAAAATGAATCATCGAAATAAATTATAAATTTTGGACGCACCAACATCTGATGAATAGGGAATGCAATACGTTCAGCAAATAATATGGGATATATAATATGTGTTTCTATTATTAATATTATTTTATGTAATATATTCATGTTAAAAAAAGGTGCCTACATTGAAAATTGGCTTTTTTTTTTGGGTCAAATAAACAATATCTGGTATTTTAATGAAAATATTGTCTCTCGTTTGTTTGATTATCCGAAAGAAAAAAGTTTGATTCCGCCTTTAATGCGATCCAAGAATAGCGAGTGATTTTTCATTTTCCTCCTAATTATGTAAGTACATATACCATCGATTTGAACAATTGGTATTGTAATTGAGCAACATCTTGTGAATACAGAGGTTGGTATAATACAATACATCCAAAATAAGTGGTTCTAACGCTTATTTGGTGACTTTTGCAATATATATATTAGAGAATTTGTCGTGTTGGAAAAAAATCACTCGAAATTCTATAGTTGTTGACACTTGACAGGCCGGCAAAAAATATATGCGTTTGGTAACAACAAATTATATCGAGTACTTTGACACATCATTAGATTACATTAGTTACCATTTGCAGAAAACAAGCTAATTTCCATTGTATAGACCAAATAATTGAATTGTATATACAATCAATATTTTTATAAATAATTATATTGACGTCAACAGTGTAAATATTCTCGTGTTCTATTATAAATAAATAATTGATGTATATAGGAACTATAGTACTCGTAGGTATTATATTTATTATAATGTCATTACTCATTACATTAAAATGTAAAAATTTAATTTTTCCATTTTTTTTTTGTTTCCATTTAATATTACTTCAGTCTATAAAACTCTGCAATTTTGTTATTGTTATTAGGTTATTAATACAAATATAATTATATATATATTTATACAGAGTAATTGTATAGCATGGACAAAACTTTTATAACCTTTATTCAATTTTAACCACATATATAATACATTATGATTATGTGTAGAGCAACGCGTGTGCTACAACAAATCGCTTTAGTTAAACAGATACCAATTTATTTCTTTCACTATATAGTAGTTTTAGTATATAACATTTAACATTTATTTATATAATGACTTATGGTTATTGGTGTTGTAATCCCTCGTGACTATAAACAATTTTATTTTTTTTTATATAAATTATGAGAGTGTATATGATAAAATGATAATAAAATTATATTTTTGAATAGATACTATCATTTATAATTAATATAATAATAATAATTTTATTTCTTACATATACCATATTTCTATTTATATGTGTTTTTATTTAAATGGTCTGTAAATAATAAAACATAAAATAGACATAAGTATGACATGCGATAGTTAATTTTCATGTTTAATGACCCTTTTTATGTATTTTATATAATACTGGTAATATTATTTAGAATAAAATTTTAAAATTTATGTTATATAAAAAACATAACAATAATTTAAAATTAGCAGAGACGTACACACTGATCCGATGTTCGACTTGATGCAGGTAGAACAGTGGTCGCTTATAATTTATGTTTTATAATCAATTATAATGATAATCGTTAAGTTGTAGTAAGAAGTTTCCTAAAAATACCATCCAAATTTTGTGGAATCACAAATTTATGTGTTAATTTGGAGTATTGTCATATATGAAATCATAATACAAATTAAATTCATTGAATGTAATTAAAATAAATTCAGTTTATTTAATAAATGTTTATTTTTATTTATTTACTGCATCGAAATCATATTATTTAACCACAATTTGCAAGATATATGCGATGTCGTATGCTCAATGTAAATACCTAAATGTTAACGATGAAGTAAAATCTTTCAAAAAAATGGCAAAACATTTTCCATATTCAAAAGTAATAAAAAATAATTGATGTTTATATATCACAATAAGCATTTGAAGTGTGAAAAAGAAATGTAATGGCTCAGTTTTGTTGATAAATACATGCTTTTTAAAATAAGTTCTTTTTTCACATTCTATTCCTAATTACTATTATCTCTTATGAGCTTCATGTTTTTTTAAATAGGGCAAATATTTTGCCAAGGAAAATCGCTAACATTGTAGCGATAAATATAATAATTCTATAATTTTAATATAATTTAAGTGGTAAATATAAATTACAAATAAAATTGAACCAAAAACTTTAAGGGGTTAATCGAGCAGAGGTCAGAGAGGACGAAAATGCAGCATTATGACTTCTGTTATTTAACGCAAAATATAGTTTCTTTCAAAACAGAAAAACGAGTGTTGTCCGGCTCACAATGCTCACAAAAAAAAAATATTTAGAAATTTTTGTCTCGAAGAGAACTGTGAAGCGCCGCGATTGGCTGCGACAAAGCTTATTGGTCATAGACCCATTATTATAAAATCCATTATATTATATATACAATAAAAAAAAAGGACTAGAGTTATATGTGTTTAATTGAAGGAATTGATTGAATACACATAATACTCAAGTACATATATTATAGGTATTTGGAAAAAATATCATATACAAAGGCAATAGAATTTTTATGTACAATTTAATGTTGTTGGTTTTTTGCTATTCTGAAGATAGATGAGGCAATAATATTATATATAATAATAATAATAATAATAATAATAATAATAATAATAATAATAATAATAAAAATAAAAAGTTCAAAACCACGTTTATTTATTTCACTTGTTTTATGACGAAGGCAAAAGAAAATAGAACCTAATATTAAATAACTTTCCAAACCATTGATTTTATTTTGTAGATATATTGCAAAATAGTAAAAAAAAAATAAATAAATAAATAAGTAAAATATGAAGAGAATAAAAAAAAACCCTTTTATCGTTGGGCTCATCTTCATAAAAAGGAAATATGTTTACATTTATATTTCATTCAATCACCTCCTTCAAATCTTCTCCTATATACATTTTAATATGGTTAGAAGTGGTGTTGTACAGTGCATCGATATATACATATATATTTAAACATAGTGTGTCAATGAATTTATAAGACTGGCACCTAATGCCTGCCCAACACATCGGAAACAATTACTGGACTATTTAAATTGAAATATTTTGAAGAGTTTGTTGGCTAAAAATTCGTTGTATATTCGTCCAGAATATTTGCGGATGAAAACAATTGGTGTTTATTACATCACATTACATATCTCAGTCACTAATTGTTGGCAAAAAAAATACCGTCGGTTAGTTGAATTATCCACCGTATTTACCTAATTTAGTCCATTTGTTTATTCACAAAATTTGAAATAAAGTTAAACAGATCATATCTTAAAAATTCCTTGACACTCTGTGTTTATACAATATAAACACCTACATTATTATACCATATATTTGTTATATCATAAATGCATAGAAAATATTGTACAGACGTATTAAAGTTCAGTGAAACGGGAGCAGAGTACGAATACTATATACCCGCATCATATACATTATAGTGCCTTATATAATATTCGTCCTTGTAGGCTGACACAATAACAACTGCTTAAGTATGGAAAAATTGTAATACTCTTATAATCCACTTTCTAAAGATAAATAAATAGACAATAAACCTGTTTGAAAAATTAATGCCAAAAGTATGAAACACAAAAATCATATCGTACATCAAAACATTATCAATTTTCAATTTCGGACTGTGGGTGTGTATCATAACATTATATTAGATATTCTTGAAAACTTATATGTTTTAGTAAAAGATTTGTTTGGGCTGACCTGAACTAAATTTTCCGGAATATACACTTTTATGAATAATTATCAAAATTATATTAATTATCAAAATCTATAGTCGATTTTTCAACTGAATTTTTAATCAGTTTGAAATATCCATGATCATTTCCATTCACATAATAATTATTTTAATGTATTGAAAATATCCTTTCTCATTGAAGTATCAATTGTACTCGATTTCTAATACAATTCTCTATCATATTTGATGCCGTGACATCAAAAAATTATAAGAAATGGAAAATAGTTTAACTTCTATATATGATTTCTGCATAGAATTCTATGCGACGGTGATGTTAGTTAAGTTAAAAAATTACTCTAATAATATCCTGAAAATGTCCTTGATCCTTGAAACATTAAACAGGTTTAGTACATAAAAGGTTAAGTCCAGGTTTCATGAATTTATGACAATATTTTCACTTTAGTTGCATTGTCATGATGGAAATGTTCATTATATTCAAACTGCTGTTACTATAGTTGTTTGTTATCTGTTGTTCGTTCGTCATTACATGTGTATAATTATGTATGGCTCCTGATATCTTCAACAATCACAAATAGATTACAAATTTACAACTGGATTACATTCAAGACAAAAACATTGCTTTGCAAATTGTCATTCCATAGAATTACGATTGTTATCAAATACATTGCTCATACAGTGAGAATATATTCTCGCCTAATTATTAACGTTTATAGGCTATAGTTGTTTATCTAACTTTATATATGCGGTTTCCAAAAATATAATATTTAATTAAATCAATAAAATGTATTCGGATTTTTCCATTGTTACAGAAAAATATGTGTGTGATATAGAATTTAGCAATCATATAAAAACTAATGGAGATATATATAATGTCTGAAATTTTGTATTTCACACGTACAGCCTCTGTATAAATATTGCATAAAAATACTATTTACTCTATGTATGTATGTGTGCAATAAATATATAGAGATGACGAAAAATTGTGAATTTTCTTATATGAAATAAAAATTTTATATAGATGAATAGAATTTCAAATTTAGTGGAATAAATAAAATGATGTTGAATATATATCATATAATATAAATAATCAATATAAAAATATAAATATATTTATATATATGTAAAAACATTACCATAGGTACAAACACTTTACTTACACACGTAATACACGTATACATTATTACGTTTACAATGTTACTTACATATATATTATAATATAGGTTAGTACCATAGTACACATATAAATAAGATACATTTACAGATACAGTAGTTTTTCGACATCATCAAGTCATGTTTGTCCAAGTGGAGGGCTTAAGGCATTTACAAAATATTCTTTACACGCAGTTATGGTGGTAAGTTACTCCGGAAGGCAGATAATATATAAGAAATCACCATTATACCATTATTTTTATATGACTGATTAGCCCATAATGGTGTGTGCAGATATTAAAGCTGTTACATTACGATCGATTAGAATGAATACTACTGCATTTCCCTGATCACAATGGGTGTATGTTATTCGAAATAATATATATTTAGAATTGATATGATCTTTATATAACGTTAAACGTACATAGTAAATATTTTATAGATTTATATTTTAGTTAGAAATATTATAATTTTGTTTAAGATATACTAAAATAAAATTAATGCAGAGCTTGTAGGTTTGATCATAAGATACAAAACATATGATAACCATAATTTTCATGAAAATATCATAAGGCGTATGAGACGCATTTCCATTTCCATTGATATGTTAATAAACAAAATAGTCGGTTCTGCTTCT
This sequence comes from Bibio marci, assembly GCA_910594885.2. Classification (NCBI taxonomy): domain Eukaryota; kingdom Metazoa; phylum Arthropoda; class Insecta; order Diptera; family Bibionidae; genus Bibio; species Bibio marci. The sequence goes on along the minus strand of OU343116.1, from coordinate 24,523,547 downwards.
GGTCAAAAGAAAAACCAAGTATTATTGATCAATCATTTTTGTATACATTAAAAGTGACAGTATACACTTTCAATGGATATCAGCATTCAACTAGTTCGTCTTCATTGGCCATAAAGTTGCACAAAATTTAAGTAGTAAACCCTGCCGGCGAACATCCTGTGTAAATTGATTCAATTTTGGTAATATGAATATCTTAACTGTGGTGATCGAACATGGCATTCGTAAAATTCATTTATTGATATAATGAGAGCATCATATGGGCTAAAAAAATTAACGTTTACAATTAATGAAACACAAAACAGAACTGGCTCTATTCACTATAAAATCAATGTGATTGATGAATATCAGTTTTTTTTTTATGCGGGCTATGCCAATATCTTTAAGTAAACATGAAGTAGATAAACTATTATATCAAACAGTGATAAGAAAGAAAATGCTAGAATAATAAAATTCATAACCTTACGCATTTGTCAAGATTTAAAGATAATCTGTTGTTCTTACAACAACCATAAAATGTAAATCATAACAATCCGTTGTATTATTAATAGATTTAAAACGTTTTGCAACGTCAGCATATATCAAACATTTTGTATGCCATTTATCTTGGTCGCGGTCAAATCATTAACAAATAAAATAAACAAGATAACTTCAAGATGACTATAATCTACGGTAACCCGCAGAAGCAATGTCAACATTATTTGAAATGTACGAAATTATATAAATAGAACTAAACACAAGTTTAGATAATATTAAAAGAAAAATTGTATGCGATAATTTTGTCAAAAGACTTTATAGACGATTCAACTCATCAAGTAATTTATTTTTATTTCTTCAAAAGAATTGAAGTGCTGTTTCACTTGGGCGTGGCTGCCTACAGAGATAAAGCATGTTTCTCGTAAATTTTTACAAGCATTCGATGTATGTATGTAAGTATGAAAAAAAACTAATACTTTACAGAATTTTTGTTTTTCGAACTATTAATCTTAAACCTTTCGTACAATATTTTGTATATGGTTATCAACAACGTTATTTTTTAAAAAAATACGGCGCTTATCTTATAAATACTTAACCAATGAGTTTAGAATAGAGGAAATTAATTACGTGTGAAAGGATTAAACCTTTTGCTTTTTCGATCGTTAACAAACGAAATTAACTTAAATCTAAAACTTATTTCTTCACGCATAGGGTAATAATTACTGGGAATGCCTATACGCGGAGAGAACCATTCAAATATATAAAAGGTGGTGTATGGTATATGGAAATTCTTCTATAGTTATATATCTTCTCATGTATATAGCTGCGGAATATGTACATGATTTGAAAGCTGAAAATAAAATATTGAAACGTGAGAGTTCTTATCAACATTTCATTTCAGATATTGTATTATATATATACAAATAAATTTTATGCAAATTTACCTATACCGATGACTTTGACAAATTTATTTTCTTGAAATGCAATATAATAAGTTGAAAAATATACAAAGCGTTTATATATTCATTTTAATGGAAAATTATTATAAAATCTTTTATTTAGAATCGTGTTGCAATTTATTCGGCAATAATAAGTAAACATCATTTTTTAGTTCGATTTTTGAAATTAAGGGAAAAAAAAAACCTATTATTTATCAAAATTGAAATAATATGTAATCTATAATAAATTCACAAAGTAATCGACATCGTGTCACTATTATAAGTTTTTTAATTCAGTTCAATTTAATTTATTTTCATTTATAATAAACATGTATTTAAATCTTTTATATAATTTTTCCCTAATAGCCGTACAAGTATGACTTTGCGTTTTTACATTTATTTTGGAAAAAATGTAAGTAATTTTCAATTGAATAATATAAATCATGGTGAAAAAAATTCTACCCCTTTCTATGTTGCCACACGCAGCAACATAACATTGAATTCAATACGCTAATATAGTTTGCAGAGCGAATTAAAGTTAACGAAAATTTGCATATGCCCTGGATATTCTCATTATAGCAAGTATAGACTTTATATAGTATTAGCAATAAGACTTAAGTTTTGCATACACAAATATTCCTTAATTTTCGTTGAAAGCATACCATATATTTAGAAAAATGGTCAGTGGCGAAGGCTGAGAAGTAGCATTCAGTTTTCAATATCGTTATATTTTTTTTATAACCTGGGTGAAATTAAACTAAATTATGAATTTGGGTGTTCGCCAAATTAAATTTTCCGGAAATTTGATTTTTATGAATTATCATATATTTTAATTACGACCGGCCATACTTTTAACGGATTTCCATTTTTGTATACAGAATTGCAAATTATAATCAATTTCCAATCTTTCATAGAAGTGATTTTTAAAATCGATTCACAAGTTCAAAAGATAAGACCGATTTTCCATACGAGAGCAGGGAAAATTTAAAGAAATTGGTGGTACTGTATAAAGTGAACACTAAAATGGTACAAACAATTTATACATTATTTCATACAAAATTTCAATGACATCAAATGGAAAATCGGTCATATCTTATGAACGTGTGAAATGTGAATCGATTTTAAAAAACCTCTTCTATGAAATATTGGCAATTGATTATAATTTGAAATTCTGTATATAAAAAAATTGAAATGTGTTAAAACTATAGCTCGCGATTCAAAAAGATGATAATTCTTATAAGTAGATTATCCGGAAAGTTTAGTAAGTTCAACTCAGCTACCAGAAAAATATAGTGATATTACAATCTGAAAACACTTTTTTACACTTCACCACCCATGTATAATATTACATACTTTTACCAATTTATTTTAGCAAAATTTTGCTGCTTGGGAAAATGAATTGTATAAAAATGTTAAAAGTTAAGTTGTAATAGGTTTTTTTTTGTACATTTCATTTACATAGAAATTTTTATTTATTGTATTATTATATTTTTATGATTTAGTAACAATTATCATATACGAAATGTAAACGCAAATTATTATTTAATATTAAAACCTATTTACAATGTAATCAATTTTAATAAACACACTGTACTTTGCATAAACATAAAATATATTTTGGGAAATAGAATATAATATAATCAAAAATTGTGTACTCACCAAAATGTATTGATCAATTAATACAGCAAATCACCAATTCAAGCATAAAATAGAAGATAAATAAATATTCTCTGGCTCACTACTGGATTCAGTTCCTATTTTTGGAAAATACAAATTGATTAAGTTAATGATTTCAATTATTGTATATTTTTTATATATTGTAAAAGAAAAATTGGAAATTGCCTAAATTCCTAAATTTATTAAAAGTCTTAACACAACACATAATATGAAAAACTAAATTATATATTCTAAAAAAAAGAAATACTAATTAATAAATATATTTAATTAGAACAACGAACAGTATTAATATGTGACTAATACAACAACAAAATTGTATTTCATACCTACGCAAAATGCACATTAGAAGTAAAAAAGATAAGAAAAAATCAATTAAGATTTTGTTTTTTGTATTTTTTTGTTCCTTACACACCTCACAAACAACCACTTTTTTAAAATACAAAACAAAACTATGCATATTAGATTTTAAAGAAAAGCTATTAAAATATTTACAAATATTATCCCTTTTTTTTATACAAAATATTATAGCAAATTAATATTCATTTAATAATTTAATTAATACATTTTTTTTCTTCCAATGGAAACACAACTATACGACGCGAAAAAACAAAACACACTACTCGACGCACACGCACCACGCACAGAAATAAATTGAAAACGAAATGCAATGCGAAAAAAAAAGAATAAAAAGAACAAAAATCAAAAAACAAAAGAAATTGTTATTTTTTCATTATAAATTCAATTAGGTATTTTTTTTTTAATTTGAATTTTTAAATATTTAACTGAAAATGAATGTTAAATGGTATAAAATAAATAATTGATTTAACGATTTTTCGGATTGTAATTCTTATTAATAAATATTATTTTTCATTATTGTTATGTTTCTTATTTTTTTTTAATATTATTCAGGCAAATTTTCATGGAATTTTGAATTATAAACCTATAGATTTTAAGTTAAGTTCATAAAGATGTTCTGAAAAACGCATATATATATTCTTAGGATAAATTGCTTGACCATCTTATAGAAACTATGTAATTTGGGTATTTCTCAACTGAATGTAAAGAAATTTTGTTGGATTATATACACAATTTTAATGAAGTATTTTAAAAATAAATTCAATAGTTTATTGAGTATCGTTCATGCCAATCGGTGTTCAATTCGAAGAATTTACATGAGCAATAAACGTTCTGATATTATTATTTATTTTATAGATTTAGTGAACGTAAATTGCTTTGTTGGAATTTCAAATATAACATAGTTCTACTGTTAAGTTGGAAATGAAAAACTAATTATTGCATTTATTTTCAAATGCCATCAAATAGTTGCAATTTCAATTCAATTCAACTGAAAATCAATTCGTGAAGTGTTAAATACTCATAAACCCGTGTTTTTTTAAAGGCACAGGTTATACAGTCTAAAGTGTAATAGGAAACCCTTAGAATACTACAATTGGTGTCCAAATATTCGATTAAATTTTACATATTTGAAGTTTAGCGATTTAACAGAAAAATGTTTCTTTTGAGGTATTTGAGCTCGTTGAATACCAATCATATTATAATAATTATTGAATTCTATCTACCGTAGAATAATTTTACTCATTTTTTTTGGAAAGTCTATGCCACGCTTGATAACAAAAAATTATACATTCGCCTCACCTCGATTGACGGAATCTGATTAAATACTACAGTCACAGCTGCGGTATATACATATAAAAGTGGTTTCATAACAGAAATAACAACCGAATTTAATAATCCATAGTTAAATACGGCTCCAACAATTTTTTGTGAAATTTAATATTCATAAAATATATGAACATATTTGTATCTCTGGAAATCGTATTTGTACTGGATTCCTCTGGAAGTATTTAATAACAATTCATATTTTCTATCATTGTTTTCCGGTATTTTCGTCAGACTCTTAAAACATATTGTGTATTTGTATCAATATATGCAACTAATAAATGAACTACAATATCTTTTATTCTATGATAATACGCAGTGCTTCGTAATTACAGCCGGGAGTGTATCAATCTATTTTGATTTAACTTCATTTTTCGTTAATCTGATTTCATCGGTAAATTTCTGAGAACAGTTTGATGGAGGTGCGAATTTCCTCGTCAGCCAAATAAACAATACAACCATTGTAGAGTCGAGATATGATCTACCCTTTCGTTCGCAATCACGCCGCTATGATCGGGAATCCAACAGATAGTAACTTTATGAAAACGAATGACTCCAATTACTTTTAAATAATAATAAATAATCCCGTACACAAATATATTAGGTTGCAGTTCATTACTTTCTATACACATTATTATCATAGTGATCCCATTGTTTGCATCAACTGGCACGATTTTAGACTAAAAGAAACTGCAGCTGTTATTGGCAGATGTGTACCAGGTATAGGAGTATGAAGTGAACCGCTGCCAATAAATGGCTGTACTTATATTAGTAATTATGAAAGAGCCTTAATGTGATGTTTTTTTTATTGTTTTGACAACTGTCAACAACATTCAGTGTGGTAAATTCCATTTGTAATACAACAACATAAAATTTTATCGAGTTAAAAATGTCTAATTTTGTGCCTTCAACAAACGATTTGCGGGTATCATTAGTTTTTGTTATCATTTAAAGAAAAACGCAACTGAATCTCAACGAATGCTTGTAGAAGCTTTTGGTGATCATGCTCTATCATTAGCAACATGCAAAAGATGGTTTCAACAATTTAGAGACAAAGATTTTGATTTGAGAAATGAAGAACGTGGAAGACCACCAAAAAAGTTTGAAAACAGTGAATTGCAAGCATTGTTGGACGAAGATGATACACAAACTCAAAAGCAATGGGAAAGATTCAAAAGTGTGGAAAATGGGTTCCACATGAATTGACTGAAAGGCAACAAGAAAATCGAAAAACCATTTGTGAATTGCACCTTCAACAATACAAAAGGAAGTCTTTTTTGCATCGAATCGTGACTGGTGATGAAAAGTGGATATATTTTGAGAATCCTAAACGCAAAAAATCATGGATTACACCAGGTAAAGCAGCAACATCGACTGCAAAACCAAAACGATTCGGTAAGAAGAGAATGCTTTGTGTTTGGTGGGATCAGGAAGGTGTGGTGTATCATGAACTTCTGAAACCTGGTGAAACTGTTTATACGGTTCGCTACTAACAACAAATAATCGATTTGAACCATGCATTATTAGATAACCGACCAGAATGGACAGTAAGAAAGAAAAAATCTGTTAAGGTAATTTTGCAACATGATAATGCACCAGCACACAAAGCAAAACCAGTTCAGGATACGATAAAGTCGCTTGGATGGGAGCTGTTACCACACCCGCCTTATTCACCAGATATGGCTCCTTCGGACTACCATTTGTTTTCATCGATGGGACATGCTTTGAAAGAACAGCACTTCAAAACATCTGAAGAAGTTGAAAATTGGCTAAATTGTGATATACGAAAATTGCCTTAAAGGTGGTTAAAATGTGTAGAAAGCGATGGAAATTATTTTGAATAAAATATTTTTGATTTTTCTATTCTATTTTTCTATTCTTCCTTTAAAAAAGGCTCATTTCATACTCCTATACCTGGTATATCTACAAAAATAATAGCAATTCCAAAATCCATGTTTGATCAATCTGTAAACATCGGAATATCCACAATACGCAGAGTTAACCATCCGCCAAACACTGTGTAAGGACGGTGCAGAATTTGTCGTAGTAAAATTGGTATTTCCAGTAATCTGTTCAAGAGGAACAAGATCTCTATTATTATAGAATTTCAAAATCTTAGAATGTATAATACACAAAAGTTTGCGACACCAAGTGATAAAACATTTTCTGAATCTGCTAGAGCATTCACCATCAAATATATACTTGGCATCAGTTGAGATAGTTCGATTTTATGATACCATTTAGCTTGGGTAAATCAATAGTTCAGTAAAACATCAATAGAAAAAAAATTTTCTTTATTATTTTAGAGATGTATTATTGTCGGAGTTGGTACATAGTATAGACGTTGCCGATCTGTCACATTCTTTATCTGATTTTGAAACATAGAATCAGAATATTTTCTGAGTTAAATTAAAAAGAAAACAATGGTAAAATTGTATTCTGCACAGATAGAAAGAAGTTGCAGTTAAACATCATCAATTACTGTGTGTTGCGAACGGGATGTGTTGAAATAGAAATGCGCTTCGAATTATTGAAATCGTGCCACTGCCACTGACGTCAATTGCATTTTTTTTTTAAATAAACATAACAATTTATATATTTTAGATATAATAGTAACTTAAAATAATATTTATCAATTGAATTTGGTATATACAATATATAGAGGTGGGTTGAGTTTATGATAAAATTAAATATAACTACATCTTGAGATAAGTGTGTATAAGTGTATGTATAATTATAATTAAATTATATGTATATGTATATGTGTGTATATATATATAGGTAGGTATATACAACTTCAAATAATTAATTTTAATTTATAACTTCATAATTCTTTTATTTTCTGTTCTAGTCTTTCTTTTTCCAGTTATTTTTTGTTATATTTTATATGTATTCGAGTATAAATATACCATATAATATTATACCACCTATATATGCAATATAACGTGTGTGTACATATATATAATATAAGAAAAATTTTATTCCAACACTTATTTGCAGATTTTCTACATAAAAACCCAAAACTAATTGCAAAACTTTATCTTTTCATGTGAAAAAGTTTTTGACGTTAAACTTTTGTACGTATATAGTTTATATTTATTTAATATTTATTGTCTGTATACTAATATATACGTATATAATATAGTACATAAGGAGTATATATATATATAGATATATATTGAGTATTCATATGTTGGCTTTGTTATGAACATTTGTAATATACGTTTATGTTCCACATACCATATATACTCTCTGTATGCATTCATGTACACACATATTTACATATAGAAATATGTATATATAAATACGTGCAGTCGAGAAACAAGTATTATATACATTTTCAAAATTCAAATTTAAATTCACATCTAAAGATGAAAATAAAATAGAAAATTTAACCGTATATATATGTACAAAGAAGAATTGTATGTGGAACTGGATGGATAAGGAAATGCATTTATAATAACATGGCAATAATAATTGTATATTTTCTTAAAACTATATATGTGTATGTACTTGTTTGTATACACATATAGATAAAATACATATACAAATATGTATGGTATTTTAAAGAAATGGAAATGGAAAACGACTTAAACAACGATATATATAAATTTATATATGAATAATATGAAAAACACAGTAAAATCTCGCTGAAAAAATAAATAGGATACAATATTTTTAACTATAACAGGCCAATTGAAAAGTCCCCGGTCTGACACACAAATGGAAGTGCTAGTATTAAATCCATATATGATTTTTAGTTAGTACCAACCTTCAAACGATACGTGTCAAAATTTGACAGCAGTCCGACCATTAGTTTGTAAGATATTGCGTTGTGAGTGTAGCTACTTTTGTTATTTGAAAAAAGATGGAAAAAAAAGAATTTCGTGTGCTGATAAAATATTGCTTTTTGAAGGGAAAAAATACAGTTGAAGCAAAATCTTGGCTTGATGAAGAATTTCCGGGGTCTGCACCACGGAAAATCAACCATCATTGATTTGGTATGCTAAGTTTAAACGTGATGAAATGAACACCGAAGACGGCGAACGCAGTGGACGCCCAAAAGAGCAGCTGTCACCGACGAAAACATCAAAAAAGTTCACAAAATATTTTTGAATGACGATAAAGTGAAGTTGATCAAGATAGCAGACATTATGAAGATATCATCTGAACGTGTCGTATCATATCATTCACGAATATTTGTACATGAGAAAGCTGTGTGTAAAATGGGTGCCGCGCGAGCTCACAATCGATCAAAAGCAACAATGTGTTAATGATTCTGAGCAGTGTTTGAAGCTGTTCAAACGCAATAAACCTGAATTTTTGCGTCGATATGTGACAATGGATGAAACATGACTCCATCATTTCACTCCGGAGTCCAATCGACAGTCAGCTGAGTGGACTGCACACGATCTGAGGCCTATTTTGAAGTAAAAGACAAATCGTACTACAAAAATGGTATCGAAAAGTTGGGAGATCGCTATTATCGCTGTATCGCCCTCGAAGACAACTATGTTGAATAATAAAATCAAATTTTGCCAAAAAAATGTGTTTTACTATGGTAGACCGGGGACTTTTCAATTGGCCTGTTACGTACAATTAAAAATCTTTTTTAAGGTCACCAAACTCTTTTTATACCAGTTAAAGTTAATAAAATATTAATATCTGCCCAAAACATTCCCATTAGATTAGAATATATTTAGCTTTTGCCATTTGATTTTCTTGAAATTATCGGTATAAAATATTTTATGAGAACATCCTTTTTCAAAAAAAAATTTCGAAAAAAAAAACATAGAAATGCACTACATCCATTTTAACATTTAATTTATTTTAAAAAAAAAATAATATTATATATTCCAAATATTCTCCTTCAACTGAAATACAACGATAAGCACACGTTCAACAAGTGCAACATATACCTTTTTTTAGGTCCATGATTGGAATGATGCATGATCGTTGACTGTTCAATGTCTCTTCCATGGATTGCAAACTTATTAAACCTCAAGCCGGATTCGTTTCAAGACCAAAATAAGTTTAATAAATAGACGCTACATTGTCACATACAAAATGAATTCGACTTTTAGCAAATGTTTCAATACACCTAATATAGGTAGGTATAATATACGATACATTCATCGCACTGAATCACCTGAAACAAATTCTTTATGGATATATTATAATACCTTTGGAATGATAAAAACAAATAAGCAATGTTTTGATTATTAACTTCATTCATCTGATGACCGCCGTGCAGTACTTTGACATGCTAATTTATTCTGGGTCACATTGAAAAAACAATATTTTTTGTCAATTTAAGAGTTTTTAATGTGTCCCCTTTCCTTTGGAATGATTATTTCGTAGAAAAAAATAAATATGAATTCACCTTACTTACGTATACCAATTTTGTTTCAGTTAAAATCTCAAGAGCTATTGATTTTGGTATATACAAAATTCCATTTACATTAATCCCACTGAAGATTTCTTGTTAATTTTCACGAAATCGTACATTTTTTTATATGATATGTATTCTATACGGTAATCGTTGATCGTCTTGGACATTCACAACATCATGCTCACCTTAATGCCGTCTTTAAATCGTTGACTTAAAAATTTGTGTTATTCATAAACAATTATCTACCAAATACAAATTTTTTAATATTTCAAGTGTTTCGTAAACAATTTTATTAATTATTTAAACAAAGCTAGTTTCTTGTTCTTTATACAATTTTCGACGATAGACGCACAAACAAAACTATCACTGAATGTGTTATATTATTTTACACTGAAAGAAATATCATAAAACTTTAATAACTTGTTAAGATCGGTTCACAATACATAAATCAATCAGTGTATATAGTCAATAGATGACGTTATCAGATTCATATATTAGAAAGTCATTCCGGTTGTGAACGTATTTCATATATAAAAAAATACATTTAAAATTATTTTACTAACTTTTTGGCGTTGGTTTCAATAAAATTCCAAGCCATTCTCATAATAACTCCACATAAAACCATTTTATCGATATCCCTGAAGTGTTTTTGTACTTCCACATTTATTAAAACTACTTTTCCTCCAATAATTTGGATATATAGGGATGTTATGTTTGTAAAATATACTTCACGAGTTGATTATTTCTACGTTTAGCAAATAATCGACATAATTTCTGCGTTAAGTTTTGCACAACATATAGTTCCATAAAAGAAATGTTAAATATTCAACAACAGATTTTACTTCCCAGAGAATAGTTTTTTCCTTCGCAGAGTTATTGAAACAGAGTATTCGAATTGTGCTTTACATGGACGGGAATTATATGGGATAATGCATTTTTAACTCATTATTTTTAGATATATATAGAAATATATCACTGTTTAATATATGCTTGAAAATAATTTTCAAAAAAGGAAGCGTTTTCTACTGTATAAATGTACTCAAACCTATATATGCATAACATATATAAATATACGAAGAAATATTAAACTGTATTTATGTACTACTTTTATATTATTTATATATTGGTGTTGTTTTTAAAGTCCTTTTTCTCAACAATAATGTAAAATCTCTTAAAATATAAACTTTGACTTATGTTTTTTCTTTTTTTTTTTTTAAGGATATATGAAATATTGAGTGTATACTCGCTCGCATTATATATTACAAATATCCTTATATATTCAAACATACATACATAGGTATATATGTACAAATATGACATGTCGGATCAATGATAAATGGTTCTCAAAAGCACACAACAATGACGTTATCATAGCTAACAAATATTTTAGAATGTTTCTGAAATTCGTGGAATGATTGTGGAAGCTTATGATGGTAATGGTTTTTCAGAATGTGGATTATTGTCAACAAATAAACAATTTGCAGCGGACATTACTAGAAAAATGTTCAGAATATGTCAAAAGAACGATAAAATGGTATTTCAATAGGACAATTCTTAAGGACGAAACAAAAGTTAGATGCACTTTATTGGTGATTTGTTATTGCGACCGCCGTAATCACCAGATGTTCTTCCATATCAGATTACAACAAGATTACAAGAAGACATTGAAAAATGGATCGATTCTTGGATAGCATTTATGCTATTTATAAATTGCTCAAAATATGGGAAAAGGTTTTATAAGTTAACGATAGTAATTACCAGGTATAGGAGTATGAAATGAGCCTTTTCTAAAGGAAGAAAAACACATTATTTAGAATAGAAAAATCAAAAATATTTTATTCAAAATAACTTCCATCGCTTTCTACACATTTTGACCACCTTTCAGGCAATTTTCATATACCACGTCGAAAAAATGGAGTTGCTTTGGACGAAAACCATTCAGATAGCCAATTTTCTACTTCTTCAGATGTTTTGAAGTGCTGTTCTTTCAAAGCATGTCCCATCGATGAAAACAAATGGTAGTCCGAAGGAGCCAAGTCTGGTGAATAAGGCGGGTGTGGTAACAGCTCCCATCCAAGCGACTTTATCGTATCCTGTACTGGTTTTGCTTTGTGTGCTGGTGCATTATTATGTTGCAAAATTACCTTAACAGATTTTTTCTTTCTTTCTCTCCATTCTGGTCGGTTATCTAATAATGCATGGTTCAAATCGATTATTTGTTGTTGGTAGCGAACCGTATTAACAGTTTCACCAGGTTTCAGAAGTTCATGATACACCACACCTTCCTGATCCCACCAAACACAAAGCATTCTCTTCTTATCGAATCGTTTTGGTTTTGCAGTCGATGTTGCTGCTTTACCTGGTGTAATCCATGATTTTTTGCGTTTAGGATTCTCAAAATATATCCACTTTTCATCACCAGTCACGATTCGATGCAAAAAAGACTTCCTTTTGTATTGTTGAAGGTGCAATTCACAAATGGTTTTTCGATTTTCTTGTTGCCTTTCAGTCAATTCATGTGGAACCCATTTTCCACACTTTTGAATCTTTCCCATTGCTTTTAAACGATTAGAAATTGTTTTTTGATCTACATTTAAGGCTTCTGCAAGTTGTTTTTGAGTTTGTGTATCATCTTCGTCCAACAATGCGTGCAATTCACTGTCTTCAAACTTTTTTGGTGGTCTTCCACGTTCTTCATTTCTCAAAGCAAAATCTTTGTCTCTAAATTGTTGAAACCATCTTTTGCATGTTGCTAATGATAGAGCATGATCACCAAAAGCTTCTACAAGCATTCGTTGAGATTCAGTTGCGTTTTTCTTTAAATGATAACAAAAACTAATGATACCCGCAAATCGTTTGTTGAAGGCACAAAATTAGACATTTTTAACACGATAAAATTTTATGTTGTTGTATTACTAATGGAATTTACCACACTGAATGTTGTTGACAGAGGTCAAAACAATAAAAAAAATATTGCATTAAGGCTCTTTCACAATTACTTATATAAGTACAGCCATTTATTGGCAGCGGCTCACTCCTATACCTGGTATATTAAAAAGTTAATTTACTTTTTTTCGATTCTTGTATTTGGAAATCAAAATGTGGTACTTTTTATCGAAAATTGTAAAAGATAATAGAATGATTGACACTGATCAAGCGATGCTTTTTTTGGGTCGGGTATATAAATATTTTATTTTTACTGATACGACTTTGTTGTTTAGTATTGAACTATAACGTAATTGACTTCCTATACCTGCTATTGAATCTGCTGGTGGCAAAACGCTGCGTTAAGAGTCCGTTCATATACGTGATTGATCCTTATTACATTTTAAGATTATAACTGTTATGTTATGATCAATTTTCATCTATCATGTAATAAACAATAAAGTCGTACTATTTTGAGAATATTGGTCACTAATATGATCGACCAAAGTACCGCACTCTTTGATCACTATATCAAGGATTTTATAATAACTTTGATTGTATCATAACGAAAAGTGGAAGTAGACGATGACGTAAAATAAATATACAATATAAAATAGCACATATATTGTAATAATTTCATCATAACTTCTTCCTATATTTATACTGACGGGGACTGAGATAGAGTAAAAAAAAATAAATAATGATTACTTTTTATTTTATAAACATCTGGTCTATTACCTACATAAAAAAAAAATTGGTTGTATAATTTTGGTTAATATTATATCAACGATATTAAATTAACTCTTTTATGTGAGTTTTAAAAACTTAATTTGCGGTAAAGAGCAAGTCCTTTTTTATGTTACTTTTTTGTTTTGCTTTTTTTTTTTAGTGTTGTATAATGTAAAATAATAATAACGATAAAATCGAAAAACCAAAATTCAATACAATACAAGTTTTTTATTTTGTATAATTTTATACTCTGCTATGGCTATTTTTACTTTTTTTTTTATAGGAATGGTTATGGGAAAATATTGTTTGAGTGCTGTGTACGGTGGGTGGGTGGTCTGTGTATATACGTTTTGAAAAGGATATTTTTACATATATAATAAAAGTATGTGTATAGGGTGATGGAGGAGGTCAACGACTGAGATTCATCATAAACATTTAAATCTTTAATATGTAATTTTAAGTATAACATATATAGTAATTCAAAAGCAGTCTATATAACAAATAAATCTATATGGGATCGAGTTGATTCCGAAGCTTTGAGGGAATAATTAAAAAATACCATAGAATGGTCACCAAAAATAATCAATTCGTATCAAGCTACAACGTATACGTATTTACCAGTAATTTATTTTTAGCTCACTACAACTTGACAGGAAGTTATTGTATTAGTGACGAACATACACATAAATAAATAAATATGGAAAAATTATTTCTGTGTATAATTCCGGTACAGAGGCTACAGTATTTTACAGAGAACAAAAATTTTGATCGTTTTTCCTAAATTGAACAGTATCTATGAAAGTTGTAAATTATCATTGAATTTGTTACGTTGATTTTATCAGAAAATAATATCAAGAAATATTTTTTCTGAATTTTTGCTTTTAATATGTTTTGAAATTTAAAAATTATCCAATACTGAGACTGGAAGTTCAGTCAAAATTGCGGCTCGCAAAACAAACTAATGCCATATGGTTCTTGTAATCTATATACATATAGACACACAACACAGGATACATAATACATGAATACTAAAGAAATTTAATTAAATTAAAATAAAACTATTTCATATTCCAAAAATTCCATTTAAATTGAAGCTGCATATAACTGATGCAGATTTCCACAATATATAACATGTAAAAATCAACCATCTTCATATTCCTTCCTATGGACTATGAAAACATTTTTAACATTTAACATTTAACATTTAAACATTTTTAATAAAATTTGAATGACAATAAATAAATAATTTCCAAAATTTATGTCAATTTAATATATAGATTTTCAAAATGCTCTAAATATCTATAAGAATTGACCATTTTTGAATTTGTTAAATTTGTGTAGTGTGGAATTAAAAGTGATTTTGTTGGACGCGTCCACCTTATTCATCACTATGAATCTATATACAGCAGACAACAAATTATGGATACCAAAGAATAACATTTATTAAGAAGTTACTTTTATTCTTTCTCATATAATCGAAAATATATAGTAAAAATCATTGTACGAAATTGTTTATTTTATAATGAAATTTTTAGCTAATTTTTCCAATTTTTTACTTGCGTTTGTCAGGAAAAATATAAAAATTTACGAATTTTTCAATGCCAAATATCTGTTAAATACAACAATTACCACCTCGCATAAATTAACAATGATGTGTAAATCAGGATTACATGTGGTCGCAAATCAAAAACTTTGCATAACTTAAGTCGTGTTATTCCAAGTGAAGCATATATTATGTTGACATTATTATACAATCATTAATGTGAGGTCATAAGTTAGTAAATCAAAAATACACCGAAAAATAGATGCTACGATGCGGTACATTTAAAATTAATTACAAGTATAACAAAGTTAATAAAAAAAATTAATATTTTTTTGAAACAGCTATACCCGAGACAAACATGATGGCATTACTGAACTTCATCTATCTAAACCAAATTACAGTTACACATTCTTTCTGGCATTGATAATGTAACACTATTTTACTTCTATGGTATATATACAAATTTCTATATATACCGATTTTCGAGTAAATGCACCAATTACCCTGTGGTAAATAATATGCAAATAAAAATATAGATATGCGTCTATATAAAAGTTATATGTAAATTTAATATTATAATATCCGATAGGATACCCGTATATTAGAAAGTTTTTTCTCTTCTTTACTAAATGTATATATATTTTTAAAATATTCAAAATGAATACAAGCAATTTAATTTGTTTAACAATTTGTTGTAATTTATTAGATATAGAAAAATATTATAATTTATATTTGGAACTTTTATAATTTAATATTTGTGTCATGGGTAATTTTTTTTTTTTCCATTAGTAATGGTAACAACGTGACATTGTATACATTCACACGTATAAATAAACAACTCATAGGCTATATATATTTACCTATACTTAAATTCTGTAACTACAATTCCATGAAGTAAATAAATTTGGTGTGACCAAGATAATATGTGTAAGTAAATTATTATGTCGTTAACAATCTGTATATGCAAAAAACCAGTACGAAATAAGTTGAAAATTATTCAGTGAATCACATATTTAACGCAGATATATAGCTCCTGCACATTATAATTTGTTTCACTTGATTTCTTATGAAATATTATCACAAAACAATTTGTTCTATTAATTTCCACCACTGTCACCATTTACAACGTCGTTTAAAGCTTCCATATATATTTTATTTTAATTAGAAATTATAGTTAAATAAAAGAATTAAAATCCTCCTAATTTCCTTTTGTGTATATAATACAAAGTATGTGTAGTTTACGTGTGTGTTTGTGTGTAGATGCAAATATACAAATTACAATACAATAACAATTAGTAATTTAAATTTTAATCCATTTCAATGTATGGAAAAACAAAACTAAAATACTAATAACAAATTATATAAAACCCAAACATTAATTTATAAAAGTTTGTTTCTTTTTTTACGTACAATAACAGTATTAAAATATTTGCATAAACTCTATTGTATACGTAATTGTAAAGGTTGTCTCAAAATTCACACAAGATTTGAATTTTTAACTATTTATATGGGCCATATGAAGTTGGCCAACGAAATGTAAAAGACAGAGTAACAGCTGACAGTTCAGGATTAATTTAAATGAAGCGCTATACACGAAAGAACAACACATTTTTATTGGATTATGGACCAACAATAAGTGGATGCTGATTTTTCGAACAAAATCATTTTCATCGTGATGGCTTAATCGTCAAAATTGTTGGTATTTGAGGTTCAGAAAATCCAAGAGTGATTGTTGAGAAACAAATACATTCACTACGTGTTACTATTTTTGATGCTGCCTTTGAATTAGAGTTATCAATGGACAATTGTTCATAGAAAACACGACTGGCCAGACAATAACCAGGTAATGGTGCACTCGCTATAGCGACATGATAATTCAGTTTTTTGTGCCTAAATTGTAAGATATATGAATGCGGATGACATGTGGTTTCACCAATGCCGTATACAGCCCGAGAAACAATTCAATTATTTCATGAATCATTTCCTAGTTGTGTAATTTCTCGTTTTTTGTGATAATAATTGGCCGCACAGATCATACTATTAACGCCGTCGGAATTTTTTCTTTGTAAATTCCAATGTAAACCATATTTAATTAAAAACTAATATGTATTCTATCAAAATGACTTTTTGCATGAATTTTGGGACATCCATTATAATACAAATATACATATAACTATTCATATATGTATATATCGTACATCGTTGTATAATTATATAAATATAGAATTTGTTTTGGGAAAAAAACTTTGTGCTAAATAAAGGTACCGTATACAAAAGGTACGCTCGGTTTGAATTTTTTTTTCTTTATAAAGGAAGCAGGTAAAATCATTTAGGTAATTTGGCATAAATGAAAAGTGTGTTATTTTCTCTATAGCAAAAAAAGATTAAACATAAATAAATGGAACATAACTATAAACTGTTACTGTGAAACAGGAATAGTTACAGTTGGCAAAAACTATTAGCCAACATCTTACTTAAAATAATATTTAATATATGAATTTGATATATTTCCATAGAACACATTATAGTTATACTGTAACTTTGGCACAAAATCTTTTGCGCATATCATTGTTTGAATGCAATATATGTTAGCATCTTGTAGTGCATTTATATCTGAAATATCCTGGGTATATATAAATACACCTATATTATGAAGCTATATATAATATGGTTATTTTTGCATGGTGCACATTTATTTCCATATTATAGTTAGATAATAATACTCTCTATTCTCTACATCTATACACAAATATATGGTACATAGCTATATCGTTTATAACCATTATCACACATAACTAATGCTTTTTAAACGATGAGAAAATCATAAAATTTAACGATTATATTCTCCTTTGGTTACCATACAAATATTATATCATGATCACAAAGTATTAAGCAGAAAGTAATTTTTTACACTATATGTGAATTTGATTATATCGCATATGTAAAAAAATTACTTATACACCAAATGTCAAACATATTTATATTCATTGAAAATACATATACGTGCGTACAAAAACAACAATTTTATTTAATTTTAATTTGGAATACATTTAAATTTTACAATTATTGCATATTTAAAAATTGATGCCAGTTAATGGATGTCGCGGCTACGTAAAGGTGTGGCGGATAGGTTTAGTCTTTTATTTAGATATTGTTTTACTAAAATATGTCTCTATTTTATATTTTCTTTGTGGTTTTTATTTGGTTATAAAAAGTTTAATATAATAATAAAATTATTGAATGGAATGCCGCAGACAAAAGGATATAAAAGTTTACATTTTATATATACGTAAAAATGAATATCTTTTTCAATTGTATATAACTATAATGGAAAAAGACGAAAAATATGTATTAAATAAAAATTAATTTTAATATATATTTAAATTGTTTAAATATTGATAATGAACATTTTATTTAAAATTATTATCACTATTATTATTATTATTATTATAAAATATAGAATATCTTTATTTAATCGTAACATATTGGCAACGAAATCAAATAATTTATATAGCTTTTTTTTTGGAATCCAGTTATATAATTCTTTAACATAACATTATAAACTTTTGCTATAATATAAATGTTGCCATACAGTTTTTAAAAATTTTATTATAGAAAGGTAAAATATATAGTGATACTCAATATAATAATTTTTATTGACAAAAATTCTAACGAAACGCTTCAATTGCTTAAAATCGTTAATGGTAAATATTATTTATCCCAAACACAACGTTTTGAGTGGCATCAACGAAGATGCGACAGAAAAGATGCGGATTATAATAACCGATAAACGTATTGCGTATAAAAAATAATTCAGCGTGATTTCGTGAAAGCTATAGCAAGAAATTTTCGGTTAGATTCATGAAAATTGCACTTCGCTTATATACCAAAAACATCACATGAAATTTTAACTGAAAAATTTTATTATTTTAGGACGTAATATCTAATACCGGACAAATCATTTTAATTAGTATGTTTTAACCCATTTTTAATTATAAAATAACAAAATCTATATTCAAAAACAAAACACAGTCACAGTGAAATTAAAGAAATTATATTTTATTATTTCGTCTAATTTTGATTTTATTAGCTCATAATATTTTGTTTAACAGCCAGAAAGCATTTAATATAATTCAATGAAATATCTGTCATGTTTTTCGATATTTTATTTTAACAGTTTAATTACATACTAAATATGGTCAAACATTTGTACAATAATACTCTGCTTAGCTTCGGCGATAATTAATATACAAATTAGTGTTAAAAAACGTAGTAGCTATCTATGCATATTCAGTATAAATATAAGAATGTCGCACAGTATACTTTAGAAGTCCTAATCAAAATTACACGCTATATTCATAAACTATCATTATAAAATACAACGTTTATATAATTGTGTGTGATTATCAAATGTATTGTATTATTAAATATTTATTAACTTTAAATTATCATATGAAATTCACGTTTGTATACGCACGGTATCCCAGTTAGTATAGTTCAATAATTACTCGCCCATTTGGATTGTTTCAAGTTTTTTTGTTTTACATTTGACCATTATTAGCACTGAGATGTAGTGGTAGCAATTCCAAAAACCTTGGATTTCAAATTGTTGTCAAACGATTTTTTGGAAATAAACTCAATTTTCAAAATACTTCATATGGTTTTACAATAATTTTTGGTCATTGGTGCATAATAACTGAAGACCTACAGAACCGATTTGTAATTGTTTCGTATTCATTCGGGTATGTATATAGACGCAATTACCTTTCGGAATTAGTGCCACAATTTGCGAAATCCTAGGTTTTTTGTATACCATCATTTCAGTGACTATAATGGTCAAATTTAAAACAACAAATAAATAATAAATTTTTTTCATTACACGAGTCCTATATAAGACACTCTGGTATATATTTTATTATACAAAATTATTAATATGTTTCTGTTGGTATCTTCTTTGTGCAACTTTCATTATTATACATATTAAAAAAACAATATAAATATATAAAATGTACAATTTGCTGATAAATTAATGGGATCACACATTGCAGTATTTTTTTTTCAAATACAAATACTAACACTTTGTGGAGCAGTGGGTATCGTACATGCTAAATCGAATATTGAAATTTTTCAGACTTGACCTATATATTGCGAGAACTAGCCTCATAGCTTGGGCAATAAATTATATGTTATTTCATTAACAGCTGAAAACATTGTTAATATTATTTTAAAGCATAAACAGCAATGTCGAAGGCGTAAAAGAATTGTGACAAAAAAATTACCACAAACAACATATTTATGCAGCAATGGTTAATGATAGGTTTCGTCTAATTTTACCACAAAAACACGTTTACTCGAATTTAGCGGTAGTCCTGATCAAGTGCACATATAAAAGATGCTACTGTTTCTTATATTTCGCTTTTCCAAATAACATAATTGTTTATTCTATAAACAATGTAATATAATACATCGATGGATTTATACAATACGACCGCAGATGCAGGTTGTAGAGCAAATAATAGTTAACTACACTTTGCATAGGCGATAATAATTCCAACATAGAATTACTAAAAAAAATGAATTCGTTGCTGAGACGTCAGTATTTCATATCCTCTGACATTCCGATTGTATACACACATTATATTGGTACATAAATACATAAAAGATTCCATTTGGTTCTATTCACTTGTTAGTGGACTGTGTATATACGATGTACGTACATATGAAGGAATCATGTTGATATTTATAGTGAATTTGTACAATATACAATATAAAATGAAGTGCACAACATAATTACAATTGCATGTATAATATAAATATATGTGATATAAAAAAATAAATAATATAAACATAATATAAAAGCAAAGAAAATATTATATGTATTTTAAAACAATGAACAGAACAAAGTCTAAAATACAATAATATCATTTCCATTTGCATTGCACACATAGAAATTCTATGAATATATATCTACTACAAAATATATAAAACATGATGTATTTCTGGTATAAAATATAGCGTTTAGTTGTTGTTGTTGTTGTTGTTGTTCTTGCTGTATGTATAGCAGAGAAACTAAAAATTGTTTGTCTACGAAGATTATGCTTTTATTTTTATATATCATCTACTTAGTATAAATACTATATTCTACTATACAATTTACTATTATGAATACTATATATAGATTAGTTATATAATCGCAATACTGGTATACGAGTATATTTATTATTTTTCTACCATATTAAAGTATATATAGAATGTACGTGGCCTGTTCAAATAGTTCACGGTCATTTTTTCTACAACATTTCATATGTGAAGATTCATTTTGATAGGTCAATTCGCTTGGTATTATAAACGAAACAGCCTAAAGTACACTGTCACTATTAATTAAATATTTAGAGGCAATGGATATACCAGGTATAGGAGTATGAAGTGAGCCGCTGCCAATAAATGGCTGTACTTATATTAGTAATTGTGAAAGAGCCTTAATGCGATGTTTTTTTTATTGTTTTGACATTTGTCAACAACATTCAGTGTGGTAAATTCCATTTCTAACACAACAACATAAAATTTTATCGTGTTAAAAATGTCTAATTTTGTGGCTTCAACAAACGATTTGCGGGTATCATTAGTTTTTTGTTATCATTTAAAGAAAAACGCAGCTGAATCTCAACGAATGCTTGTAGAAGCTTTTGGTGATCATGCTCTATCATTAGCAACATACAAAAAATGGTTTCAACAATTTAGAGACAAAGATTTTGATTTGAGAAATGAAGAACGTGGAAGACCACCAAAAAAGTTTGAAGACAGTGAATTGCAAGCATTGTTGGACGAAGATGATACACAAACTCAAAAACAACTTGCAGAAGCCTTAAATGTAGATCAAAAAACAATTTCTAATCGTTTAAAAGCAATGGGAAAGATTCAAAAGTGTGTGCAAAAATGGGTTCCACATGAATTGACTGAAAGGCAACAAGAAAATCGAAAAACCATTTGTGAATTGCACCTTCAACAATACAAAAGGAAGTCTTTTTTGCATCGAATCGTGACTGGTGATGAAAAGTGGATATATTTTGAGAATCCTAAACACAAAAAATCATGGATTACACCAGGTAAAGCAGCAACATCGACTGCACCATTTGTTTTCATCGATGGGACATGCTTTGAAAGAACAGCACTTCAAAACATCTGAAGAAGTTGAAAATTGGCTATCTGAATGGTTTTCGTCCAAAGCAACACCATTTTTTCGACGTGGTATACGAAAATTGCCTGAAAGGTGGTTAAAATGTGTAGAAAGCGATGGAAGTTATTTTGAATAAAATATTTTTAATTTTTCTATTCTAAATAATGTGTTTTTCTTCCTTTAAAAAAGGCTCATTTCATACTCCTATAACTGGTATACGCCGAGATGGTACATGCATTAGCAGAGTATACACTCTTTCAAAAACAATAGTTTGTAATATACGTCATACAGAAAGGATATGGGGCGACCCTTAGTATAACATTTAATAATTAAACTGTCACAAAAATGCTTGAAAAGATTTAAGATGAATCAAACTGATTTCATCGCACACTACACACCAGAATAAAAAAAGGAATCAAATCAATTGATAGAACTTGGTGGATACCAAGTATGGTACAAAATATTACAATCAGCAGGAAATATTATGGTCTTAATTGTCTGTGTTTCAATTGATGTTGATTGATTGAATCTTGAAAATGGTAAAACAATAACTAAAAAATTTTATGTAACAAGTGTATGCGAAAATTACAGAATAAAGACTTGGTTTGCATAAGAAATAAATCATTTTCCAACAACACAAAACAATGCGGGCGATGAGAAAATTACAAGATTTAAAATACCAAATTATTGAAACATCCGCTGGCTCAATTTGGCTCATCCTTAAATATAATTTTTGATAGATGTTGATTGATTGAATCTTGAAAATGGTAAAACAATAACTAAAAAATTTTATGTAACAAGTGTATGCGAAAATTACAGAATAAAAACTCGGTTTGCATAAGAAATAAATCATTTTCCAACAACACAAAACAATGCGGGCGATGAGAAAATTACAAGATTTAAAATACCAAATTATTGAAACATCCGCTGGCTCAATTTGGCTCCTTCTTAAAAAAATTTTTGATAGTAAGTATTTTTTTTTTCAAATGAACAGCTGGTTGAATAAGCATTTCTTAGACCGTTCGTGAAGGCCATTATAAATAGAGGATTTTGAAATTTGAACGTCGCTGAATCAAGTGAAATTAGTGTTATATAGAAGAGTTTATTGAAAAATAAATAGATTTTATTGTTTAATACGTGTTTTTATTTCAGTTCAGTTAACTTTTTGAACAGCCCTCGTACTTATATAATATATTGTATAAAGTCATTTTTATTTTAAAATACTATGTTTATATTTCTATGTGAACAATAATTCAATAGATTTACATTTATACATGTGTATATAGAAAAAAGGACGTAAAAGGGTGTACAAGGATATATAACAAAACTGTTTTGTGTGTGTTCATCTTCACATATACTCGTATATAACTATTATATAATAAATATATAGAATTTTTAAATATATATTTATTCATACAACGATTGGATTGTTTATATGCAGAGATTTAGAGCGTTATTCAATTTACTGCGATGTATACGTACAAATGTTTGCCACCACCGATTTGTTAGGAATTGTAATTTTGTGTCCCATTTTGTTTCGTTCTAAAAAATACATTCATATCAGTACGATTGAGTTACTTTTTTTATAAGAATTATTCCTTGTTTAGGAAATTGCACAACCTCACACACTAAATATGGTAATCATGAATTATTGTGGTATTTTTACCGTGCAATTCTATTATACATATCACTGAAAGCGATATATTTGCTTTTTATATGGAATCTAGTTCTAAAATATAAGATCAAATGTTATAAGAGTATATATGCACAACGTAGTTATTTAGATAAATGGCAACTGAATAATTTGACCATTTCTAATCAAATCATGTTCATACTTCAATTACAATTTGAAAAAGAAACAGAAGGTTAATTAAAGATTTTATTTTTAAATTTTATTAATATACATTTCAAATATTAATGTAAAAAATTCGAAATATTAATCACAAATAATAACGTGATGATTGATAAAATAATTATATACATTTACTATCACTTAACAAACATCATATATAATCTTATTATAAACAATATTCAAATACATTTATAATTTTACTTACAATTAAACATATTAAAAAGTTCTACTGACGTTAATAACGCAATAATTGAATACAGTATATGATCGGGTAATTCTACTTGAGGATATTTCTGTTTTAATTTTAAACTTACATATATTGTATATGCCATTCGGTCATAACCGTTTTGCATTCTTTGAAAAAAAATTTCCGAAAAAAGTGGAAACACTTTATAGATTATAGCTTTCTTGGAATCAATGAATTTATAAAGATGTTCTGTTATAAGAAAATAAATAACTTTTACAAAGTTACTTGTTAACAATTGAAAATATGTAACATTTTTAAATATACATGCCCTTGACATGAGTTTAAGTTCTTCGAAATGTTCGCCATAAAATTCGTATATTGTTGAAATGTCGTGAAGTTTATGCGGATTACGTTTTACCAAATGATATAAATACAATGAAATAGTTTTTCCTGAATATTTTTGTGTTAACAAGGCACGAAAAAATACTATTACCAATGGATCTTTATAGTAAAAATTTGCATTATAATTCAACAATAAATTTATATGTGACAAATTGTTTAATCTTAATGCTAAATGCAGTGGAGTTTGATTTTGAAAATCTCTAATTTCCGTATTTGCATAACAATCTAAAAGGATAAGAAGCTCTGGACATTCATCATATTTTTTAAGCATTGTCCGATGTAATAATGTACTCTTGGTGGAATCTTGTACATTTACATTTGCATTATGCATTAATAATGATTGAAAAAAATTAAATTTTGAATTCGAGAATGCAACAAATAGCACAGATTTCATATGAGCAAAATAAACATCAGCATTACCGCCATATCTTAATAATAAGTTTAATATGCGAATATTATGTTGTTTAGAGTTATCATAATCTTCTATAACACCCATAATTGTTGTAAAACCAAATACATTTAACCAATTTGGATTAGCTTTATTTTTCAAAAGTAATTTTATAAGTCTGTAATCTTGCATGTATAGTGCAATATGTAATATTTGTGCACCATAAGTTTGATCAACAAGATCATTAATAAATGTTATCCTAATGAAAGATCGTACTAAATAATATTTTTTTGACATAAGATATGATCTTAACTTTTGCACCCATCCATCTGATATTCTTAACATTGTGTGTTTTTTTTTGCCGAAGAAAGTGTATATAGCAGTTGATAAATTTAATTTAATGATTTTACTATTAATTTTGATGATTAATTTTTGTTGAAATTGTATTTTCTTATTTTTAATTTACTAAAAAAAAAACAAAAAACAGAATTTTAAATTAATAAATATAGTTTTTTTTTCTGTTTTCAGTTACATTTACCAAAAATAAATGCATACATACCATTAAAACTAGCAATACATGCAATTTTTACGATCCCAAACGCCATACATCATGTTGTTTGATTTTAATTGTTTTTATTGTTACAATGCATCACTAAATTTATTTATGACTGCCATGACAATATACCGAACCGTAAAGTGTACAATTAATTTTTTTAATAACGTTAAATAATAATTCTATACAATTTTTATAGAAATATTAGTAATTGTGAATTACGAATATAAATTCATTCGGTTAATTTTAAAGGACGATATTTAAATATTGTTTTATTTTGATGTATGTCAGTAACAAATATACGTGTATGTATATGTGTAGAACCTCTTAGAATCACAGAATAATATCTATATATGTTGAAATTTATTGTAAATACTGCTCTAAACAATTTAATATAGCTGTTTTATTTGATCGGCCTGCCTACGGGCATAGAACGCTTATGGTAATCCAAGAAAGTTGTATAATAAGAAATTGCATACGCAGAGAGCTTTCCGAAATGATAGTGGTTAAAGTACTATTTTCTATCGGTTTGTTTAGCAAATGCGATAGATGGAATAGGAAAGAATATGGGTGCCATACATAAACTGACCGAATCAGAAATTCTAAATATTTTAATTCAAATTTTGAAACAAAAAAAAAATGTATATGTAGATGTGAACAATACATTTACTACAATATTCCTAAACATACACATATATAGATCCAGAGGTCAATAATATCAATATCGACTGCATATTGTTAAGCATAAACATAAACATATAGAGTTTCAAAATCCTATATAGTCAAACAATTACAAGCGCAATCGAAAGTTATACAATTAATTAATTTGAAGTGAAAAATGAAACTCCTCGTAATTTGTAATGCACTTTAATACTTATTACCACACCTCGTATGATGACCACAGAAATTGTTCCTTCCAATTTTGATTTCTTGTCATAGATGCAATGAAAGCAATGATTCAAAACCTAAGAAGTAATAACATTTTTACAATAAGAGCATGTACTGGAAATTTTAGTATTCAGTATTCGGTTTGGTCTCTATTTGTTTACCATAAAACAAAAAAACCCGATCCGCTGCCTATATATCGAACTATATATGAGTTGATTGTCCAGACAAACACAAAGTCAATAATAGCATAGATTAATATCTTCTACACTACAGCTAAATTAATCCATTAGCACGGCGATCACGTTACACGCACTGAATTGAGTTGTCATATTCACTTATTCATAGAATTATCAATTGTTCAATCTGATCAGTGTTGAAGTGTTCTGCGGGTATCGATTTCACGCACGATTTCATGAAAAATTATTAAAAAATACCAAGACATATATGAAATTTCATCAAAATTAGATAGGTAATGTCACAGATAATATTTCCAGAACTCTTCAATTATTATAACCTCAAATTAAACCTTGAAAATTTTATTGAAATTGTTTAAGAAATGTCAATATTTATGTGGACGTTTCATCACTGTTTAGAGTTACAGACAGTTACATTGGGCATAGGTTTGGTACAAGTAGAATTTATTATTTACACATAGTGGTATTTTACATACAGAGTTTATACGAAATTGAACCTTTGTTAATCATTCGATTATTATTTATTTTATTTTTATAGTAAATATATAATTAAATTGATAAAAACTTTTGTGCTTTTTAAAACCAATTAACACAAATACGCTCATACAAAAGATTTTTAGTATATATAAATAAATTGTATGCGTATTTAAAATAATGCACGTGCATTTAAATGATATGCGGTAATATGTCAATTTTATATATTTTGTCAAACATGCGGGAATTACTATTATGATAAATTAATTGAAATTTACATATTTGGAAAATTGTCCCAAAGGATTATATGTTATGTAATGTTTATTTATACAATATATTTTTTTTTCCGTTTTTGTTTTAATAATTTTAATTTTACATAAATTATATATAGATAGGGTACCTAATAAATAATAGACACGTATACTATAAATAATTATATAGCACTTTAATTGGCAATTATTTCAATATTGATAAACCTCAATTCAGATAATATACATAATGAATTATGGATGGAATACATATTTATTATTATATGCACTGAAGGTACATTATGGTTATATGACAATATTGAATATAATATAAATATATATATATATATATAGGTGATCAGCAGTGACGAACGGTCCACGGCAGGAAGTTAAGCATTGCCGGCCAAACAGTTTTCTAATTTATATATAACAAATTCAACAATTATGTATTTTGCATATACATATTATAAATCAAACACATATTTACTTGAATTCATTAAAACATATTTGCAAAGCAGTAATTGCAGCTTTTATTTTTCAATGGTAGCTGGTAGTGGCCATGAATTCATATAAATATACCCATACACACATATAACAAATATAAAAGCTCGCTATATTTAATGAAGGGGAAATAATTTATTGAAGCCGTAGCACGAACAATATTTGCAGTATAGTAGTCGTAAAATTCATATAGAAATACAACACATAAATACATATATAACAAATTTATAACGTCTTAGATATGTGTTGGTGAAAAAGTTTATATGCAGCTGAAGCAGCTGAGCTTTTTTGTATGGTGTATGGTAGCACCATTACCATATGGTATAAATTCTATATTTGCTGGTGGATAAAATGTGTAAATGTATTTGTTTTTAACTTTACATTCTATATTTTGTCTATAGTCTGACAAAATAAAATAAGATCGTAATGCAAATGTATGTTATTATCATTATTGATAAGATTATTTGAAATTTTTAGTGTTTATGATTATATTTATCTATGATATAAAAATAACATTTTATTATAATTTGGAATTTGAATATTTTAAAAAATACGATGGCAATTTATATAATATAGTTCAAGTTTTTTAAAGTGAAATACTCTTAAAAAACTTTTATTCCATATACATAAGTATGTTTGATGTACTGTTTGTCCGTTCCGTTGTGTGCCATAATTTTATCATTTACATATACAATAAAAAGTCAAAAACAAATAATTTACAGTAGTGTGCATAACTGTCCGCATGTTATCATGCGCACGAAATAAAAGTTATTTTCTTAATATTTTTTAAACGCAGGCTAAACTTAAATTTTTAACAAATATATTTCAACAGTATTCAATAGTAATATGGTAAAAAAAATGTTAGTGTCTGTATGCCGACAATTGTAAGATATAGTTAATACAAATATATACATATAAAATTTGAAATTAATATTTGTTCTATTAAGTTGCAAGCAATAAATTTTAAAACGTATCAATGATGTATAATGTAATTCAATTTTATGAAAAGAATTGCGAGGTAATTGATAAAAGGAAATGATTTGCTTTGACTTGAATTTAAACAACACATAGAATTATTATCAAAACAAAAGTTAACATTTCAAATATTTCTAAATTGTAACCATACTTTTCCGATCAAATAATAGTAAAAAAAAAGTTAACCTATATTTCCCCTAAATAAAAAACAAATAAAATTGGTTTTAAAACTTAATATAAAGAATAAATTGTAAAATGATGAATAAAATAAATAAGCAAAATACAATTTTTATACAAATTGTTAAAAAATAAAACCAATTTTTCAATTGATTCAAAATTTCAATAACAATAACGTATGCAGAAAATATATAAATAAAAATAAACTTAATAAAGTACAACCAATTTTGAAACTATAAAATTGAAATATAAATCCTATTTTATATTTTATAATATTTGATTTACAATATTTATCATTTTGTAGAGGTATTTTTTTTTTTGTATTATTATTTTATCATATTCAAACCCTGGGCACAATATATTAAAGCTAACAATTATACTTGAAGTACATATATATTACAATCCAATATCTATCGGTTAATTAATTCTTTGGGGCCATATATATCCCGCGCATGTATGTAATGTAAATGTAAATTATAATTCACATAGTCGCAATTTTACCGCCCGTAAATACTTAAAACTCATAATAAAATATTGATAAAATCATTTTCTATATGGAATTTT
This sequence comes from Bibio marci, assembly GCA_910594885.2. Taxonomy (NCBI): domain Eukaryota; kingdom Metazoa; phylum Arthropoda; class Insecta; order Diptera; family Bibionidae; genus Bibio; species Bibio marci. Next base: position 24,493,609 of record OU343116.1, on the reverse strand, counting down.
ACGTTGGTCGTCGGTCGTGTGTGAATGATACATAATAATAGTATATAGTTGTGGATAAATTCCAAAAGTTAATTATGTATGAAAAATGTTTCCCAAGATTGAATTGAAACGATGACATATTTTATAAAACCAACAAAATAAATATTGATATACCATACTGATCCGGCACCATTACCATCCGGCAAACAACCAAAGACGATTTAAAATTGAAATTACATCAAATTGGGAACGTTGTTATTGGAGAATAATGCAAAAAATTGGTTGAAACAATGCCCGAGAGAATTATTGAAGTCATATAATATATAGGTGGAGTTACAAAATGTTATATATTTTTATTATTATAGTTCAACTAAATTGCAACAAAAAATTATATTGGATCAATTAATTTGAAACAGTAATGATTTTGCTATAGATGTTTTGCGATGATGAGCAAATCTTTTTCTGGCTATATGTTTGACAGAAGAATTTTCAATTTTCAACAGAAGAAATTCTATTAATATAGCAGAAATCGTTTTAACTCGGCGACAGAAATTTTGCATATATTATAATACTGCTTTTGCTTTGTATTTATAAATATTCAGTTCATGTAAGAGCAGTTATTTCTTCTAATAAAGTCGTCGAAATTACTGTTGATTAGACCGAATAGTACATATAATTAAAATAAATAGAAATTTCGTCCAACCGATGAAATTGTTTTTAGATAAATTTTAGGAGCAAAATTATATGCAATATATCAATAGCAAATATAATTATCAATCGAAAATAAATAAAGATTAGTACTTGAAGCATTTACCGCATAATGATAGTTACGCCGTTTGACAGTATTTCTGGGAATTGCATCCTTAAGCTTTGCCCGTTACTTACTATCAGAAACTAAAATAAGTTCTCGCTGTTTTTTCGTGAAAATTAATGTTTTATTTATAAAAAAAAAAAAAAAAACACCGAGAACTTATTCAAATTCCCACTATGGACACATCATCGCAATTACTTAATATACTAAAATTTTAAAGTAACTATAATTAATTAACACACCCATATATGTTTAATACTAATAACAATTTTATTCTAACTGTTACAAATTCAGTTAAACATTGTAGTATCCGTATTGGTTTATCATCATCACAAACAAGTTTATCATTATTTTATATTAAATATTTTAATTAATTATTTAATATTTTAATGCTTATTCTTATATAGTTTCTACACAACTAATAATTACATCAATATTACAAAAGATGTATTCATAACGTCATAAACAATAGTTTTATTTTTTTATTAAAATTAATTTATTTTTAAAAATTAAAATGAATGAAAAATATATTATTGGCGATGATGCTGCAGTAGTATTGAAAGCTTTAGAAAACGATAATTTAGAATTTTTAAAACAATTCGTTGAAGATAAGAAAAACGATGTAGGCGCGGTGGGATTTACAATTTTGCGTGCAATTTTAACAGATGGTATTGTGAATCATAAAAATTTAATAACTTATAAAATTTTCAAATTATTTTTAATGAATGGTGCCGATATTGATTATTATAATGGTGGTAAAATCGGATCTTCCGTACGGCTACTAGAAACTGCAATAAAATGTAAACAATTAATTCTATTGGAAGCATTATTAAAATCAAATGCAACGTATACATTTTTAAATATCAGTGGCGACACAATTATTCATTTGGCGATCAGAGAAAATTGCGTTGCCACATTAGAAATTCTATTAAAATGCTATGTAAATATTGAAATGGAAAATTCTTCAGGCCTTACTCCATTAGAATTCTCAATAGATTTACAACACACACAATGTTTAAAAAAATTATTATTTTATAATGCCAAATTTAATTGTGAAAATAAATATGTTCGCACATTTTTTAATCAATTACATACGACAAATGAAGTTAATTTAAAAATTTATATATATTTTTTATGTAAATCAAATGATTTATATAAAATTAAGGAATTTACAGTATACGAAAAATATCAAGAATATATAAATGAATTTATCAGTATGGCAAGTATTAAACCCAACACAACTAACAAATGTATTTCATATAGTTACTATGAAATTTTGATGAATTTTAAAAATTGTCTAGATTTCGTTACATACAAATCAAATGTTTATTATATAAATAATAACAGGAAAAAGTTGGATATATTTTTTCCACATTTTTCCGAACTTTTACGCCACCAAATACAAGTAGCCGTCAAACAATTAGATGCATTTAATTCATATTCTGTAAGAATATTAATAAAAAATGTGCCACCAAATATTATCAATTTAATAATTTACGTTTTATTTTACTATTAATTATTAAATAATTTGATAAATTATAACTTATTATGATATTTAAAATGATTATTTGTATATATATTTTGTATTGTTTTTTATTAATTATGTTAAATAAACAAATAATTATTTTTTTAAAACTTAATATTTAATAGTGGCACAGAAGAGGCCGGTTAGAATGCAACAATAACAGTTTTTGAACAATTCAAAAACGATCAAAATTTTTATTAAATGGTGCGAAACTCTACAGTTCTATGTGGTTAAATGGCTGTGTCAAAATTCCAAATTGATGTATTTAAAGTGAAAGCGTCCCCATCCCAACCACTAAAAGTTAACGGTTTGACACCAGCCTTCAACATCTCTCATATAATACACTAAATCCAATTTATCTCACCAACTATACAGCACAAATATACATTTTTTTTATGAATATTCCTTATTGCTTATGCTGTTGACATGCAGATAAATTGCTGATTTTTTTCGGTGTCATAATTGGTTTGCTAATTTAAGGTCTGTTGATTTTTCACTCAGAGATGGACAACGTTCAAGTAGTCCAGTTGAAGTTGATGACAACCAAATCAAAGCAACAATCGATACGGATTATCACAGTACAATACGAAAGATTGCCGAGAAACTAGACGTTTCACCTTCATGCATTTAAAATAACTTGACTATGAAAAAATACTATGGATATATGAATTCCTCATCAGCTTAAAGAAATTCTCTTAACACAACTCATTGCCATCTGCGACTTTCTTATAGGAATTGTAACGAAAATGATCAATTTTTAAAACGATTGATAGCCGGCGATGAAAAATGGATTGTCAAGAACTAGATGAACCAGCACAAAAAACATTTAAAGTTGCTATGCATCAAAAGAAGGTTTTGTTATCAGTTTGGTGGGATTACAAAGACATATTGTCTATTTTGAATTTTTACAACGCAACTAAACAATCAATTCAGAGGTATATACATTCAACAACTAACCAAAATTAACAAGGCAATGCAATAAAAGCGACCAGAATTGAAAAATCGAAAAGGTCAACGGAAGGCCACACACATCTTTGGTCACGCGTCAACAATTATTTGAGCTTGGTTACGACGTGTTGTTAGAACCAGCATATAGTTCTGATCTTCCACCATCAGATTATACCATTTATTTCGAAGCTTGCAAAATTTTTTGAATGATAAGAATTTCAATAATGTTGATGATGTAAAAACGCACTTGGTTCAGTTTTTAACTGATAGGAATCAGAATTCTATGAGCAAGGAATCATAAAATTACATAGGTGCCATACCAATACATGAATATTTTTGCATGTAAATTTATAAATCTAAACAATATTGTGAAATGGAAATGACATATAAAAACAGGACTAATTTCTGTGCAATACATTTCTTAGCATTTTAACTATGGAAAATTCATCATAATTTTTGCAAATATTCAAATATTTTAATAAATAACTTATTTCTTAAATTATTATAGTACAAGAATTTAAGAATATATCTATATAGTCAGTTTTATGGAATGGCAACTATTGCTAAAAAAAAAATAGTGTAACTGTGGAACCTATATCCTCGTGAACAACATAAGGGTTCTAAAAATTATCGGTCATTGATTTGATGATTTCTATATATGTTAAAATTATAATATTAAATTTTTTGTTGTTGTGCGTGCCTCTGTTAACGGAACCGAAAGATAAAATTTATCCACTTTAGATGATAAATTTATGTCCATGATATTTCTGGATTTAAATGTACACGCATTGTTGTTAAATATCAAATAATAGGGGGTATATATATATAATTTTGTAAATAACAGATAGCTGCGTATATAATATTAAAACATTTTAGTTCGATAATTTATTATCTAACTTTATCCATATAAATGTTAATTATTTATATTGTTGTTGTTTGTTGTTGTGATCTAATTAAATAAATATAAATAAATAATTCCGTTTCCCATGTAATGAAAAGCAAAAAAAAAAAACTTTTATCGTAATTGAAATAACCCGCCCGTATTCCTATATAAATATTAATTACATATTTATACAATATTTAGTATATGTATATTAGCAGCAAGCGTATATAAAATTTATTGTTTGAGTTAATTTAATTAATTTTATTGTATTTATATAAAATACATAACAAAAGTGAAGACTTCATTTCATAAGGATAAATTTAATGTACGATTTTTACGTAATTTTTTGTTCTATATATGCAAATATATTAATGCATAGGGTATAAAACACTTTTAATAATAGATTATATCAACATTTAACCAATTAATAAAAAATCGAACGGAATCATTGGATTATCCATCTGGCACAATATATTTGCAAAAGAAAATGCAAATTTAATATAATTATTATACATGAATTTTACAAACTAAAAATGTGTTCTTTTATTATAACAATTGGATTGTTCATTGGATTGCAGCTGCGACGGGAAAATTTAAATAGTTCATTTGGCAGTGATTACAAATAATCACAATAATTAATTATTAATTTAATATTAAAATATGTATAAGTGTGAACAACATAAATGTTATTTAATATTTTATTTCTAATTTTCACTTTATTTATGAGACTTTTATATATACGCCAGTTGCGTCTTGTGAAAATTTTGCCAATGCATTCACTCAAGTAAAAACATAATTATATAGTGTACCATGTACCTCTCAAATGAGCGTTATAGTTGGTTTACACATGTTTTTTGATGAACTGAGTACGAATAAAATCATGAAGGTGCCACAAAATGACGATCTATTAGCTCCATTGAATTTCATAGAAGAAATACTTTCAATTTCACGCTTAGCGTGACCCAGGATCAACGACGTGGACGTGGCGAAAAAACGATCCCTTCGGGGTGCTTGATTTTCGTGAGTCCACTTGCCCCTCACGTTGGTTGCTTGATTTTATGTTAATCTCGCTTACATGCGGTTACTTTATATTATTTATATATAAAGTTCATTCTACGCGATTTTTCACAGAATATACTTTTAACTTCATCGAAAAAGGCAGGTGAAGCTATGAGATTTTTTAGCATTCCCTTCTCAATGGCCATATATTATTTATATTTGTGTACCTATTTTTCAATGACCGTCGAGTAGAAGAGAATAGTGAGCAAAACAATTTACAACAACAGTCCAATGAATTCAGTACGTCTTTTTATTTTTTTCATATAGAAAGTTGGATTCTCTATTTGATTTCATTTATATATATATGAAACTTTGATTACATTTTAAATGAAATTAAGCTTAACAGTCGAGTGAAAGCAAGTTAAATTGTGTGGCTTGTGTTGTCTTGCTTATTTTTCGATTAATTTAGGAGTGTGTGTTTTTACGCTACTATTTTATTATGAGTTTTTATACTGATTTTTTATTTTTTTTCACATAGTCGTCATCGTCATTGCGTGTGTTGAATTTGGAATGAACGAAAATAAAATCTTATAATGAATTGAATAAAGTCGTTAGAAAAATTTCAACGCATTCAGTGAATGCATTGAATACATGGACGAGACGCCGTTGATATACGCATAGATCAATAATTTATATATTGTTGTTGTTAAAAATTTTTCTTAAGTTCGTCATTCAATTTTTTATAATATTGTATATGTTTTACCCTATAAAATTGTGTACATGTAATTTTAAATTATTTAAATATTAAAAATAAATCATCATTATCATTGTGATTAATTACCATACCCACAATATAAACATATACACACGCACAAATTCATACATATATAAATTTTTTAGAATATAAATTTTCTAATTTTCCAATTTTCCAATTTATGAGTAAATATATATAAAATATATTATATTCCTGCTATGGCATCATTATGAAAATATGTATACATATCATATATGTGCGTATTTACAATATACAATACATATACACGTGACACAGCTACTATATGCTTATTTTATTCATATATCGTATATATGATGGTATATATATATATATTGCACAAAAGACTAATAGGTTATATGTGAACATTTGACGGAGCTTAATTTATTTATAGCGCGCATTCATTTCATATATATGTAATAATAAACAATCCCGCGCGTAAAAGAAGTTTTATTTATATATTAATGTATATTCGTTTCGCATATGTATAACAGATAGCTGATTATATTTGTATAACCATATAGCTATAGAAATATATTTTGCATACCTATACCATGGATGGATATATAAATATTTTCTATAATAAATACTAAAATACAAAATTAAACATAAATCTTCTCATACCATCTATTCTATTATACACACACACACACACACACATGCCATATATAAATATTATATATAATCCATTTATCACGAAAATAATATATATTTTATATATTGTATATTTATTTATATATGACAAAATTCGGTTGAATTATGGTATATATGTAAATTTCTATATATTATATTACATATACGGAAAATAGTAAATAATACATTGGCAAAGGGAATTCATTATCAAAAAAAAAAAAACAACAACAACATCAACAATTGAAAATAAATTAAAAAAAACAGTTCTGCACAATTCGAACAGTGCAGAAAAAAATTATACAGAAATACAAATTATAATTGATATTTGGATAAAGGTACAATATATAAATTTAAATAATTTGTTAATTTACACCAGAAATTTATGTTGACTATTTATAGTAGAGAACATTATATTATTACCGAATTAAAACCAATAATCGAATAACAATCATTTAATATTGATAAAATATTATTATATTGTAATTTGCATTGTATTTACAAGAACATAGTGAGGTAAAATATGTAGTAATGAGGCTCAGAAGATTTTAGAATCACAATTAAATATACTTCATGCTATAAAAACAGGGTTATAAATAGCAGACAAAAAACCACACCCTAATTTGATTATATTCATTTAACTGAATGCTATAAATTCATTATGATTATAATAAATCGCTATTTCAACGATTACCTGCAGTACAACATAGAATTTCATAATGCTAACATCCGATTTGGACAGAAAGAGTCGAAAATTTAACCTTTAAGAAACATGTTGTCTATGTTAATGTCGCTTTATGCAACCTATTATATTAACATTCGTTTCAATTGTATTCATGCGAGGTGGTTTTAACCTTCCTGATTCTGAGAGTATTGACCGAAAAAAACAAAATAAGAACCCATTTTTTTTTTCACACGTGAATAAAAATTCCTTAAAATTTATGTGAGAACTTTATCGGTAATATGAATAGTGTAATTAATTTTTCAAGATTATCAAATGTTCGTTTATGAAATCAATAAACAATTATGTTTGGAAACATATACACCCAATATATGTCTCAAAAATTCACGAAATTTCAGAATACACATCTTTGACTTATGATGTGTTAAAATTTCATGACATTCACAATTGTTTGTATGTTTATTAGTGGTATCGGGCAAGAAGCCTTTTTAATAGAATTTATATCAGCAAAATGCGTTCCCTTCATTTAGCCGAATGAAGTATTGGAAATAGAAAATAATATCAGCCAGTAAAATCATGGTTGAGTTTTAAAACGCAGTTTTGTAACCAAAAAATTGGCAAACAATTGATGATCGATGTGATTGTGCGTCATACGGATATACAATAAAATAAACTTTTTATTACTCCCAAATAATATGCACCAGTTATGTGGTTTTTGAAGAAAACATTCACTTTTTCGATGTTATCTTAAATAATCGTCGACTTTGGCCTTCCTCTTCCACTTCTTTCACCAATGTTTTTACGAGCATTTTTGAAACAATGATATCACTTATAAATTATTGTGCGTGATACACAACCATATTACCATAAATTTTTTTCCATCATTTCAAAAGTCTGGTAAAATTTTTTTTCCAATTTTTTAAACAAAATTTAATATTAGCTCTTTCTTCATGCGGTGCTATTAAAAATGTTTATGTACAAAATATTATTGGTTAATATCACCTGATATATAAAAATAGTGGATATACAAGGAAACAATTATTTTTCGATAATTGTAGACCAATTATTGATGAATTGTTAGATATACTCCTAGGCGTTGTAATTTATCATTTTCGTGTAATGAGAGTTTGGTAAAACCGCAGATAATTTTAAATTAATCCATTATTTCCTATAGAATAGCTATAGCTATCGATATGGGTTGATTTCGCTACATCACAAATTCTTTCTGAACGTTACATTACATAAAATGATAATCCAATTGAGCCAAGTACTGAAACAAAAACATCCACAGTTATATGACACAATTATTATGCAGAATGACAAACATTATAGATCATATGCTGTAACATCAATCTAGGATATGTTATACATTTGGCTTTCACCACATGTTACCTCAAATAGATTATCATTTCTGAGCAGCACTACAGTTCATAAGAATATATCAAAAAATAGTTTGATGATTGGTGGGCTTCAAATAAAAAAAAAAAAAAATACTTCTTCCTTCGAGGAAATAAACAAATATTGAATATTGACAAATATTGTCAAAACAATCAAAATCAATAGATTGAGATGGCTTGGACACGTAGAACGCATGGTGGAGGAGCGTGTGCCAAAAAAACTGTTAAACGGTAAACTAGAAGGCAGAAGGAGAGCCGGAAGACCTAAGGCGAGATGGCTAGATGCAGTAAACGGTGATATAAAGATCCTTAAAATTCGGAATTGGAAGAAATTGGCTGCGGATAGGTCAGGTTGGAAAAGCGTGTTGGATAAGGCTAAAACCGCACCTGGGTTATAACGCCATGGAGTAAGTAAGTAAGTATACACCATGAGTATACATACATAGACAATAAAAACAAATTTGAAAAACTTTAAGTTTTACATTAAAAATTCTTCTCAATTTATAATTTATATATAATTAAATAATCTTCCTAAAATTTAACAATGTGAAAATAAAAAATTGTACTTCGTGTAACTTAGAATTTAATCCTTATAATTGTAATTCATAAAATATACAGGGTGTCCCAATTTTCGACAGCAATACGAAAACACTAACTAAATCATGTGAAGAGTTAAGTCAACTAATTGAAGACTGTAATCAAGACCTTTGCCACAAGCTACAGCAAATACTTATACATTGATTCGGTCTATTGAAAAGTGTAGTTGTTTATGTATTCGAGGTGAAGGAGCACATTTTCAACAATTACTTTAGGCTTTGTTTGTTTAAAACTGTGGTGATATGCATGCTTGTGATTTTGTGGGTTTATTTGTTTAGGCCTTTGTGTGTGTGTGTGTGAAGGTTTGTGTGAATGCATTGGAGTGTATCGAATCAATTATCTGTGACGTCCATATTGTTGATTCTGGATAAAACCAAGATAAAAATTTTCCATTGCGAAAATCAATTTTATGCCTACATCGTTGTAGTTATTTTTGTATATCTTTAGAACCAGTTGAGAACTATCGTAATGTTATAGCCCAAACGAAAGCTTATGAATGTGGCAAGTTTTTAAACTTATACCGAAAAAAATTTTTCATCATAATTTTTCGACTTATGCTTGAACAAACTTTCAAAAAGAAAAATTGCGTTCAGCTAATTGTTAACATTCCTCTCGATAACCAAATGCCCGAATTGCCTTTTCTTAACGTCAAATTAAAGATCTCGGTTGGCTAATGCTAATAGTGAATCAAAAATTTAAAATCGGTTAATTAGTTATTGAGATATTGATCCGAGTAGAGTGCAAAACACGGTCTGATTGAAAATTTGATTATTTACGTGTAACTTCGTACCGAAGTCGAATCGGCCAAAATGTTATATAATATTTTCGACGCAAAATGACCCAGAGAACCTAATGTTTTCGTATTGCCGTCGAAATTTGGGACACTTTGTATATAAAATATATGTTACAAATAACATTTCATCTTTAATTTATGTTATTATCAATTTATGAAGAAAACTATGGTCCACTTCTAAAATAATGTCAAATATATTTATATATAGGTGTATGAACAATACATATATATATATAGTTAAATAAACACTTGTGTTACACATAACATATATTATATATTTATATTACATTAAACATTGTGTATATAACAGAATATATATAGATATGTGGATGGATATATGGTATATAATATATTACACTATATTATATATAAATTAAACTAAATTTCTTGCATGTTATCACTATATAGATGACCGACATACAACTATACACACAGACACACACACACACATATATATATATATTATATTTATACCAGCACTTAATTAATATTGAAAGGAAACAATTCAGGATACAAGAAGTAACTTTGATATTTTATTATACAATTATTATATATAGGTATACCCCTATACGTATAAGTTTATACATAGTAAATACAATGTTATTAAGCTTATATATATATATATATATAGACAACAAGTACACTTATGTATATATATATAATTGTATATATATATAGATATAGCATTTGTGTGTGCAGAGTATATATACTTTGTATATATAGTTCAAAGTATAACTATATTATATTGTATTTATATTATGTATAACACATTTATAATGTGGGAAATTGTTCAAATTAAATCGCCTTTTAAGTGCTTGCATGTTTCATTACATTATATAACATGTCATTAAGTTGAATACAAATTTACAGTTTTATATGATATAGAAGTTGTTGATATTATCGATGGAAAATACAATTAAAGAAAATACCCGTATATATACGTACCATATTCTGCGGGAACGAAAAATTACTTTATTAATTGTAAATTAAATTAAATTTTTCCCTTACCATTTCGAATATATATGTTAAATATCAAAGGAAAGGATAAATACTACATGTGTATTTTATATTATTATATTGATATAATTAAAATGTATTATAATACTACAGTGACGTCTAGTGAAAAAAAAATGTTTTCACATACAATGCATCACTAGATTTTTCCATTTGTACTATAGACAAGTTGAAAGTAAACTAAGTTATGATAAATAAATTGAGCGTTCACTCCGAAAAATCAATTTTTCTGAATTTTATCATCTTATCTTTTGAACGCTTGAAGTGATTTAAAAAATCTCTTTTATAAAACGTTCGTAATTGATTATATAATACAATTTTCAGTTATGTACACAAAAAGTATGGTCTGTATAATTAAAGCAGATAATAATTTATATGTGTAAGTTGATTTTCCGGCCAATTTATTTTTTTCATAATTTAGTCTATACTTTCAATACTTGACTACCAGAAAATAAAATAGTAGTGATAATGAAAACTGAATGTCAATTCTAACGAGTAGCAACTGGTATAGTAGATTGTAAAAAAGTGATACACATGGAGAATATTTTTAGATATTGTTATGCATAAAATTAATTTTATTTGAAAATCTTGAATTATTTCCAACACAATACAATTTTTATTAAATTTTATCAGTGATTTTTCTGTAAATTTTTTATTGGCGACCATTGGTACATTGCACATAAAATTGTACCATACAATAAATACAATAAATTTTCATGTATTATAATTTCTGTTGTATGCATTAGGATCCAATGACATATATAGACATTTGTCTAACTTAAATAGAATTAATTGAAGACCGAAATAAATAAGTTCAAAAATTTCAAGAAAATCTGATAAATACGGTATACAAGAGGTATTCTAATATATTGGAAATATAAGGTTGTCAAATATCTCCCTTCCGCCTTTTTGTCTTTTTAATTTCGCGGCTATGTACAAAGCGCTACAGAGCTCGTATCTGGCAACACTGTACATAATTTGAAAGCTCTTGATATAACAAACAAAACGACGCTATGTATGATTAGTTTGGATATTGCGTTCAACAGTTATAGACGTGTAAACATGGAGTTCACTAACGCCGAAATTCGCGCAATTTTAAAGTTTTCCTTCGTTAAAGGCAAATCCGCTAGAGAAACGTTCCGTGAGATTAATGGTGTTTTGGGGGATGGTACTCTATCACTTCGAACCGCGGAGGAATGGTTTCGACGATTCAGAGCCGGTGAAAACGACACCATGGATAAGCCAGCCGGCGGAAGACCTGTGACGACAAATACCGATCAAATCATGGAATACATCGAGTTAGACCGGCATGTGGCATCTCGTGACATCGCCCAGGAGATGGGAGTTAGTCACCAAACCATTTTAAACCATCTGCAGAAGGCTGGATACAAAAAAAAGCTTGATGTTTGGGTGCCACATGAATTAACAGTGAAAAATCTAATGGACCGAATTTCCATTTGCGAAATGCTGCTGAAACGGAACGAACTCGACCCATTCTTGAAGCGGATGGTGACTGGCGACGAAAAATGGATCACATAAGACAATATCAAGCGAAAACGGTCGTGGTCGCAGGCCGGTGAATCGTCCCAAACAGTGGCCAAGCCGGGATTGACGGCCAGGAAGGTTTTGCTGTGTGTTTGGTGGGATTGGAAGGGCATCATCCACTATGAGCTGCTCCCATATGGCCAGACGCTTAATTCTACCATCTACTGCGAACAACTGGACCGCTTGAAGCAGGCGATCGACCAGAAGCGTCCAGAATTGGCCAAAAGGAAGGGTGTAGTGTTCCACCAGGACAACGCCAGACCACACACTTCGTTGATGACTCGTCAGAAGCTACGGGAGCTCGGATGGGAGGTTTTATCGCATCCACCATATAGCCCGGACATAGCGCCAAGTGATTACCACCTGTTCCTGTCCATGGCGAACGCCCTTGGTGGTGTAAAGTTGATCTCAAAAGAGGCTTGTGAAAAGTGGCTGTCCGAGTTCTTCGCAAATAAGGAGGGGGGCTTCTACGAGGGAGGTATTATGAAGTTGCAGTCTAGATGGAAACAGATTATCGAACAAAACGGCGCATATTTGAACTAAATCCGATTACTGTAACACTTTTTATAAAGCATTGAATAAAGAGCAAAAAGGCGGAAGGGAGATAGTTGACAACCTAATATTTAAGTTTTATGAGAGCCTAAGGAGTTGAACTTATTATTACTAAACTCTTATAAATTTAACAGTTCAAGTAAATTAATTGTAGTTATTTTAATTAGAATATTCAGGTTATATTGTAGTTGCCAGATATGCAAGACATTATGTATTACAATATTTGGAAAACCGGAAAAAAATTAAGTTTTTGCAATTTATATCAAAAGCTTAAATGTTCAAGCTTTATATTTAATCAGTTAACTATTTTTGACGAGTATATTAGTCATGAAAAAAGTGCAAAATTTTGTGTTATGACAATTTGCAAGACGCAAAATATATATACGCATTTTCCACAGACGGCAAAACAGTTATCTGGTTAAAAAAGTTATTCATACAATTTCTTTTTATACAGTAGTGTTAGTGGCTATCTACGAATGGGCAATGGAGGCGGAGGGAGACTTTGTTTATTTTCGAACTACATAGTTTAATTGCAAAACTTTATAATGATAAAAAATAACCACAAAAAATTGGATTTCAATATTATTTTTTGATCGAATAAAACAAAAGAATATTTTATGGAACCACTGTTAAAATATTAACCACATGTTAAATGTATATAGTTGAAAATAAATAGGTGTACAAATACGAATTTCGTATATAACTGCATAAATATATATACCCTTAAATATATATGAAAAACCATTAAAGTAAACTGTATACAAAGTGTAAATCCTTGTATAAAAATCAAACAGAAACATACATTTAATAAATTGACATATTTTAGATATTTTGTTATTTTTTAAATCCTCTTATACATCCTTATTTTAAAATATTGTGGCAACAAAGTATGGTAGGTGTTTGAATATGAATTCTTTGTACCTATAATATTAATATCTCTATATGTTCTTTTGCTATTTATCGGGTAACCAACGGGTTTCCTTGCTATAGAAATTTGATGGTTGTGAATAGAAATATTTATCAAACATCAATTGGACATCTTCTAATTGTGAGAAGTGCTATGGACGACCAAAAACAATGAATATGTGGTAATAAAAATAAATCCAGTTCAAATTGAAGATTACTTCTTAGGCAGCAATTGTTGTATACGGGTACAAGCGTTGTCATGTATTAAAATTATTTTGCCAGTAAATGTACCTTTGCCTGTAAATGATCGAGACTTCATAACGTTCAGAATTGTGAAACTCATACCATTCCTAACACACAGCAACAAACAAACAACAAACAAAAATACAATGATTTAAATGTTACTTATTGCCATTAATATTTTATCAATTTATTGGTGTACAGATTAAATGATAGCCGGTTTTTTAAAAGCAATCATGTTTTTTGTAAACGTCTATAAAAAACGTTCTAACAGTCGAAATGTGAACCGCATGCACAAAATTAATAAATATATTTATTTTCTATATATTTTTAGTGTTATAAAAATGGAAATAAAAGCTACGCTTTAGTTTTAGTTTTGGTTTCTTTATTGAGAAGAACAAATACTTGTTAAATTGAGAAAATCTATGGCTCACTATTCATTTTCTGTTTAATGTTTTTTCATATAAAGGAAATTTCATATTGAGGAATTTATAACAATTACATATAACAAATTGTTTCATTATTATATCCAACTATAATATTATATGTACCGACCTCCCAACAACACAGAATTAATTTCTAAATTATACCACTCACACGGCTATGTATAAGCTTTGCAGAACCTACATAAAGTTCATTAGAATGATCTGCGGTTGCGAAAAAACAATAACACATTTTATATTATATGTTTAAAATTCACAATTTACAATTTTTGGCTATATTATTAGATCCTGTTTTTTTTTAACCTAGATTTACTATTATTCTTTTTATATATTTGTGTGTTTTGTTATGGTTCAGTAAAATGTAATATTCATAAAAAATAAATATTTTATGTTATATCGCCGCATCTATTTTCAAATTTTCTATGTTGAATATATTAAATGTTGTTAAATAATATACACATTTGAATATAAGTTAAAATTTGTATAAATATTATGTAAATTGATGGCATTAAATTATTTTTCGTGTTTCATATAATAATGTTTCATATAATATTCAACAAATATATATTATATGTTTCATATTTATATACGTTCATTTTTACATATTATTTGTATATTTATTGTCTAATAATATTCTATATTCTATTTAGTTAGAATAAAACTATATATAGAAAAATATAGGGTAGTTCTAAAATTTAAATTGCATGTATTAGTGGTAAATCTATAAATATTGTAATGTGACATAAATATAATGCAAAAACAATACGTTTCTATTCTGTTTCTATTATGTGAAAAGGTGTTGCAATATATGTGAGCAAAAATTAAGAGTACATTATTATAAAAATTCAATTATACACAGTAGAAATCTGTGTCTGCTAGAGATGTTGAATTTGTTGCAGTCACAATTCTGCTATTAAAGCAGAAACCGTTTTCACTCGGCGACGAAAATTAGCATAAATTTGCATAAATAATAGCCAATCAAAAGTAAAGATTAATCATTTAGGCAAAAGACTTTATATTTTTGTTCACTTAAAAAATAATTAAATCTGCTGACAATATTTCAAGCTAACGACGAAACGTGAGGAAGTGGAAAATTTAAATATTTCTAATTCAATGTTGATGATTGCACTTTGTATGTGTATTTGGAATGGGAATGTGAAAATGTTCCTGCGAAAAATATAAGACATCAGAAAATTGATTGCAATTGAAAGAAATGTTCAAATTATACCATTGTTGTGGTTGTATTTTTGTAATTTCATTTAAAATCGTTTCCTAAAGTCATAAACAGTAAAATCCTATATGCTGAACATGAGCTATGCCTATAACAAATTTTTAAACATTGATTCGATGCTATTTTAAAGAAACGATTTTGATGTGAATAACAAACGATCGTCCTGCGATCAAATGAAAAAAAAATGCAATGATGCATTGTTCGATGAGAAAATAAACGTCGTACGTCAAATATGTAAAATAACTTGCAGTAGTATTAATAATTTTAATATAGATCAACTCAATCCAAACGTTTACATTAGAAAGAATTTAACAGGTTGAAAAAATTTCTATAATTTTTATAAAATCAAATACTTTTGCATGACGGCAGAAACTCTACTCTTTATTTATTAAGTTTAGTTTAAAAAATTGTATTCCATATTGAAATGTCATTGATCCTTAAAACACAAATTCTATTCAATTCCTTGCTTGTTTCTCTTTCACATGATAAGGTATGGATCTCCAAATTTAAAAAATTATCTTTATAAGGTCTTTGAAATGTCCTTTATCACTACTATATTAATATGTTGTATCCAATTTGTTGTGTAATTATTTTTTGCATCAGGTGTGGCATGCATAATTTCAAAAAATATCCTTGTAGAGTCCTTAATAAAAGAAAAAACGATAATTCTAGACTAGAATCTTTGTTTAATCCTTTTTAATATGAGATATTGTATGTACAATTTCAAAGGTAGTTTAAACTTTCTTAACTCTTAAAATACCAATTCCACATTATATATTATAATCAAGAAGGTGGAATTTAGCAAATACACAAACATAACATTATGTTCTTTAATATTTATCGAGTTGTGGAACATAGTGCAAAAATAATATCATGTATTTGATAAATTCAGGTGTGCTAGAATCAGTATTCGTTGTAGTAGTCATTCTTGATGCAGATCAACTTCGTAGTTAAATACATTATTCGCGATTATCGGCCTTCTTGATTATAACCTATTTCGATTAGAAACTAAATTACATCTCACGTATGTACAAAATTTAATTGAAATTGGTTTAAAAACGAAAGCTTCTGAATTTCTATACCACCTATATTTTTTACACAAAATTGATTTTGTGCGGGATGACACTTAAAGTATGTTTTTTTTTTTTTTTTTTGAATTCGTAATTCGTATAAATTGTAACGATCTTAAAACAAAATTAATGCTTCTTATTTATAGTATTGGGTCTGGGGATAGTCTGATAGGTGTCGTAAGTAGTATTGCTTGTACGCAGTGTGAAGTGGCAATACTTCGCTATTGTAGTAGTTGAATCCACGTTTCATATTCAGTATATGACATTCAGTTGAAGTGTAAACAAATATTTTTTTAGTTGATTAAAAATGGCAAATTTTGTACCAACAAAACAGCATTTGAGGGAAGTTATGTTAAGTAATTTTATTCAGAAGAAAACAGCAGCAGAAACTTATCGCTTTTTGTTACAAATTTATGGTGTACAGTCGCCATTACAAAACAATTATGAGTATTGGTTTAGACGGTACAAAAATAATGATTTTGATATTAGTGATAAAGCACTGCAGAAAGGGCCGACTGCATCGACCGGAACAAATGGTAGTCTGATGGAGCAATGTCTGGTGAATATGGCAGATGGGGTAGGACTTCCCAGCCAAGTGCTTCTAACGTTTCTTTTACCGGTCTTGCAACGTGTGGTCTAGCATTAGCGTTTTGGTGTCGATGGACCTGGTTCACCTGTCTTCACCCATGCTTTCAGACGTTTTGGATTATCGTAATGGATTCACTTTTCATCACCAGTCACAATTCGATGCAAAATTGAATGTCTTTGAAGCGAAATTTCACTCATTTTTTTTTCGATTTTCTTGTTGTCTTTCTGTCAAGTCATGTGGTACCCAATACGATAGCTTTTGGACCATTCCCATCTTCTTTAAATTGGCTTGGAAACACTTGCTTGGCTAACATCTAATTCCAATGCTAATTCTTCTGCCGTTTTTAGCATGGATCTTCACTGAGTAAAGCTTCCAATTCTTCGTCTTCAAATTTTTTTGGTGCTCCAACGCGTTTTTTATCACTAACATCAAAATCACTATTTTTAAACCGGCTAAACCAATACTCACAGTTGTTTTGTGAAGGGGACCATAAATTTGTAACAAAAAGCGATAAGTTTTTGCTGCTGTTTTCTTCTGAATAAAATTACTTAACATAACTTCCCGCAAATGCTGTTTTGTTGGTACAAAATTTTCCATTTTTAATCATCTAAAAAAAATACTTGTTTACACTTCAACTGAATGTCATATACTGTTGAAGAATTAAATTGTAAAATATTTAATTTGTTAAATTTTAATAAAGACTTTAGTAATTTTGTATATAATTAGTAATTATGTATATATCGCAAGTTAGTACGTCACAATTAATTTGGAAATTTACGAATTATGAATTCTAAAAATCTTTACAGCGGCTTCATCGTAACATTACTATGCGTATATATTGTATAAATGGAAAATAATTGTGAATTATAAAAAATCTATATGTATTCACTTTTGAACGATACTGTGTGCCTCCGATATTTATTTAGTTAATATATATATACTAATTTAATCATATTTTCTGATTCATTTTAATATTATATAAATTTTAAATTATTTAATCGACTGTATATTATATTTATTTACACAATATTTTACTTAACACTAGAACTACCAATCCGTCATTTTGACGGATTTGTATATTTCAAACATGAATTTTATTATTATTGTAAAAATATTATTTTTCAAATTTATGATGACTTTTAATTTGGCACGAAGGTACTCACAAATTAACTTTCTGCTTGTTTGTCAACGCTTTAATTCTAGAGAAAAATCTAACATATAGCTAAATAAACCAATCCGTTAAAATGACGGAAATAGTAATTTTGATCTGAAAAAACAAAACATCACATTTACGCAGAATTTTTTAGTATTCTATTTACACATTTTAGGCTTTTCGGGGAATACCCTAAAATCAGAGTTGAAAATATTACTGCAGATATATTTTACTTCACTTTAAATGATAAATATTTACATACGTATTATAACATACTAAATGGTTTTCCATATTTAGGAAACGATAATTTACGATCACCATCAACACCTTTACATAAATTTGTGGTTCTAAATCTTGTTGAACCTTATTTAGGTTGCGGAAGAAGTATAACAACTGATAACTTTTTTACTAGTATTCCCTTGACAAAAACACTATTAGCTAAAAAAACAATATTAGTTGGAACTCTTCGAAACAATAAAAAAGAATTACCAAATATAGCAAAAGTAAAAAAAGGCTCTATACGATAGCAAAATATTAAAATCTGATAATACAGTTCACACTATTTACAAATCGAAACCAAAAAAAAAAGTATTACTTCTAAGTGCCAAGCATACGACTGTGAAGATTGCCAATAATTATAAACTTTTGCCAGAAACTGTCGAATTCTACAACAAAACTAAGTTCGGAGTAAACGTTATTGACCAAATGGCTAGCAAATATAGTGTAAAGCCACGTTCTCGTAGATGGCCATTGCAGATATTTTACAATATTTTAGATTTGGCAGAAATCAACGCGTGGAGATTATATAAAGATATCACCAATGAAAATATAACTAGAAAGCAATTTTTATATCAATTATCTGAAGAACTTGCTAATGAATATACAAGCAACAAAACATCGAAATCTACTCAGTCAGAAAATTGGAATATAGAGACCATTGATTCGATTTCGAAAAATTCTAAAGAGAATACTGATCGAAAATCATGTGTAATTGGATTATGCAATAAAAACAGAACAAATTCTATTTGCTTCAAATGCACGAAATATATGTGTGTGGGAAGTGCACAGCTAAAAAAATATCAATTTGTAAGAAATGTACTGCATAAATTCTACTTTTTTTACATTACATATTTTAAAGATTTGTTATTAATTGATTTAAACTGAACGTTTGCCTTTTTTTCTATTTTGAATTGCAATAAAAATTGAAGTTTATATATTTACAATTTTTTTTTTATTCCATTTTTCATACATCCGTCAAATTGACGGTACATTGGTACAACTAGGTATACATAAAATGTTGGTAGTTCTAGTGTTAAATATAAATATTGTGTTTTCTATACAATAAAAATACGTAAACGTACACAATAAAGTCCACACAATATATGGCTAATATTGTTAAGAATTAAAATACAATAATAGCTGCATTTTAATGGTTTTCCATAAATTCTTAAATATATTATTAGTTATATATACCGACATATATATACTTGTATACAATGGAAGTTAAATCTATGTTGGTAGTAGTTATATATATATATATTATACATATATTGTACAAATGTAAATAACATAGAAATAGAGTATTTTATGTATATTTAAATCCGTTTTCCGACATATTTACATAAAACATTACATTTTGCCACTAAGTCTCAGAGGTACAAGATATTTCAAGTATATATAGATGTAAATTTGTACATATATTGTCAATGCATATATATATATACGACATTAATATTATTATTATACACTCTGTATATTTTAGTATTATAATACACACAGTGTCATATATATATATCATATACAGGTTGTCCCAATTATCGACGCAATACGACGCAAACTTTTATCACAAATGGATTGGCAGAAGTGGGCCCATAAGATGGTCGCCACGTTCTCCAGACTTAAACCCGTTGGATTTCGATTTATGGGGTTGCCTTGAAGAAAAAGTCTATGCAACTGTGATTAATTCACGTGAAGAGTTGATTCAACGTACTGAAGACTGTATCCAAGTATCGCCACAAGTCGCAACAAACACTTAGATTGATTCGGTCTATTGAAAACCATTGTTGTCTATGTATTCGAGCTAAAGGAGCACATTTTCAACAATTACTTTAGGCTTTGTTTGTTTAAAACTGTGGGGATATGCGTGCATGTGCTTCTGTGGGTTTATGTGTGTGGCCCTTTGTGTGTGAGTTCATTTGTGTGTGTGTGAAGGTTTGTGTGAATGCATGGAATCAATTATCTGTCACGTCCGTATTGTTGGTTCTGGATAAAACCGAAAAAAGATAAAATTTTTCCATAGCGAAAATAAATTTTATGCATACATCGTTGTGGTTATTTGTGTATATCTTTGGAACCATATGAGAACCATCGTAATGTTATAGCTTAAACGAAAGCTTATGAATGTGGCAAGTTTTTAAACTTATACCGAAAAAATTGTTTCATCATGATTTTTCGACTTATGCTTGGACAAACTTTCAAAAAGATAAATGGCGTTCAGCTAATTGTCAACATTCCTGTAAGTATCTGGATAACCACATGTCCGAATTGCCTTATCTTAACGTCAAATTAAAGATCTCGGTATGCTAATGCTAATAGTGTATCAAAAATTTAAAATCGGTTAATTAGTTATTGAGATATTGATGCCAGTAGAGTGCAAAACATGGTCTGATTGAAAATTTGGTTATTTGCGTGTAACTTGGTACCGAAGTCGAATCGGCCAAAATGTTATATAATATTTTCGACGCAAAATGACCCAGAGAATCTATTGTTTTCGTATTGCCGTCGATAATTGGGACACCCTGTATAGTATTTAAATTGAACATTCATTCATTTTATTGTATATATACTCGTATATTCTTCATTTGCTCATACATAAATGCATGAATATAGTTTGGGGACTTATATCTTATCAGTAAATCCGAATTCGCACAAAAGTAACATAAGTTTATTTGAGCAACTGAATTTGAAGTTTCCTATACCATAATACAATATTACATTTATATATATATATTTATTTATTACAAATTTATATTAATATATAAATGTATTCTAACTATTCCATGTAAATAACAAAATAACTATATACAAAATGTAAATATATAATATAAAATATAACAATAATATTAATAATATACAATAACAATATAGGGGATGAGTTTTTTTTTTGAAATGCATAATATTACATTTTTGATTTATGCTGTTAAATAGAGTGATTTTCTTTTATTTTTTACTTATATACAATTTTCCAAAATATATACACCATATTTATTATATACAATATTTTATGTATTATATAAAAACACATATACAAACGTATTTATTACTCTTGTTTGTAACATTTATTCTATTTATCGTAATATAAAAATGAATAATATTTTCTTTTCGGTTTTATGATACAAATATATATTTATCCATGGGATAAAATTGGCGATTAATGAATTCGTAAAGTAAAATGAGAATAAGAATTGAATAATATTATAGTATATTGGTAGCAGAAGTAGCAGCAGCAGCAGCAGCAGCAGCAGTAGTAGTAGTAGCAGTAGTAGTAGCAGTAGCAGTAGTAGTAATAGTAGCAGAAAAGATGAAAGAAAAAAAAAAAAAACGAAGAGATTCTGACAAGGATATATTTATAAAAATAAAATAAATATTTTATTATATATAGATTTATGCGGTTTACGTATAACATATAAAATAAAAAAAAAGGACGAATAAAATAAAAATATATTGTAACATATTTTTTTTTAGTAAATAAACGGATATATATATTTTTCTCTGTGTTTGTACATATACCAACGAAACGAAATCAAAATATATATAGATTTCTTGAAATCTTTCAAATAATTTTTTATTTTTCAATTGTTGTTGTTGTTGTAATATATTTATAAAATATTATTTCAAATTTATATATGTACAATCATCATTTTTATCTATAAAATGATAATTTATATGCGGAAAAGAATGTGCTTTAATATATTATATATTGTTTGTGTATATACAGGGCGTCCCAATTTTCGACGGCAATACGAAAACCCTAGGTTCTCTGGGTCATTTTGCGTCGAAAATATCATATAACATTTTGGCCGATTCGACTTCGGTACGAAGTTACACGCAAATAACCAAATTTTTAATCAGACCATGTTTTGCACTCTACTGGAATCAATATCTCAATAACTAATTAACCGATTTTAAATTTTTGATACACTATTAGCATTAGCCTACCGAGATCTTTAATTTGACGTTAAGATAAGGCAATTCGGACATGTGGTTATCGAGATACTTACGGGAATGTTGACAGTTAGCTGAGCGCCATTTTTCCTTTTGAAAGTTTGTTCAAGCATAAGTCGAAAAATCATGATGAAAAAATTTTTTCGGTATAAGTTTAAAAACTTGCCACATTCATAAGCTTTCGTTTAAGCTATAACATTAAGATAGGTCTCAACTGGTTCCAAAGATATACACAAATAACTACAACGATGTAGGCATAAAATTGATTTTCGGAAATATTTTATCTTTTTTTGATAAGAGATATTTTTTTTTATGCAACTGTGATTAATTCACGTGAAGAGTTGATTCAACGTACTGAAGACTGTATCCAAGTATTTCGCCACAAGTCACAACAAACACTTAGATTGATTCGGTCTATTAAAAAGCATTTTTGTGCATGTATTCGAGCTGAAGGAGCACATTTTCAGCTATTACTTTAGGCTTTGTTAGCTTAAAACTGTGCTGATATGCGTGCGTGTGCTTTTGTGGATTTATGTGTGTGGATCTTTTTGTGTGAGTTCGTTTGTGTGTGTGAGAAGGTTTGTGTGAATGCATAGGAGTGTATGGAATCAATTATCTGTCACGTCCGTATTGTTGGTTCTGGATAAAACCAAAAAAAGATAAAATTTTTCCATAGCGAAAATCAATTTTATGCCTACATCGTTGTAGTTATTTGTGTATATCTTTGGAACCAGTTGAGACCTATCGTAATGTTATAGCTTAAACGAAAGCTTATGAATGTGGCAAGTTTTTAAACTTATACCGAAAAAAAATTTTCATCATGATTTTTCGACTTATGCTTGAACAAACTTTCAAAAAGAAAAATGGCGTTCAGCTAATCGTCAACATTTCTGTAAGTATCTGGACCACATGTCCGAATTGCTTTATCTTAACGTCAAATTAAAGATCTCGGTATGCTAATGCTAATAGTGTATCAAAAATTCAAAATCGGTTGATTAGTTATTGAGATATTGATCCCAGTAGACTGTAAAACATGGTCTGATTGAAAATTTGGTTATTTGCGTGTAATTTCGTACCGAAGTCGAATCGGCTAAAATGTTATATAATATTTTCGACGCAAAATGACCCAGAGAATCTAGTGTTTTCGTATTGCCGTCGATAATTGGGACACCCTGTATATATATACACACACACACTACAGTCACGTAAAACCGCAATGAATGAATAATCATAAAAATATTATAAATATAATGACCTTGTTCTCGAATGCATCAGTGGCGATGTGTAACAAATATCCTGCAGTAAATGTTGAAACTAGTTCCGTATAAAAACTAGTGCTTCAACTAGTGTAAAAAGAAGTAGTTACAGAACTATTACTAAAGTAATGCAGATAGCAACTATTTTAAATACGCAATAATACAAATATATGACGAAACGATGAGAAACAAATACGTTATCGTGAACTGTTATCGTAATACATAGAAATATTAGTGCTGTTTTGAGACACTGCTTTGATTTTAGTTTTAATAGTGTAATGAATTTCGTATTAAAAACACATATTGTAATTGTGAAGTGAAAAAGAAGTTAATTTAAGTAAACTACCATCTCCAAAATATCCAACAAATTTAGTGCAGTAGAAGAAGATATACACATTGTATCTAACGAGAACTTTGTGGCAGGAAGATTGTTCCAACAATATGGATATTTTGGAAAACGAGTCGCTACCAAAAATAATTTTTGAAGAGAAATTAATCGATTGGTATATTAGGAATAAACCATCCCGTAAATATTTTGAAGAATTTCGTTTTATTTTACGTGAGGAAAAACTTAGAGGTAGCACGTAAAATTAAAATGGAGCTGATATAATTTAAGAAAAGGTGATAAACTATGAAGCACCAATTGCAATAATTTATAATATTTTTTTAAATATGAAGTAAATTATTATTTTGTATTAAAAACTTAATAAATATTAAATTAAATTAAAATATATTGTCTACATTTTTTTTTAAAAATAAATACAACTTTTTTTTAAAAGGTACGGGTGAAAGAATACATAATCTAATTCAAATTAAAATTAACTAGTTCAGTAACTCAGTAAGTTACAGTAAGGTACTCCGTGGCATATTTGGTCCCGTCAAAAAACAGAATGGTTGTAGGCGAAGATAGAATTTTGAATTAGACAAGTTGTACGGTCAACCAAATATTGTCAAAACAATCAAAATCAATAGATTGAGATGGCTTGGACACGTAGTACGCATGGAGAAGGAGCGTGTGCCGAAAAAACTGTTAAATAGTAAACCAGAAGGTAGAAGGAGAGCCGGAAGACCTAAGGCGAGATGGCTGGATGCAGTAAACTGTGATATAAAGACCCTTAAAATTCGGGATTGGAAGACATTAACTGCAGATAGGTCAGGTTGGAAAAGCGTTTTGGAAAGAAGGCTAAAACCGCACTCGGGTTGTAACGCCATGGAGTAAGAGTAACTAAGTAGTTCAGTAACTAGTTGCAGAAGAACTAGTACAAGTGTTTACATTTGAACTAGTTCAGTAATTGATCACAAATTAACTAGTTCTTCAACTAGTTGAAAAGTAATGCAGAAGACGACAATTGTCTTTTCGTAGGACATCTCAATGTTAAAAGAAACAGTTCGCAACATGTAAAAGAGGTTTAGCTTGGGATTGGAAGACATTAACTGCGGATAGGTCAGGTTGGAAAAGCGTTTTGGAAAGAAGGCTAAAACCGCACCCGGGTTGTAACGCCATGGAGTAAGAGTAAGTAAGTAGTTCAGTAACTAGTTGCAGAAGAACTAGTACAAGTGTTTGCATTTGAACTAGTTCAGTAATTGATCACAAATTAACTAGTTCTTCAACTAGTTGAAAAGTAATGCAGAAGACGACAATTGTCTTTTCGTAGGACATCTCAATGTTAAAAGAAACAGTTCGCAACATGTAAAAGAGGTTTAGCTTGGAACCAGTACTATTTACTTTTTAACTAGTTGTCCTACTAGTAGTAGAACTAGTTCTCTTTCCTGCAGGGTAAATAAATATTTATGTTTGTTGCTGTTGCTGATTAAGTTTTGTTTTTGTGGGGGTCATATTTAGTGCCCCGTAACACGAGAGTTATGATAACGTGTGTTGCGATCTGGGTTAGGAACTATAACGTTGTAGGATAACATTAAAGATTTTTAAAGTACAGCAGTCACACTATAGTAACGTGTGATAAATTTAACGTCCACAATATGTTTTATTTTCATTCGAACACTGTTGTAAAATTTGTTCTTTTTTTTTATTGTAATTAATGATTTATTATTATTTATTATTATATTTTTTTCAATTATCACAATGTTTTTCTTTTCATCTTGGACGCAACGTCTAAATTGAATTTATTAGAAAAGATTTTTAAAATTGATTTACGCATTTATGGGCACTCGATGTCAGTGAATAATTTGAAAAACTTTTGATGCTGCTGGCTGCACAGAGTTGTAAAAAAAAAGAATGTATACAGGATTGATTAAAAATTAAGCCGAGACTATGGAATCATTTTTAATCTACATATACATAAAAAAAATAGCAATTTTATTACAACTGGTTTATAATATCGAACAATATTTGTTTAAACATATACAATAAATAGAAATAAACACCACGCCATCAATAATTGACTACTGCAGATGGATTTATATATCGCCAAACCGAATATAACATAAATTGTCAAAGTTAAAGGACATTTCTTATACAATACAATGTAAACCAAAATACAACGCATTAAATGACAGTATAGTTTTTGTGCGTTGCGGCAATTAAAAAATACATATCAAATAAAAAATTGATAAAAAAATGCTACCGAAACGCTTTAAAATGTTTGTTAATAATTGTTTATCTATAATGCACAAAATTTTTTGGGTGGCATCAACGAATCAATTTGATTTCAGTTGATGGTGAACGGACTAATCACGCAATTATCAATAGTACTTTCGATAAATGCAGACCAATTGTTGAATTGTTATGTACACCCACGCGGAGTAATTTACCAAATTGACTGTAATAAACGTTTGCTAGATTCCATATAGCTTCACTTGATGATGCATTTTCACAATTAGTTACAAATTAATTCAGCATTTGCTGAGCGGTTAAGTTGCGAGATCTAGAAGACCATTTTCTCTAAACAAAAAACCGTCGTGATGTTTAAAAAGCTTTAATAATCTGTGGGCGGCACGGGCTATTTTCTATTCTCTAGAATTCATTTGGCCATGAAGGATAGCGATTTGAATGAATACAATTAAACCGTCAACGACTGACCAATGAGAGACATATAAAATCTATTTGCTACACTTGTTAAACGTGCTCATATAGCGATCTGTTACAGTTGAAGAAGAATAAAATCATAATTTTTGTAAAAATAAAGTAATTGATTACTTTTTTCTAAATTCATTCTCGGCTATTTTTTCGGCAAGAGGGTGTGAATCTGTTGTTGTTACTGCGGAGAACCATTTAGTACATGCATACCGTCTACACTCAATATTTCAGCATCAACGCCTTCAGCAGTTCTGTCTGTATCACAACAACCTTATTCGTGACGTTGTCCTCTTTCACCAAATGAAACAACAATGAAATACTATAAAAATATTCCTTATTTTAAAATTGTTTGCCTTTTTTTTGGTTGAAATCGTAACTTGCCTCTAATTGTACGGTTCTTATATTGTGCATATAAAGATATATATCTAATATTACTATACCATCTTCACAAAACTTATATATATTAAATATATTGATAAATTCTTTTTTACAATTTCTCTACATTTATAATACAATTTATATCTGCTATTCTGCAAAAATCATTTAATCATTTTATTTTTATGAATAATATTTCACAATTTTTTTTCTTATTTTATTATATACCATACGCTATTCAATGTTATGTAATACATCTCTTTTTTTACTTTCAATTTAATAAAATTTAAAAAAAATGATGAATTCCACAGGGTTACATAAAAAATTTCTTTTATTTCACCAGAGAATAATATGGAATTAAATTTTTTTCAATATAGACAGTTTATTTTTTATTTTTTATATAAGTATAAGCAGTGGCGTTGCGTGCATGTAAACAAGGTAAACAGTGTTTACCATAGAAAAAAAAAATCTTTTTTTAACGAATATTTTTGACCCTGACTGTGTTTTATATACAATTGGTTACATTTTACCATATAGTTTTTCTTATGTTATAAATATATTATAAAATAAAATATATGTAAAAGATCGCATATCCATAAACAATTAAGAGTAATAAATAAATAATATATAATATAATAAAACGATATATAAACGATAATTAAGATGTAATAAATAAAAGAGTACTCACCAATGCACTTTTCCCCAAATTAGCCGCAATAGCGGATCCGGTAAGAGAAGAATCAATATTCTGCACATACAGTTCAATTTGCAATTACATTTGACAAATAACAAAATAGAAACTGCGACACACATTTGCTATAGGTAAAAAGACAAAAAAAGAAATTAATTAATTTTAATATTATTATTATTATTAGGTAAATTTAAATAAATGTTGTATCAAAGCAAATTAAATATAATTATTTTATTACTTTTTTTTTTCAAAATAATTCAGTGCAATAATTAACATAAATACAAAAACGCAGCAACAAGAACAACAATAACAACAACAACAATAAATGCTATATAAAAATTCCTGTTACCGCGGCGGCACACAGACACAATCACATTTTTTTTTTTTTACGTATGCATATAGGAAAAAGTCAAAATTCAATTATAAAAAACTAAAAATCTATACCATCTTTTCCAATAAAATTAATTATTGAATAAATTGGTAATTGTTGGGAAACAAATAAAATAAAAATAATTAAAACAATTGCAATATTAAATGTATAAAATAGAAATAAATGAGGAGGCACTTACATATCATTTACATGGGGAAAAAGAAAGTTGCAATTTATTGTAGGCATTTTTAAAACACTCACTAACTAAACACTGTAATAATTATATGGAAAATAAAACTATAAATAATATTAAATATTAATATTCGGTTTATAAATTTAAAATAATAAATTCACTACTTTACATTAATTATTAAATATAATAAAATAATTAAATGATTAATTGATTAATATGCAATTTTCTTTTTCCTATTTTTTCATTTACTACGACGTTTGACTGACACAAGAAAAACAAAAACTAGCAATTAATAAAAATCGAAATTATAAATGTGACAAATAAAAAATTGATGACACATGCGAAAACAAAAAACAATTGAACTTATTTTCGCCATATAATATTTATCTTTTTATTATTATCGTAATTTTATTTGAAACTTAACGAATTTTCAATTTTAAAAATTTTATTTAATTTTAATAATGTATAAAAAAAAGTGTACATTTTTTTATTTAATGCTTAAATCAATAAGAAAAATGCATATTTTTAGAAAAGAAAATGCATTTGAATTCAAATTTAATGGATTGCATTGTTTTGAAATTTATTCCAATAGATGTTTTCACATCACGCTTAATGATGATTTAATAATGTACTTTTATAGTAATGAAATAAATTTATGGATTTTGATAAATATTATTTAATATTATTTAAATATTTGGCATTAGATAATTTTGAGTTTTACCTTGCTATAATTATTCTACTCTTCTCGTAATGCTGTCGTAATGCTATGAGACAAGACTGTGAAAATTATGCAAGATGTCAGTATAGAGAAAAATCAATTATATACCGCATAAACATGAATTCAAAGAAATAATCGTTGACGCAGATGCACTGCTAACAAACAAACTTTAAAATTAAATAATAAAAACTTTTTCGCAGTAAAACTATTTCAATACATCCTATTTGGGTTATTCCATACACATATAGTTCTGTAGCTGTTACATAAATTTTTTCCTATAATTTCAATTGTACTAAATTTTAACGTTAAACTTTTTTTATGTAATGGGAAGAAAATTCGGATTTGTTTACCTAAACGAAAAATTTACGCGACGCTGTCGAGTATAAGTGAATACAAAAACAAATGGTAATATAAATAGAACAAAAAAAAAATGAACTGAATATGTTATAGAGAAACATAAATCAAAAATCGTTAGCGGTTAATAAATTCTTAAGAATTTTCCAAAATAACGCGCGTCTTTAATTTTACCAACTCGTACAACAATGAATATTTATGGTACAAAAAAATGTTATTTATTTATTTATTTTTTCTTTTTCAAACAAAATATTTTATTAATACTCTTTTTTTTCTTCTACACAAATTCACATATATCATTTTTTATTGCTTAGCGGTTTTACAAATATATAATTTTTAAAAATTTAAAAATATTAAAATAAATTTAGTATTTTATAGAAGATAAATAAATTGTTAAATACAGAAATTATTGTATACGCACAATGTTGTAAAATACTTTTTAAATTATTGCTTAAAAAGTTTATTTATTATTTTGAAATTTCGCAATGTCAAGGGAAATAATATTCTAGCAGAATTACATAACCAGACGGTGATTAGAACCATGGAACGAATAAGTATGAGTACATGCGACTCGGAATGAGTTTGGGTAAGGCGGCACATGAGGATCTGTGTCAATGAAAAGACAAACTTAGTAAAAATTGAATCAATCTTGACTATTCAGTAGTCCGTCAGCATATTAATCTTAAGAAATGGATCATGGGAAAATCTCGGCAATTTTGAGAGAACATGGGAATATATAGGCTACAACTACATTTTATAAGTATTCTAAAAGTATAAAACATCAGGGTGATTCTCAGCATGGAGTAAGTAACCATTAGGAAAATGGTGGCAATCGTTACGGAATATGATGGATATAATTTTTATCACGACAACCAACCAACAAATATTATAGTCCACCTACCTGGACGAAAGGGAGGGAACCAAATGGCTCATCTGATTTCGGTATCCCCAAAACTTTTTGTAAATATATAATTGAAAAGTTATATAATAGAAGTATCATTTTTTAACAAATCAAATTTTAGTTTGAAAAGCGGTAACGAATTGTCCGAATTATAAAAAAAAACACGAGATCAATTAATTATGGAAATCTATATTTAGCTTTCGAATTCAAAGTGCTCCTATAATTTTTTTTAAAGTTAAAAGAGCCAATTTAAATTGCGTGTTTCATTCAATTAAAATAAAATGCATAAAAATCTTAAATGACAAATTTAAAAATGTAGAAAAATAACAATAGCAAATCATATTACTCCAATTATGGATCTTATGGCATCTACTAAACATTCCTTATAGTAAAATTGATAAAAAATTACTCCGCATGGGAGTATATAACAATTCACCAATATGATGTTTTCGTAATTACATTATTTTTATATATAAACTAAAGGAACATTGGAATAATTGATTATATTAGAAATTAATTCTTACAATTATAGTTTCAATTGCACATGACAATACAGGCAATTATAGAAGTAATTGGCATTCCATCTATTTTGTTTGTTTGGTTCTAACATTTCTTAATAAAAATCTTTATTTCTTAAGTCTTATGTACGTCTTTGTTCTCGGAAAAAGTGTAGTAGAAGCTAATCGATCGGTTGAAGAATGTTTTACGATGATCAATGGTTCAATTGATATACAATATGCAAAGATACATTTTAGAATATTGATGGCAATGTCAAACCATATACGCTCTGTTCAACGAACTATTATTATATTTACGAATAGTTGCTTGTTTCTAAGTACAATCACACTCTTTCTGGTTAACAATATAATGTACAGATTCTTTTCACGCACATCTCTATATGGATTCTAGTAAAACAACCATTGAACTTAGAATATGGTGATGTGATGTGACGGAGTCCCGATTATCTATGTAAGTAATTCAATAAATATGTATTAGAATAATTAATGTACACATAAAAATTTGTAAAAATGAAAAATCATGTATAAATTTTAAAAGTAACAACAATTTAACAGAATGTTTAATTAGTTCGTAAACTATATAAATACAAAATTATATTATTTCATAAAGTGAAAAATAAAATATAAGTACATAAATTAACTTCTTAATTCAACGCATTTGACACAATTTATTTCTATATTTTATTATATTATTAATAATAATAATAATTTATTTTTTATAATATAATTTAAACGAAATAATTTAGCATTCTTTTTTTACCATATAAAAATTAATTTTTGTCGGAAATGTTTTGCATACACTTTTATATATTGTAAATAGCGTATAAGATCCCTTTATGGAACAAACAGCAAAAAAAATGTATGTTATTTTTTCTTCTACATATTTTATTTTATTTTTGTAATATGTTGTTCATTTGTAACTGTCTACCCTTATAATTTAAATAATATTTTATCTAAGTGATTAATGAGCTTATTTTCATATAATTTTTGCATATACTTTTTCTTTTTATTATTCAAACACACATATATTGCCTTCAACTTCAACTTCATTTCATAATGTATTCACACACACACACACACATACACACACAATTAAACACATAATACAAATATGTAACATATAAATTTTTTGTAAGAAACTTTCCATACTTACCCACACAAGTTGATTGTAAAATAACAAAACATTTTTTTTTCTCCAAATTCATATTTTTATTGTAGATGAAAACATTTAATCAAGTGTAATATATTTAACACTTGTTTGTTTCTTTTAAATGCATGTTTTTGTTTTAAACTTATCACCCACAGTATAACATATACCCTCATAATTATCGAAGTTAAAAATTATTTAAGTCATGGTCGGTAACATCCCATGTCTTCTAATGTTGTCATAAACAACAAACTCATTAATATCTATATCTACAGCAGCCATGAAATGTTGGGTAGTGTTGTAATATAATAACCGACTCAATAGTAGAAAATAAAATAAAATAATGAAGGAACCAACAAAAGTGTTGCGCATTGATTTTACGAAAACTCATTGCACTCAACCAGCCAATCCACTTGACCAGCAGAACCAATTATATAGGTAAAATAAAATTTAATTACATTCTCAAAATCCTATAATTCTTACCATATATATAACCATAAAATTTCCATCAACACTGATAATAATGATATAAAGCGCAAACAATTCACTTAAAATTTTTCAGTCAAAACCGCCATCATTATATGTGGCTACAGCGATTACCTTTCTGTATACCATATAATCTATTCGGTTTATTGTATAATTAATATACGTTTATAATTAATATAAGGTTTATACTTATTAGTTAAAATAGATCTAAAATTTTTATTTATGTCATCTTACGGTCAAGTATATATTCAGCTTCATTGAATGGTAGAGCACATTTTTCATAAAATCTCATAACAAATTGATTTAAAATACAAATCAGAACGATTGAATTCGCTCAAGTGTATGTTCCATAATAACAATAATCTATCAATATACTAAGTGTAAGGCGATGTAAAGGAAGTATTCTATTCTAATAAAATAATTGTATACTCAACAATTGATTAAAACTATATATTTGTCCATAATATAATATTAAAAAATATATGATTATGGGAATCTGCAGACAGACGGTGTAGTTACCATTGCCTTCTGGTTGCAGATTATCGACTTTACGTCACAAGTTTTTTGCTCTAGATTAATAAATTTAGATTTAATCAAATGTTTATTGTAGTTCATAGCTCTGAATAAGTTAGTGGTATAACAAACCGTAGATATTATCGATCCATAGAGAAGCCACCGACCAAAACCGGACCTCTCTGTATTCATGTAATAATTATAATTAATAAATTATTTTTTGTATTTTATGTATTTGTTTACATTATCCATATATTATTGCTGCATAGCATCTATAGTATCCACAAATACATTATATATTAATTGTATTAAATAAATGGTGATGTCAGCTCAATATTATTAAATTGATTTATTCTCATTTATATATATGGTAGATAACATATATAAGTATAATCGTAAATATTGTATAATATTTGTAGGTAGTAGTCCAATGATATTACTATATATATACACTTCGGGCACGAACAGTATGGGCACCTAGTTTGGAATAATAAGTAAAATTATACACTAAAGTTTTTCTTCAATAAATGTAACAAAAATATTCCGGCATTTAGAGGCTGTAAGAGTTTTATAAATTTTGTAATCATCTATAGCTGGAATAGGATATAATTACTTTTTTATATAATCAACAAGAAGAAGATCAATACAAGAAATACTTGCAATGAAATGGATGCAAGTTTTTTTAATGTATAATAAATGCGACATATAAAAAATATTAGGTGCGCACTGACAACTGACACATAATAATCGCAACGATTTCAGTACATAATTGTTAAATTAAATATTTTGACTATTGACTAAAAATATTGTTTGTGAACATTGATTAGCCCAAGACTGTAGATTATTCATTACATGATATATGCATATTAGTTTTCATATCTAAATATGAATATAAGTAAGTAGTTAGGAAATAGAAGCAATTATTGGATATAGTGTGCAAATAGTAATAATTTCTGCTTATTTAGATTTGTATAATTTAATCGATTTATTATATCTCTGTTTATTGACCATTTTGTAGTATAAGGTTTGCTAATATATTTTATTATATAATTTATAAATAGTCTTAAATTTATTAAATTTATATTTGATTTAAATATAGCTATATGCAAATAATCCAGTAAATATGGAATACATAATAATATGCACTGGCTGGGTATGTATTGAAAATGTGTTTATTATTGGGTGTATAACTAAGTCCTGGGGATAATCTGATAGGTGTCGTAAGTAGTATTGCTTGTACGTAGTGTGAAGTTTTTTTTAGATGATTAAAAATGGAAAATTTTGTACCAACAAAACAGCAGAAGTTATGTTAAGTAATTTTATTCAGAAGAAAACAGCAGCAGAAACTTATCGCTTTTTGTTACAAATTTATGTTGAACATTCCCCATCACAAAACAACTGTGAGTATTGGTTTAGACCAGGGGTGGGCAAATACTTTAAAGCGCGGGCCAAAATGAAATTTTCAAAATGTCTCCCGGGCCGGAGGACTATACCGCATATGCTTTGCACAAGCGGATGTTTTGGATGGAGTTTTTTCCCTGCCAATTTTTTTTTGACAAAAACACTAAGTATCATTTCAATTTGAATAAAATATGTCACGTAATTTTTAAAGAAATATTTTTATAAATAAATGCCTATTAGATATACCAGTCAATGAAACATTTTATTTTGTTACTTATTTATGTCTTAATGATACAAATTATTTTATATTGACACATAGTTATTACAATTTAACATTTATATTGCATTTATGGAATTTTTCAACGGGCCGGATAAAATTAGCAAAAGGGCCGAATCCGGCCCGCGGGCCGGCTTTTGCCCACCCCTGGTTTAGACGGTTTAAAAATAATGATTTTGATGTTGGTGATAAAGAACGCGTTGGATCACCAAAAAAATTTGAAGACGAAGAATTGAAAGCTTTACTCAGTGAAGATCCATGTTAAAAACGGCAGAAGAATTAGCATTGGCATTAGATGTTACCCAAGCAAGTGTTTCCAATCCAATTTAAAGAAGATGGGAATGGTCCAAAAGCTATCGAATTGGGTACCACATGAATTGACGGAAAGACAACAAGAAAATCGAAAAACAATGTGTGAAATTTTGCTTCAAAGACATTCAATTTTGCATCGAATTGTGACTGGTGATGCAAAGTGGATCCATTACGATAATCCAAAACGCCTGAAAGCATGGGTGAAGGCAGGTGAACCAGGTCCATCGACACCAAAACGCAATATTCATGGTTCTAAGGTTATGCTGTGCATCTGGTGGGACCATTTTGGTGTAGTGTACTATGAGATGCTTAAACCGGGACAAACCATCACTGCTGAACGTTTCCGAGAGCAATTAATCCAATTGAGCCGAGCATTGCATCGAAAACGACCAGAATATGCCAACAGACATGACCGTGTGATTCTGCAGCATGATAATGCTAAACCACATGTTGCAAGACCGGTCAAAGAAACGTTATAAGCACTTTGTTGGGAAGTCCTACCCCATCCGCCATATTCACCAGACTTTTCTCCATCAGACTACCATTTGTTCTGGTCGATGCAGTCAGCCCTTTCTGTACAGCTGTTTAATTCATACGAAGATATGAAAAAATGGCTGGATTCATGGATTGCTTCAAAACCTAAGAAATGCTTCTATGAGGGAATCCATAATTTGCCACAAAGATGGTCATAAGTTGTAGCTTCAGATAGGCAAATACTTTGAATAAAATATAATGTGCAGTTACTTTCAAATAAATGTGTTTTTCTTACCAAAATATCCCCAAAACTTAGTTATAGACCCAAATATTAATAACATAAAATATATAATCAAAACAGATTAATTTTTAAATAAAATACAATTGCTGTTGGCCATAAAACAAATTCAGATGGGTTGTGAATGTGCGCTGACGGTTTCTATATAATTGCATTCGCTAAAATATCATCTAATAAAGAAGTAATTAAATAAAATAAATAAATAAATAATCACAAATTGTTTTTATGGTCTCATTCTAAAATTTGTGCCTTGTCGCATGGTTGAATTGGTGTGTATTAGTTTTATTGTTAGTACCCGGCATATCCGAAATTTACTGACATAGGATTGTTGCAAGACAAAATCTTGTATCGTTTATAGGCACAAAGCAGAAAAATGACATGAATTCACCGGATTTACTTTTTAAATATGCCATTTCAACTTGTTTCCAAATATGAAAAAATGTATTACTGCGAAAGTGATATAGAGATTTAATTTAAGTTAAAAGATAATCAATATCACAGGGTGTGATAAAATATATAAATGCTAAACAGTTGTGCAAGTTAGTAGCTGATTTACCTAATCTTGGTTATTGCTATGCATATATTACATTAGCGTATTTATATTATAATTTACTCTGTTCACTGTCCATCTAAAATGTGTAACTTTATAACAAAATTTTGTTTTTCAAAGGTTTATAAATTTAAATAATATAATTTAGTGGATAGCGAATCAAACCACCATACGCGGATCCATAATCAATCCGTATTACTCAAAAACATTTGTAAAAACATCGCAATCGTAACACTCATAGCAGTCAAGTTAGTAAATTACTCTGTATGTGATTGCATAACAATTCACCAATTATGTTTCGATAGATTTATTAATTAAATTATACGCGATAGAACTGAAGCGTTCATATGTATATAGGGTTTTGTGTGGAGACATATATCTGAGTAGCGTCCGATATCATATATGTATTTTCAAAGATACTCGCTTTTTTGATTCCATATTGAATCAATTAAATGATTCCAGATCGTATGCTATGCGCTTGGAACCATTATGCCTTGGAAAGATAATGTATTTATATACATTTATTTATTAATTGCGTTCCATTATGAGAAACAATAAAATCGGTACTTCCGATATTGAAAAAATTTTGATTATTATCTTATTTCACTCTCTGTATTATTCGTATGTGTGTTATTAGCGATTAGGATTACACATAACGAAAACTACAAAATTAAGTTCATTTTCATGATAATC
Source organism: Bibio marci (assembly GCA_910594885.2). Taxonomy (NCBI): domain Eukaryota; kingdom Metazoa; phylum Arthropoda; class Insecta; order Diptera; family Bibionidae; genus Bibio; species Bibio marci. Next base: position 24,456,062 of record OU343116.1, on the reverse strand, counting down.
GCAATTCCTAAAACTGTAGTTTATTTATTTTAATATTAAAACCTTTCAGTTCGTTCGAAATAATGCTACTGTATAAATTTGTTGTACCATTCGCTCATCAACTTTATACAGTACCACAAATTTCTTTAAATTTTCTCTGCCTTACTTACTCCATGGCTAACCCAGGTGCGGTTTTAGCCTTCTCCAACACGCTTTTCCAACCTGACCTATCCGCAGTCAATGTTGTCCAATCCCGAATTTTAAAGATCTTTATATCGCAGTTTACTGAATCTAGCCATGCCTTATGTCTTCCGGTTCTCCTTCTACTTTCTGGTTTACCATTTAACAGTTTTTTCGGCATACGCTCCTCCTCCATGCGTACTACGAGTCCAAACCATCTCAATCTATTCTATATATATTATATTTTGATTGTTTTGACAATATTTGGTTGACTGTACAACTTGTCTAATTCAAAATTGTATCTTCGCCTCCAACCATTCTGTTCTTTGACGGGACCAAAATATTCGCTGCCATCGATTGGAAATTCGGTCATATCTTTTGAACACATGAATCGATTTTAAAAATCTTTTCTATGTAAGATTGAAAATTGTTTATAATTTGAAATTCTGTATACGAAAAATGGAAATCCGTTAAAACTATGGCCCGTAATTAAAAAAGATGATAATTCATAAAAGTCAATTTTTGCGAAAAATTGAATTCGGTGAACACCCAATCTCAGCCCTCACCACTGGTATTGAATAATGTTATTCATAAAATTATTGCAACTATACACATCTATGGAGTACGTTTGAACTATTTATATGATACTTATTATCCACTGACCACTCTGTTTGTACTATTTTAGATATAACTATATACATTCTACAACTAACACATAATGTAATTTAATATAAGAAAACAAATTTATTCATTTTGAATTTTATATAATAATAGTAATAATACTTGTCGTATATGTAAATATAGTATATATCGTAAATATAGTATATATATATATATATACTATATATGAAAGTATATAGTTATTCCATAATTTTATTACTATTTTGTATATTAACATTTTGTCACGCTATAAAATCTGTTACGGCGAAAATTAAAATTATAACATCTGTGTATAGTTAAATGACGTAATTATATATTTTGAAATACATTAAATTGAACGGAAACATAATTCATGCGTATAAAATGTCCGACAGGACCTTATTTTTCCAAATTCAATTTAAATAGAACAGCATAAACGAGTATATATATGTATATTGTTAGGTTAGTTATACAATAATTCCATATAATATATATATGGCATAGGCGAGTGAGATGTATTTAGAATAGCATATATTTTAATATGTAATAACATTTCTATAACTATAAATTGTAGCACAATTTATACACAATATTTGAAAATGTAAAGTACACACAGTACAGTAAATTTATACATAAGTTGTTATAGGCAACTATTTTTTTTTTGTACACATACATTTCTCTATACATTTTAATGTTGATTGTTTATCTAATTAACAAATCAATATTAATATTTGTGTATATGGCACACGAGAGACCAACCCAAAATATACACTATATTTTATAATTTTATTGTATTTCAATTTCTATTTTGCTACTTTGCATGTTAAATACATAGACACAGGGTGTTCACGTATAATGTACTTCAAAGAGATCATGACGAAACATAATTCTAGGTTGAAAATACTAAATCAAACTTTTTATGGTCTAATATATGTTTTAATATATTTAATTATTTTTTTTTAAGTCATATTATACTCCAAATGGAGCTTTTATGTCATCTAATAAACCTTTCATTACAACCAAGCTGGTAAATTACTCCACATGGGAGTACATAACAATTTACCAATTGTGTACTGTACTGTACTGTAATTAACGAAAGATAAATGTTTGCAAAATACTATTATTTTTATATGGGTGATTAGCCCATAGTTATGTGTGTGCAGACATTGTTATAATCTTTGAATAGCGTCCAACACCATATTATTCAAAGATATCCGTTTTTCTTTTTATTCCATCAACGAACAAATGGTCAGCCAGCAGAAAAATTTTTGTATTAAAATAAATACCGAAAAATTTCCTATGAAAAATAGCGGAATTGAACCCGCTATATATCATGATTAATAATATATATTTCAGCGCTATGCAACTGCGCTACTGAGTGTTTTCATATACTTGCTTACTTACTCCATGGCGTTACAACCCAGGTGCGGTTTTAGCCTTCTTCAACACGCTTTTCCAACCTGACCTATCCGCAGTCAATGTCTTCCAATCCCTAATTTTAAGAATCTTTATATCACAGTTTACTGCATCTAGCCATCTCGCCTTAGGTCTTCCGGCTCTCCTTCTACCTTCTGGTTTACTATTTAACAGTTTTTTCGGCACACGCTCCTCCTCCATGCGAACTACGTGTTCAAGCCATCTCCATTTATTAATTTTGATTGTTTTGACAATATTTGGTTGACCGTACAACTTGTCTAATTCAAAATTGTATTTTCGCCTCCAACCATTCTGTTCTTTGACGGGACCAAATATGCCACGGAGTACCTTTCGTTCGAAAATCCGAAATAATTGTTTTCGTATATTACCGCATAAATATATTAATCGAAACAACTAAACTATATTTTATTTCAAAATAATTTTCAATTGATTTTCTTATTATTTAACTTTTACAACTTTTTCAAACAATTATAACTTTAAAACGGTTTCTCATAGCTAAATTAAATATTTTATCTAATTTTAACAAAACAATATAATTTTACCTATACAACATAACACAAATAGAATAGTCGTTTGAAATTATAGGTAGGTTAATATAAACCAATAAAAATAAATTATTATATGATCGAAAAAGTCCTTAACTAAATCAAAAATTGTCAAATAATATTTTCAACTAACAATTTTACATCTTTCCATCAAACCGCCTAAAAGCATTTCATTGTCCACTCGTAGACACCCTGTGTACTTATATAAACAAAATTTATATGAACATAATAAAATAGGTTATAATCACCTCTTAATATATTCATTTGCATATATTCATAAAATTATATTTTATATATATATTTGTGTTTGTCTAAAATGTAAATCTAAAATATGTAAAATGTCCTTTAGTGATAAAATACTATGTAGATACGTGGGCTGTTCAAATAGTTCGCAGAGCAGCAGAAGAATTGTGTATTAGATAATATATTTTTATCGTTTTCATTTACAAATCACATGTAAAGTTTCATTTTGAACTGTTAATTCATTTCAATAAAAGGAGATGTTCAAAAAGCATGACGATTATTTTTGGAAAATATTAAAAATCGTGAGAAGTGATTTTTGTAAGATAAAAGGTCAAAGACAATGGATATTTATGCCGAGATGGTATAAAATAATTAGGGGAGTCTGCTCCGACACAAATACCATATGATTTGTAAATGGACACTTGAATTTAAACGTCGTCGTTTAGATATTGAATAAGATTATGCCCAAAAAAGTGTTACAACCCAAGAAATGATAGAATAATTTTATTATATGACATTGAACGATCGACGGTGATTAAAAGTGGCTGATATTGCTGATGCTACAAGTATCTCAACTAAGATCGGCGTTTGAAAATGTGAATATGAAAAAGCAATGTCCAAGATGTATGTCACATTTCCTATCAAGTAATGAAAAAGTAATTGGTAAGAAACTGTCTATGATAAATTTATTGGTCGAGTTATAACTATAAATTCACCACAACCCAACTGATTAAAAGGTGCAGATAAAACAACGGATAACACCTGGTTGAAGTGCAACAAAGAAGACAAGACCAGTTCATTCAGCAGGAAAAATTACATGAATTTAGTATTTTTCAGTTGCAAAAAGTATTTTATTGATTGATTATCTTAGGATACGACGGAAACAATAACCGAAGACTATTATTCCAAATTTTTGGACAACAACTGGATGCCAAAATTACTGAGCATAAAACAGATTTGTATAATAAAAATAAATTATTTTTCATCAAAACACAATCAGACCATCCGGAAAATTATCATAAAAAGAGGAAATAATAAAACTTGAAGACGCAGCTGCACCATTACTGTTTCGGGAGAGTTTATTAAAAGAAACAATTACTTTTATCAGAAACATGTATTTTCATTTTCATTTTTGAACAGCCCTCGTACATATAATGAATGGGAATTGGATATATACTAAAACAATATAATTTATTTGATATTCACATATATTGAATGTGTTCGATTTGTTATATTGTATTAGGTTGTTCAGAATGAAATGCTGAAATTTCATACTTTCACGACATATAAAAGCAGCAATTATTATATTGAAACTAAAGTGTGTGTGTGGGTATGTTGGGTCATTGCTCTTTTAAATTTATTATTAAAGTTTGCGCATTACAATCAATTGCGTCAAAATAGAAGTAGTTTAAATTGGTAAATTTCAGTCAACCATCATATTTACCGGTTCTAGCGTCAACTGACCTTCTTCAGAAATCGGGAAAAAAAAAATTTGCATTTAAAGAATTTATTAGCGCTCTTCTTCTACATTTTATACACTATAGCAACTACATGTAACAACTAATAACCTAAGGTACATATCAAAAGTGTATTAATCTTACATAAAACTATGTACAAAAAGTAACGTTCACATATGGGACAACCTAACAAATACAATTATACATTAGATAATAGTGTAAATAGTCGATATAGTTGGGGTTTGGTACAACTACACTCTATACCTACAGTATAAAGGTATAAATATTGATGTATGTATTTTAATTTATTTCGTATATTCAAACAGAGTATAGGTAGTACAAAGCAAATATATGAAATTCATAAACGTATATTTACTCTATGTAGAAGTAGCTATTTTAACCATACCACATTATCATACCTTCAGGAGATCTATATATAATATATATATCATTCCATATTTGTAAAATATTATAAATTTCAATTTAGTTTAAATATGCAGAGAATTTGATATGATTTGTAAATGATTATAAATCAAAATTTCAATTCAATATATAATTATTAATAATAAAATAATGATTTTCTAAAAAATATATTACAATAACTTTAATATTAAAGCTTGAAAAAAATTCGAAGAGACAATATTTCAGTTTAATGTTGAGTAATGTAACATCGAAATCGATGCAATGATATCATATTTTCTTCAATTCATAAGATATAAAGAAAATGTTATTGGAAATGTAAAAATTCCTAAATGTTAATCAGTCAACTGAATCCTGCATCGAATTGTTACTATGTTGATAAAAAAATGGAATCACACTATAATACAATAATATACTAAAATAAATTGCATGGAATACGCACCAGAAGACATATGACACAGAGTGATGACAATATGATAGACCACAAAATTAGAGAAACATGTCAACGTATCGTTATATATTGCAACTTTAAATTATCATTGCATTCAATCGATTTAAATTATATAGGAATCAAAAAATGGTTACCGGTGAATTACGAATGAATTGGATTCGAACCATTAAGAACTTACCGGAATCTATTCATTACCAAGAAGGTTGGCCAAAGGTTACATAAAACACTCTATACCCACCACTATTATAAACAACAACTTTATTTATTTTTTTTAAATCATATGAAAGCACTTAATAAAGTATAGATTTTTAGAACATAATACTCTTTATCTATAATGTAAGACAATATTTTAGCAAAAGTCTACAAGTCGTACAAGTTATTTAATACTTATATATAAATTTTATGTAAACGTAAAATGTCTTTACTAATTGATCTGTGTATATAAATATCGTATCCAGCATTCAATATCATCGTACAAACACAAGGGAAGCCATTGAACTATTTGTACCGTCTACCGATTTCAAAATGATATTTATATGGCATAGTACTCGCATCAAAATAGAAAACATGTAATTTCTATTTGAAGCGTCTCAAAATTAGCGGGCGGTTAGTATCCATATAATATTTTTATCGTTCAGCAACACATAATGATAGAATTTATTATTTAGAGTACTATTTATGAGGGCAAGGTGTAAATTAGTTATTTCATGAATGTACTATACAATCTTGTAAAATTTCATTAAAATCGAGACAGACCATAGACGACATCATAACACATTCCCTTGTATGTACTTTGTTATTATATAATCGTATTTATGAAATTTTAGTAATATTGTTAATGGATGGCTATATTTTTAATTTCAAATATCATATTTTAAATGTTTACAGACATAGATATATAGAAATTGATATTAAGTATGCAAATATAAATTTATTAAATATATTTGTATTTTTTTCATATAGAATATATCCTGCGAAAATTTTGGACACACTGGATAGAATTATTTGCTATTGTGAGTTCATTCGACCTGAATTTTACCATAGAATGAGAACACTTTCCAGACTGTCAGCAACATATCCTTAGCAATGATTAACAAACGTTCAGACAAGCATTAAACCTTTTTTGCTATAGATATGCTTTTAGGATTGCAGTTGACGTACTACACAAGCTATATATTTTATATATATTATCACAATGTTGTAACAAAATAACACTTTTGAAATATTTTATCAGGTGTACCGGTTAATGTCTGACGTTTTTTAAAGTGAAAAAAACATATTTTTTGTGGGAGAAAACCCAAACATTCTTTATTCAAAATATTTTCCATCACTAGTTACACATTTTGTCCACCTCTCAGGCAATTTGTGGATACCACGCAAAAAAAATTGTTGTTCCTTTGATGAAAACCAGTCATAGACCCAATTTTCGAGTTGTTCAGACGTTTTGAAGTGCTGGTCATTAAGGGCGTGGTCAATCGATGAAAACAAATGGTAGTCTGAAGGAGCCAAGTCTGGTGAATAAGCCGCATGTGATAAAACTTCCCAGTTAAGCTCTAACCTCTAACGTTTCCTGGACCGGTATTGTTTTGTGTGATGGTGCGTTGTCATGTAGGAAAATTATCTTGTGTTGTCTCTTTTGATATTCTTGTCGTTTTTGCAACAAAGCACGGTTCAAATTGATAATTTGTTGTCGGTAGCGATCAGTATTAACAGTTTCACCAGGTTTTAGAAGCCCGTGGTACACCACACATTTAGGATCCCACCAAACACAAAGCATTCTCTTCTTACCAAAGCGATTTGGCTTTGCAGTCGATGTTGATGGCTGGCCTGGTGAAATCCATGATTTTTATTCGGCTGTCCAGGGCGCTTTTTGTCTTAAAATCATTACTTTTGAATCAGTGAAACCATTCTCTGCATGTTCTTTCTGATAAAATGTTATCGCCATAAGCTTCTACAAGCATTCGATGTGATTCTGCCGCAGTTTTCTTCAAACGAAAACAAAAAAGCAATGATGTCCGCATTTCGCGTTTTACTGACACTAAATTCGACATTTTCAATTATTTTTTTAACAATGTTGTTGCTCGATAAGAGGTCTGCGGTCAACTAATTTTTGGAGAGAAATGTTACAGCTTTTAAACAAACAAAAATTCAGTCATTTTGGTTTACGACTATCGCTTGTACCGCCATATATTTACAAATTTACAGATTGACATAAAATTCATCAAATATAAAGACAAAACTGCAAATAGTAAATTGTTTCAAAACACAAACACAGCTCTTCATTTAAATGAGCCAGTCTCGATAGTTGTTTAATGCAGTTGATTGGTTCGTCTCATTTGAATCATGATAAGGCTATATATTTTATTTAAAAAACATCAAATCGGTATATAATATATAAATTTGCTATCGACTATTATTAAGTGCATGTAAATAATAGGTATTACAGGAAAACTAAAAACGAATATTATCATTTTATACATTTCATATATTGTGCATGAAGTAGGTTACGTTGGTTGGTTATATATGCGTCGAGTATTTGAAATATTTCAACACAATATTAATAGTATGTAATTTCTAAACAACATATATATACATCAATGATTTCAAATGCTTTTAGGCATTATGAATCGAATCCAATTGTCCCTTATCTATTTTATGTTCTAAAATAGAATAAATTGTATTATTATTTACATATCGTGTAAACACATATCTATGTATGGGATAGAATTATATTATGTGTTCATGTTCATATTATCCACTATAATAACTATCTATAATACCATTCGAACCATGTAGATGTGCAAGTAAATAAATATAATATGCACAAACTTATATAACAAACAACTAAAAGTCGTTGACGTCGCCGTCGTTGTTGTTGCTGTTATCACGATTATTATTGTTATTGTTGTTATTGTTAAAAGTAATAAATCATATATTAGAATTATTTATTTATATATCGATATATATTATAATATTATATAATATTAATATGTATAATAACAGTTAAGAGAATTATATACAAAACCAAACCATAAATATAATAATTTCAAAGAATGAACTTTCTTTACCAATAAATATTTATACACATAACATTAGATTATTATAAATGATAATGTATTTAATTTGCATCCGTTATAATATAATAATGTTGTTATTGTTTTGTAGCGTTGTCGGAAAGAAACTATTGATTTTGAGAATGTGTTACCACCACTGAAAATATTTGTTAAAAATGAATTAATATGAGAAGCTATAAATATATGGTAAGCGAATAGTATAAATTCCACCTCCAGCATTCGTCGCTGCTTCAATTAAAATTATTCATAACAAAATTACACATTGTTGTCGTATACAAGCACAGAAGCAATACCATCAGCAATTACAATCGAAACAGTGTTTTGAACCTTGGTGGAAAGTATACAAAAAAAAAAGGCTGAATACAGTTCCATCAGTTATCGTATAACTTCTTTTCTCTTATGAACATGGTGTAACATTCATCGGTAGTTTAAAATAAGGCGTATAATAGTATCCTTTGTATTAATTAATTATTATTATAGACCACAATTGACTAAAAAAAAAGCAAAAGTGCTGTTTCACAACGTATCTTCTGTTGCGTCACCAAGCAAATATTACTTGTTTCAAAAATGTTAAAACAATGGAAAGAGATTCGCTCAAACGTATATTTTACAAAGTTTAATAAATCCCATTCTTCGGCAGACAAAACAAAAAAAACAGGATATAATTGTGGACAATGTGATCCATTTGTCGCACAGTTAGCCTATATATAAATATGCAACATAAATAAAATCGGAATTATTCCAAGGTATGGTTGATTATACTTTTATATTAGATATATAATTACATATGTGTTACAGGTTGTCGTGGTACGTGTATATGGTTCATTCAAGATTAAAATCTCTCGGTACCCTGGTCTGGAAATGTTACAGCAGTACATCTTCTATTGACAAGTTTATGGTTTGGTGTTATCAGTATATTGTGCGCTGGCCATCGTAAATACATTGTATTTTATAATTGTCAGTGAACAACGGATGTACGATGCTATCGGTACATTATCAGACATATGAACGTGTAGGAATTCAACTATAATATGAACATCTCCGTGTAAAATGTTTACACTACGCACGACACTAAACCATGTACATCATAAAAATGGATATAAAGGACAATATATTTTATTCTTTGTGAAAATTTAATTTTATAATAAATAATTTAAAAAATATTATACAATTTTTTATCGAATCAAAAATCAACGTTTGTATATAATTTTTTATTTCTTTTTTCCTAAAATAAATACTAATCAACGCACGTTGTCACCGAAAAATTCACATCATACACATATACAGTTACGGGCACACAACAACAGCAGTGCGCGCGCTTGGCTTTATTTTAGGATAACTTTTAAGACAATATATTAAAATCGAATGTCCTTCATGGATATATTTATTGATTGATTGATCAATTTCATCTGCTATTTATTATATTAATTCAATCACTTTTAATGTCCAATTGTTACTTACTAATATCGAAATTATATAAATATAAAGATCCTTAAAATTCGGGATTGGAAGACATTAACTGCGGATAGGTCAGGTTGGAAAAGTGTGTTGGAGAAGGCTAAAACCGCACCCGGGTTATAACGCCATGGAGTAAGAGTAAGTAAGTAATATCAAAATAATGAAAAATTGAAGTGAAGACAACCGCATTATTTAATTGATAGACAATTGTTATTAGTTTAAATAATAAGTAATAATTGGTCAATAAAAGTGATTTAACATTTAGGTGAAACTCATCACAAAGAATAATTTCTATTCGATTTAAATATACAATAATATTAAGGCTAACACATAGGCAATTATTTTGAACGCAAACTGTAAATTAAATAAATGTATTTATATTTCCACTTATTGTATTATTTTGAATTTATTGTTGACAGTATAGTAGGAAAATATAAAATGAATTAATATAGTAAATGCTGAAGAATAGCAGCTGAGGATTATACAGTGCCGGTCTTTTACTTAAGAAAATTAAAATTCAACGGCACAGTTTTGCATTGATAGTCCGGTACAATCACACAAAAATATATATATCGAGTATCATGCAAAGAATATAAAAAAACTAAGACTTCTAGCTATGGTACACAAGCTCGCTCTATTCACATACTCAAATGTATGCTTCAGAGAATTTAACACATCGCATTCGGTTCTACAAAAAAAGGGAAAAGACGTAAGTTTGATTAAGATTTTTGTATCATTTTTGTATAGCATCAATAAAAATACTCCCTCATAATAACGCATACAAAAAATAATTGAATTATCGAGAATTATCAATTTCGAGTAAAATGACTTGTAGATGATGCTGATAATTTATTGGTTGGTGATGCGAAGAATTAAATGACGAATTGCATCCAATAAAACCATGGATAAACTGTGATTATTAAATTAATTTTCAGTAGCTGCAGCAGATCATATTACGTCATACTTTGTTGGTACACTTAATCGAAATAATTATTTTTGGATACGAAGGAGTATGTTCTTCGATGTTTTTCTACGAGGAATTGATATGTTTCTATGGCACTTTTCTTAGCAATAAAATTATCTTGAAGAAAAACTTCCTACAAATTTGGAATTTTTTTGGAATGAAATTAGATATGAAAATAGACTAAAACCAATTTATGTTTGTAATTTGAGTTTAAGTACTACCACTCTCGCAAACTCAGAATTTTCTGTCTTTGAGATAGAATGTAGGTATGTTCCACCGTATGGAATGGTGAAGTTCGTTAGTAGAGTACGACAGTGAAGAATGGATTGAGTATACCGACTATACGGATAGTGTTTTTAATTATAAAATAGTTAATATTAACTGATTAACAATTCGTTTCACTGTGTGTGTGTTTAAACGAACATATATTTTTAAACTATATACGTATAATTGAAAAAAAAATAAAATAAAATGTGTCTGGTAAAAAAAGCATAGAGTTGTTTGTTTGAAAAATAAAATATAAATGAATATTTTTTTATGCTTATTCAGCATTTTAAATTTATATGCAATATATTTTTACTTTTTTTTTTTTGAAAATCATCGAAAAATAAATCATTATATATTTTTTTTTTTTTTGAATAAACTTCAGTTCACTGTAAAACCAATTAGTACACAAAGGGGTTATAATAAATTTATGGGTTTTTACCATACAGTTCTATCAATTTCTCATCTTGACATACACAACAAGTAATTTAATAAATGGTAACAGTGAATTGCGAAAATTAATCCTTTTTTAAATAATTTATGTTAGAATAATAATAATATAAATAAAATAATATATTGTATAACACATATAAATACAATATATATATAGATTACATAAATAGGATATCATCACCATCACCATCACCATCACCTCCACCACTACCACCACCACCATCACCACCAAGCTGTGAATGAAAATACGATTTTTGAATAACAGTCTCTAACAGAACAACAACAACAATATTGTGAAACACAATAATGAAAACGAAATATCATACAGAGAAAATATATTTAAATTAAAGTATGTTATTTACATTTATTTATAGTTATTTAATTAAAATGTATATTATTGTGACTGATATATAAGACTATAAATAGGGTAATTGAAAATTTAAGGACATGCTCTAACTAAATTTATTATATAATAAATGATAGGAGATGTGTAAGGTATGATAACGATATTATCCAGAACTTTTCCTATTATTTATATATTTCATTTTCGCATAAAAATTTTTAACTAATATATTATAGAATAAAATTGAAATAATAAACTCACCAGTAGCAGTTCACCGTCTGGTTCAATGAATTCTATCGAAGAAAGTACCGTTGTGATATTCAAATGCATAATTACAATGACCACTGTATGCTATACTCCCTTACATGGTACAGCTCTAGCACCTAATGTGTACGCCGGTACATATTTATTAATTTATTATTATATTGGTTATAGATAAATTAAAAATGAAGAACAAATATTACCTGAAGTTTATGTACGTAATTTTATCCTTTCGAGTTCAAGAGTATAATATATTTTTCCAATTATTTGAAACAAAAAACTAATAATTTGATAACTCGGTCGACCTAACACTTAACACATCTTATACATTACACACAAACACTATTACAAATACTAAAAAAAAACACTTTCCAATTTTGCATAAGAAAAAGTAATGCGTAATTAATATTTTTTAATTTCAATGGATTCTCGGAAATAAAATGGTTGCGTCAATAGTCAATGCAATAATTTGATAATTTACATTATTATTTCTATATATTTGATTGAAATTTAAATAAATTTGCGATAAATAAAATAAAAGAAATGTATTATTAATTATTATTTCTTACTTTCTTTAGTTAAAATTATTAAAAAAAAAACTATAATTTAAGTTTATTTTTAATTTTTTCGTTTCTTATATTAAAAAAAATTATTTCTTTTTGCACTGTAAGTAAACAAGTTGATGGTGATGGTACAATAACAAAACAATTGTTAATGGACACGATCACAAGAGCAAAGACCATCCTCTCTTCTCACTCAATACGACATGACATTGAAAAATGATATAACACAGTGCCACACGAAATATGTGGATGCGTTCTTTTATAATATAATCATTAAAAATGTAAACGCTCCAATTACTAAATATCCTACAAGTTTGCAAACAATTTTTGTGCGAATATAGATGTGCAATTTTTGTAAAATGTCTTTAATAGTAAGTTCGTTATTTTGCTTAAAAGATGTAGCAATCATTCATATTTAAAGATGTACAATTATTGATTTAATTGATTTCACTAATAGATTCAACCTTTTTTTTTTTAATTCTTCGAACAAGCTTGAATGTATATGTTCATGCTATAAAATTTTTTAAGTTTCTCATATAAATATATGGTTAAAATATGAAAGTTCTTGTAAAAAGTGTTTTGTGAAAGTTACTGTGGCACCTAAGTAAGTAAGAAAGACGATATCTAAGGTGACTGCATTAAAATTTTGTGTCCATCATTCTTCGAATGAACATAATTTGATTTCGAAATTGTGTGCATTTTTGAATTTACCGGTAAAACTTGAATACGGGATGGCCACACAATGGTTAAGTCACCATTACTATATCTGCTTGCATGTTAATTCTTTGACTAGATTTCTGCGTGGGTTAAATATTGTTTTTGTTATTGTATTCTTAAAATAATTTCTCTAGTTTACATATTTTCACAAAATACAATTATCTACATGTAATTTAATTCCATTTCTTCATAATTTTAAGTTAAGTTAAATGCGTTTATTGTCATTTTATACTACAATATATTTTTCCCGTTTTGCTAATGTAGCATTACAAAGAATACTAGTTTCAAATATTCAATTTTTTTAACTTTGTTGTCACAACCATAAATAAAAATCATAATTTGTAAACGAACACATTAATTTTATATGACTATGGTAAAAGTGAAATAAAGAAACATTGCATTCGGTCTCTAAAGTATATTTTCACTCAATAATGGTTGCAAACATTTGAAATTTTTTGGTGGTTATGATATTTTGCACAGGTATGGTGTGATTCCGTTAATTTTATTTGTCACTTCATTTAGCGCACGCACTCAATGTGAGTTAAATGTCATTCAGTTTTTTTCATTAATTTATTTTTTGTTTTTTGTTTTAATATTTTTAATTTCGTTTTAATTTTTTATTTGTGGCAGAGGAAAAAAATTACTTAAAAAATTAAGTAAAATTGATAAAATTATAAATTAAAAAGCATGGAAGTATTTGGGTATGTAAATATTTGTTATGATTCCAAAAATGAAACAAAAGCAAGAGAATATTCAACTCAATTACACTCCAGAACAGACAGGCAGAATACAGAGTCCAAAATGGATAAAGTAGTGTTACTGGACCTGGATGCTGGAGTCGGTGACTGGTGAGCATGTTGATATTGGGTTGATTAAGTTTTGGGATTTATTGTTTTGAGGTTTTGGGTAAGAATAAATTACATGTTTATTAATGTTTTTCTTAATTGCGTAATTTAATACACAAATATCAAATATCATACTTTTTAATATATTATATATTATAAAATTAATTAAAATTGATTATACGCTCAGTAGAATGAATGCAACACAAAAAGATTTGTATTTTAGAATTAAATGACACATAGCGCAGTTATTAACAGAATAATCACAAGCTACAATCATAAATATTATTACATTTATGATTTTGATTGTTTGGAATAAATTCAGTAAATGTAGAAAATTTAAATTTGAAGACATCTGATGCATTACAACAACCATGTTAAAGGTAAATAATTCTAACTTTTAAAATTAACTTACAGCGCAAATATTTCGTCTAATTTTACAGTTGCAATTCTTGATGAACGTGCTGCCATAGAGACAACTAAGGAAAGTATTTTGTCTTTTATTTTTTGTTAATTTCACCACGTTTTACACACCGTTTTTACCCACCGCTTTTACTTTTTTTTTGTGCCTGGGTTTTAATGATGAAAACGGAAAAAAAAAAAAAATTTAAGTTTTAACAAATAAAAGGTTATTTGTTTTTTCAATGAAATGTGTTTGTTTGTCTCCTTTCAAAGAATTCCTATTGCTAAAATTACATACAGCCAAATATAGATTTGATAAATTCTAACAATGTTTCAATTTGTTTTTACGTAATAATTTGTTCTATTGTGGTTGTGTGGAGTGTTTGGCTGGATTTAATTTTTTATTGGATTATATTAATTGCTTAACTTATTGAATTAACTGACAAGCTCCAAAATAATTTTACCGTTTTTAATCTTTTATAAATAATTCTGTATTTAAATGTACTAAACAATTAACTAAATTATTTATGTACATCATCTTATTTGTATCACAATTGCTTTGTTAATTTTATTAATTTTATTTCATTAGGAACATATGATAATTTCTTCAATATAACAACTTTATAATTATTTGCACAAACATATATCGTAATGTTTATCTGATGTTGGGTTGCTGTTTTTACAATATCTGGAATATCGTAATGACATTCTTCAAGTATATTTATATGATGAATTTATATATAAGAACTTTCAAAACAATCACGAATTTCACGTAAGTTTATAAAAATAAAATATAATCTTTTTTAACTCTATATAAATTGTGCATAGCAATTTATTGTATTTAAACAATCTTATAAACTTTTGCTTATAACTCAATTATTGCTTAAAAGAAATTATCATGTAAGTAATAGTTTCTTCTCTCAAGATAATCTAATATTTGACCTTTTCTACCTGTGGTATTATCCGGTTGGTTGATTTTAATTAGGTGGCCATGTGCCTCACTTTTCAGGTTGAATGTAACTTTATAACTCTATATTTGCTTTTGTGCAGCCACACTATATATCTCTGAGTTCTTTTTGACCATTGTATATTCGCTCTGATCCAATCCACTATATACATACTTGCAAATGCAATGAAAAACATTCTACCAAATATATGACGCACCACTGCCTTGCTGTTGCTCCTGACAATATTGAAATAGATTTTGTTTAATGTTCTTTTTTGAATTTTATCATAAAATCGGTCTTTCTATCAATTTATATATAATTTCGGAATCTGATACTGATTTCAAAACATATTTTACTAGATATTAATTTTTTTACTCATTGCATTTTATAAATATAAAATATTTTTAGTTACATTTTTGCAAATCAACACTACAAGACTAAAATGTATAATAAATCGCATTGTTAAAAGATACGGACATATGTTTATCAATGTCGTATGAAAGCTGAATGATGATTAGTTTTAGTAAATCTGACAACACACATATTTCTACAAATTATCATTAGTTTCGATGCAATCAGGGAAGGCCATGACTGAGTTGTAATTGTACTATAGGTTGGTTTGAGAAATTGTTGATTTACTGCGTGTTGATCTTCTCATTTCGATAGTTTACAAGTCAAGTGGAACAATATAGTTAAAACCAATATTTTGGCTACGAACTTGTTTTAATAAAATGACAAAAGTTGAAACAGTCAAATAGTCTGATAGTCTAATAAATAACAAATAATATAATAATAATAAAGTTTTTGTAACTATTAAATCATTGAATGATTGTGCCCGATTTGAAAACTAAAATCAATAGATTATATTTCTATTAAAATTGTTTCATTAATCAATTATGTAATCTTTATCCTTTACATATGCTCAACGTTCTACATACTTTTTGATTTCATAATGATCGAATGACAACGGTTTTCAAGACTAAAAGTGATTTTCGACGTTTTCCACACAATGATAGGTTTTAGCCATCCAAACTATTTGGAAGACATCGGTATAGATGATGGTCTGAAGCTGCAGGAGCTGAAGAGTGTAATAGATGCTGATTATTAATTAGATAATCTTTCATTTCATTTAATTCGATATTGTGCCACTTGTGTTCTGGTCACTTGTTTAATGCTGGAAAATCATAATTTTTTCAGTTGGTCAAACATTGACGTTATTTTTTATTACTTTATCCAGTCCAATAACTCTGGTGTAACACAAAGCGAATTAATCCATTGCAATCTCTCCAAACACATAGTAACACCTTCATTGGATGCAAGGTAGCTGTAACAATCGGCTCTACTACACCTACTGTTTTCGAAGATTTTTTTTCCTTGTTTTATACGATTCATTTTTCATCATTTAGAAAAAGCCTAATTTTTATACCGATGAACTTCTTTCTTTCAGTTTAGAAATGTATTGGAACTATATGTATCCACCAGCTTGGAAGTCAATCTAATGTTCTTTGAATGGTGATATGCTGCTGAATTATCAATGTTTTATCTATCACCAATTTCTTCAATTGTTATGTGTGGATTATTTTCTCCACCAAAGCACTTAAAATATTATCGTCGCAATGCCTGAGCGTGTACGAGAACGTTGTTTATTCTTTGACGTTAAAATCACCGTTCCGGAATTAAACAGCAATTTTTTTTTTATCTGTTCGGAGGACCACTATGCAAATAAAAAGCCTGAATATTTTCCTGCAACACTTAATCCTTTGTCGAAACTCGTATAACGATAAGATGACCACAATGCAATTCTTCATTCATGCAATATTTATAAAAAAAATGAAACAGAACCGCTGTGCGGTGAAGTATCTGCCTGCCGTCTATGAAAATCGAACACGAAGCTATGCAATCATCCATCAATATATTTTAATCATAATTGTTTCAAAAAAGGAAACATTTGCTTATTCACATATCGCTACGAATTCCAGTGACAGGGCTCAGCGATTGAAAAGTTTTCCATCAATATGACACGACTCCCGATTATATAATTAATTAAGTAACTATATAATAATTATGCGATATCATTGATATAATATTTTATACTATAATGTTTTCTTTTATTTATGTTATTATTTTTTCCTTTTTTGAAAAACAAATTTCATTATGAGTATTATTTTGTGTACATTATTTAAACATGTTTACATACAATAATATCATATATGATGTATAACAATTACATATACTATATAATATTCCATTCCATAAATATGTACGTACGGGCGACGTACATTGTACTCGTATATATATTATACGATTATTTTGTATATTGTTTGTAGTGTGCTATAATATATGGATAGACTCACCGCTTTTATGAGGTTCGTATGCCATTTTCATAATTCATGTTGTCATATAAAAATTTACCTTTTAGCTATAATTCATAATAAATTCCCTGAGGTGTCGTTACCGAATTATCTGCGTCATAAAAAAAGATTTGTATCACAATGTACATATATTTATTTGTAGTTATGTGATATGTGTTGTTGTTGTTGTGTCGGATGGTTGCGTTATTTGTTGTATTATATATATGTTTTACTTTACGTATATAGATATATTATGTGAATAATATGGTGTATATGAGTTTAATCCGAAAATTATATGTTTGAACAAATATCCGAAAAAAATATAGCAACAAAAAGAAGTTATTTACATCGTATATTTATATTTTTTTCTTTCTGGCTAGTAATTTTATTTATGAACACACACACACAAACACACAAACTATATATGAGATAAAAAATAAATACTAACGATTATTATTATATTAGTATTTAGTATTATATAGTCAGTGATACCGTATAAATAAAGGATATAATAATATATATAATCTTGATTTAATATCAAATGTGTATACAACAAATATACGAGCCTATACATATTTTCTAAGTAATAATTTCTAAAAATTACGGTTCAAATATCGTATCTACTAACAATAAATTATATGAAGTTTTAAAATATTTTGTTGTTGTTGTTGTTATAACTTATATGATTTATTTACATCTATCTGTATATAACATTTTAAACACTATAATACGTTAACAGATGTTAATAAATTTAATGACATTTTAAATTGACATGTGAGGAATTTACCTCTTTCTATTTTCTATTGAAATACCTAAAACACTATCGTATTTCTCTAATTTAGCAACTAATGTTTAAATCTATTAGATCGAATGGCACATATCATTATATCAAACTTTTATTTGCGTTTTTATCTGTATCACGTAACCATATATTTGGATGTTTAACAAATCTATTTGCATGAATTGCCTTTTATGTTGGACTGAAAATTTTTTCTTTGCATTTGTAGTAGCTATATCCTCTATAATTGGCGGGATGATCACCGGGAAAAAAAGGACACATTTCACGTTCGAGTCTTTAGTTTTCTTATGGCAATCCCTACTATGTTGATCGCCTGCACAATAGACGCATCTGAGTTGTCTGTAACATGAATTCTTGGTATGTTCATACCGTTGCTATATTGTGTATTGGGGTATTTATCTTTTTTGATTTGGTGCATCAAAACTTACTTTTGTACATATTAAGGCAGTAATGTTGTAAATTTCCTTATTATTTGCTGCAGGATCTATAGGTTCACGTAAAATAAGTTGATACGGTCTTTAATGTTTTGAATAATAGTTAAACGATATGCGACCCATACCTTTTAATTCTTCAGTGATATGCTTAACATTTGTTGAAGGGTGTATTCCACTTATAGTACAGCCCTAAAGTTTCTTTGTAATATAGGTTTATACGTGTGGAATTTTTGTTTATTTTGAATTAAGATTTGAACCGCAGTTCTATATGCGTCTTCAGATATGATCTGGTATTTTACCTCATTATTTTTAAGGATTTTTAATTCATATATTTACATTTTTTTGAACTATTATTTTAATGTAATTCCTACATAAGACGTTCAATTATTTGTACCACCGTATGGCGGTATTAATAAAAATATATTGCAATAAATAAATACTAATTCGTTAATTCGGGATATTTTGCCATCCTAATTATCGAATCATCAGTGTACTTTCTAATTTTATTATCAATCTATTTCTAATGTAATTAGTTAATATTTTGTTGAAAATTTTCAGAAATCACAAAAAAAAAAACGAATGTAAAGCCGATTTCACATACATTTATGATCCGCGTACAACCAGTTCTGTTGGCCAGATTGAATAAACGGATGAGCACCTACGGTCAACTGGAAATCACACACATATTCATACACAATTTGAAGGCATTTCGTTCTGGTATCTATTGTTTTCCGGTGTGATATGTATCAATTTTTAACGAAATTGTTTAGTAACTGAAATTGTAATACTATTCTAAACCTGTATATACACATACAATTACTTAAAAATGGAACAGTTAATCATTTAGTTATGCAATCTGATTTGTAGAAATATCAATATAATCCCATATTGTTATAATTTGTACGTAATTTCATCGAAATTTGTTTATGAGAATTGACCAAATTTATTGGTTTTCGTTAAACGAGAAGAAATAAATACCATGTGTTAATCCATTTTTCAGAACTGTCCGTCTACTTATTTTGTATATGTTCGTACATATTTTTATCAATATTCGTAAATTCTAGAAGATTTTCTTCATTAGCCACTACACGCATCAACTCACTGCCTCCACATTTCACTTAAACTTGTAATGTAAGTCACAATATTCCTGCTGTTATTGGGTGTGGCAGGCGATAGAAAACGGTGTGATGTTACGTTCTTTTTTTTTTAATCGTTAAAACAACAGTTCATCGGTTCATTCTTCCTTCGTATAAATGAAAAAGAAAATTTCTTGTTTTAGTTAGTATGGCTGATATACAATATTTCCAATTTTACTTTCAGCTATGCGTATTCATGGCAACTTCTAGCTCATCTGCGGTCCACTATAAAGAGTTGACAGTTTTTTTTTCTAATTTTTATCAACATCGATTATTGATTGATAAATTATTTCACAATTATTCCTAACATAAATTTAATTTACTGTACAAATACGTGTCATGTATAAGAAAAAAAATATATCACTATTTATGGGTTATTTAAAATCACTTATTAAAATCAATGTTTAAATGTATTTTGGAATGTATTTTTGATTTTTCCATAATAAATCATTGGATTATTTATAAAACAAAAGGATAAAATATTTTATAGTTATCGATGGCATTATTGTATGGATGGAAAAAATGGACAGCCTTATACTAATACCATAAACATTATTCAAACATATTTTTATATGGATAATAAAATGATAAAAATCGAATACAAATCGAAACACTTGTCAAGATTTATATGCCATTCGTATGTAGAATTTGTATTAAGCAATATACGGTATGATATTGAGACGAATAATAAAAAAAGAAATGTTAAACGTGATTTTCATTCATATTATTATAAAATAATGTGTTTGCATATATGTAAATTGTGCAATATAATACAAATATATAATAGCTAAAGGTTTTTCCAATAAAATACAGTACAATTTTCCAATATATTATAGTTAGAATAAATATATGTAACATATTTTATATTATAAATATCAAATCGATAACTAAAAACTCTATGTATTTACGTGTGCATATAGAAAAATAAATTATAATATGAATAGCAAGAGGGTATTTGTACCAGTTTCTGATTATTGTACATAAATTTGAAGCTACATTTTAATTTTTAGTATAATACTTTCTCATCCTTAAAATACTATTTAGATTAAAGTTTAAGTAATTTTATTGATAAATATTCTTTTAATATTATTTTTACTAAAAAATAATTCATTCACATTCTTCAAGTTGTCCCACGTTTTTAGTTTCTAAATAAGCTATTTTTTGTTCCAGGTTCTACTTTAAGTAAAATGGCAATTTCTACTATAATAAATAAGAAGCTGAAAGCTTCCTTTATGCCTATGTAAAATTACACTCAATAATATCATATATTCACATAGAATATTATTATCCGAAATCAGCTTAAATAATGGAACATAAGATTAATAATACTACAATTTGATAAATCGTGATTTTTGTTTCATTCAATTTATTTGTGGTTTGTGCTGGTTCATTACGTGTGGACCATGATCGGTTTTGATTAATGGAATTGTCGATTTTATTATTATACAATTTTTCAAATGCAATTATGTGATACTCATTCTGTTTAAGAAAATCATGTCCACCTTAAAACGATGATGGATAAGGAAATATCAAAAATATTGGAAATATTTATTATTTACATATAATTACTTTACCCGTCTATAATATTATGAGATTACATTGTAGTTATATTTCAACTAAAATTAAATTAAATTATATTTTATTTTATATTCTACTTCATACGAAACAGTTGAGGATATAATGAAATTTCAAGTTTGCGTATAGAAAGAAGACTTATCAGATATATATTTTTGTTTGTTTGAAAATTGAATTAGTTCAGGACGTGCGAAAAATGACTAAAGCGTTCCCACATAAAAATTAACAATACATTACTGAATAAAGTTTATTTTATTTAATTTAGTTTAAAAATAATTTATTAATTGGAAATTGTGCAAAAATAGTATCAATCAAGTTTGTAAATATTATACTCCATTCTGCATTCAGAATTGTTCTTATTTGAAGAAAGAAATCAACTGCATTATCTTTTAGAAATTTATTTTCATTTTCACCATTAATTTCGTTAACTAAACCATCAAAATTTAAATCGATTTTTGTTGGCACAAAATCAAATGAAACGTTTTGAATTTTTAAATATTGTTTTCCATGTTTGCTATAAGTTGTTGGTATAAAATTCAATTGAATATTGAGATCATATAAATAACATTTATAGACTCCAATACCATGTAAATTACGATTTTTAAATTTTAATTTCATTTGATAATCGGCAAGAAACTGAAATATTGGTATTTCCATTCTAATTGTTACATTACTCAATCGTATGTCTTCATTAAATCCTCTAGAAATATGTAATAAATATATTTTGAAAATTTAAAAAAATTTATAAACATTTTATAATAATTTTATAATAATTTCATAATATTATTCTTACTTAACCGTATATTTTGATGTACTGTAACCAGTAATTTGAGAATTTGTTAAATTCCAATTGACATTATCATTTTTAATAAAAAATTCTTTCCAATAAAATGGATCAATCGATGGTAAATATAAGGCTGAATATCCTTGTGAATAACTATTTGAAATGTATTGAATGGCATTTTCAATACATTGATTATCACCCAGATGACATTTTTGTATATCACTTGCTATAAATAATTATAAAGATAAGCTTTGTTATCTTAGTATGTATTTTTAATATGATATCATTTTAGATATATTATAAGACAACAAATATATTCAGTTTTTTTTTAAGGATAAAAATGGGAGCTTTCACTTAATATAATTTTATTAATTGATTAAAAATAATTCAATTATTAAATGATTATATTTAATATTTTTTTTATAATTAAATCACTTACGAAATTTCCTCGAATTGTGGTGGGCATGCACTAATCCGATGATCAATATACAACAAAGTAATATACTATTAAACATTGTTCTATAGGTATTCGTTGTTAAATTTGTATACCTTTTGATAAGATATAATTAAATTTAGAGCCGACTTGAAGCTACCAAATCTTCTTACTTTAAATTATTAATTGTTGTTATAAAACCACTTATTGTTTTAATAAATTTATATTAAAATCGCGTTAAATTATTTATTATTAAATTGCTATAAATTACGGTGAATTTAAAATAAGAATGAATACTGTGAACACAAATCTTTATAATGTTAATTAATTAATGTTTTGTTATCATGACTTATTTTTATTTATATACTGAATATAATTGAACCGAGACCCATTTAAATACATTGTAATTGTAATGTATAAAATTATAAGTTGATAAACTTGTTGTTTGTACTTGTTCGCACATATTTTAACATTTCCTTATATCTGTAATGCTGCATATATAGAATATTAAAAAAAACATAATTATCTTGTTAATTAATTCAATATTTTGTATTACATATACTAAGAATTTTACAATGTTGTTGATTAACACATTTTTCAATGTAATCTGGGTCAAAATTTTTTAATATTCAATATCCGTTTTTTTTTCGTAGAAGAAATATATTACGAATATTTATAAAATTCCATTTATCAGTTTATGGATATGGGTATGGCATAGGCAATCCGAGTAATCGATACGAGTACCACATAAATATATTTGTTATTATTTATTAAATTAAATAATTTAAGTGTACAATAATAATGAAGGTAACTTCTGTAAAAAGTTTATAACATATTTTTATTAGAAAATTATAATTTTGTATGAATATTATGTGTAAATATAGAGGAATTACTATCATATATTCAAACCGAGTCAAACTATACTAGTTAAATGTTAAATGTCAAATATTTTTCTGTAAGAACTTATTTACACATAATATTCATACAAAAATATAGTTTTCTAATTAAAATGATTTACAAAATTGTTACAGAAGCTAATTTCATAAATATTGTTGTACAATTAAATTATTGTATTTAATTTAAGCAATAATAATAACAAATATATTTTTACTCGTATCGGTTACTCGGATTGCAAGTTCCATACGTCTATGTGCCGTGTCCAAATTAAATGGATATAATTTAATTTCTCCACCTCATTATTAGAAAATATATATAAACAATTAAATTCAATTTTCATTAATTTACGTACACAATATATATATTGGTGCAGTCTGACCTTGTCATTGACAAATGGGTGTGTACTTGTGTACGATAATATTTCAATGACATGAAAGTGTTAAGTAAAAATCAAATTAAACTTGTTTAAAAATAAATATTCCATTTATACATTAGGTATTATATTTTGTATAATATATTCCTTTACAATCTTTAACTTTGTTAATCTATATATTTCTATTAATATTATATATACATTAAATTTTTTACACTATGAAATATTTATCAATATTAATACAATTACCAATTTACCATATTTATAACAGAATATCATATAAGTTTGAGTCTTATATTGTATTGAATGGTAATGTTATTTTAATTAAAAATGAACATTTTGTCCGCAATCATCCAAAATAATAGGCAATATTCGCCTTTTGTGTAAAACGTCTTTCTGCGTGGCACGTAACAGTCGATTCATTGCGTTAAATCAGTTTTGATTAAAATTAACTGTAAGAAAAAGTGCATACCACTTTTATGTCTATAATATCTTCATATATTTCTTAAATTGTCAGAATTAGCATCAACGTTTACAACTAACTTTTTTTAAAAAATTCAGCAAATAAATCATAAATTGCCATTGTCTCAAAACTCAAAACATTATTATATATAGCTAATCTGAGAAATATAACTACGAACCCATATCTCTTGGTATTGATAAGTTGCCGAAAATCCTTTTAACTGTTTGCTAAATTAAATTAAATTTTTGAAATATAAAAAACATATTTTAGTTTACAGCCACAAGGTCATTGAAGCGCCAGCACGTAAATTCCGGTAATTAGTGTATCGCTTAAATTACGGATTTGTCTATAAGTTCAGTATCATACCAAGAATTGTTCATTTTAATACCATAATATTTTAAAGAAACAAATACTAAAAAAACATTTTTATAAAATGCATAATAATTATAAAATGCATTGACAATATTATCCAAATAAATCATTTCAAATGTAAAGTGTAGACAAAAGTAGGCTGCCTATATAAATTTGCTTTCATTCATCCAAAATATTCCTATTACGAGAACTTTACAATTGTGTATTAGTGTTTAATCAATCATTATACCACTGCTTAAATTTTATTACACAAATAACAAAACATATACATTTTCATTTAAATTAATATATTTGTTATTTCAAAAATTATTTAAAAATATTATAAAAACACTTTCGTTAGCATGTAGTGTATTTGGTTGAGGTTGAGACTATATTGAACACAATAAATTCAGTTCATTTTTAGTCTTAACGCAAATCTTCTTCTGCAATCAATGGTAACGATCATGTGAACAATTTAATTTTTTGTGTTCAACACAAACTACATACAACACACGAAAAAGCGGTAGTAAATTTACATATAATGAGACTTTTTGATGATATGAATTAATTAATCTAAAAACATTTCATCCACCGGAAATTTTTCAACAACTAATCCAAATATTTCTGTAAAAATTAATCCCCATTCTGAATCGACAAAGATTTTTATTTGTTCATAGAAATCATTACTATTATCGTTCAAATATTTATGTTCTTTTTCACTTAATTCTTTATCACCATCAAATAAACTACCAAAATCGATATTCGCTTTTCTTACTACAAAATGAGCTGAAACATTCTGAATTTTTAAATATTCTTTTCCATTTTTTGTATAAGTCGTTGGTATAAAATTAAATATCATATCGGCATTTTCATAATCAAGTTCAAAATGTCCTTTACCATGTGAATGATGATTTTTAAATCTTAACTTTAATTGATGATCACCAACTGATTTAAATATTGGCATTTCAATTTTTATTGTTACATTACTAGATCCGATATCTTTTTCAAAACCTCTACGAGAAATAGAAATATGTTTAATCGCAATTTAATATTATAAAATAAAAAACATGTAGTTATAATGGAATAATTCTTACGTTACTGTGAAATTTGATTTACTAAAACCAGTAATTTCAATATTTTTTGTTTTCCAATCAATACTTAACTTATGCCTATCTTCATCATTATCATCATTTTCTCTGAGACGTAATGCATGGAATTTTTTCCAACGTAATGGATCAATCGATGGTAAATTTAATGCTGGATATCCTTGTGGATAATTATTTGCAATATAATAAATAGCATTTTGAATACATTGATTATCACCACGATGACATTTTTGTATATCACTTGCTGTGCGCATATATGAATATTGAAATCATTAATATAATTTCATATAATAATTAAGAGTAATTTATTTTTTCACTTACGAAATTTTTTAGAATTGACTTTGGCAGCATAAACTAATCCAATCAATACACAAACGATTAAAATTTTCAACATTATGTTATACACTTTAATTTGAATCGACACCAAATGCTAAATTTATTAATATGCAAGCGGTATTTATATTTATCTAAGAATAACCTCTACGACTAGATCAGGTATGAGTTTTATAAACGAAAAAGTTGATTATTTAAATTATTATAGTTGCTCAGAAGTATAGAAGGAAAACTACATCGTATTTTATTGTTAATATACAGGGTGTCACAATTTGCGACTGCAATACGAAATCGCTAGGTTCTCTTGATCATTTTGAGTGGAAAAAGATGTATGTCTATGTCTGGTGAATACGGCGGGTGGGATAGAACTTTCCAGTTCTAACCTTGTAAATAGTGATAGGTTCAGAAGGTTTCAGCAATTCATAGTACACAACACCATTTTAATCTCATCAAATACAGAGCATAACCTTATCACCATGAATATTTCGTTTTGGCTGTGATGGACCAGCTTCACCAGACTGTACCCAAGTTTTATAACGCTTAGGTTTCTCATAGTAAATCATTCATTTTTCATCTCCAATCCAATTTAAAGGTAAATCATTAATTTTTCATCTCCAATCCAATTTGGCACATCACTTTCCATTTTCCTGCGAATAAAAAACAAAGTTATTTATACTTTTACCAAAAGTCATATAAGATGTTTTGAAGGTTATAAAGAGATTCACTCGTAATGCATACAGTATGAGTTACACTATTTATTACAAAACGAGTATATTCAGCATCTACATATAATATGCACGTAAATAACCGAAACACAATTTTTTTTCTTTTGAAAGTTTGTTCAACCATAGGTCGAAAAATCATTATTAAAATTATCTCGGTATAAGTGAATAAACACTTTAAAATCGATTGTTTCATGTTGAATTTACCGAAAAGTTATATGATTCTTTCGATTTAAAATCAACCACACATATTCAAGCATGACTGTCGAATTCTGGGACACCATGTATCAGATAAACTTTTTTTTTGTATTGCAATACTATTCATACAGATAATATTGACTCCTACATAGCTGCACTGTACGTGCAATATATAATGAATTATTGACCATTGATTGCTCTGTTGATTTTTCTCTATTATTATCTTTGTTGGATATTATAGTAGGAAATCAGTTTCCAAACTCATTCGATCAGACGGTTATTTTAGATATCTTTATTAATACAATTCTTTTTTATTATCTTCGTTGGTCAATTTATTAATATTCTTAATTATCTTCTCTTCTTGTTTATATTAACTTCTTCCTTATACTCTGCTCCGATATGAAACGCTCATCCTGCAGATTTAAAATTAATTAGTTGAATAACCAAATTTTTAATCAATCCGTGTTTTGCACTCTTCCGGTACCAATAACTAAATAACTAATTAACTGATTTTAAAGTTTTGAAACTTGATTAGCACTAGCATATACCTGTACATTTAATTTGACAATAAGACTATTTGGACTTGTGGTTATCAAGATACCTAAGAATGTTAACAAATTGTTGAACACAATTTTGCTTGCTGATAAACGATTAGTTGCTTTCCAAATTATTTCTCATTTATAACATACGTTGTTTGAAAATTATCACTAATATAATATACAAAGTATTCTCCCTGGGTTACCTTTGAAGAAGCGTGTTTTGATAAAATATCACAACAAACATAAAATTTTATTATTATCGGCTTTAGTTTGCAAAAGCAAAACAATGAATTAAATAAAAACAAGTATTAATATTAATAAAATGCATATAATTATCATAGCGCCTGTGAGAAATTTATATTTATTTATAATATTCAACTTAACAATAACATTTACTTTTATGGGTGACATCAGTTACATTAATATTTTATAGGTTGTATAAAAAGCTACCAGCCAACAAGCTATTGCTGATTACGCATGAGATAAATTCTAATAATGACTATTTTTAAATTTGTACATCTTTTATGTGTGAATTAATGAACACTAACCATATTCGAGCCGCTCAAATGACCGGTACAAAAGTTAGATTTAAAATTGAACATTCGTTGTTATTATATTTGTTTATGTTTTGCACATTATCCTACAAATAGTCAAATGTCTGGTTACGGTATGGTTAGGTATATGTGACATGACTGTACTGTTATTGTTAATCCAAAAATATTTCATCAACCGGAAATTTTTCAACAACTAATCCAAATATTTCTGTAAAAACTAATCCCCATTCTGAATCGATAAAGATTTTTACTTGTTCAAATAAATCATTACTATTATCGTTCAAAAATTGATGTTCCTTTTCACTTAATTCTTTATCACCATCAAATAAATCACCGAAATGGATAATCCCTTTTCTTGATTTAAAATCAGCTGTAACATTATGAATTTTTAAATATTCTTTTCCTTCTTTTAAATAAGTTGTTGGTATAAAATTAAGTATAATATCAGCATTTTCAAAATAAAGTTTTAAACGTCATTTACCATATGAATGACGATTTTTAAATCTTAACTTTATTATTTGATAATCACCAACAACTTCAAATAATGACATTTCAATTTTTATTGTTACACTACTAGATCCGATATCATTTTCAAAACCTCTGCGAGAAATAGAAACATTTACAATTGTTTAACAGTAATTTAATATTATAAAATAAAAAACATGTAGTTATAATGGAATAATTCTTACGTTACTGTAAAATTCGATTTACTAAAACCAGCAAACTCAAGATTATTTACTTTCAAATCAATACTTAACTTATGCCTATCCTCATCATTATCAACATATACTCGGAGACGTTGCATGAAATTTGCTCCAATGTAATGGATCTATTGATGGTAAATTTAATGCTGGATATCCTTGTGGATAATTATTTGCAATATAATAAATATCATTTTGAATACATTGATTATCACCACGATGACATTTTTGTATATCACTTGCTGTGCGCATATATCAATATTGAAATCGTTAACATAATTTCATATAATAATTTATAATAATTTACTTTTTCACTTACGAAATTTATTCTAATTGATTTTGGCAGTATAAACTAATCCAATCAATACACTAACTATTAAAATTTTCAACATTATTTTATACTCTTTAATTTGAATCGACACCAAATACTAAATTTATTAATAAGACAGATGT
The DNA here is from genome assembly GCA_910594885.2 of Bibio marci. Taxonomy (NCBI): domain Eukaryota; kingdom Metazoa; phylum Arthropoda; class Insecta; order Diptera; family Bibionidae; genus Bibio; species Bibio marci. The sequence continues at coordinate 24,426,221 of OU343116.1, read as the reverse complement.
ATTTATATTTATATAACATTAAAATATGTATATTTATTTTAGAATGACCTATGACTAGAACTGATACGAGTTTTATATACAAAAAAGTTGAATTATTTAAATTAGTTGCTCTCAACAGAGGTATAGAAGGAAAACTACACCATACTTTATTGTTAATATATGGTATTAGTTGTATGTATATATATAATAATTTTTAAACCGATCAGCTGCGGGTAAGGAATAATTAACAAGTGTACTGTCCCTTAATTGTTAAATTACAACTATTGACTCATTAGAAAATGTTTCTATGATTTTGATATGTCTCAAATTAATATTCTACTTTTATAGACTGTAAATATCGCAGGTCGGACTTTGCCATATATGCCAAACATATCATTAAGTGTTTGTGTATTCTTCGCTAATAATCGTGAAACATATATTTTTATTTGTTATTTTTATTCATATTTATTTATTTTTTATTTAAACAGCATTTGAGGCGTTTATAAAAAAACTTATTATTTCGAATTTTCGATTTTAATTTTCTTGTGACACTATTGCTGCATAGAATATACACAGTAATTTGTTTAAGGGTAAAATTTATTATACAGAGTATACCTGAATAAGCACAGTCACACCAAATGCTACTATTTTCTGGGTGATTTTAGAGTTGAAAATATCATATAACATTCGTTATATGAAAATACGAAAATTTCTATTAAATTCTGGGTGCAATATCTCAATAACAAACCAACCGATTGTAAATTGTTTACACGAACTATTTTAGTATTAACATATTGTAATGTTTAATTTGACATTACCTAAGCAACATGATTAGCTTATATTTCCTATAGTTAGGTCAGTAAAAACAAAAGTTACGTAAATGTTACTTTAATTTTACCGAAATTTGTGTTTAAATAGGTGAACACTTTTTAGAGTTGGTCACATTTTGGAGAAAGGACTTACTTTATAATAAATTTACCTCTAAGTAATTTAATGTTAGGCAATGTTGCGTAAAATATACGTTAATTTTCTTTAAAATGCTGCTTGGGAAAGATAAGCCAATTTGGATTCTAGGTTATCGACATCCAAAGAAAAACGATAATATTTGCATGGCAGAAATGAGTTTCCATGAATTTTTATGAACATTTCAGTGTTAATTTGGTTTTTGTAACTTTAATTTAAATATTTATTGCTTATAAATTTATAAATCTATAAATCGTTTAATTTTGTGTCGATATATTAAAAAGGCATAAACAATCTACTGAAAAAGGGTATGCAAAAGTCGGCAGCCTATATAAACCTGCTTTCATTTATCCAAAATATTCCCATTACGATAACTTTACAATTGTATATTAGTGTTTAGACATCAATATTATCATTCATTACCACTCCGTAAATTTTATTACTAACATAACAAATTAACAAAATATGCACATTTTCATTTGAATTATAATTTTATATTTTTTATTTCAAAATTTAACTAAGAAAAATATAATAAAAACCTTCAATTATATGTTGTGTATTTAGTTGGGCTTGAGACTATATTGAACACAATAAATTCAGTTCATTTTAGCCTTAACGCAAATCTTCTTCTGCAATCAATGGTAACGATCGTGTGAACAATTTAATTTTTTGTGTTCAACACAAACTACATACAATACACGAAAAAGCGGCAGTAAATTTACATATAATGAGACTTTTTGATGATGTCAATTAATTAATCCAAAAACATTTCATCCACCGGAAATTTTTCAACAACTAATCCAAATATTTCTGTAAAAATTATTTCCCAATCTTTACCAAGAAAGATTTTGACTTGTTCAAAGAATTCATAACTATTATCGTTCAAAAATTTATGTTCTTTTTCACTTAATTCTTTATCACCATCAAATAAATCATCGAAATCGATATTCACTTTTCTTGTTATATAATCGGCTGAAATATTTTGAATTTTTAAATATTCTTTTCCATCTTTTGTATAAGTTGTTGGTATAAAATTAAATATCATGTCAAAATTTTCAAAATCAACATCTAAATGTCCTTTACCATGTGAATGACGATTTTTAAATCTTAACTTTATTTGATGATCACCAGCAACTTTAAATAATGGAATTTCAATTTTTATTGTTACATTACTAGATCGGATATCATTTTCAAAACCTCTGCGAGATATATAAACATTTACAATTGTTTAATAGCAATTTAATATTATAAAATAAAAAACATGTAGTTATAATGGAATAATTCTTACTTTACTGTAAAATTCGATTTACTAAAACCAATAAACTCAATATTTTTTACTTTCCAATCAATACTTAACTTATGCTTATCCTCATCATTATCATCATTTTCTCTGAGACGTAATGCATGGACTTTGTTCCAACGTAATGGATCAATTGATGGTAAATTCAATGCTGGATATCCTTGTGGATAATTATTTGCAATATAATAAATAGCATTTTGAATACATTGATTATCACCACGATGACATTTTTGTATATCACTTGCTGTGCGCATATATGAATATTGAAATCATTAATATAATTTCATATGATAATTAAGAATAATTTAAATTTTTACTTACGAAATTTATTAGAGTTGCCATGGTCAGCATAAACTAATCCAATCAATACACAAACGATTAAAATTTTCAACATTATGTTATACTCTTTAATTTGAATCGACACCAAATACTAAATTTATTAATAAGTCAGATGTATTCATATTCTATAACATTAATATTTTTATATTTATTGTAGAATGACCTACGACTTGATCTGATATGAGTTTGTACGCAGTAATTTATGTGCAGTGAAATTTAATTATACAGAGTATCCCATGGCAGAAATGATTTTTATGGCTTTTTATGAACATTGTGTCAAATTTATGAGATTGAGAAGTTTTTAAATTTTTTCCGATAAAAAGTTACTATGATGATATTTCGACTAAGGCTTGGTCTAACCTTCCTAAAGAAAAATTTGGTTGTCACTTTAATTATTTGCAAAAGCACGATTCCGAATAACCTCATATTACTATTAAATTGCGTGTCTCGGTATGTTAATATTTTAACAGTGAATACAAATTGAAATCGTTTGTTTCGTAACGAAATTAAGTTGGCCAAAAAATTATATATTTATCTTAGATTCTTTGTGGTTTAACTGTGGAAGCCTAGGAACACTCTGTATGAATAAAGATATAAACTAGTTTTCAAATAAATCATAATTACTTTTCATGCACATAATATTGATCCATACAGACGTACTGTATGTGGAATGTATAATGAAGTATTATTGGTCTGAGCATTGATTTCTCTGCTTGATTTTTCTTTAATTATTATCTTTGTTGGGTATTATTGTAGGAAAAAGTTTCCAAACTCATTCGATCTGGTCATTTTATCCATCATTTTCAATACAATTCTTGTTTATTATCTTTGTTGATCAAGTTATTAATATTCTCAATGATCTTATCTTTTTGTTTATATCAACGTCTTGCTTATGGTCTGTTCCGATATATTACTAACTCACACTCAACCTTCCGATTTGAAATTAATTAGTTGAATAACCAAATAATCGATTAGTTGCTTTCCAAATGATTTCTCATTTATAAGATACGATAAATTGTCACTATTATGTGTATACAACGTATTCTCCTTGGGTTACCTTTGAAGATGCGTGTATTGATAAAATATTCAAATAAACATAAATTTTTTGTATTAACGACTTTAGTTTTAAAAACTATAAAATAAATACAATATATAAATAAAATAAAGTATTAATTCCAATAAAATTCTTACAGTAGGTGCTCCAATTATTAGGGACAGTATCGCCAGTTTGGTGAGTTCCCACATGCTCTATGGGGTTCACATCTGGTGAGTTCACTGGCCAGTGCAATGTAATGTTATTTTCAGACAGAAATACAGTCTCTAATAATTTGAACACCTACTGTATAATTTACATATTAACGCATTAACATACATATTTGAAATTTATAGTTATTTATAATATTTAGCATATCAATTAAACTTTCACTAATTAACTAGGAATGCGGATTGCATGATTGTATTTACGTGTAAATTTATACATTTTGACTCTTCAATAAAATAAAATTTTGGTTTTTGGACTTTTGTGTGGTGATTCAAGCTAACAAATTATCTTAACTTTGAAACAGATAAAATTATGAATAAATTGCGTATTTCAGTAACTTTCTTAGGTAGATGACATTTTGTAATACCGATTTATTGGATTTTTTTTTTAAATTGAATAAATTTGAATAGAAAATTTTTAAAAAGATTTGTTAACTTTAATGACATTAAGAAACATAAATTCTAAAAATATCATATCGTATAAATTTGACATCAAATTGACTCAGATTCTTTAATTTGCAATTTTCTTTTTATACGCGTTTTTTACTTAAGAGCTACGTTTTGTTGAAATCAAATGTATGTGACTGCTTTCGTTTACACGTTTTTCTCTATACACAATATATTAGTGCATTGGCTTTACAATTTCTATTATGTTAGTTTAGTCTGGTTTCCAATTTTTGTATTGTTTCTCCAAAGTAACATGAATCACATTCTTTGTAGTTGATCGTATATACCATAAACCCGACAGTTTCGAAGGTACATATCTTTGTTTTAATATTGAAAAAAAACTTATTTAGTTTGTCCGGTATTCAAGTTTATTAAAAGTGCTTATGCTTAAATTAGTTGATAACTTTAAAAACTACAGTATTTTTTTAAAAAAGTAGAATATTTTCTTTGAATCCTGCGTATATAAACCTGCTTTCATTTATCCAAAATATTTCTATTAGAAAACTTTACACCTATAATAATGTTTAGACGTCAATACTCAATATAAACATACATTACCACTCCGTAAATTTTATTACTAAAATAACAAAACATGAATATTTTCATTTGAATTACAATAAAATGTTTTTTATTTCAAAATTTATCTAACAAAAATATAATAAAAACCTTCAATTACATGTTGTGTATTTAGTTGGTCTTGAGACTATATTGAACACAATAAATTCAGTTCATTTTTAGTCTTAACGAAACTCTCTTTCTGCAACCGATGGTAACGATCATATGAGAAATTACATTTTTTGTGTTCAACACAAACTACATACAATACACGAAAAAGCGGCAGTAAATTTACATATAATGTGACTTTTTGATGATATGAATTAATTAATCCAAAAACATTTCATCCACCGGAAATTTTTCAACAACTAATCCAAATATTTCTGTAAAAATTAGTTCCCAATCTTTACCAAGAAAGATTTTGACTTGTTCAAAGAATTCATAACTATTATCGTTCAAAAATTTATGTTCTTTTTCACTTAATTCTTTATCACCATCAAATAAATCATCGAAATCGATATTCACTTTTCTTGTTATATAATCGGCTGAAATATTTTGAATTTTTAAATATTCTTTTCCATCTTTTGTATAAGTTGTTGGTATAAAATTAAATATCATGTCAATATTTTCAAAATCAACATCTAAATGTCCTTTACCATGTGAATGACGATTTTTAAATCTTAACTTTATTTGATGATCACCAGCAACTTTAAATAATGGAATTTCAATTTTTATTGTTACATTACTAGATCGGATATCATTTTCAAAACCTCTGCGAGATATATAAACATTTACAATTGTTTAATAGCAATTTAATATTATAAAATAAAAAACATGTAGTTATAATGGAATAATTCTTACTTTACTGTAAAATTCGATTTACTAAAACCAATAAACTCAATATTTTTTACTTTCCAATCAATACTTAATTTATGCTTATCCTCATCATTATCATCATTTTCTCTGAGACGTAATGCATGGACTTTGTTCCAACGTAATGGATCAATTGATGGTAAATTCAATGCTGTATATCCTTGTGGATAATTATTTGCAATATAATAAATAGCATTTTGAATACATTGATTATCACCACGATGACATTTTTGTATATCACTTGCTGTGCGCATATATGAATATTGAAATCATTAATATAATTTCATATGATAATTAAGAATAATTTAATTTTTTACTTACGAAATTTATTAGAGTTGTCATGGTCAGCATAAACTAATCCAATCAATATACAAACGATTAAAATTTTCAACATTATGTTATACACTTTTGAATCGACACCAAATACTAAATTTATTAATAAGTCAGAAGTATTTATATTCTATAACATTAATATTTTTATATTTATTGTAGAATGACCTACGACTAGATGAGATATGAGTTTTATAAACGAATATGTTGATTATTTAAATTAGTTGTTTTGAGGTATAGTAGGAACACCACACTGTTCTTTATTGTTAATATATTAGTTGTATATATATAATAACTTTTGAAACGATACGTTACGGATAAGAAATAATTAACAAGTGTGCTGCCTCTTAATTGTTAAATTAAAACTGTTGACTCGTGAGAAAATGTTTATATAATTTTGATATGTCTCAAATTTATATGCAAATTTATCATTTATTTTTGTAAAATATTTTTCTAAATAGCATTTGAGGCGTATATGAAAAACATATTATTTTAAATTTCTGATTTAAATTTTCTTGTGAAACTGTTGCTGCATAGGCATACACAGTAATTTGTGTGAAGTAAAACTTAATTATACAGAGTGTACTTGAATGTACGACAGCCATACGAAAATACTACCATTTTTAACCTTCCGATTTGAAATTCATTAATTGAATTTTTTGCCAATAAATTAGTTGCTTTCCAAATGATTTCTCATTTATAGGACACGATGTTCGTAAAAAAAATTATTACTAATATGTTTATACAGTCTTCTGCATGGGTTACCTTTGAAGAAGTTTTGATAAAATATCAAAAACATAAAATTTTATTATATAAAAACAAATATTAATTTCAATAAAATGCGGTTAATTTACATATTAATATGTTTTAATATGTCTGTGAGAAATTTATAGTTATTTATATAACTTTTAAAATATCAATTTTACATTAATGGGTGATATAAGTATTGTATAGGTTGTATTAAAAGGTACTGGCCAATGAGCCATTAATGAATACATGAGATAAAATCTATGTTAAAATTACCGTAAAGATGACTTTTTCTAATTATTAATTTATATATCTTGATACTTTATCATAGTATTTGGAATTTTTAATGGAGTGATGCAAACTGACAAATTCACTTAACTTTGAAACAAATAGAAATAAATTGCATATTTCAATAATTTCCTACAGTAGATGACATACTCTAATAATAGTTTATTGGAATTTTTTTATAAATCTTAATTAATAAATTTCTATCAGAAACTTTTGAAAAAATCATTTGTTATCTTTAATGACATTATCCATTACTGTAATAAGATAGAAACAATCATAAAAATTGTATTTTTACTTTTTTCTTTTTCAAAGCTATTCAAATTTTCTACACCCAATGTAAGATTCCGCTTATCGCTCTTAAATAAGGAAGCCTAAATAGTAAAAATATCATAACGTATAAATTCGACATCGAATTTATCATATAACCAGCTCTAGATTTTGTTTGGATGGAACATTTTAACGTATCCTTTTTGTGTGAACAGATTAATTAATTAAAACAAGTTATAACATTAGACAAGGTTAATTAATTTTGACAGATGATACAATCAAGGTTTATTAAGATTTATATACCATATATATAATTTTAAGAAAAAAATTCACAAGTTTAATGCCAACCAACGCCCAAATCAATAAAAAATGTACAAGTATACCTTATAGGTTTTAATGGAATATCTACAACATACTAAATGTAATTATGCATGATATATTTAAAATAAAAATATAGTTAATGGAAAAGTCGGTAACCTGATCCGATCTGACCGTTAGTTAACCATTAGTGTTTATTTACATAACAATTTTAACATCCTAAAAGTGTGTGCGAAAATGATACCCAAAATTCACACAAGCGAAGAAAAAGAAGCACGTGAATATGTTGATGCTGATACCTTGAATACCATTGAAAATGAACCAAACTTCCTGTTAGATATAGTGGTAATATGTGATGAATCTTTGGTTATCACTTAGAATACAGAACTAAGCGTCAATCCATGCATGAATCTAACAAAGAAAAAGTAGCATGTGTCATGAAGATGCTCGCAGAAGAAGTCTTCAACCACAGTTTCGAAGCATTAAGCTTGTTATTTTGTAACCACATGTCGTTTAAACCTACCTATTATACATTATTCTGTCCCATTTATCCAAAATATTCCCATTAGAAGAACTCTACAATCACACAATTATTACATTATATATTCTTAAATTACATACATATTATACAACAATTATTATTGTTTAGACATTAATATAATCATTCATTACAACTCCGTAAATTTTATTACTAAAAGAACAAAACTTGCATATTTTCATTTCAATTAATATATCTTGATTGAACACAATAATTTCAGTTCATTTTTAGTCATAACACAATTCTCATTCTGCAACTTTCGAGCATTTTCATTTTTTGTGTTCGACATAAACTAAATACAATACATGTAAAAACGGCATAGTATACAATGAGATTTAATATTGATGTGGATTAATTAATTCAAAAACATTGCATCCACGGGAAATTTTTCAAGAACTAATTGAAATAGTTCTGTAAAAACTAATCCCCATTCTGCATCGATAAAGCTTTTTACTTGTTCAAAGAAATCATTACTATTATCGTTCAAAAATTTATGTTCGTTATCACTTAATTGTTTATCACCATCAAATAAATCACCGAAATCGATATTCAGTTTTCTTGTATTATGATTTGCTGAAATATTCTGAATTTTTAAATATTCTTTGCCATCTTTTGTATAAATCGTTGGTATAAAATTAATTATTATATCACTATATTCAAAACCATTATTTAATTGCCCTTTACCATGTGAATGATGATTTTTAAATCTTAACTTTACATGATTATCACCAACAACTGTAAGTAATGGTGTTTCAATTTTTACTGTTACATTACTAGTTCCGATATCCTTTTCAAAACCTCTGCGAGAAATCAAAACATATATAAAATCGTTTAATAACAATTTAATATTATAAAATAAAAAACATACAACATTAATGGAATAATTCTTACTTTACTGTAAAATTTGATTTACTAAAACCAATAAAACCAAGATTTTTTATTTTCCAATCAATACTTAACTTATGCCTATCCTTATCATTATCATCATTTTCTCTGAGATGTAATGCATGGAATTTTTTCCAAAGTAATGGATCAATTGATGGTAAATTCAATGCTGGATATCCTTGTGGATAATTATTTGCAATATAATAAATAGCATTTTGAATACATTGATTATCACCACGATGACATTTTTGTATATCACTTGCTGTGCGCATATATGAATATTGAAATCGGTAACATAATTTCATATAATAATTAAGAATAATTTACTTTTTCACTTACGAAAATTGTTAGAATTGCCATGGTCAGCATAAACTAATCCAATTAATATACAAACGATTAAAATTTTCAACATTATGTAATACACTTTAATTTGAATCGACATTAAATACTAAATTACTTAATAATTCAGATGTATTTTTATATTTATACTTTTATATTTATTTTAGAATGATCTACGACTAGATGAGATATAAGTTTTATAAACGAAAAAGTAGAATTATTTAAATCAGTTCCTCAACAGAGGTATAGAAGGAAAACTACACCGTTCTTTATTGTTTATTAACAATAACAATAATATGTTACAATATTAGTTGTATTAGTTTTGGACCGATCAGCTGCGGGTAAGGAATAATTAACAAGTGTACTGTCCCTTAATTGTTTAATTACAACTATTGACTCATGAGAAAATGTTTTTATGATTTTGATATGTCTCAAATTTATATTCTACTTTGATACATTTGATTGACTGCATATATTGCAGGTCAGATTTTGCCATATATACCAAAATTATCATTAAGCTGTTGTGTATTTTTCATGAATAATCTTGAAACATATATTTTTATTTGTTATTTTTATTCATATTTATTTATTTTTTATTTAAACAGCATTTGAGGCGTTTATAAAAAAATTTATTATTTCGAATTTTCGATTTTAATTTTCTTGTGACACTATTTCTGCATAGAATATACACAGTAATTTGTGTGAAGTTAAAATTGAATTATACAGGCTATCCCAGTATAAGCGACAACCACATCAAAATGCTACTATGTTCTGAGTGTTTTTAGAGTTGAAAATATTATATAACATTTTGACCGCTCGACTTAGTACGTGGTTATACAAAAATACTAGAATTTCTATTAAATTCTGGGTGCAATATCTCAATAACAAACCAACCGATTTTAAATTGTTTACACGCACTATTTTAGTATTAACATGTTGCAATGTTTAATTTGACATTACCCAAGCATCATGGTTAGGTTGAATTTCCTTTAGATAGGTTAGTAAAAACAAATTTACGTAAATGTTACGTTAATTTTACCAAAATTTGTGTTTAAATAGGCGAACACTTTTTAGAGTTGATGAGATTAAAATTTTGTTTTTAAGTTTAATGTTTCGGTATGCTAATACTAATAGTGAATCAAATTTATCATATAGCTGACTCCAGATTTTGTTGGTCGGAACATTTTAGCGTATCCTGTTAACATAATTAAAGAAATATATAATATTAAAAGGAGAACAAGGCCAATTAATTCTGATAACTTGTCAACATGATATAAATACAAACAAGTATATTATGTTTTTAAAATACAGAATTATAAGAATAAATTCACAAGTTCAATCACCCAAAGCAATAAATTATGTAAGAATATCTAATCTTATATAGGTTTTAGCGACTGTCTATTATATCTCGTAACATAATAATTATATTGAAAAAAAAAATGTATATACGCAAACACAACAAATATTTGTTTATGAATTTTATATAAAATCACCATAATAATTATAATAATTAGCTTTGATGAAAATTTGCAACTTACGAAGACATTTCCCAATTAATGAAAAATAATCCACATTTATTACTATTTTATTTAGAAATTTCTTTCTCATTTCAGGTAATACTTCCATTAAATTTTGCCATGAGAAATATTGGTCTTTACAGATTTTGCACCCTGAAATGTATACAACAGTAATTCATTTGTGGAAATGTCATCCGATATATAATAACTTCCTGTCAAGTTGTTATAGCTAAAAAGAAATTAAATAAATAATTGATAAGAAACGTATGAAAATTAGCAATTTTTTTTTTAGACTACCACACATGAATTGTATTGTATCGGTGACGTTTCTGCATAAAGATTACTGTTGTATAGTGCAGCTACAATAGCTCTGAAGCTCATTAATAGGCCAGACTTTAACGAAGTTATGCCTTGAAATAATAGTAATGAAAACAGAAATTTCTCCGAAGAAGAAATTCAAACAATTTCCAATTAATTGGGAAACATCTTCGAAAGTTGTAATCTGTCACTAGAGTAGAGATTTTGTGTCAAATTCATCATGAAATATATTTTGTATATGCTCAATTTTTAAATATATTGTAATTATTATTTTATGAATTATGGCTACATTTTTCAAACTCATAAGATCGTGCTTTTGTATATAAATCAACCTTTTTTGGAAAAATTCAAATCCTATATATATATATTGGAATAAATAGGTGGTATACATTTTCATGATATACTTTTTAATTGGTAATTAACAATGTGGAAAAAAAATTAATTTGCCTGAATTTTGAATTTTTTTTTTCTTTTGAATATTAATATCGTTTTTCCAATTTATGTTAAAATTCAATAAATTACTAATATTCCCAATACACAATTGATTAATTACAAAATGTTTATATAGGTTTCACATTAAAATATGTCTATAACAAGGGCACCCCACCACCTAAGGTGTAAAGTGTACTCCAAATTCGCAATGAAATTTTGTTATGGCAAATAATTTGTTTATGGAATACTGGCAATATTTTTAACAATTTATATTTTATGTTTACATTATACTCAGCAGTGACACAAATGTCGTTAAATATTCATTGACTTTGAAGGAAAAATCAGCCATAAGTTTTAATTGTGTAAATGGATTTTAAAAATATCCATGACCCTTCGAATCCAAACAAATCATTAACCATAAAAAATGGTTTTCCATAAAATTAAATATTATTAGATGAACATGAAATTTTTTTATATTTTGTAGTCACTACTTTTACCATAATATAAGGATAACTTTGTAGTGATATTATTAATATGAATATTGTTCTTTAATACATTCTGCCGTGACGAAATTTCATTGAAACCGGCCCTTTTTTTTACACCTAAAATAGGGTCGCCATGTAAGTGAAAAAACCCTTATCAAAAAAAAAAAACAGAAAAAAAGGGAACATATTTAATGATTGAAAATAAGTTTTCCTCAATGTTATCCTTTTGTTTATTTATTTCCCTTGTGATAAATATATACATGCAAAAATGTACCTATCTTAAAATATGAGAACAAGAAAAATATATAAGAATATTTATATTAAAATGTTTAATGAATTCATCGTATGCGTTGCGGTTTTAGTTTTTTGTTTCCTATAAATTAATGAAATGAAGTAAATTGTACAGAAAAAAAAATAAATATAAAATAATAAGAGTACAAGAAAAAAGAAATGTTAACTCATTCGAGTCATTAAAATACAATTAAGCTTCAATTAAGTAATTTTTTTTTTCTTTCTTTATTTTAAGAAAAAGAGTTGATATTTTTTAAAATTTAAATAAGGGTTCGAAAATTTTTCTTAATTGAATTTAATACACACATTTTGTCATGAATAATGTAAAAACAAATAAAAAGTATGCTATTTTTTGTGTTTATTGTAATTTTATAATTATATATTGTATATTTTTATGACAGCCAAAAAAATTGAATGCAAATGTTTTTCAGGGTAATCCCTTTCCCATTGAAATGATACGAATAAAATGAGTTACATTTATATTTTACAAACACATAAATTATTCTGCGATTTCAATATTTACAAAGAAGTCGGTTGTTTTTGTATTTTAAATAGTTATACCTATGCACAGCGCATATATATTCTTTTGGACTGATTCGTACATGAGGCAGCTCCAACACATTATGTGTTAATCTCTGTGCATCATATTTGAAATAGAAATGGGACAGAAAATAATAGTTTTTAAACAAAAAATTCTCCTCAAAACTAAAAAACCAATTTAATTATATAAACAAAAAACACTTTATTAAATGGTTATGAATTATTCATTGTATACTTGCTGTGCCAATGTATTTCTAATTCACGTAATTAACTATTATATATATTTATTATGTCACTGGTATAATTAACTTAAATTTGGTAATATAATATAATAAAATATTTTTATATGAAATTGTGTCAAATATCATTTGAATTTTACAAATAGTTGACAAAATAAAAACCCTTATATAAAATTTATCTCTGAAATAGTTTGTTTCATATTAAATATAACAATGGCTATTTACGGTAACGCACATTCCTACACAGTGAACCTTTTTAGATAAAGGTATTACGTATATATAATATATTTACAATCATATCAACATACCTATATATTGTATAATAACCTTTCGTCATATACTTCACCTAAGTTTACCTTTTGCATTAGTAAATAAATGCGTATACGTATTGGTATGAATGTGTGTATATCCTCGTATATATACTACCCTAGTACAAAATATTTCTTCTAAATTGTAATTTTTAGTGAATCAATCGCATATTATTTTAAATTGCTGGGCGAAGCTGTAGTGTTTGGTTGAGGCAACACCGTTTTGTTTTGAAAAATTAAATCACGGTAATTATGGTGATTTCAATGTTGGTTTGAAGTTATAGAATTTATTCATTTTTTTAAGACTTTTATTAGCAAATCATATTACTCCAAGCCGCATCTACTAAACAGTCATTATAGCCAAGTTGGTAAATTATTCCGCCGCATGGGAGGATTTAACAATTCATCAATTGTACTGCAATTAACAAAAGATAAAAGTTTTTATAATTCTATTATTTATGCCGGGTGATTAGTTCATACAGTTAAGCCTTTCATATCATCGTACATCAAAATATGTATATAAATCTCTCACAATTTGCGAATATATATGATGGCGCCTTTGACAATCACATGTGTCGTTTTTTGCACATCAGATACCTATACTTTTTTTTACGTTGATCCACAAATTTTAAATTGGAATTTATCAAATTTACCGCATTATTTCGTTGCTGAATTTTGCATAAAAAAAGTGGTTTTCCTTTAACCGTAAAACACTATAGCATTAGGCAGGAGATGCATTAATTGTAAAAAAATAATATCTTGTCCATATATTTACGTTTACGGAATGATTTGAAATGAAAACAATTTCGGATGCTTTATATCAATTGACAGAAACACAGAAATAAAGCCAAGTGTTGCTTCAAAACGAATTGTTATCGTAGCGATGAATATTGAATTATCGAATTGTTCGAATTATCTAACCACATTCGTTTTCGATAAAAAAAAATGGAGGAGTATGTTTATTTGATATTAGAAAGTCAAATGTAGGATACTTTTACTATAATGCGTTGGCTAAAGAATTTCTTTCTTAGTAACCGTCAAAAATTTTATAATTTAACTGTTTCTTAATAAATTCTAACTAAATTTGATATGTTGCATTGTATAATGAAATTATGAAAGCATCTCTTTACGAGTTCCTGTTTGACCAGATTATAGCACTGGATAATATTCTAGTCAATTTGTATATAAGAAATTTGGTAGGGGAATGGTATGGTTAGATTATTTTTCGAAGAAAAAGAATTTTTCAAAGAGATAACAATTCTCTGCTTAATGTTCTATCATATGAGTTGCACTCTGACTAAATGTAGTAAATATCCTTCAGAGGTCCTTGAACATTAAAACAGCATCACTATAATTTAGCAAACAAATCTATAGCAATCAATTTTACCATTCAATAATTGAAATGATAATTTTAAATAATTTTGTATGCCTTTAAAGACTATTGTAGTTAGTTGTTGGTATATGTTTAACAGGTGAAGACTATATCTTATCATATATATCATAAGACCTATGCAATTAACCGAAGAAAATCAGTTCAACGAAGTCATAAGAAAATCTTATTATATCTAATGCGACAATGTGAAGATAAAACCGGACAAACATATTTAGCTATAAAGCTAACAAGACCAATAAATGATATGTACCTTGGCTCAAGAGTGACAATATTATACAATATTATATGATCAAAATATAGTACACGGATATATACAAATTCAGTAATTTTGCAATATAAAGTTCAATATTTCAATTAACTTAATAATTTTGCAATTATTGCTGATTGTTACCAACCTCAGCACACCATACATTAACAATTAATAAAACATTTTTAATGTGTTATCAGACACAGAAAATCGTTAATAAATAAAATATTAAAAATAGAATTGGTTCAAAATGACTATAACATGAGTGACATATACCAGAACCAACAGCCAAGCAAACATAGACACGATATGTGCGATGTCGTATAATTATCAAAAAGGAAGATTCATAATATAGTCGAACATGTTTGAGCTAGGGTATTGAGTTTAATATGAAAACGAATTTATTTTGAAAGTTTTAATGTATTGATATTTATTAATGTGAAGCTTTTCACTAATACCATAGTATTATTGTATAATTTTTTACATTTGTTGTGCCTTTACTTATTATTATGTCTTTCCTTTTTTGAATGGAGTTCACAGTTGTAATACACAATATTATAACAATATAATAAATATCCAAAAATAATATATACTAATAAAAATAGCACAACATATTCATATATGATACACCAACAACATACACCTACGTATCGTCATATATACCATACATGTAATATTTACATTTACATATAATATTTAGTTTAGGCAAAAACTAAATGAATCTCTGTCTATTAAATCAATATCCTGCTTCTATTACAAATCTATAATATATCGATGTACGCATATTTTCATTTTGGGTCCAAATCAAATACGTAATATAATATACTATACATGAAAATACAAATATTTATATACAATGCTGGAAATATAAAATGTTCTCATCTCATCTGCTGTATGAAATTCATTTTGATAACACTTTATAATAACGAATTGCATGTTCCTTTTAATAACATACAACCGACAAAGCAAGTAATTCAGCCGCTTTTATTTATCTGGATGATAATGCAGGCTTTTTTTATTAATTTATAGATTTTGTCTTTTTACGCTTCCTTATACCCCCCGAACGATGTTTCGTTTTCAATATAACCATGTGTCTTTGTAAATTCTTTACAATTTTGTCAAAACACTAGTTTTTCTTATGTTTTTAATTCTCTTGTAATTTCAGCAGAATCATTTGCTGTGCTAAATATTGCTGATTTAACAACATTTTTAATGTTATCAGAATAAATGATTTTTACCATTTTGACTATTAATCAATAGAAAAAGGTAATTTTAATTTACATATGTTACTTATTATTACACAGGAGCTTAAGGTCGACCTAAGCTTAATGCAACTGAAGTGATGGTTTTAGATTATTAGAAACTATCGCTACTATATTTGTAATAATCTGGTGGAAAACACACGCAGTTTTTTTTTTCTATTTTTACTCGAGCAATGTATCTTGATATTTTCGCGCAGTTGCTTTCGGTGGTAAAAACCGATGGGTAGAGAAAGTTTATAATTAGTTTTTTGAGTTCATTTACTCTTTTTTTCATAATAAATATATATTACTTACTTTTCTTTTCGCTCACAGAAATAACATAAATATTTAAAATTCGGCCCACTCATAAACCCATTACTATGTTTTTACATTTTTCAGGGAATATAAAAAAATCAATCGCATATGCATGTGGACGGCAACATGCGTGTATCATTTTATTCCGAAATTTTAACCAATCAAATTGTATTAGCACATGATGACGTTGCCTGATCCATCTTATTGCAAACAATAAACTTGACATTTTGATATATTTCGTTGGTCTCTATAGTAGCACTGTCCGCAAAATTTCCGCATTATATGTAGTAGTCCGTAGTTTCAATTCGAAGAAATATTTATAGATTTCTTATGGATGTCCACTAGAATTTTATATGATTAGTGCAACTCTGTCCATGAATTTTTTATAAAAAATGTTCTTAGATTATCCGTATATTTTCGATGATAATTTCTACGGACTGTCCTTATCGAATTAATTGCTATTATTCCACAACAGAATATCCATAGAATTTATAGTCATATTTTTTGTGAGCAAATCCACGGCTTTTGAAAAAAAAAATAGATCATGCCACAAGTCCACTCGCACAAACATTTTGTTTATAATATAGGTTGTAACTTATTGAAACAAAATTTAATGTAATAAATACGTAATAATTGAATAAAAAGTAAATGATAATTATATTTACATTTTTTATAAAATAATTTAATTGTAAAATTAAATTGATAAATTCATGGTATAATTTTGTAGAAATTTGGCAAATAAAAGCGCTTACATAAATAATAAACATTAAAAAAGGCGGATAAAATCCATGAAAAGTCTTACAACAATTCCTCGGAAATATTTCGATTTGAGTTGCTGGTTGTTTTAAAAATTATGAAAATAAATTAAAAAGTGTGAGAATTGATATCAATTTAGATAAGTGAAATATACAAAATTTGAACCACTGTTATGCAATAATATGGTTTAACTTAATTATGAATATAATACCGGGAATATATGTTGGAAATAACAATCCGTACATTTCAATTGACCTATGTTAATTAATGTTATTTTAAATGGAAAATGTATAGATATATTCTTGGGACAAATTTCAATATATCTTTTCCATGGAAAAATATGTGGGTTTTTCCACGGAAATTTTTCTTTATTTTTCAAAGTACGAACACATTGTTACTAGAGGTGTCTGTCATATCTATGAAATACATTTTAAAAAAATCTTACTCAGCTTAGTTTTACTTTAAATATGAGTATGGGTACAACATTAACATTAAGATTTTTAAAATTCGGAAGTAGAAGACGTTAGCCGCAGCTAGGTTAGGTTGGAGAAGCATGTTGCAGAAGGTTAAAATCGCACCTCGGTTTTAATGCCATGGATTAAGTAGTACGTATTGATATAACAACGTTAGATTTCGAAAGGACCGACGTGATATACAAAAAACAGAGAATTTAAATGATCTGCAATCGTTTATTTATATATATTTCCAACACTGTATCAATAGAGATAATACATGTATATTTTATGCATATTATTTTATACACAATATAATATATCTATAGTTCAAATAGAGAAAAAAAAAACTATTGATTATATATGAAATTTGTGATTTGTCAACAGTTTATTATGTAGTTTAGTTCATTGAATTATTTGTTTGAATGAAAATCTTTTTTTCAAACCCAAATTACTAAAAATATAACTATGTGCGTGTAATATAAATATACATAACTTCGCCCATATACAAGATTTGCTATTATATAACTGCTATCTGTGCGTATCTCAATAACTAAATAAATGTGGGTCAAATAAATAACGAATAACCATCATAATTTCCCAATTTTTTTTTCCTTCATAGACTCGTACATACATTAAATATATACATATAACAATAACAACAACAACAACAACAACAACACATATATTATTTCTAAACTAAATTCAAAGATATAAATAATATTTTTCTCATTTATATTATTATGGAGCACAACATTTCACATCAAATATATATAAAACTATATAAATAAATATACGATATATGAATGAGATGAGTGGAAATAATATATAAATGGAAGTTCGATATAAATAAAAGATCTCTGTATGTTGGATATAGAACTATCTTAAAATCTGTATTATGTATTTTTTTTTTAGTCTATATACATCCTATATATTTGTATATGTGTGTGTGTGCGTGCACATATATAAATAATATTAATATATATATATTTATTTTGATTTTGTGTATATATACACCATATATACCTAACATAACATAATAAAGTGTATCTTTGCGTTTGTATAAATAGCTTAAAGCAGCAAATCCATCTCTATAATATTATCATTTGAACGTATACAATTGGTATATATATATATATGGTATTCGTTGATAGATAATATACACTATAGTATTGAATAGCTATATATATTTCAGATAGAATTAGGACCATAATGGATTTGGATACAATCCAATAAATTTTAAAAAAGTTAAGAAAGTTTTGTATTTATTTTTTTTTTTGTATATCGTATGCCTCTGAATATATATGTGCTTTTATTTCTTCTCTATACCATTTATGATATAGACAAAAATACTCCTTGCATATCCATAGAAAAAAGAATATGTTTTATCAAAAAAAGTTTGTTTGTTTGTCATTTATTTTTATTTTAAGATGTTCCAATATATTTGTAATAGACTCTAACCATTATTTATAAATATAAATAGTTGTTAAAATGTCAATTCGTTTAAAAAAATTATTTTATTTATTTATTTAAATAATATTAAATACTAATGTGTGCAATCATGTAAATGTATTATAGAACAGTTTGCATTAAAGGCCAATATTATAATAATTAAATTCGTTTTTGTCCTTGAAAGTTACCATAATTTCCTATTTTTCTGACTCAAGATAAAAATGTAGCGACAAAAGAATGGTCAAGGATGAATATCCTTGAAAGACCAATTCATTCATTAGTATCCAATTATATTGATTTCTATGGCAATTATTTGAAACTATAAATTCAAAGAATACGCTGGGTGCGAGAGAATTTTTTAAATTCACAGTAAATGAAGAAATGTTAAAATAATTTAAGTTTTTTTTTATATTTGTTAAGTCTATGGCTACTCTAAAAAACATTATAGCAAAGTTTTTCTTCGACCTATACTGCGTTTTTTAATCAGTAAAATGGTATTAAATTAAGTAAATGAAATGCCATAAGGATTGTTTATTACATACACTTCCGCTTGAAATGAAAAACTTTAAATGTGTGCAGTATTGGATTCAATTATTTATAGGTTCATAGTGATTCTAAGGTTTAAGATTGTGGGACATTCACCTATTACCTTGTTTTTGCGTATGGTTTCAACAGCTCATATATATAATAATAAACTATATAAAACCTATAAATATCCCACCAAATAGAATGTATTATACGAGCTTATATGGAATTTTAAAAATCAATCTTCATATATCTTATCTAGTGTTTTCGACCACCACCAATATATAGCAAGTCGTATATTGCTCCAAGTGAAGCTTATATGACAACATTCATTATAACCAAATTGGTAAATTACTCCGCCGCATAGGAGTATATAACAATTTACCAATTGTACTGCAATGAACAAAAGTTAGATGTTTCCATAATTCTATTATTTTTTATATGCCGGGTGATTAGCCCATAGTGATGTGTGCGTGTAGACATTGTTAATCTTTGAGTAGCGTCCAACACCATATGTTTTCAAAAATATCCGCATTTCTTTTTATTCCATAAATGAACAAATGGTTATCCAGTTGAAAAATTTCAGTATTAAAATAAATACCGAAAAATTTGCTATGAAAAATAGCGTGAATTGAACTCGCTACAAATTTCATGATTAATAAACATCAGCGCTATACCACTGCGATATATATATATATATGTATTAATAAATAGTATTTAAGCTATTACAACAAGATGGGTGCCGACCATGGGCCTATATAGGTTTTAACTTCAAATTCAAACTTTTCCATATCAAATTTCGGATTTAAAAAATCAAATTCAGAATTTTCCAAAATTGGAGCTATCTGCCATCACAAAGTCACCATTTGCTATTGGGTTTCTTGTCATTATGGCGTTTCTTGTAACTACTACTACTAAAGTGGTTCAATGACATTATGATAAAATCACATGTCATATTCGATCCGGACATTGCGGATTAGATTCCCAGTATTAATATCGAAAATAATTTTTCAGTATTTTTCATATACTAAAAATTATGCAATTGAATTACCATTTATTCGTTTGTGGAATAAAAATAGAATATTTTTAAAAATATGGTATTGGACGCTATTTAAAGATTAACAATATCTTCATACTTAGCACTATGGGCGATTCATTCATATGAGAATAATTGAATTAATAATGCATCTATCGAAACTTATAAATGAAGACCAATTGGTGAATTGTTAATACACTCGCTTACGGAATAATTTACCAATGTCACAGGAACTATTATGCGGCGGTATTACTTGACGTATGTCTGTGAGTAATCAACCTATATGTTTCACTCGGTAGGTGAACGAAAACGAACCTAAATATTGGTTTGATTCGATATCCATCGAAATATTTATAACTACTAATGGACTTCGTGCCTGCATTAATGTAATTTTATTGAGGAAACCTCAAGACATCCGATCAACTAAACAAAATGTTAATAGCTAGATTCAATTATAAATTGTACTTTGTGGCCGAGATCGTTTTAAGATTAATGGACAAGTCTTATTTGGTTTTAATAAAGAATCAACTGTTACATTCTCCGGTGTGATTAGGAATCATACTGTGTTATATATAGGTACAATAAATACATAGTTTAACTATTTCTATAATTATTAATTTTTCACATTCTATTCTTTAATTTTCTTTAATTAAACTATATAGAATTCAATATTATTATGTAATTAGTTATATTTATTTTCATTGTTCTCGCATAAATATATGCTGATGTTATACAATTTTTTGGTTTTTAAAATTGCTTCACTTTGTACTACAAGTGATTTTTAACTGTCAACCCTATATTTACGATTTGGTAACGCTCACCGCATACCATCACGCGTCGTGTAATTTAATGTTCCAACCCTTGTTTTGGTTAATATTATTATTATTATTAGGTATTTTCATTTTGTATAAACATAACATCAAAAATTGATAACTCGTAACATTGAATACAATTGAAAAAAATGACAAATAATATTTAAAAATCTAGTCACATAATGTAATGTCGTGTGAACTGTGAAGATTGTGTTTGTTTTTCTATGTATATAATCAGACAGTTTTTCTTAAAAAATTTATATGTTTCACATATATTTATAATATATGGTACACCTACACCGTCCATATGTCTGTGGAATAGCACATATGTACAGCTGTATATGATATAATATATTTGCTGGTATGTCCCATATACCATTTATTGTATATATAGAATACATTATAATATACATATGTTATGAACAAAATATAGCAAAATTTATGTATTCGATGTAGATTGAAAATAAAATAAAGTAACCATCAAATTACAACAGTTGAATGGACTTGTCACGTACAAAGCAGACTCGTTTCAAACTTTAGCGCTTGTATATGACAGTATGATTACAGTTGGAAAATGTTTTTTTGGAAGTTAGAGAAACGTGATCATGTGATATTATTTATATAACTACATATACACACCACATACACTGTACAAATACAATTCCATATGCACGAATATTTTTTTATTTTATTTTTATATGTGTTTACCTAATGATAGTAAATACTAATACATTAACAAATATTAATAAATTTAATGACATTTTGTTCGGAGGAAATCCATTAATTTTGCCTCCCCCTGTTTCCTGGAAACATCTAAAACACTTTAGGATTTCTTTAATTTGGCAACTAATTTCGAAATCTGGTAAAGGTAGATCAAGATGGCACATATCTGTATCACGTAACCATATAGTCGGATGTTCAACCAATCTTTTTGCGCGAATTACTTTTTACGTTGAACTGGAAATTTATTTCTTTGCATTTCATTGTAGTAGCTGTGCATCCTCTATAATTGGCAGGATGACACCAGAACAAAGACGACATGTGAAGTTCGAGTCTTTAATTTTTGCTTTGGCAATCGCTTGCACATTTGACGCATGTGGTTTGTATGTGGCATGAATTCTTAATATGTTCATATTGAACGTTGGCATATTGTGCATTCAGGTATTTCTCTTTTTTGATTTGATGCTTCAAACGTTATTTTTGTACAAAATAAGACAGTAATTTTGTAAATTTCCTTATTGTTTGCTGCAGGCTCTAGGTTCACGTAAACTAACTGTAACGCTTGTTTGTTGATATGGTCTTTAATGTTGTGATATGGCCCATATCTTTTAATTATTCAGTGATTTGCTAAACATTTGTTGAAGGGTGTATTCCACGTATAGTACAACCCTAAAATATTTCTTTTCAATGTAGGTTTATACGTATATGCTGTATACTTGTTTATTTTGAGTTAAGATCTGAACTACAGTAATGTAATATGTGTCTTCAGATGTGGTCTATAAATTTGCCACATTATTTTTATGAATCTTTAAATCGTATTAATATTTTGTTGAACTATTATAATTTCTACATGACAGATTCTATTATTTGGACCTCTACAATAAATATTGCCGGCGGTGGTCTAGGTATACCTTTTACATTTTTTTGTTGCTAGATATTGTTGCAACGGTGCTAATTGTTATGACATATTACTTGTATCTGCTGTTACGGAATTGATTCTATTGCTTGTTGTTGGAGTATTTGATGTTGATATAGATGCTGATGGCTAAAATACAACCCCTAATGTAGTTAATGGAAATCAACTGGTTGTTGTGGACGACCATACACTAGCTGATTGAAATCCTTAAGTCAGTACGTTAAAATTGATCTAATACTTTGTTTATGTAACAAAGTAGTTCATATTTCAATATTTCTTCTATGTAAATATACATTTTTAATAATTCTGTCTATATGTGGGATATTTTTAAATAATAGTAATGTGTCTGATATAATAATCTTCAGATATTTAATGTTATTAATTATTGTTACTCTTATAGCATCAATTTTTATTTGGGTTTCCCTACGCCTAGCGATACCGGATTTAGTGAAGTATATTAAATTGAATGTACTATAAACTTATATGTTATAATATTCGGCCCATACATCGCTATAGAAAAATTGTAAATCAACTAAATATTTCGCCTAAAAAAAATCAACTACTGCTCTTAACAGTAAAATTTAATATATACGCCTCACATTGGATCACCATTTGTGAGATACATTTTACTATAAGAAAAACATATATATTTTGTCATGTTTAATTAATTAATTTGTTTGTGTACACTTTTATGGTATGTATATATATTCATTTAATATCTGGAAGAGGAGGACATATTGCTTAAATTTATTTATATCTATATATGTTATATGTGGTATATGGCATGGCAACCATAATGACGATACAAATAATATATAACTTAATAATAAGATTTCTGTAAATGTATTTATACAGAAATATTGGGAGCGTCTTCTTATCTCTCATGTACCATCAGCTTCAATAAGGTTTCATCGTATATACTATTTGTGGTATATACGTGCATGTAGAAGAAATATTAATACAATATATACGTATGGTACTTACGACGCGTATCATATTTATGACATGTCATATTGAGTGAATGTATTACGTGAAGAATTTCTTCATATCTGATCTAAAAGTTTTATTACATGTATACAGTAATTACAATATATTAAATGATAAACTATTGTAAATACATATATATATGGTATACCTACCTACCTAAACCTATACCTTTATTATATATAATTTATACCTAATTAATATCTCTATGTAATATTAAATTTAATTTGTCATACCACAAATTAAGTCTAATAATGGTAAATATATTATAATATATACTATAATGTACTTATAAAATATGTAATCTTAATTGGCTCTAGTTGTTTCTACTACAATATATTGTATACTTTGAATATATTACATAAGTGCTACTAATTAAACAAACAAATTCTACATGGATTTCTTCAATTAAAATCAAATTATTATATATTGTATAGTTGTAGTAAATATAAATAATCAATATATATATAAAATATATTGTGTTTGAAATAACTATTGTAATTTTAAACAAGAATATATGGTATTGGTTTAACATTATATTATTACAAACAATAACATTGTTCAAATTTTCTTATTTATTATATATGTATGCACCATCTGTCCGAAAAATAACCGTAATGACTTTCCATTGGTATATGGACGTGATAACATCATTTTTTGGCTGCTGATTGATTTATGTATTTTGAACCAAACAACTAAATGTTTAACATGATATTTTTTTCATTGTAAGCCAAAATACAACGTATTAAGTGAAATACTTTTATGGTGATAATTGTGTAATTATCCAAAACACAATTTTTTCAATAGCACCGACGATATAAGAAGTGGATGATGATGATAATGATGAACGTCCAGGACACTACCGAAAAATACATCAAAAGAGTGCGTGATTTTATGAAAGTTAGCAAGAAATTTTCACTGAGATTCATATGGAAATGGAACTTAGTATATATACCAAAAATAACAATTCATTTGTAACTGAAAAAATTGATCTACGAAAGGTGAATTCAAAGTTGATTCTATACATCAACTGACACATGTCCAAAAATTACATGGAATTGATCAATCCAAATACATCATTAAAAACGCTGCAAGTTACTGGTGATGGAACATATTATTATAGCTCATATATTGTACCAAGTGGAGCATGATAGATGTTTTTAATAATTTATTATTATTATATGCCGGGTGATTAGCTCATATATGGAACATGTAGTGGTTTCAATATACGAACCAGAAAATAAGGAGGCAAAATTATGAATGGCTGTTACCAAATGAAAACAAACAATGTTCATTTATTTTTACGATTCCAAACGTATTATCCATAAAGAATTTGTTTCAATTGCGGTACAAAGGTTAAAGCTTTTATTACCTTGGGGCATTGAAACGTCTTATAAGCCACACTCATCGTGTTTCTTCTGAATATCAAGACCCAGGCAATCGATGATTATTATACGATAATGTATCTTCGCATAGTGCGACAATTATCACGTATTTTTTTTTGCTAAAAATTAAACGTATTTGCTCTATTTATTTTGTTCTTGCCAACCAATCATCAGCACATAAGGGTGGGGGTGCATATTAAAGTTTGTATGAGATAAATAATATATTAAAATTATGTTAGTTGAGTATGTATAACAAGTTAGAATGGTTCGAGAGCATTACACCTTAAATATGTTGTTCAACAATAAATGGCAACCTCAAGGGTGTGCTGGTTAAAATTTGTTTTTGGAAATATTTAAGAATTAATGCACAAAAATGACAAGAAAGATAAAAGTTAATCATCTAATGAACCGAGGCGAAGCGAGTCACTTAAAAAGTTTGATTGTCATATAAAAATGGGTTTTTTTTACTGTTGACCCAAAAGATTTAATGAAATGTGATTGATATAGAAAGGTGTTTGGTGCATTTTACAGTTGACTCTGGCCTAATGGATTTAATCCAATTATCCCAGTGAAGTTAGTCACTTAAAGGGATGATTGATGTAGGAAGATGTTTGCTTTAGGAGGTGTTTGGCGCCTTTTACTTTTGGTCTTGATCCGACAGATGTTGGTGATTGCGGTATTCAAAAGAGTTTTTGTATTTAGTGAAATTACAAATTGAATTTTTTTAATGTGGGGTGCAGCCTATATCGATTTCCGCACCACTAACCTTAATCAAAGATGATGCCGCTACATTTTCTCCTTTAATTTTTATAGATGCAACACATATTCACTGTTTTTGTACAAAGAATGTCATTAATTTTCGGTTAACCATAATTAAAATAAATTTATTCACTTTTTTTCAATTTTTATATTTTATAGTAATATAAAAATGTGCATGGAACATCTCTGCAATTATATACTAAATATATTTCCATTGCGTGTACGAGTTTAAAAAAAGAGACACAAAGAAAATTTCTGTATATTTAACCAAAGATATTAGTTATCGTTGGTTTATTGTGAAAAGGAAAACCAACCAACCAACCAACCAACCAACCACCACCACCGTATTTTTTTATTATTATTTTTTTTTATACAATATATAAAATAAACTGTATATTAAATTGTAAAAGACGTTAAGCCAGCCATTAAATGGTCATTAGAGCATATAGATAGCTATTATATAACAATTTGTAACAACAATAAAAAATAAAACCCATTCATTTCTGAATGATTCTGGCAATGATAGAAAACACTACTTTATATATATACGCTTTTATTTAGTATTTTATACAATAATAATATACGTATATATTCTATAGCTATATTATCCTCAATATTTATGATGGGCTATAGATACAATTTTTTCATCTTATTTATTTTGTTATAGGTAATATAAAAATGTGGTGATTTAGAGATATGTGTATATTGTTTTTGTTTTTGTAACGTATAGGAATATAATAAGTGTGTGTGCATAGTATTTATAACCATCGCATGGTCAAAATTATATACATTATTATCTTTATATTTCTCGGATTGAGAACACATAGCAAAAATCATGTAAAGTTCATGATAATATAAGATGCAAACCGCCGGAGTACTCTTTCGGGAATATTCAACATGTTCATTCTTCCATTGGATCCACTAATATTGTGATTCCTCTTCTTCAGCATACTAAAATTCGTCATAATATTGTCTTTCTATACGGGGTTACTGTTATACGTAGAACGAATTGCCACTGATTTAATAAAAATTCTATATCAATAATTTTATGTTTCGAATAGCTAAAATATCACAGTTTAAAATTATTCACTATTAATTTTTGTAGCTCAACTCTTCGAACAATAGTTAAAACTTTATAATTTAATTTTTGGTAATCATTTTACATGGTAATATTATGCGCAACTGAAGAGACTTAACGTCGCAATTCATATTATCGCAACCACATATTTAATATAGGAGACATGGTAGTTCTTTTGACCGGGTTTGTCTAGAAAATTGGCAATTTTGCTATTTTTAATCCAATTTTATGAAAATTTTGTGCTATGGCTTATTTGTAAAATCGTTATCCAGCACGGTAGTTCTAAAAACTATTTATACATACAAGAAATTTATCATTTCTTGACCAAATTCATTCAAATGGGATTATTGATTTCCAACAAATCCAACGAAAAACGCATACATTTATATCGTACTGCCATGCAAGTATCAAATTTAAAGTCGAATTTATAACGTAACACTTCTGTATAATCTCATTCCAAGTCGATATTTTCCAAATTACATGTCAATTGACCAACAAAACATTAATCATGCGTTGAGTATCGGAATTTCGAATGAAATTGGTAAGGAACTGTTCAATCCTCCTATTCAAATTCCCATATACATAACTTGGTTCTAATTGACCAGAAGATCATCTTGTAATTCAATGTTATCAGCAGAATTGTTAACAATATCAATTTTCAAGGAACTTATTAGGCAAATATCTATATATAATTTTAAACCTTATATACCTTGGTCAGGCGATCATCCGGTTTTGTATAGAACTGTCTGAGTATTAATTTAAAAAAAAAAGTTTATAGTAAATGATGTAATAATGTACTGGATGGGTTGAAAAGTATCCGAAATGAAGAAAAATCATTTCATCTTTTTAGTTTACCTCGATTTTTGTTTAACATTTGTATCACCTGTCTTTTTAAAGTGTGATTTGTTAAAATTTCCAAAATAATAATCAGTTTCACATCGGATATAAATCCTTTGAGTAATTTCTTCAAATTTTCAAAACAAAATAATCGTGCTGAATATAGTATACCTGATGTTGACAGCCGATTGTTGTGTCTTTTTGGTCACTTTAATTGACACTTTGGTAACCTGGTGTGAAGATAGTTTACTTGTTTTTGGGTTTTTTATTGACCCACATAGAAATTAATATGGATTACATTTAAACATGTTTAAATAGTGCTTTGAAAAGGTGTTCTACTTGTACTACGTATACGTTTGGGATCGATTCCTGTACTATGTATGCGTTTGGGATCAATTCTTGTACTACGTATTCGTTTGTGATCGATTCTTGTACTACGTATACGTTTGGCATCGATTGTTAACAAACATGTTAATGTAAAATAAAATTTCATTTTAACTTCACATTTCAATTATTCAAAATACGTTTTGTTTGTGTTGGTATGACCATATCGTTTGAATTCATTTTTACAATTGTTTTCCATAGAACATAGTGCCCAAGGTTTTAATGAAGTTGATATAGATGATTTCTTGAGAATTTAATTTAATATAATTTAAGATCATACAAATGTGCAATTTTTTAAATTTAACTTTAATCACTTAAATGACTGCGCGTCGTATGTATCTCACAAACAAACAAACAAATCGATGAAATTATATGAAATGTTGATATCAACAGTCGCTTGCGCTGGCTAATTGAATTTAATTCTATTTCGAGTAGATTATTTTCCTAATATACTCTTCCTTTTATATACTATAATTATTCATAATAAATATAAATAGATTAAGACTGTTATCGCTATTTATAGTAATATTTTCAAAACATATTTTCGATTAAAAATGAAATCATTTAATTACAAATTACAGAACTTATGTTCATAATAATAAAAATAATATTCTCTATTTTTATAAAATAACTTTTTGGATTTTCAGTTAGTTACTTATTTGTGTGGGTGTGTGTGTGTGTGTGTGAGTGGTGTACTCATTTTTCTGCATTGTCAAGTATCAAATGATTATCGTGTATATTATAACAATATGTGTTATGTTTTTTTTTGTCCTGGTTGGCCAAAATATGTCCATCGAAAATTATATACATACACACACACACACCCACACACGATATTCTCTTTATAAATGTATAAAAAGAACAAGAAAACACGACCAAAAACAAAAAAAAAAACAAAAAAACTTTCTTCATCTAAACTTTGATTAAGTTTCATAATCGACCTTTGGGACTTACTGGATATTTACAACAACAACAACCAGGGCTTTCATCACCATTCAAACTTTTTCTGTATAAATAATAAAGTAAAAGTAAAGTTTCATCAGTTTTTTTTTCCTATACTTATTTAATATTTATATATTCGAGTATTATATTTTAGTTAGTTAGTTATAACAAAAAAAGAAGAAAAAAAGCAACAGTAAGTTTAGGAATTTGAATTATTATTAAATAATATTTTTTTATGAATAAATATGGTTCAGAACGATTTCTAGTTTTATGTTATACATGAGTGATTGGAGTGTGGGTATACACACTCGAATAATAATAAACATAATTTATGTTTGTGTTATTTATGTACATTATTTAATTATCATAATAAATATGAGAAACACTACAAAACTTTATCTGTTGTATCTATAAGCAACAAAATATTTCTTTCTTGGATAATTAAAGAGATATTTAATGCATAATGTTAAAAATAATAATGATTAAATGTACTCGTCAATTTCGTTTGTGAATGGTAATAATTTTATCAACAATGACGTGACGATACCTACAACGAAAAATGTCCTAATTTAAGTGAATGAACAAAATTATGAAAAACGATTAGAAATCGCAGACAATTTGGAATTTTTTTTGAAAATGTTGATGGCAAATCATTTTACTATTCTAAACATGCACATATAATTTGAACGAATGTGCTCAAACGATGAAAAAGTTCTAGTAGTAATATAGTTTTTATATACCTATCCCGTGTTTTACTGTTCTTATATAATCAATCCCATTATAAATCATTATTCAAAATTGTCTGAGTTTCCGGTGATTGCTCTGTATAACAATTTTCGTGAATTTCCATATAGGAGTTACTTATTTTTCATATATAATCTTATTATAAACCTAAATACAAAAGTTCAATAACATTCGTAAAAATTAAAAATTTCAAAAACACAACATATTATCTATGGGTACATATGGAAACTGTTGTTCCGAAATAAAAAAACTAAAATCAATAGTTGGTTAAGTACCGCATTCCTGAAAATTTCCATATATTAATTATCGCGATTTTAATGTACCACAGTAAAATTTAATTCAGCTAGATGTAATGTGAAGAGCACACACATTCACCAAAAACGACATCTATATGGAAATTAAATTCTATTTGGTATAGGAATCGAAATAATACGCTGTGGTGCAGCATGTATAGCGGTCATGCTAAACAATCGTGTAATAAATGGTTTCAATTCCTGAAATTTACATGTGAAATTTTTCGATATAAATATACTTATTGGTGAATTGGTATATACTTCCGTGCGGATTAACCATTTGACTGTAATCAATGTTTTACATAAAGTTTAATGAATAATGAATATGGAAAAAATGGTTTATGTGTGATTGTATGGGAAAATATCAATGTATATAATAGGTTTAAAATTTTATTTAAAAATAATAGTATATAATTTCCATTCATTTACTATTTACAGTCCTTATGATAAGTGCATCAGAAATGTCAATCCTAAAAAGGATAGTAAAAAGCACGAGAATGGACATGAACAGCTATGAGACAACAAGAACAGAATGCGAAATGCAACCCGTCGTAAAATGGACTAGAATAAGAAAAAAAATGTGGAGAAATCACGTAAACCAGAGAAACCTGGACAGCATTAACCAGAATAGTTAAAATATATAAACCCAACGGAAGAAGAACGGTCGACAGACCACCAAAAAGATGGGCTGAGTACTGGGCCAGAACATAAACGGAGGGACAATAGTGAAGAACAGGCTGAAGAGCCTCTAAAAAGTTGATGATGATGATGATGATATATAACTTACATCGATTGAAGTGATCCATACCATTCAACAAGCCAATTTTTGATATATATGTTTAAGCTCACCAGAAAAAACTGATTATCCTCAAAATTTATATAATACATTTTTCGGTATATATTTTAATATGGATTTTTTTTTTATTCAACTGACAATGTGTCAGGCACCGTTTAATCGTTTACTGAATCAAAAATCAAATATCTCTGCGCCGCACACACACATACACCATTTTCAGGCTAAACACTCAAATAAGAATAATGCAATTAAGGATACACTTTGAATAATTGCGGTTCTATCAATTTGTCAGTTGTTATAGGACTTTCGTATGCGGATTAAAATTTATCAATTTGACTAGTGTTGTTATATAGATACGCGATAAAGACGTTATACGATTCATTCTGAAGGGTGGGTATTTGTAAAACATAAGCAAATTGTGGAAAATAAATTTTTGGTCAAACACGACCAACTAAATTTTCTGGAAAATCGGCATTTATGAATTATTCTTGTTTTCAATGTTGAACCATAATTTTATTAGATTTTTATTTTTGTGATATATAAACGAATTATGAAAATTTAATCAATTTCCAACTGGAAAAAAAAATGTTAAATTCGCTGCAACACAAAAATATAGACTATTTTCCAATCAAGGATAATTCATAAAACTCGATTTTCCGGAAAATTTAGTTTTTTCTAGAATTTGCTTATATATATATTGTATATATATACTTTTGGAAGTGAATTGGCCTATTTAATTGAATTGGAAAAATTAATAACCACCAATTTATTTATAGATGACATTTGTGCTCCACTTGGAGTAACGTGTAATTTGTTGATGATTTTGAGGGTGTTATTATTAAATTTTACTATACATACATTAAAAAAATTAATTATCCTTTATTGGGATATATTATTAATGCATATATGTCTGAATTGAAATGGTAAGACTATATTCTATATTCGAAATAAAGTTCATAAGTACTATTTTTGAAATTTTGGCCATCAATACAAAAACAGATTAATTGCTCTATATGGTTTCCTATAAGGAGCGTAATATTTTGTGAGAATGTGTTGGTACTTAGTTTATATGGTTTTAGTCTATAGTATATAATTATTATTAACAAAAGTAATGCTATTTAATAACGATCAAAGTTTACCTTTATGTAACGTGTGTTGGGTAACTTCGACTGCTTTTATACTTTAGCGGAAGTATGTTCCACGTTAAATGTATATTATTTTATTTTAATTTTAAATTACTATGAATTCATTGGAATTAGTTTTTTTTTGTGCAAATTCTATTAAAATAAATATTTATATTCGGTATATTTAAAATAATATTTAACTCGTTTGTTATTTTATAACGTATAGGACATGACAAGTAAACATTAATTAAGATCAGCAAAACAAATACCAAATAAACATCTTATGTATGTAACACATAAAATACAATATTGTTTCTGTTGAATTTACTATTTAATAATATATATGTTCTGTGTATTTTATATTTACGTATGTTATGTATTTTGTACTTACAATTCTACATTGTACATTGTAAATTACATAATATTATTATTATAATGCTTTTGTATTATCTGTTAACATTTTGTATGTGTTTATAATGTACAATTTGTACATGGTATACATATAACTTTCTGGTTAGATATACAATTATATACACAGTGAAAAATATTGTCAAGAATTTGAAATAGTTATATACAATGTGCGGTAGACCGTGGTGCGTTGGGTACAACAACTGCGATAATTCTAATAGTTATTGATTATTCACTATTTTTGTATAAAGCTTTAACAATATTTCACATAGGTACAGTTTTTAAAAATAATATATAATTTAAATTGTGATTTAATCATGTCACAAACTATACTATAAATTGTTTTCCAATATAGGAATTCTAGATCATTAATATTCTGCTCTGTGGCAAAACTAAAATTCTATCATCAAAATTTTAGTGCCATTTATTGTCGCAGGTATTATATAATTTCATACAGTTTTTAAAAATAATATATAATTTAAATTGTGATTTAATCATGTCACAAACTATACTATAAATTGTTTTCCAATATAGGAATTCCAGATCATTAATATTCTGCTCTGTGGCAAAACGAAAATTCTATCATCAAAATATTTGTGACATTTATTGTCGCAGGTATTATATAATTTCATACAGGTTTTAAAAATAATATATTATTTAAATGTGATTTAATCATGTCACATACTATACTATAAATTGTTTTCCAATATAGGAATTCTAGATCATTAATATTCTGCTCTGTGGCAAACACATTTCTAGTTGGATATGGCTTTCTTAACTAGCAAAATTATAGAATTGGGGGTGAAAGCAATCGGCAACAAATTCAACAGTTTTCTAGAAAAATTAACTATTTCGTGTATAGTTTATCTGGTCTGGTTCCATCATTGGTTCATTATTTTTTTTTCAAAAATGATGCAAGTCCAAACAGTTAGGGTCATTGGAATTCCTTACAGAGCAATGCTAAATAAACACAAACACTTAATGTATATTGCAAGACAAAATTGAATGTGTTATCGCTGATATACAGCCTGATTTATGTATCATCTAAAATTGGGTTCAAAAAATCTAGGCCACGAAACGGAGCCATAGCAGTCATTCGAATGATGTTATTTACACTTACTTAATGGTATCAAGCATACGATATTTCACATTGAATAAAAAAATCATTGAAATTGTTTTTACCTGTTACTTTAAAGTTCGAGCGCTCTTAAATCCTTTATATATCCCGTGATTTTTCCCTTTTTCTATGGTAGATTGGATAATTTTTGCCAAATACACCATATCGCATGGTGTCTAGTTGTCTTCATTCTTGAAAGTTACATGAAATTTTTATAATAATCACCGTATTTATATTCACCTCAAACGCGATTACTGTGATTTATAATATTTGACACTGTTATTTCGTTCCAAATGAAAAAAGGAAAAGTCAAGTTATCTTGTTTTTCAATCGCCGAGTTTTTAAATAATTTGTGTTATAAACTTTTCTTTTATTTATATTTTATATTTATTTGATATTTCTATTATTTTATTTTTTTTAAATGATGTAAATTGCATTTAATAATACAATAATTATGTGAGGTCATAAAACTATTCGCAAGTCCATGTACGACTTCTAAATACTACACTTTAAAATAAAAGAGTTGTGCCTCGATGCATGAAATTTTAAACGGAATTCCAATATATTAATAAGGAAAATTATTCCAATAAGAATTGGATTACATTAGCAATTCCATCGAACATTCCGTACCTTAATTCTTGTCAATGGCTGTCCTTCCTTTCTAATTTCCAAAAGGATTATTCCATAGTATTTTTTTTTTCGATTTCATCGTAAAGTTTTCCAAATAGAAAAGAAATTCCTAGCTTTTACAATAATTTTCATTGAAAATGCAATAAATTTCTCATTGAAAATTTTAAACAAATTTCCTTTATCAAAGACAATGATTGATTTTACAGCCTCTATAATTTTTAATTTTTCCAATTGTAGAATAACTCTATTTTGTCAAAGAGTATTCTAAATTACTAAACTTTTTGTATTTACCAATTGTATTTGTATATTTAATTTAGGTTAAGATAATTCCATTTAAAAAATAATATTTAATTACATAATTTATTGACTTACACGACTGATACGGTTATAATGAACTGTCACATGCGTTCATGTCTGTAAACCTATAAATAACTAATTATTTTAGTATAAATAGGTCTTACAAAATACATTTAGTGTGGTGTTCCGATTTTATCATAAACTTCCGTTCTCTACTCTACAAACGTATTACGTACTTACAATTAGATATTTATATTTTATTTATAAACAGTGCTCGTTGAATATGTATTGTATTTAAACGTATATATACTATTCCATACCGTAAAGGGGTTTAGTTCATTTATTCGACTGGTAGCTTAAACCGATAGGAAGGGTAGCATGATCGGCATCATCGATAGCCTATCATTAAATATATGGTAAATAATACCGACAGCATTATTATAATTATTCGACAAACATTTTCCTTATCATCTACAACTGAACGAATGACGCGTGGACGTTGCAACTTTCTGTTTTAGATCTTTTTTCTATTAATTTTTGCAAAAACTTAATTCTTTTTACAATAATAATTCCAAAAATATCAGATATAAAAGTTTATTTACGCTGTCGGGCACATTATTTTCGACCATTGTCAATAGTCTTGTTACCAAATCCCCATATAAAGATACATATGAATATTACATTATTTCTATTCATTATACCATTTATATATAGGATAGAATTTCAATGTTTCATTATAATTTAATTAATATTATATATAAAGATTATAGAAAGCCATAAAAGCTATTAAAATGAATAAACACAAATACACAGCAAAAACACATTGAAATAAATTAATTTATTGTTTTTAAAATATAATATAATGATTCAATTTAATTGCAAATTCTATTCTGTGTGTACGTAACCACATACATTTCTTAATTCTATAATAATTTCGTATATGTTTTGCCATAAGAAACAGTGCAGTGCAATTGAGTGCGCAATACAAAAATCATGTAACTTCATTTTTACCCAGTTTTTGAAAGTTCTTGTTCTGGTAAAAAAACGTAATATAGTAATACGTATGTGTTTCAATTAAAATTGTGTATTCTAAAATGAATGAACACATACCCATCTTTTATGGTTTGTGTTTATTTTATCCGTTTCATGAATTTTTATCGAGAATTCAACAACGAATTTTCGGAAAATTTGAGATCGTTTCCATCGTTTACAATTTTGTTGACGCCTCTCATTTCTAAGGAATTGCTACCTGATCGAGTAGTGAAACCATCGTATATTGAATCAGAACACTATTTGGGTGCATTAGACTATTAGACGATTAGACATATAAACTCACCAATTGGTCTGCATTATGTTTCCATAGATGCTTTATTAATTCAATTATTCTGAAGTGACTGAATAGAATAGCCTATATGTGTGGAGACATTGGTAATCTCTGAATATTGTCCAACACAATATCTTCAAAGATATTCACTTTTTGATTTCACAAAACAAACTAATGGTAATTTTTCTTGGACTATTTTTTGGTATTAAAAAGATTTGAAAGATTTGTCATATGCGGAAAATCAACCCCGTAACATCCAGATTGAATGACATGCGATGAGCCATTCATAAATGTATGCAAATAAATATTTTTTTTTCAATTAATAATTATTATAATTATTCCTTTTATTTTTATTTTAGGGTGATTTGAATAGAGCTGATTGTGGTCCGGATAATTCATTTAGATGTTATGTTGGTGATGTTTCGACTAGACTAACTACAAACTGGTAAGTTCTTTTAATATATTAAAAGAATAGAAGCGTACAAAAACGGGTAATTATATTGGTTATTCAATCAAAAATATTTCAAATTTTTATGCATTTTTCTTGCCATTTGTTAGTAACAATAATAATATCAAAACTCTAAAATCAAATGTATTCTTAAATAACTTGATAGTATGTTTATTAGAAAAACTCACTTGTTTCATTACCATATACGAGGCTAACTCCACGAGCTTAATCTCCGTTAGCCCAACTATAAGATCCCATCCCAGGTAATCTATACTCTTTTGCAGATAAGTGTTCCACAATTTATGAGTAATTTATGGGGTTTTTTTAAGCAGTTTTTTCAAAATCTACATTCATTATTCGTCTCTTGGCCGATGTTTTTTTTATTTATTTTTACTGCCGGGTGACATATTTGAATCTTAAGCCTTCTTAATTTTTAAGCTGGATAGCCTAACAATATTTTTGATTGCCTTAAGCTTGAATATTGGTTCCTCATCTAAGCTCATTACATCTTAGTTTTTGTTTTCAGCTTTTACTGCATAGCGTATTTTCTTATTCCCCGAATCTATGAAGGATGTTGCTCCTTAAAACTGGCCTGCAGAATTTTATTTCAGATTTTTTTTTGACAGTCTCATTTATTACACGATGTATTGGGGTCAATCCCATAATAACAATTTCCTTCCTGTTGTTAATCATTTTCTCCTTCCACCTGTGAACAATATAATTAGTTTGTTGTGTTTTGTTAAACACGTTGTCGTGAAAATAATGTTCGTATGATAACTACTAATTTAGCTATATGGATTACAGTGTTGTATTAAGATATGGAAGTTACTTGTATAGAATACAAAAGATTATATACAGCGATGTTTGAAATAGTGAAAGTTAAATATATACAGAAATTGATTCAAATTGGGGTGTTAAACTATACAATATTTTTTCTTATATATCTCTTTTCAAAACATTGTATTACTACCAGAAAAAAACCAACATATAACAGCTTACCATATTATTTATATATAAACATGACCATTGATTATATTA
This sequence comes from Bibio marci, assembly GCA_910594885.2. Taxonomy (NCBI): domain Eukaryota; kingdom Metazoa; phylum Arthropoda; class Insecta; order Diptera; family Bibionidae; genus Bibio; species Bibio marci. The sequence goes on along the minus strand of OU343116.1, from coordinate 24,388,210 downwards.
TATGTTATTATGAGAAAAATGAATTATAATATTTATTGATAGACTCCTGTAATAGTCAAAAATCAGAATATGTGTATATGAACGCTCATTACTCAACTACAGCATTAATATTGTATAGATATTTCAATATATGTATGAACTAATATATATATGTCATCTTTTGCATCAATCAAATGTGGCCCGATCAATTATATTCACATGTAAATGTGTATTTGAATCTAAATATATTATATTAATTTGATTAATTAAATCTTAATTGTTGATTTATATGCCATTTCATTTCCATATATTATTCGATTTAAAATCATTTATATTATTTCACATATATAATACCAATACAACTTTATAAAATATATAACCAGACTATCAAGGCACAATATTTTTTAAGTATTCTTATAATATATACTAAAAATATAGTAATATATTCTCAAACTCTTGGATTGTTTATGATGTTTTTGTTTTTGTTACATACTCAGAACTTCCAATGTGAGTTTTTTGTTCAATCGCTATAGAATCGCCAGCGATTACTATATATAAACTAATTTCACTTGAAATGAGTGAATAAAATTTCGAGTTTTGACAGTCTAGTTATGTTAAATAATATGTGTGATTACATGTATATAAATACAGGATTGAAGATGATGTGCATATTACTGATGATATATATGCCATCAATCGTCACATAAATTATCAATTAATATGTATAGAAAAACACCTACATAGTGAAATTGTAAGGGATTTTCCATACTGGAGAAGTTACGCATATTATTGTATATACGTAGCCTTATAATCGAAATGTGTGATCAGATTCTGTAAAGAAATTCTGCCCTGAACAGTTGTCCGGGATCTACTTGTGCAGAAAATTAGTAAATTTAACTATTTATCATTGAATTTTATTGATTGCCTTTCATCGCCCAATGAAGTTTATAAGCAATTGAATATAGTCACATGGAGCTAAATCGGCAGAATGAAGTGAATGTTGTAGCAAATAATAATACCTTTGAAATTATGAATCCTTTGGAATTGTAAAAACAAATGACCATTGTTTTTTTTTTACCCTGAAGGTTAAGTGTGCATTAAAAGTATGAAATACTGTTACTTTTAATGTAGTTTTAAAATTCGGCCGTTGAATATGTGAAAGAAAAAGTTGCATGCGTCAGGAAGAACCGCATACATAAGGAGACTTCTATCACTGTTTTGAATAATGAAAAGTTCGCAGGGATACAGGATTGGTGTTTATATTGAAGGAAATAATAACTAAATATTTATAAATTTAAAATAAAATATTTACCATCATTATTTCTTTAGTTTATAGCCACACCTCGCTCGTTTCTATGAAAAATTGAAGAAGTTTTCACTATAAATGTCTTAACCATAGTGGAGTACTTCTGTATATATAAATATATATTTGTATCATAAAAAAAGTGAAATTGTTCAAATAGAAGAAATGATATGGAAATATTAGAAAATTTAAAATTGAAAGAAAATTAATAATTTTGTTTCCGTCTTTCTGAATAATGTTTATGTAAATATTTTAAGAATAAAAAGATAACCTTTTTTTCTGTTTCTTTTTTTTTTCTCTCAACATACTAACAAATATTCAATTATTACTTTCTTTTTGTGTGTACATTTCCTTGATAATTTTTTTTTTTTGATGATTTATGAATTCCATGACGAAAAAAGTAAAAGAAGAAAAAGATTTTTTTTTTCTTACTCATTATTTCAATTTAATTTTTGTCATATTATAACGCAGGAAAAGTAAATTTCAAAGTTGCCCTATTAAATTTACTTTACACTTAGTTTAGCAAAAATATGAATATATTTTGTATTTTAAATCTTATTTTATGTCGCCCGTCCATAAAACACATAAATAAAACATATACATAATTCTTTATATAAAATATACTTATTCATAATTATAATAATAATATATATATTTACATTATTTAGTAGTTGGATGTATGCATTAGGACGTATATAGTGGGCGAAATTCGTATTAACGATCGGCAAAAATGTAAATTTAGAATTTGTGAGTAAACATTTAACATTATGCACTTTACAATATTATATAAATTTAATATTTTTGCAATTGCAGTTCTAGAAGAAATTCATAAGAAATTGTACAATATTAAAAGAACTTGCCGTATTGTTGTAAATTAATAATATTTAGTGGAAAATATTATTCTAATAGATGAAATCAAAAATTCTCTATAATTGCTTTTTTAAAGGAAGTTATTACAGACTAAATTTTAATTTTCAAGTAACATAAACTGGACATACAAGATTTTATCACAAATTTCCAATGATGATGGTTTTAGGTGAAGACATTTCAATTCATAAGTTGTATAGTTTTGCTTGAAAACCAGTCACCAGTGACTGGCTGCGTTATCTTGTTTTTCGAAAATATAGAGCTATCACCAACATAACCTACTGTAAATGGTATTATAACATCTGCAATTAATTTATTATCTAAACTATTACGAGTTTATTATTTTATTTCTATAAAACACACTGGTGTATTATTTGTATCACAAAAGTCGCTCGAATCATCCCAAACTCTTCGTTTTCATATAGTATATGCATTGCGTATAGTTTTCATAAGGTGTTCATAAGATAATCACAGGACAGGAATTGTTACATGGTCACAGTCGGAATAATTTACCAACTTGACTTCAATGTTAGTAAGCTATATGTCGTATGGCAAACGAATCTATTACGGTGGGATGACGTATATCTGAGTAATCAGCCCACTTGGAAAAAGGCATAAACACAGGGATCCAATTAGTGGTCCCGTTCGATATCCCCCCAACAATTTTTATATATGTATACTCAGAGTTTATTGATTTGATTAATGACCCTTTGGAATATTTTTAATTGTTTTTTTTTTAGAATATTATAACCGCTATAATTGCAGTAACATCACCGAATATAGTACTAATAGTTACTGCATTTTTTCTGAAATGTCTCAATTATACAGAAGATACGCATAATTGATTTTATAATTCACTAAGTTGTGCAACTACAGGCTCTGTCTTATTCGAGTACTCGTTTTATTCTAAAATATTATTATAGTTGTTCAGATATATAGATAGATATTTATTCTTCAATTTAAACTACAAATCCTCACATACCTTATCCCAAATACTTGAACACCATCTAAGAATATCATTGAACATATCGTCCATTGTTCTATATATAATGAATCATGTGTGTTGTTCTGTGAACCGTGATCCATTGTAGAATACTTGTTACGAAAATTCAAATTGGTGATTTGGTAATTAATTTCTTTTTACTATATGATTGCAGCTATAATCTTTTCAATATTAACTTATCGAACAGCTTGGCGGCCGCAACGATATATCAGTCGATATATGATTTTTTTTTTTTTTCTTACCGCGGTTTTAGAAATATAATAATTTCAGCTACAACATATAGGAACATATATACTAATCTTATTGTTGCATTAGGTATATGCTAGCATTATAAATCCACTACATTAGCATATAATTCCAGAGATCTGGGATCATGTACTGGTTGTCTTTTTTTTTTGGAATCATGTTAATTCTCATTTATGTTGCGCGGTGCATTATAGGAAAAACTACAAAAATGAACCGGCATACACAGAAAAATTAATTTTGAGCGATGCGTTAATGCAAAATGACTCCAAATATATTTAACTGGGATTTTCTATCCTGCGTATTCAAATTCTCTATACACTAAACTAATACAAATTATTTTCATACATATTGCACTTTAATTTCCGAACGTAGAAAAAAGGAATTCACATCATTGATCATTTGCAAAAAAGTTGGACAACTAATGCTGACCAATAATAATAGTTTGATTATTAATTTCATTCATTTGAATTATTTATTTCGTTGTGACATTTCAATATTAATATTTTTGTGTTTATATTTAATGTTGAAATTAATAAAAATTGAAATTCAAATGAAATAAAATGAAAACCATCAATTCATTTGATCCATATACGAATTTCGCACACTGTATAGAGGTAGATGATATATAAAATGATATAATAATAATAATAATAATAATAATAATAATAATAATAATACTAAAAAATATTAATAATAATAATAATAATAATGGGATTCATATCTTTGGCAGAAATTCACAAAGATTTATAAGATGAATAGAAATTAAACGTTTCTGTGTGTGACAACCATTGTATTTTATGAGAGAAAGCAGAACATTTTTCATTCATTTTAAATGTGCTGGAATTTATAACTATATACATAAAATATACATTTACATTAATAATACATACACAATACATTTGTATAAATAAATATATAAGAAGTATATATACTTAATTATGCATGGATGAATTTTCAGTACTTAAAGCAGACTTTTTGGGCCAGAAATATTCCGATATATATATATATATATATACGAGTATACCACACATTGCAATATGTATACTAATAATATAGACGTAGTAAAATATAAGCTTAATATAAATTTTATATTATACTTATTACTACAATATTTATATATTTTCTTTACAAATAATATTATAATAATAGTATTATAATTTAAAAATGAATATATATTAAATAATTTTCTTTCCCATATATATATTTCATTATATTCCGTATATTCCATATTTTATTTATTTATTTCTTATTTAATTCGGGTTTTTATTCTATTCCCTATTAAATATCTCTATAGTTGCATTGAAATAATTAATAAGTGCTGATTATTTTTATTATTATATTGTATAAGTGTGTATTGTAATATAAATAAATAAAATATAAACAATATATGGATTTAAAAATAAGGTCACTAAAATAATATTTATATGTCAGCGTTTGATGGATATATTCCAGCATTCTACATATAATAATTTCGGATTAGTATGTTGGGTATAGCATACTTGCAATGCCAGTTGCGACCGAACGCGTCCACGGGTTGCGGATAGTGGAACGGCCTATGATTCTTATGGGTTAGCTACGAATATAGAATAAGTAGTCGCGGACAATCTGGCTGCTGTGTATGAGAATTACTTTACTTTGGGGTGTTTTATAAAAGCAGCTCTCGATTAAAACTATGTTAATGATTCAGTGATTACACAGTAAAGGCGAATCAGCGGCGCCAATGTAACTGCTTTCGGCAGAGGTGATATACCCCTGTAAATGACCCTACGAATTTCCAGAATGATTCAGTAGGTTGGACGTATGGTTAACTACCAAAGGAAAAGCGTGTTGAAGAAGGCTAAAACCGCACCCGGGTTGAGAGTAAGTAAGTAACATATAATAATAAAATTAAGAAAACCTATACTTTTCTATTTTATAATATGATTGGAGACCAATTGTTATCCGTGATGATATGATTGTTGTCGCTCATATTTGAACAAAGAGTTTTTTTTATGCAATTTCTATAAAATAAAATAATAAGAACGAATAAACTCGCATATCCCAAGTAGAAATGAAAGCTGAATTTAAAATGCAACAACTCTGCCACAGCCAATTTGTTCAACATTTTAGTTACAGCAGCATTATTCAAAACCCTCATATAAAATGTTTGTAACAAAGCTGTTTCAGTCAAATAGGAGTCTGTTTTGTTTCTGCAACAACGTTATAAAATTAACTTAACTGCGGTTGCGGTTGCACAAAAATCAGTCAATTTTCAGCAATTTAGTCATCGCTATATTTTAGCTGCATATAGCAGTCGCTTAGCTGATTTGGCAGCAAAATTTACAAAAAGTCAAAAATTCACAACAACAACAACCAAAATGTGTTACCGGCAGCAAAGATGCTAAATTCATGGCTACTATGGACTGTAATTCAGTCAAATGGCTGACAAAGCAAAATAGTTGAATATTGTATTATATAGTATAGGTTGCCATCAACAAAATATCAGCAATATAACGTAATGTTAGCGAAATATCAAGCTGCTAAAACTTTCCTGCAGACAAAATAAATTTCCACATTCTAGATTAAAAATAGATTCTAAAATTCAGCTAAAGTCAGGTTGCCACAACTCAACAAGTCAGTCATTTTATATCTGCAAAAACTAAATGGTTTATAGAGTTCTACTTGGGATGACTTTCACGCTCATATACAATATACTGTAAAACTCAAAATGAAATAAATTCCAATTTTGTTATACATCTAATGTTGCATTTACCACACACATCATGCATTTACCAATTGTTTTTATTTCATTCATATTAAATGAAATGTATATAACATTCGTAACGATTCACAAGCAATAATCGGTGATTACACTATGTGTGTCTAAATGCGGTCAATATAGGGTTTGTCAGGTTATTTACATGTAATAATAAGTAGCTGTTGCTTTTACTAAATATAAATACTTAAACAAAACATTACTCTATTTTCAATTTGATCAATTGTAAAATGGTTTAATTTGCTTGAGACGACGATAAAAAAAAACGGATCATTAAGGTCGAAAGAAAATTCGATGGCCATTGTTGTGTTGAAATAACCTTTGGTACTTTTTTTTTTCTAACCAAATAGTTGTTTTCTGAGCCAGCACCAGGTCATAGAGTAAAAAGTTGTTGTTGAATGGCTGATTTTTAAAATATTTTGTTGTCCATATGGCTTCAAACAACACTCTAATATGCGATTTATGTATTCATCATTATTCATTTTTACGCCAGCTGTTACAAATACAAATGTGATTTCTATTCATTGTGAGTTAATCCACTCCAAAACCATCACAGATACTGTTTTTTTTTTACTTGTGAGTGACTGTAAATTGATTTAAAACTTCAGATCAACTGCTTCGCAAATAATCACGCGGTCATTTTATTTGCTTACGACTTGTGTAACAACAGTGAATAACTTCTCATCACTGAACACAACCATGACATTCGTGTCACTCAATCAACTTCTTCACTCTATCAAATCTAACTTTTTTTTGTTTATCAATTAAATGTTATTATACAGAGAAAAAAAGAATTTATTCGATATCAGTTTAACACCCGGTTGCTGGACGTCAGTAAAACAATTTTTGTTACTTATATAAAATAATCAGAAGATGCATTATTCCTTATCCGTAAAATATATTTTACATTTAAAAGAACTTCTGCCGCCCATTTGATATGAAATGAATTGATAGAGTTATCTACTATTGCGACCATATAATAAATATTTTGAAGGATGAGAATGGGAAACGATGTAATTTTTGTCTGGTCATATTGATGTGTTCAAAAGATGTTCAACAAATTGTATCGGTTACGTTACGAATTGTATTCAAATTCAATTCAAACCAAATTTGATGATTACGTCTGCCCACCTACTCCCACCACAAAGCTGAATAATTCCTCAATGGGTAAACGTTATATGTGCATCGAATGAAGTGGTCTAGAATAATTGTATAAAAGTTCAAAGAAATATAATCTCTTTTGCTTCAATTTACGTATTTTACTCTTTTTGTCTTTAAAATAGCTGGAATCGCTAATATATCGAAAATCTGCGTTACAAATTAAACATATCTGCGCATTTGTAAAACATCTGCTGCCACAGATTAAACTACGAAGTAAAATTTTCTTATATGGCAGAAATTATCTTTGAAATGAGTAAAATATTTTTGCTGCATAAGCTAGTATTTTTAGTAAATCTGCATTTAGTAATACTTTTCTGTTATACATAGAGGAATACACAACATTTACGAAACTATAACAAATGTGTTTTTACTTTAACACCAGACTATTTGGATCGGACGTATATATAGGTAGAAGATTTGCTACCCACAAATATTTTCTGCTTTTAAAAGATAAATTTATTTTCGGTGTACATTTATTTTAAGATGATTTTTCAGTTTACAACCGATTCTTGAGCGAGAGAAAATGTTTACTTTTTTGCAATTTTATTCACATTACGACAAGGATTCGTTCTCAAATGTTCTATCACTTGTATTACTATTCTAGCACCAGTTGTAGTTGGTTTCGGTCATCTACCACCACCACGTGTGTTTTAGCACACTGCCAGTATCTAAATAACGTTTTAAAGTACGGATAACAAAAGAAAAATATATTTTATTGTTTTTTAATATAGCTTAAAAATCTCTGAAGACTTTTTTCCTTCTTTATAATTAATCAATTACACAATTTTTCTTCAATATTCATTTTAACAATTGTCTATTGATGCACATATATAGGAATGTTAATGCTGCTTATTTTACAATCTAGTGATGCAAGATAACGTTTTTCGAACAGTCTATAGTTACTAATGCAGATACTTTCACAACATTGCACTTATCCGTTGCTGTTCGTACATGAGGAATAATCGAAAATGCCCTTATGTATTATATCCAAATGAATTAATATTTATAATTATATCTTAAAGTATAACATATTTTATTGGTATAAGGGTTATACAAGACAAGTTAAAAATGTTTCATTGTTCCTATGTGAAAGCGGGGCGGTTGTCATTTGTATTTATTTATTTGCTGTTTTACTATATTTTTTTTTTTTTTTTTTAACACATTATTTATATTCAATCTGTCTCAAATTTGAGACATTCAGAAATATTTCTGGCTTATACATATGTTGGCTTGTGCGAAGGGTAATACCCAGTGGTATAACCTCCTTTGAATTAAACTTGATTAATATATATTAATATAATTGCAATTATAATTAACTTAATCGCTACTTTTTTACATCCGTTGGGTGCAGTGTCCATATTTTTATTATATTATTCTGTAGCATATTTTATGTGTTTATATATTTAAAATATTTGCATAGCGTACCATGCATTGTTCTTACACTTTATAGTTTGGTTTATTAGAATTTATTAAAATTTGACACAATTATATTATATAATATCATTAGCACTGTAATTATACGCGCACATGTGATATTATTGCCTGTTAGGCAGGTCCAAGGTGTGATGCCTTTTTAATCTTTTTCTGGTGTTGTTGCCAAGCAAGTTTGTTGCTAGCTCATTGGGATGGACGGTTAGTCGTTGTTGATAATTTGTGCTGAATTTACGAATTTCCTCTTTGATAGTTGACATTTCAAGATCATTATGTAAAATAGCATTTGTTACATACCATGGTGCATCCGTTATTATACGCAGCATTTTTGATTGGAAACGTTGTAAAATTTCGATATTGGAGTTGCTTGCAGTTCCCCACAGTTGGATTCCATATGTCCATATTGGTTTGATGATTGTTTTGTATATCAATAGTTTGTTGTTTACTGATAATGGTGAGTTACGGCACATCAACCAGTACATTTTGTTAAGTCTTATACCGAGTTGTTTTCTTTTTGTCCAGATGTGTTTACGCCAAGTCAACCTTCTATCTAGATGAATGCCAAGGTATTTTACTTCTTCAGTTTGCGGTAATACTTTTTTATTTAGTTTAACTTCAGGACAGGTATGTTTTTTCATCGTGAATGTTATATGTTGCGATTTATTTTCATTCACCTTTATGCGCCATTTGTTTAACCATTTTTGGATATCGTGTAGATTGTTTTGTAGTATATCCGACGCTATTGTTGGATCGCTATGTGAGACTAATATGGCCGTATCATCTGCAAAGGTTGCTGTTAATGCCGATGTGCTTGTTGGTATATCTGCAGTGTAAAGTAAATATAATATCGGACCGAGTACACTACCCTGCGGTACTCCCGCATCAATTGGTTTTATTGTGGTGCGTACATCATTATATTTTATAATATAATATCTTGATGACAGATATGATCGTAGCAATATATAATAATGTTGCGGAATCATGCGTTTTAACTTGTATAGCAGTCCCGTATGCCAAACCTTGTCGAACGCTTGTCCAATATCGAGGAATGCCGCAGAGCAATATTTACTTTCTTCTAGATCACCTCTTATTTTATTAGTGATTCTATTTACTTGCTCGATTGTTGAGTGTTGTCTTCTGAAGCCAAATTGATGTTGTGGTATTAAGTTTTCTGCCTCCAGGATTGGTCCCAGTCGTTTTAGTAATAATTTCTCGAACAATTTTGAAATACACGGTAGTAGACTGATTGGTCTATATGATGTTACTTCATCACTCGGTTTACCAGGTTTTGGTATCATTATTATTTCTGCCACTTTCCACTGGGCTGGAAAGTGTCCCGTTCGTAGAATTGCATTGAATATGTAGGTTAGCAGTTTTATAGCCATCAATGGTAGTTCCTTTAATATTCTACCCGTTATAAGATCGTAGCCGGGTGCTTTTCTTGGGTTCAGGTTGCGTAATATCATGTCTGCGACTTCTATTCTCGAAAATTCTTTTATCGGCAAATCATTTTGTAGAGGTATATCCAGAAAATTGTGAATTTCTGCATCTTCTTCATCTGTAGTCCCTGTAGTATTCGGTGTAAATACGCTTTCAAGGTGCTCAGCAAATCTTTCAGCTTTTTCATTGTTGTTTCTTGCCCATGATCCATCGACATTTCGTATTGGAGGATTATGTTGCTGTGGTTGTTTCAATCTGCGTGTTGCTTTCCAGAGTGAGTAGTCAGTTTCGCCTGTTGCTGTTAAACCTTCTAGATACGTCTTGATGGCCTCATTCTTTTCTTTATTTAGCAGGGCCTTCAATTCCTTTATTAGCTTATTCAGTTTTTTCTTGTCTGAGGGCTGTCTATGTTGTTGCCATTGTTTTCTTAATTTTCTTTTTTCTTCAAGTTTTTTCTTAATAAACGTTGGACATGTCTTAACTTTGCCTTCACCTGCGCGTGGTGTTGCTTCATAGGCAGCATTTTGCAGTGATTCGTTTATTTGTTCTACGCCGCTTTCTATTTCATGTGCATCTTTTAATGGTATATTGATATCGATTGTTTCTTCAATTAGTTTACGAAAATAATCCCAGTTTGTTTTTTTATTGTGCAGTGTTAGTGGTCTATCCTGTTTTATTATTCTCGAGCTGACATTTATTAGTATCGGCGAGTGATCTGATGATAATTCGTAACACGATTGCGGATCAAGACTTGCCTTGGCAATATTTTTGATTATACAGAAATCTATAAGGTCTGGAACTTTTCTTCTATCCGTTGGCCAGTATGTTGGTTGACCAGTTGAGACGTGTTGTAAATTATTTATTTCTATTGCCTTCAATAGGGCTCGTCCTCTTGGTGTTGCCAGTCTAGAGCCCCATTGTTGATGTTTCGCGTTATAATCACCTCCCGCGATGAATCGATGTCCCAGTGTGTTAAAGAACAGTTTATATTGTTCTTTGGTTATAGTATGTTTCGGTGGGCTGTATATTGCTGTTATAGTTAGTGGTCCCTGCCAGTCTTCTATGACGATGCTGGTTGCCTGTATATGTTCTTGGTTATACTTTTCTATCTCGTGATGTTTTATGATATTTTTAATAATAATTGCAGTGCCTCCATGCGCTGTACCATCTGGGTGAATTGTGTTATATATGGTATACCGAGGTAATTTAAGGTACGTTCTGTTAGTATTGTGTGTTTCCGATATTAGCATTACGTCAATATCGTTATTTATTAGGAATATTTTTAGCTCTTGTACATGGTTGGACAAGCCATTGGCATTCCAGACAGCCAGTCTAAGGTTTTCTGGCATTGTATTTGTCGCTGACTATGGTAATTAGGAGCTCTAGCATCTTATCTAGTTTGTCCATCATTTTTTCTACCATGTTTTCGAGTCTGGTTGTTCTGTCTGAGTTATTTGTTTGCTGACCCAGAGGCTGTTTTTCATTACTGTTGTTTCGTTGCCAATTATTATCATTATTTCTATTAATATTATTATTATTTTGCTGATCATTCGATGGAGCATTGTTTTTTTGATTTTTTAGTACTTCCGCGAATGTGATATCTGACCTTATTTGTGCCGTCGTTGGTATTTTCTTATGTATATTTGATTTATATACTGGCTTACTGATCTTATTTTCTCTTCGTGCATTTATTTGCTGATATACCTCGCAACCCTTGTAGTTTGCTGGGTGATTTTTACCACAGAGTACGCATTTCACTTTATCATCCCTCATGTTTTTACGTGGACAATCAGTTGTATAGTGTTCTTCTGTACATTTTACACATCTAGGCGTTCGTTGACAGTATTTTTTGGTATGACCATATCTCTGGCATCTTCTGCATTGAATAATTTCGCGAACTGGTCTAGGTGGTTCGATCTTTATTTTAGTATACGAGAGGTTTTCAGTTTCGTATATTTCTTTGTTGTTGTTGTCCGGCCGTAGTTCTACTAGAAATAGAGGAGTAGGTTTTTTCGTCTCTCTATGTCTTATGTTATTTATTCTTATGACTATATGGCCTAAATCTTCTATCTCGTTTTTAAGCTCTTCGATATCTGTTGACGGGTGTAATCCTCTAATTACTACCTTGAATGCACGTTGTTCACGCTTCTGATATGTATGAAATTCAGTCTTTCTTGCTGTTAATTCCGATACAATAATCGTATAGTCTTTAGAATATAACAATTGCACTTTAACCGTATTATTATTTATTGTTTTTATTGTGAATCGGTCCTCAATATGTTTCTTGAATAGTGTTGTTAATGGTTTTATATCTTGGGCCCATACAAATATCGGCGGTACCTTATCAGGTTTGGTTATTTGATCTACCGTAGCCATTGATAGTATTTTTTCCTCTTCATCCCTCGTATTTTCGTTTTCAGATAGCACATCATAAGTGTTTGCTATCGATATTGGTGGTGGGTTTGAAAGCCAATATTGCGATATTTTTCTTTGTTTTTGTTTGTTTTTTAGTTCGTTCGGGCTCTCTTTTCTTGTTCTTTTTATAGAGCTTGTAGTTGGATCAGCCAGATAAGGATAATCTTGCATGTTTCTTGTTGTAGCAGGTCTTGCCTGGAATCCCTCTCTTTTTTTAAAAGGATCCGAGCGATGGTATAAATCGCCTGTTGGCGTTTTTGTGGGCATACTAGTACTTACATGTGATTTGGATAAACTACTCGTAGATTTAGATCTTATGATCCCATATCCCGTGAGCAGACGTGTAGTTTTATCTACATGTTGTCTTAATGTTTCAACACTATTTGATGATTCAACACTATTTAATGATTCAACACTATTGGTATGTTCCATGTCTGTAGTGACATTGGTCCCCACTTTGCACTTGCTAATATTATATGTTTTTGTATTATATGATAAATATGCATACACTGTTTTTCATACATGCAATTTTGCATGCCATGCATTTAAAATTTTTATATTTGTCACTTGTTTGTTATGTCTAGTGTTATTTATATACACACAATATATATTATACACAATTAGTTTATTCTAGAAATTTGTTATTGTTTAGCTGGTATTATTATTTAACGGGTATATTTATATCACTGAACAATGTACATAACAAAGCTGTATAAAAGTTATTGTATTATTGTAGCACATAAATTAATAAATCAATAAATAAATTAATAAATTTAATAAATATTTAATAAATTAATAAATTTTTGAGAGTACCGTTTTGATTTTTTACTCGAGCAGCAAAAGAACACGTCTTTCACATTCAAAAATCAAATTATTACTATGTTTTACTATATAGATTTCAAATTTAAATAATTAATTTATGAAATGAGAATTGTATTTGTTTATTAATTTTTACATTTACACAATTATTTCCTGGCTATAGATGCAGTGAATTGTGCTATTAAGATGGTTAAAATTCGGGATTGGAAGACGTTAGCTGCGCAAATACGTCAGGTTGGAGAAGTGTGTGGGGGAGAGAATGCTAAAACCGTATCAGGGTTTTAATGCCATCGAGTAAGTAAGTAACAATTATTTCCTATAAATTAAAATTAAAATTTACAAATTCGGTATTCCGTAAAGAGATATATAGAATTGTATGGAACATTATTTTGTATATAAATATCTCTATATTCTAATACTATATGTGTATACTCAAAGGATTATTATATATATTATAAATAAACGTTTTTTAATTAATACACATCTATTAAAAATCATTCAATTTTACGGATATAATTGAATAAATAACAATTATTCGTGTTAAACAACCATATAATGATGGATGTGAATTTTTACATACAGTAAAAATTTAGATTCACATACATTTCCTGGATCGGCTATGATGCATTAATCGAATAAATGATGCGTGAATCGAATTTTCATGTTCTCCACGCTGTATTTTAAAAACCCAGAATAGCTAGAATAATTTAATAAATGTTAAATGATAGCTTGAACTTAATCCCATTGAATTAATTGTTATTTTTTTTGGAAAAACTTGATATTATTAGTGCTCTGGAATTACAAATGATGTCAGTTTGTCAATTTTTACAAAAATTATCAATATTTGATAATATTGGAATTTTTTTTAGCTCAGTTATTGATAAATTAAGCAAATATGTTCAAAATAAAACTACTTGTTCATTTTTATAAAATTTCTGGAACAATGAATGCCCATATATAATGTGATGTTTGGTTCAAGAATTTTTGGAAATAAAAATTATGTTAATGGCAGTAAAATTCATTTACCATTTTTTATATTAATTTCTATAGTGACCATAATTTTTAACGTTATAGTAAATATGGTGCATTAATCGTAGAGATGGAATGAAAAATTAATGGCTGAATAGTAGTGTACATTAATCGAATTGTGTTTGAATCGAGTGTGCGGTGAATCGAATTTTTACTATATAATTATGTGTTACAAATATTACATAAACCGACGGGGGTTATACATACGTTTTTAACAGTAACTACTTATTGTATTCAGATTACAATTTACAACATATAGAAAAAATAAATGAATGTTATTAAATTAAATTATATATACAATTGAAATGTGAAACTGAAAATGAAAAACTAATAATAGCTAATAATGAATGTATGTGCGGTATAGGAAACGATACCGATATATTAAATTGAATGCAATATTGTAGAAAATGTTTTCATATTTCCAATGTTTTTATTCTGTACTCTTTTTACTCTGTAAAATTCGATTTTCCAATTCATTTATCTGTAAAAAGGAAAATAAAAAAAAAAGGAGTGTATTATGTTCTGACAAACTTGACTGAGGTATATATAATATATAAAAAATACATATGTTGTATATTATGTAACTGATGCTTTTACGTGTTACATCGTATGATATTGCATTATATACAACGTAGCTATATAATAGAATATTTTTATATAGTTTTATATACTTTTTTTCCGTACATCACCTAAAAATTAATTTATTTTAATATATTTTTCGACAGATAAAAAAAGAAATCTTACCACTACTACTACTACTACCACTGCTAACAGTGGTATTTTCTTATAGTAAATAATCTTGAGCTTGAGTTCCATTATATTTTTTGTTTTTAATAAATTATGATTTTTGATATCATTATTGTCTAAAGAAAATTTTATATTATTTAGATAACATATTATTATGTGCTGCTTTCGGCGTTCGTATACCACTTGATGCATTTTATTTTAATTGTATAAATATTTTATGTACTCTGTATTTGGTGGGAAATGCACATATACTCATTTTTCGTTGCATTTACAAATTCTATTATTATATTTTCTATTTTATGAGCATATAATAATATATAGTGAATGTATAATAATATATGCAAATAGAACAATATAACCCGTCACCTTGTTACAACTTATAAGAAATCGGTTTGAATAAAAATGTATAATTTAAAGATTTTTTTTTTCTTGAGCTTTTGCGACCTAGTCTATACAAATACTATTATTTTTCCGAATTTATATATTTATATATATATATAGGTAGAGGTATATGTTGTACACTTAAATGCATATCTATAGATACGACAGTACGACATACATACACGAGTATGTTATTATTATTATACCATATATATAGAAGTAAAATATTATATTATATAGATAAGGTCTAAAGATGTCTCATGGGATATTAGTGTGACAGTATATATACTTTTACTATACACATATTTTTCATATATAAATATGTACTTGAATACAGTAACGAAATTCAAATTTTTAACATTGTAAATCTATCACATATCTTCCATCAACGGTTATTTTAAATTAGCTTAAATGACTTCATTCTAGCATTCAATTTAACAACTATATTAGAAGTATAGATTATTTTCTGCTCCTTTGTATCGTGTGTATATTAAGTTTTTTTTATTAGTGTGACCTATTGGAGTTTTGACTATTGTTTATATGTAGCAACCAATTTTATTAGGCTTAACAAACTTATGATTGAAACTATAGTATTTAAATTGGTTTTTTTTAACCCTTATTGTGTGAACACCCCTTATTGATACACTTGTACAAAAAAAACTGGTATCAAAACATTTCGTATAAAATGTGTGTTATGCTTTTTGTTGTTCTCTATAAGTAACCCAAAGTTACGTTGATGCGGTTCGCCAGAAACTTTTGCTGAATATAATTTATTTTTTCGTAAATTACCTACAAACGCCAAAATATCATTAGCTGTTATACACTTGCAGCTCTTTTTTCAATAATTTTGCAGGTTCACGTGTAACAAGAGTATGGTTCGGTTACGTGGTACATTTTATTTATCCCTTCCAAACCAAAGCACAAATTATTCAAAAACATATATTATTTTCCGTAATGGGCCTTACAACGAAAATGTATAAAGTTTTAGCGCAATACGGGTTCAACGTTACACGAATTTCATGTTTAATGAAACGTGAAAGCCATAACGCCGAATTGGTCATATTAACCACATACGCAGTCAATAAGTTTAGTAAGTCTGTTATTAAGATTTATATATACCAATATCCATAAATTAATAGTATATCAAAATGATAAGGATATGTAAATGTTAGTGGTTTTGCCGGTACAGGCCACAACCTTACTTCTTGTCAATATTTATTGGTTAAATCTTATTTCTGCGGCAAATATAAAATTTTGTTATTTATTAGATTGCAATTCGAATCAATTTTCCTCCCACATGCCTCATTTCTTTAATTGAAATCGCGGCATCACTCTTTAATAATATTTCAACTTATCATAAACAAATAGTTATTATATGTAGGCAATAGTTTCAAAGAGACTTTACACTGACATATTCTAGAATCGGTCCATAAACATTAACAAAAAAAGCAATCATTAAAAATAATCAGCAATTGCAAATAAGAGCCAACCCACGACACAAAATTTTCATTAAAATTGTTAAAATTTGTTTAATACAATTTAACAGAGACACTTTCTAGAAATTTTTTTCTTAAATTAGTATATAAAAATATCAACGATAATATTCTATGTACAAAAAGTAAAAGCGTTTGGAATTCCGTGCTGTGAAAACATTGAGACTGTTTATTTTAATTGTGCGTCTTCTCACTGGACTCAAAAAAAATTGCTTGGTATATTTTCGAATAGTGATTTTAATGTCCACACTCACCACGCTCTGACAAACCGTCCGACATTAATTATTATATTGCGTGTGGTGGCAAATATAATCCATGCGCATGCAGTAATGTTCATACGACACGACATGTAATTACTTTATGATGAACCAAAATTGCAATATTAAATCACCACAAATTTATTATAAGAACACATAAGAGCCATCAATGTGACATAAAACGAAAAATTTTAATTGAAACAAAATCATTTTAAAATTAATTGTCATACAACTGAACGATATTGTGTTGTCAATAAAAACATCGCATTATTTATGAGCACGAACGATTAAAAAAATCGTGTGTATTTAAACTCGGATATGGATTTGGATAGCTATCAGTAAAATTTGTAGTAGGAAAATGTATCGTTCGCACTTGCGGTATGAACATCACTTATAATAACCGAAGAGATTGTTGTGGGTTTAAACATTGTTAATTCAACAGAAATTTCACTATTTAAAGGAAGTTGTATTCACTTTCAAGATCGATAATTGTGGGTACCACAATCATTAACTGAACGAAATAAGCATTAAAATAAAAAAAAAGCTTTGAAACGAAACTTAATTACAAACAAATTCGTTGTATGTTATATACTCACACACAGAGTCCTGTAATTACTTTTCAGTAATTCAAATTTCTGACATGAAATATTATTATACATAGTTTATAATTGAAGTAAGTTTAAATTTTTAAAGGTGATAGCTGTTCAACTATACCCGAACTTATCCTAAATCCTAATTTCATAACGACACTGTTCAGCAACCGCATTGATAAACAAAATGATTGGAGCACCAGAATTGGTTGAATTAGTTAAAATATTTACTTTGACCATTTTATTGAGTACTTTGCAAAAATGTTAAAGCAAAGACATTTGCTTTCATCGCTCTCGTGGCCAACAATATAGAACTACTCCATTTGATTAAATTTATAATTCGTTCACTGTATATTATGTTTCATATTATAACAAACACATATTACGTATTACGTATTACGTATATATGGTATATATGTAATATATTTTTTTTACGTACGAGTACAATATGTGTTATATTATTATTTTTTGTAGGTGTACATATTTTGTAATAGAAACTGTGCACGAATATATGTAATGCTATTCAATATATGTAATATACGTATTATCTATTTCATACTGTATCTCTTATATGCATATTACATATACCATATATATTGTATAATACAACACATATTCTCAAATTCAATTTCATTGAACAACGTATATGCAAAATCATATTACACGTTTTACAGTAATCTGGAAAATAGAAATTCAATTTAAAATATAAAATAATAGTAGCGGATAATAGAAATGCACAAAACATTCAGTTACTGTTTGCATGTGTATAGATGTATACAGCAGGATCACCTCTTTTAATATATAATATATACGAATATTCCACATATACATAGCTCTTACATAAAACATACACTTCGTTTCACTTGTCTGGAGATCCTTGAATTTTTGTATATTTTTTTCCTTGTTTTTGCTTGATCCTTAAATTTTGAAATTAATTGAAAATGTTTTTTAAAAAAACACTTAATTTGTCTATGCTATTTTGTTTTTGTTTTGTCAAAAAACACACTATGATCGTTAACTATATAGAAAAACTGGTGACTGGTGTTTGTGTTACAACATAAAGTGAACTATAGGAACTGTAACAATAATGGCATGCCAGTCTAAAGAAGGGTTTTGATTACTTACTTCAAATTTTTGAACTAGAAATATTTCCTCCCATGAAGCTGCAGTGCATAGTATGACACAGCATTACCCATATCTTATAAGTCCCTAAACTAGAATGTTAAATAAATCCTGCATTATTTTTATTTATAATACTTTATTTTATACATATACCCGTACCGCCTATAAAACTGTCGTTCTAACAAAGTACACAAACAAACTTATCTCGACTTCACCGCATCCGTTCCGTTCCGGCTATATAAGTAGGCCTTAAAAATATATGAGGATTATACTGGTGTTTTTTTTTTACTATCGATTTCGTGACATTGTTAATTAATTGATTGTTCCTTGTGTAATTAAAAGTTTTCCCGCAGTACACCACCACAACAATCCCTAATTAATTCTTAGCCAGTCTCTGTAAACATTTTTCTTCTTTATAGAAATTATTCATTTTTATATTTCAGTGGATATTCCTATATTTCTGAAGATTTTCATTTTCGTCCAACTGGACTTCTATTTCTATCCCCATATCTTAATAACCAAAAGTAAGCACAACTTAAAACATCAGAAAACAATATAGCTTATGACTCAGATTTATGATCAGAACCAATTGCGACGAAACCGGCCGTTTTTCGCTCAATTTTGGTTTCACTATTTGGTAAATTCTTATATGGCGATAATCAAGGCAGAAAATGGGTATGGAGCTGCCAGCAGAACCACTGTTTAGTGTTTGTTAAAATATGCTATTAATTTTAAAAAATTGCGAAATAACCATTGATTCCTCATAAGCTCATAAGTCATGAAAAAAGGAATCGGAATGTAGTCTTTTGAGATGAAAAGAAATTTTGATGTTACCCTACCGATTTTAACGATAACTATACCATGAATTAAGAAAAGACGTTGCGAGGAGATACATCATATTCGTAAATGTAATGGTTTATGTGTTACAATTTTTGTTTATATGGTATCGTGGAGCTATCATTTCAGTCAACATATAGGAAGGAATATTAGAAAATACTTTCCCAAAGTTTCATGATATCTTTTATTCAATTAAGTTTGTGTTAGTTAGACTGATAACGTCATTTCTGCATATATCGCTATATGGACTTATCAGAATTTGATGAAATATTAATCATTTGCTAGTTTTCTTTATAGGTAGGTACATTGATGCTTTCGAAGTTCAACCAATTCAATTTTTTACAGAATTTTTCTTATTTAACATAATATAATATATATAATAATATGGACAACTGCCTCGGATTTATCTACTTTTACTACGGCAATTGCACGGATTCATAAACCTTGGTCTGCATAAGCTTCAATTTCGCTACAGTAGTCGCATTTTAATTTAATTTTAAACTTTTAAGAATTTATTTTTTCTAATGTATGTATGCTTACTTTTAAACTCAGTCAAAACTTATATTGTCCCAATTCAAATGAAACAATAAAAATGTTAAGAAACAATTAAAAACATCAAAGACCATTGATAAGTTAAGATTTTCTTTTTTATAAGTATATCGTACTTAGAATACTTTCATTTTATAAAACAAAAATTTAAGGATTAAGCCAAAACAGGTTGTGAGATTTTTACAAAAAATGAAGTGTTCCCAAACAAGTCTAACGGACTGTTCTGAATATTATAAATGTGTATAAAAAAAATGAATGTTTCCAGAGATATACCTATAAGCGTAAAAATATACAGATATTATAAAATGAAGCTATATCAGTTTAAATGATACACAATCGAATTGAATGAAGGAACAAACGTTTTTAATATGAATTTATTTTATAGTTATGATATTATTGCATATTACAATAAAATTTAAACTATATTTTAATAGAATTTTAATTATAATATTATTATTTGTATATGAAACAAATTGTTTTCAAATTGATATGACATTGTAAAATTACAAATTTATATATGGAACGTGTTATTATACAATAAATAATGAAAGTGTATATTATGTAATAAATACAGAAAATAACAGATAGTTGTGATAGCGATTTTAACAATTATTGTAATTTATAGTATTCTACTCGTTTATTTAAATTAATTATACAAAGTTTTGTAAATCATAATTTCATTACAGTCAATCATCTTAAGCAATAAAACGTTATTGAACAAACTTACTTATTGTATTTACTTTATGGCAGTTTTATTCTTCTCCAACACGCTTCTCCACTTATCCACATATGGTTATGGTATCTGAAAAAGAGATGGGAATCCGACGACTACGAAAATTTAGTATTTCTGCAGGTAAAATAACTTTGTATATTTATATCAATATTTAATGTGTAATTTATTTATTTTGTAGCAATTATGCGTAAATGATTCTAAATCAATGCAATACACCAAATTAATAATGGAATTAAAACAATTTTACGTCATTCGTATGCATTGACTATATGTTTTATCAAACAAGACGACAAATCGTTAATAATTAAAGTAAACAGGAAAATACCCAATCCTGCGGTGACCCAGCTCCAACATCCAAAACATGGGGCAAGAACAAATTAAGAGAACCCTTCATGTGTGCGATGCCGTACGTATATTCCACATTTTTTATGGAAATTTATCTTCGATAATTTAAAAACACAATAATATTTCACACGATAATTTTATTATGCAAATTTGATTATTCAAAAATCCTTGTAATACTTTTTCTTAAAATATTAAGTCATAATCAATTAATTATTCTTTTATTAGGTGGTAGTATATCCCATAATCGGTTATAAAACTTCCGATATATATCGATAATTCAGTACAGCAAATTACAATACATGTTTTCTAAATATGCTTTATACAATTTTTACAACCATATATCTGTCAATCTTATGTTACCGTCGGAATAATATATTGTAAAATTTGTTAAACTCTTCAATATAGTCGCTTTTTTTGTCGGCTACTTGAGCCATTTGATGAAAATCTCTTTCCATCTAGATAATTTTTCATGTTCGGAAACAGAAAATAGTCGCTGCTTATATAGAGAATACGGTTATGGATGCGTGGAACCAATTCATTACGTAATTTTGTATAATTTGATCATATGGCAATTGGTGGTGTGTGAGATGAAAAAGCACTTTTTGTTTCCTATTTGCCTATTTTTTTCTTAATTGGTTCTTTTAAACGTTTTTATAACGTGCTATGGATCGGTTATTGTTTTAACTTTTTCTAAACGCTCGATATAACAATTAAAGAGTGTACCCCAAAGTAAAATGAAATAAATAAAAGAATTTAAAACAATTGCCGTTGTTATAGTTACAAATTATTGTCATCTGTCTGGCAATTTGTGAATGCCACTCCAAAAAAGAAAAAAAAATGTTCTTCCTGTAATGACAACCATTCAGAGACCCAATTTTCCTTTTTTTTTTCAGATGTTTTGAAGTGACGGTGCGTTGTCATGGAGCAACATTACCGTACTTATGTCTTGTAACCCATTTTGTTCGTTTTCCGATGGTTAAAATTAATCATTTGTTGTCGGTAGCGAATAGTATTAAGCAATTTCGCCAGCTTTTAATAATTCATAATTTACAATGGCTTTCTGATAACACAGCAAACACATAACATTCTCTTCTTTCCATTTGGTTTTGCAGTCGATGCAGCTGATTGACCTGGTGTAACCCATGATTTTTAACATTTATGATTCTACGAAGCACATCCACTTTTCATCATTAGTCATAATTCAATGCAAAAAAAAGAAAAACTTTCTTTCATGACTTTCACTTGTCCTTTTTCGGTTTTCCATTTACCCCTTTCATTCATCTTAATGTGACAACCATTTGCCACACTTTTGCATCTTTTCCTTAAATTTTAATCTTGTAGAAATCGTTGTTTGATCAACATATACAAAGCTACTGTCATTTTTTGGTTTCGAGTTTGTGCATCATATTCATCCAACCATACTTACTTAATTCAGTGTCTTTAAACTTCTTTATTTTCCACATCAAAATCATCGTTTTTGAATCGTTGAAACTTGAAACCACCCATAGCATTATCTTTGCGATTGAGTGCATATGTTCACGCATAAACTTTAACAAGCATTCGATGACTTTCAGATGTATATTTTTTTAGAAGAAAATGTAAAAACGTAACGAAATCCTCAGATTTTTCTGCTGTAAAACTTTTCATTTTTAAGATAAAAGATAAAAAATTATGTGGTTGGAAAATACATGAGAAATGTGATGTAGTAAATATTGTAGGTACATGTCAAAACAATTAAAACATATGAGTATGACGGTTTCGCAATAGCTTTACCATCTATATGCTGATTGCACCTCTTTCATATGCATTAACCTGATAATACGCACATATTACAGCTGCGGTAAATAATGTGAAACTGCTGTGTCTTTTTTTTTATATATGGCTTGGCTGTCTGTAAATAAAACAAAAAATCGTAATATAAAACAAATATCGTTATAAATTTTTTACCTTTTATATTTTTTAATCAATTTTACTTATCGTTTTATATATAAGAACAAGAAAAAAAAAACACAAAATAAATAAAAGAAATAAAAATATTTTACACGAAATTCAATAAAAAAAAAACGAAAAATTTTACAATTTCTATAATAAAATTCATACACAAATTTACGCATATATAAATAAACATACATAAAACATACATACCCAACCGCACACAAACACACGTGTGATATTTATATGGAATAGATAGTGGAAAACAAAAAATAACAAGAAGTATCTATTTGTTTTAGTTGGGAAAATCTCGATTAGAGGCAATATAAAATTACATTTCTCGCCTCGCAAAGCTTTCAGGATTTGTAACACCTCAGGGCTTATATATATACATTTCTATATACATTTGTATATAAAAACAAACATCCTTAATGCTTATATACAATATATCCTTTATGAGAATATAGATAGATGTATACCATAAACACATATACAAAATATATAGGTGTTCTTCATGATACAAACTCTAATACAACGCAACGTTTGGTTTATATTTACACTTTACGTTTACTACAGGTAACACACATATTATTATAGACTATTTGTATCAGGCAAAGGTAAATAAATATTTGTTGAAATGGTATATAATATTAAAATTGATTAATAATTATTATTATTATTATTATTATTATGATTATCCAATGCATACATTACAACATATATAATCTATTTTAATATGTTTTGGTGGTGTGAAACGATAATGTCTATATATTGGATATACCAAATATATAAATTTTTGTGTGAGTTTTTACTTGTTCATAAAGGTTCAATTAAAAGAAATATATATGTTTTATTTACATTAGATATAAATTAGATGTAATAAAATAAGATTTTTTTTTATATGCGATACTTGTTCTTATATGTACTTAGAATATATAGTATATAAGGATAAATAGGGCAGAGATGTATCTTGTCTTAACTAATATTAATACACAGATCGTTCAAATTATAACGATAATTTTAATATAAATCATAGAGCACGTAATGTCATTCATTGAATGTTGGCAGCGTTAGAAAGGTACATTTTTCTCCTTTCAAACGCATCCAATTTCAAGCGAATCCATTTTAAAAAGTAACACACATTAGAGTGGCAGTAGTTTTGATGATTGTGTCGTAAAAATACAATGGAACAAAAAGGATATATGAAAAAAAAAATGCGAAGATTTACAAATTGTTGACAATAATGTACGGTAATGATAATATGGTTCAACGGCAAGTTTATGATTGGTTTTCACGTTTCAAAAATTGTTGTGATGACTTATTTGATAAGCCAAAACCAAGGTGTCAATAATCAAGACAATGCTACGATTCCAAAAGTATAATGTTAACAAGGAATTTGTGTATAGAAGTTCAAATTGTCAATGGAGAATAATTTATCATGCTTGTGGTCGAGAATTGTTTGAGTTAGACCCGAATATTTAGCGGGCAAACAACTGTTTTTATTACACGATATTGCACCACCTCAGTGAACGAAAAAAGTGAATGAATTGTTGATGAAAAAACGGAATTCTCATATCAGCCGTATTCAACTGATCTATCACAATTTGACTATTTCCTGTTCCCGAAACTGAAAACTGCAGCATGAAAGAAGCATTTTATGAAGATGTACCAGCCATTCAAGCAGCCGTGACACAGGGACTGAAGTACATTCCGATAACTGAGTTTTAAAAATATATGCATAAGCTGGTTGATCGGACTACACGCTGCATTGAAGCTAATGGAACCTATTTTGAATAAAAATAATGATTGAAAGATAAAATAATTTGTATTTTATTTTGTAGCTAAAAATTGTCGTTATATATTGAACATACTCATACTGTGTATGTGCAACTTAACGATAAGGTTTAAGCCTTCTCCAATCTGACTTATCTGCAGGAAACGTCTTCCAATTCCGAATTTTAAGGATCGATTAGTGTATCTTGTCTTGAATTAATTAAATATGTGCAATGACAAATGCGTATGTATATGGGCGGCAAACAGACTCAAAAATGTATGTGTATATTAAAAATTAAACACTTTTAGTTATTGTTAACGATGGAAACAGCATTTGTACATTGGAAGCATTATCTATATAGTTTTTTTTTCTTAACAAATTTCTCAGCAACCACATGTACTTTTTCTGTTTCTTCAACAATATTGGTTAAATTTGCATTTACCGTGTTAGATTGGAAATGGGATGGTAAAGTTTCCTAACATATTCTTCTTCTTTCTTTACAATATTTATTCAGTTCACTACTACTGCTATGATCTTCTTATACCAGTTTAGATGAAATATAGAGTATCGTCATTATCATATTACTAAAAGTGAAGTGTATGGCATCTATACAAAACGTTTATTATAAATCATATCAAATTAAATTAAATTGTTAAATTAATCCGATTGATAGTACATATAGCAATTCATCGATTGGTCTATACAAATATCGAAAAATATATAGTTGTTTAATGGCTTGTAGCAACACTTACGATTGATGCGGGCCTGAGCCATATACAAAATATAATTACAAATGTAAATGCATGTAATAGTATATAACAATATCGAAAAACAGCGGATACATATATTCTTATTATGATCATGGGGCTATTAAATCAATCAAATTGATAAACTTTCTTAAATAATTTCATGAAATTTATATCCTAATTTGTTATCGACCTTATACTTTATATTATACTTTTCGTGTTTTATATATCAATAAATATCTTTTGTGTAATTATTTCACACACACAAACACACACACGTATATGGTATGTCCTGGTTTCTTCGAATATCGTTTTTGCAAAAATATCGTAGTAAAAATTTCTTGTTAGATAATAATAGGTGTATTTTTGCTTCTTTTTTCTGTTAACTAATAAGTGTTAAAATCAAGCCATAATTTAGCTAATAATATTAAATAAATGTATTGATATTTTGTAATGATTTAATCTAAATTTTACCTTCATTAAATTTTTTATAAACATTAAATATATATTCGGTTTTTTTTGTATAATTTTAGGATACTGTTTTGAGAAATATACGCACATTCAGATGCGGATAAATGATGACCACTTTATTTGTAGTGAATATTTTTGCAGAAATAAAGAATAATTATATAGATAAAATGTACATCGAAAGAATAATAAACTAGACGATTCAATGTCTAAGGTAATTTAAAATACGATTTACACATACTGTTGACTAAAGTTGTTTATTTTTAGATCGGACAAATAATGCAAATATAATACAACTCGTGTGTCGCAAAGACGAAATAAGTATGCTGAACATGACTATAATGCTATAATTCAAATGAAGATCATATTAATTCATCAAATATCGCGATAACAATTATTCAACTGATCATAATGATGCTGGTGAATCTGATATCACTATATAGTTAATACAAAAAACATTTATATATATATATATATTTTTTTGTTTTTGAACAGTGGAAGGTGAAAATCTTTAAAGACACTAAGTGATCATCGCGCGTATTACTTAGAAGTGTGGGAATAAGCCCCACTAAAAACACCTCTCTGTTATTAAAACTAGTATAATACTAACTATTAATTTATCTATGAATTCTTAACGCTACATTTTGTACATCAATAGATAAACCAATGCTGCTCTATAGTTTTTTCTAGCATATAATCCCAATATTACAAGTATACCATATCGAAAGGTTTAGTTCTTTTTAACTTTCTTATTTGGCGTTGACTAGCGAGAAGTTTGACTGCCTCGACGTTGACGTGTTGCCGTAAGCTATCTTCGTGTTAAACAGCAACTTTTTTTATTTCGTCGGTCACATTCTTAATTCCTAAGTCCCGGTGTAGATCGTTATTACGTATACACCACAGAGCGTTGACTATGTCTCTAAGTATCTTGTTCTGAAACATTTGAATTTTCTTGACGGTGCTCTGTTTGACACATCCTCACAGTTGACTTCCATATGTCAAGATTGGTTTTAATGTCTGGTTGTACATCAATATTTTATTATGAATTGACAGTTTTGACTTGCGTCCCAACAGCCAATTCAAATGAACTATATTTGATTTCTAATTCCGATTTCTTTTTTTTTTTTAACATGTTCTTTCCATCGTAATTTTGCATCTATCGTTAATCCCAAATATTTCGCTTTATTTTCATATGGAACTATTTTTCCGTTTAAATTTGGAGTATTAATTAGCTTTTAGTTTGCAAAAGCTTACATGTACAGATTTTGTTTCGTTTAGTTTAATTTTCCACCTCTTTGTCCAATTGTCACTCATTGTAATTTATCTATGGTTTCGGTAATATTTTGACCCCTAGCTAATAGCGTTGTGTCGTCTGCGGATGTGGCAATAGTTACTTTTTCTGACTTCGGTATGTCACTAGTGAAATGCACGTTCAGCAACTCATTTTATGCAAATTTACCATTTGTAATTATAAATACTATTGAGATCTTTGTAATAAGGAGAAATGTTGCTATCGTGTTATATGGACAATTTTTTTTTTATAGAAGAATCGCATTAGAAGAGGTTTACTTGTTTTTGTTATTGCCGAACTTGTAGGTACTTTTAACTGATTGTAATTTACGATCAAAAACGTATCCACAAAGAATACGGACATATTTGTATGTTATGACCTTAACGGCCGTGAAAACACATAAATCCACTATATAGACTAGAGGACTCGACATTAATAATTTAATTTTAAGCCCTAAAATATTTAATGATTCACAAATTATTTGTTTCTAAATAAATTAATTTATATTTTTGTATTTGTTTTCTGCATAAAATCAAGACATTCACCTGTTCAAATAAGATTTGAATATACATATTTATGTGATAATTAATTCATGTTCATGTTGGCATAATTTATAGATAATGTTATGTATATTATAATATAATATATAATATTTAATTACAATTATACCAGCCATATAGCTAATATTGAATCTGTATAAATGCAATGCATATTTATTGATTTTTGAAGTATATGCATTTTAATGGTATATATATTGTATATATGGTATAGGTAAATAGAAATGCAAATGATATATAATAAGTTGTTGCAGTTTATAATTAATTGTATGTGATTCATATAATTTATAGTTAGTTATAATATAAATGTATAATATTATATATTAATAATTAAATACTATATAGGTTACGTATTATTTAATATGATCGTATATAATTTTCATGCAATTGCTGCATTGCTGTTTACACATTCATATTCAGTGTCAGTATTATATATATTTGGTATACCTATGCATTTCTATATATGTGAATATATTATATTACTATTCATTAAAATAACAATTATGTAAATACACATACCTAATATTATATAATAATTCATATTGAAAATGCAAATAATATTATATTATAATTTTCTAACTATACTAGCAAACGCTAAAACAACATGTACTCGTGTATAATTAAAGTTTTAATATATACATAAACTCGTGTACTTCTTAAAACAAAATTATTACAATAATTGTTTAAATTTACTTTATACAATTTCAAATTTACGCATGAAAAGTTTATTAATTTGTATAATTATGCTATTTATACTTTATTTATATATTATTATTTCAACTTTTTAAATATATGTGCAATTTTTCATACTTTAACTAAATATTTGTGTGTGTGTGTGTGTGTGTGTGTGTATATGTTCAAGTTTATGTGTAACGATTACATTTTAAATAACATACACTTAGTCACAAAAATT
Organism: Bibio marci; assembly: GCA_910594885.2. Classification (NCBI taxonomy): domain Eukaryota; kingdom Metazoa; phylum Arthropoda; class Insecta; order Diptera; family Bibionidae; genus Bibio; species Bibio marci. The sequence goes on along the minus strand of OU343116.1, from coordinate 24,359,027 downwards.
AATACATTTCTCGTGCTGATTGTTATAGCAAATTAAAATATACCGTCGGAGGTATTCGCGTAAAGTGTTGAAGATATATGTACAATATAAACGATTTTACTGCTTCAATTGTAGCTCTTACCGTATTATTTAGTACAGACAGCTCCATTGTTCGTACATAAATAAATATAATAATAACACTTGGATGACCACCTTTCCGTTTTTCCAGTTGTATTACAAATTCTTTTAATAGTAGCATTTGAGGCAGGATTAATATCAGCATTTTGTAGACATGCCTTAATCACCATCCGATAAAATATTTTCTCTAATTATTGTTTAGGCATGATGTATATTTTGTTAGTAATTTATACCAATTTTTGAGCAAAAATGTTGGACACTTATAATTTTAATAAATAGTATTGCATTTAAACCATATACCAATTACAAGAAACTCAAAAACAAGCAAACGATCAAAACCGTTCGATAACACATTTTTTTTTTCACAGGTCAGTAAGAGAAAAACCAAGAACTTCCAACCATACGAAACGTGAATCCATTTCAATATAATTGGTTGGCAGACCGGACGTAACTGGTCTTCATCATTCCATGTGGTGAACACACAGTAAAAATATCATTGATAAATATACAGAAAAATCCAACGTGATCAAAGACAACAATATGGCGTGCACATCATACACATAGAAATATCGCACCACTAAAAATTCAGGACAAAAATGAAAGATCAATAGTTCAGGTAACGTTAAATCATCGTGATATTAGAAAAGAAATAATATTAAACAATTTTGCTTTTCAGTTTTTATACACATCATCATCGAAGATTGATTTTCATTGCATCAACATATTATACACATATAATATGCCAGCTATAGCACTTACAAATACACATAGATCATTGCCGTAAGTTATCGATTGTGATGCAAATGCACACAATGAGTAATGGCACAAAATACAACAAAAGAAAAAAAAAGGAAAACATCGGACGAACCTAGGGAATGTTTTAGGTACGATCAACAATACAACCATCAGTTTTACATCGTTTATTTAAAAAAAATATTGGCAAAAGTTATGAATATAACTCTGAAACTTAATCTCACTATTAGAAGTATACTTAAGTATGAATTAGTTTTTGAATATGACAATACCTTTGGTCCGCAGTATTTCTGCGGCTTTGGAAACGGCATTATTCGTTATTGATAATGGATACGTAGGAAATGCTTGAATATCTTATGATAATAATTTCAAAAAAAAATTTAAGTTATTTCCAATTACACTATAGAAATTCTATCGTGTGCTTCGTGTGAGTTAGCCTTCAAATCGTCTACGGTCTCAATTATCAAATTCAAAAACATTACGTATATACATGATCATTCTTGAAAGGATAAATCGTGTATTTTCCAAATTATCCTTTGTTTTGCACTTCGAATATTTACATAAAAATTGCCTTGCCGATTTTCTTCTGACAAGAAACGATTTAGCACAAAAGGTACTTGTACGACTGTCGACTAATTATCATTAACTGAATTAAAGAAACATCTACATAATTTTGGTTAATTGCAGACCAATTGGTGAATGGTTATGTACTCCCATGTAGAGTAATTTATCGACATTTGACTGGAATGAATAACAGTTTAATAATACCGTACTGACACGTACTACTTAATTTCAATTTTAGTTCATGGACATTCCAAACAACACGAGCAACAACCAGTCAAGTCATCTCTATTTGCTTATAATTTCATTATTTATGCAGTTAGAAATATCTTGCTTTATCGACTTAATGAAAACATGACGGCATGACTCGTTCCCTGAAATACCATTCTGAGCGGATACACAAAAAATGACAACAACAACTTGTTGTGCTATATTATTATTATAACAATACATTCATTCAAAATAACTTGTATAGGCTGTATTTATGATTTTTGACCATAGTTTCCCCCGGCGAACAGCACGCTTCTAACATCAACGATACCGACAAGGGCTTCTTTGTGTACCAACATTTTCCAGGAGAAGGCAATGTTCTATTTATACCGTCCCATTCTTCTCTTGAAGGGATGATAATTTAGGTATGTAAAAATCAGAAATCATATATATATATATGACACTCACTCCCTCTAGGATTTTTCCAATTTTTAAAGCGTCTTTATTATTATAATTAATTCTAAGAATTTGATCATTGATCTGACCTTCGTAATTTATATGCAGTATTCTCCGTAAATTGGCCCTAGGAAGATGTGGAGTTAAAAACTATACTCTGGCACAATCCGAGTCACTTCAGAATAAGGAAATACCTTAAAAACATTGAATTGTAGGCGAATGAATAATGTATGCAGTTCGTCACATTAATATATTCAAAAATTATGGTTCATCGATACGCAAATGAAGAGTCAATCAGCCGGGGGTCATATTACTGAAATCACATTCAACCACCAAAATTCATCGTAGAATTGGTACTGCAGGGGTTGGTTGATCTAGGTACAATACATTTCACACAACTAATTTCTAATCTTCAATTGATTTATAAAGCTTGAATATCTATATGGGACACCTAAATTAATGGCGGTTATAAAAAGTGAAAGCGGGATTATTGTGTCACATGCTGCTATTAAAATAAAATAATTTCGAGACAACTGTTTAATTTTTTATATAATATATAATAATTAATACTTATATATTTCCGCAATGTGTCAATAATAACACAAAAAATATGAATAAAATACCCTAAATAATTTTAATATTCGTACAATAAGAAAGACATAAAAGAGACACTTAAGTTAATAATGGCATATATAGCGAGATGCGATGATTATGAGTAAAAGACAATATTATTATATAATAATACGTTTTTTTTTCCCAATATTATATATACAAATAACATTTTCTTTTGTGTCTGCGTCTGTTTAACAACACAACATTTTGTCGCCCATATTCTATCATAATATATATATTGTATATTTGTTATACATTTGGGGTATATATATTATTGGTTTGACTATATATACAATGGTGGTTATAATATATGTACGCACATAACATAATAATATTGTATATAAGAAGATATAACAGATTTTTACAATTGTTTTGCAGTTTAATGTTCACCAAATCAAACGAACATGTACAAATAAAAACCGCAATTTATATCGCATTAAGACGAAATCAATCAAAAGGGCTTTAGGCCAAAAGGAAAAAAAAAATGTAAAGTGATTCTTTTATGGCTTAATATATTTCAATATAGTGGCTCGACGACCCTCATCACGACAAAATAATTTATAGAAAGAAAAAAATGGTGTTCTATGTGTGTTAGTGTGTGTGTGTGTGTGTGTGTGTGTTCACTGCTGCTCTGTTTATTGTATTATAGACATTATAGTGCTACATTGCTTCTATTCTTCTTTTCCATTCCATGTATATATATACGCAATTTATAGATATTATTGCTATATGTTATCATTAGAATTGCATAGCAATAGATATAGATAGAGTTTTACTTCGAAACATATACTCGTATAACTAAACATTTATATACTTAAATAAATATAAATATATGTACATGGAAGGAAAGGTATTTATAAATGATTACAAATGGTTCTTGTTTACTTGGAAAATTATATCTCAACAGAACTCGTATATTGTATTGTATTTATTATATGGGTTTTGTTGACCCCATTGGATTTATTAATATTTTTTATTCTCTTTATAAATTACATAAATTGAATAGTTTTTAAATTAATGGAGTATTTTCACTTTATTTTAGTGTATACAATATGACACTTTATGTTTTATAATAACATCAATTAAATTGTGCTGCAGAATCAACAGTAACGACGACAAAAGTAAAACAAAAACTACGGCCAAGTGGAATTTAGAGTTAATTGCTATAGAGTTAGATCAATTATTACCTATATATAATTAATATGTTATGTTGTGGAAATTAAAATATGCGAACTACCCGCCTCTGTCATAAATGTTAAAGTTATAGTAACTCTAAAATTGACTCAAAATTATGAAACACTAATATTATTTTATTTACAATATCCATAATTTTATTGTATAATATAAAATCGTATTACTCTTTTTAGTTTTAATTACATATTATAATTAATGTAATTACTTCAAAATATTTTTAAAACGTTTTTATATTTTAAATCCTTCCCTTTAGCGTTTCTTTTTCTTTTCATTTTTTTTTTCTCTTTTACAATGAACTTTACGCATATTACATAAATAATGTATTGGGTATATGCAAAAGTAAGTTCCGTTTTTTGGTTAAAATTGTTACATTTTTATTTAGCAACTATATAAAAGTGATACATTATTCAAAGCAGGCTGCAATTTGGATACGATTTTTGTCATCGTCTTTTGAAGCGATCCAATCGTCAATTAAATGTTGGATACTTACATAACATGTGAGAATAGTGGGGCTGGAAGGGCTGACTGCATCGACCGTAATAAATAGTAATTAAGAAGGGACAATTTATGGCGAAAATGGCGGATGGGATAGAACTTCTCAGTTCTGTTCTTGCAAATATTTTTTAAAGTCATTTGTAGTTTGAGGTTAGGCATTGTCATGTTAAAAAATTTAATTTCTTCTGTTTATTCACCCATTATGGTTGATTTTTCAATACTGGTTGCATCAAACGCATTAGGTGTCGTTGGTAGACCGTCAGCAGTGATGGTTGTAGATGATTTCAGCAATTGTACACAACATCTTTTTGATCCCATAGCAAATACAGTGCATATGCTGCATTTGCTGTGATGGGCCAACTACACCAGTATGTATCCAAGCTTAGGATTCTCATAGTAAAATAATTATTCATCTCGTCACAATTTCAGCAGCGGATTTTTTTTTAAATTTATTCAATATGTTGTTTACACTTTAATCAACTGTTATTCACTACTTTTTGAAGTTTTTAAAGTGAGTTTCCAAGAGGATGCATTACCAGATTCTACACTATCAGTAGCCGTACTTCATCAGTTTGAAAAATGAAACTTACTTTTGCATATATCATCGTATAAAATATATACATATACATAAACATATACACATGTATGTAATGAACACATACATATATAAATACAATACACTACTTTCATATAATATATATTTCTATAATAGTATTTTCCAACAACTCTCTAATTTGATCATTTAAACTTTTCATTAAAACTTTGAAAATATTTTTTCCTATCGTACAATATTTTCCCTTATTTAGGAAATAGAAAAATAAATAAAGTATTAAATAAATTTTTTAGATAATTCATTTGACTGTTGTGGCTCAGCCATGTGAGAATGCATTTGCAGTTGAACTATTTCCATATAAGATCTAATATATTATTTAGTCTTGATTATCTTACTATAATTAGAACGCCGATATAGTTTGAAGAATTTCGCCATACTCATAAATTTGAGCGTTTGACACATGGCACTAATTTTTACTAATAATTAGTTATGCTCAAATGTTTTATCGATTGCAATACAATATTTAATTATAGTTATCAGAGAGTATTTCTCATACAAATAATATTTTAATTTACACTGTTCAAAAATTAAAAATTCAATTTTTGTTTAATCTAAAGTTCAAATGGAGTCCCTTGGCTGCAGTATTTTTGTTTTTTTAATTTTATTTTAACTTAAAATATTATTCTTTTCCCTAATCACTTTGAAAAAGTTTTTTTTTTCTTATTTTTATGTATGCACATAAAAAATTCTTCTTTTTATGTGCATAATATCTCTTCTTATATTTTTATATGAAATGATTTTCTTTTCTATAGTTGCGTTCATTTTTTTTTCTATTAAATAAGTTTTTCTTTGATTTTCCTTTTTTCGTGTAAGGATATCTTTTTAGTTTTCTTTCTATTCTATTTACATATACTTGTATAGAGGTGAAATTATGCGTCCAATACATAATATACGTACACAATTACTATTGTTAAATTGTATTGTACACACAAAAGCATTATTTTATTTAACTATCTCTAGATTCTTTTATGATTTTATTTGATTTTGTCTTATGCACAATACGCTTTCGCATATGAGTTAACAAAAATATGAGTTAAATCATCTCATTAATCAGTTGAAATATAGATACATGAAATAAAAGTGGGTGCGGGAAAGGTTGAACCCTCTAGCCTCTAGTTCAAATTCTTATACATTGTGAATGTTTCTATAATGTGAATGTTTTAATAGTTCTGAGATTTTAAATGAACCAAAGTTTCTACAATATATTTATAATTGAAAAAAAAAAATGCTAAACAATTAATGTTATTGTAATTTGCCCACTTAATAATAGTCTTCGGTTCAATATATAGAAATATGAATTTAACATTTTTGAAGCTTTTAAAATTAATGTAATTTGTAAATTAGAAAAATTTACTCACATTTCCACGTTCCAAATTTAATTAGATTTGACACATGCGACTCTGTGTGCGTAAGGCTAAAATCAGAGGAGGTACATGTCGATGTTTCAGAAATTCATTGGGAACTGCAAAAATGTTGTTACATTTTACACCACCAGCATACAAAATTTTATCTATATTGAGTAGGAATTCCCAAATTGATCCTGATCCAGAAAATTTGGATGAGAATGGCATAAGGATAATGACGGAAATTAACCTTGTTTAGAGAATCTGGTCTGAAGAACTGCTCGGGATGCCGATTTTCTAGATCTTCTTTGCAAAACTCCCCGTTTTATCCTATTTAAATATCATCAGGTAGTGTTTCTTGAAAACGCACTAAAATACTGAATAAGTTATTAAATATACCAGAAACAAATCCAGAAAAGACTACCTGCCTTAATATTATTCTCACCTGAAACAATTTCTTGAAAACGGACTAAAATTCGAAATATTAAGTTCTTAAATATACCAGAAATAAATTCAGAAAATATTACTCCCTAGACAATATGGTAGTCTGATTCAAATTCTTATAAATGCTTAGAAATAATGCTCACTGCATTCTTAAATATTATATAAAAGTAGGAAATTTGGAAAATACTAATTTTTTATAGCAACTCCCTCTTTTGACTAGCTGAACCAAATAATTTCATTTGTAATAATAACAATATTTCTAATTTTTCTTTCAGACAACGGAACTACAGATTCTATTCAGAAGAAATCCAATTACTTTAATATATAAATCTATTCTTTATAATATTATTTATTAACCGTTTGAGTGCTATGCAATTTTGGCGCATTACCTATTCGTCGCTATAGCGACGATTCGCACTCAAACGCTTAAGAATGGATTGGTTTAAAATACAACTGTTATGAACATCTATGATTTACGACTACGATTTTCTCTATGCTTAATGCATAAAATTAATATTTGCAAAAAAAGAAAAATAAATACAAATTGAATTGTAATTTTTATAAATGAAATTTTTCGATATATTACTACTGCAATATTATTAATAAAATTATAATATTAAAATGTTATATTGTGTGGAGGTATGTATAACCAATTCATATTACTCAATGATGGAGCTTATATGGTATCTAACAACATACAACATACTACTCCGCATCGAAGTATATAACAATTTACCAATTGTACTGTAATCATTATTTAAATATTATTTATATTTGCTGAAAAACTATTCACTTTTACATAAATAACTTAAATAATTATTATAATTAATTACCTAAACTATAATTTTAGAAAATTTAAGTAAAATAATGTAATATTGTATAACAGTAAATAATAAAGAAATGAAATTATTTTATAAATACTATAAAAACAGCCACTTTATTTAATTGTGTGACTGAAATATTCCTGGTATAAAATCCAAAAAATGGCGGGAAAAGAAGAATCCGTTGGAATTTCTCGACAATTCCGCCTATAAGAGGATCAAAAAAGAAAAAAAAAAGTTCTAGGATATACTGTGAAAATAAATGGCTGGAAATAGGCTCAAACGATCGGGCGTCATCGTGCGAACAAGAATCCGTTGAGATTTTTCGAAAATTCCGCCTCTAAGTGGGTCAAAAATGAAAAAGAAAAAAAAATTTAAAAAAAAATTTGCCTCCTGGTAATTCTGCGCGACTGTTACTTGGTCTGAAAAATGCCTGTTATTTTAGTGGAAATTTTTATGGATTTTTTAAAAACGCTATATCTCAGCCATTTGAAGTGGTGGGCGTGTGGGATTGGTACCAAATGATAGGTAATTAAATTACCTAACTTTTAATAACATAAAAATATAAATTTTTCACCATGGCATTGGTTTATTAAAAAACGCTATAACTCGGCAGTTTGAAGTGGTGGGCGAGTGGGATAGGTATCAAATAATAGGTAATTACATTACCTAACTTTTGGTGACATAAAAACATGGATTTTTCACCATGCATATGAAACCGTTATATGAAAATTCCGGGAAAACCCGTAAATAGATTCGGGTCCTCTAGTGGTAAACAATGTTTCTAATATTCTTTTTAAGACATCTGGAAATTTTCGGGCAAATCCGGAAAATTTTAATTTGTATCGGGAAATTCCGGGAAAACTGTAATAGTTAGGAAACATTTTCAGTACCACTCCCGCAGTACATTTACCATCCAAATGCATTTATGCATATAAGAATTCTGTAAGTCATCAACTTTGGGCTGGAGAAAATATCCGGAATTTCTCAAAACGAGCTTTTTGATTTTCACGACACAAATAAATTAGGTAGCCAATTTTTGTTACGACCGTTTTATAGAGGACCTTCAGGCGCACAATAAAGCTTCTGGACTTTTTCCGTGAAAAATCTATGGGTCGGCTTATGACCGATTTAAGATTTGGAAATTTTCATGTAAGCCTAACTTTGGGTGGTCATTGTAGAAAAATCATTGGACTTAAAGAGTTTTGGTGTGGCTTAAAAGACATGGAATATAGTCTACTATCTGCGATAAATAGGGCATTGGAAAATATGACTGGAAAAGCCGGAAAATTCTCATTTGAAAACATGCAAAAATCGACGTTTTTCGTTGTTCCTGGAAAATCTGTATTTCCCATTGGAAAATACCAAATAAAATTCAAAACCTAGATTGAACTTTTCTTTACATTTCTGCATCATTACATTTTGGAAAATTGAGTTTTTGCCAATTCCCCAGGTATCTTAAGATTGGTCTGCAAACGATTTACCGAACTTTAGGCAGCCATAGCCGGAAAACCCAGACAGATTGAAAGTCGCCCCCATAATATAATTTGTAGCCCTGGATGAGGACTATCGCTGGTGAGAAGCTTGTCGCGAAATAGTGAGTATTTCCGGAGTTATAGGGGTCCAAAAGTGACCAATTTGGTACTTTTGAAGCGCCATAGCTCCGCCTCCTTAGGGAAATCTGGAAAAGTGGTCGACAGAAAGTGTTTTTTTTCCAAGATCTACAATCCCTTTTTTTCGGCATGAGGTTATAACCCACACTTTTCCAGGTCAAAAAGGATAAAATAAATAGGGCTGAAAATAGGCTCAAACGATCGGGGGTGATCGTGGGAACAAGAATCCGTTGAGATTTTTTTGAAAATTCCGCCTCTAAGTGGGTCAAAAATGAAAAAGAAAAAAAATTAAAAAAAAAATTTGCCTCCTGGTAATTCTGCGCGACTGTTACTTGGTCTGAAAAATGCCTGTTATTTTAGTGGAAATTTTATGGATTTTTTAAAAACGCTATAACTCAGCCGTTTGAAGTGGTAGGCGTGTGGGATAGGTACCAAATGATAGGTAATTAAATTATCTAACTCTTTGTAACATAAAAACATGACCTTTTTTACCAAAAAATTTTCAAAAAATATGGGTAAAAATAGGCTCAAACGATCGGGCGTCATCGTGCGAACAAGAATCCGTTGAGATTTTTCGAAAATTCCGCCTCTAAGTGGGTCAAAAATGAAAAAGAAAAAAAAAAAAAAAATTTGCCTCCTGGTAATTCTGCGCGACTGTTACTTGGTCTGAAAAATGCCTGTTATTTTAGTGGAAATTTTTATGGATTTTTTAAAAACGCTATAACTCAGCCGTTGAAGTGGTAGGCGTGTGGGATAGGTACCAAATGATAGGTAATTAAATTATCTAACTCTTTGTAACATAAAAACATGACCTATTTTTACCAAAAAATTTTCAAAAAATATGGCTAAAAATAGGCTCAAACGATCGGGCGTCATCGTGCGAACAAGAATCCGTTGAGATTTTTCGAAAATTCCGCCTCTAAGTGGGTCAAAAATGAAAAAGAAAAAAAAAAAAAAATTTGCCTCCTGGTAATTCTGCGCGACTGTTACTTGGTCTGAAAAATGCCTGTTATTTTAGTGGAAATTTTTATGGATTTTTTAAAAACGCTATAACTCAGCCGTTTGAAGTGGTGGGCGTGTGGGATAGGTACCAAATGATAGGTAATTAAATTATCTAACTCTTTGTAACATAAAAACATGACCTTTTTTTACCAAAAAATTTTCAAAAAATATGGCTAAAAATAGGCCCAAACGATCGGGCGTCATCGTGCGAACAAGAATCCGTTGAGATTTTTCGAAAATTCCGCCTCTAAGTGGGTCAAAAATGAAAAAGAAAAAAAAATTAAAAAAAAAATTTGCCTCCTGGTAATTCTGCTCGCCTGTTACTTGGTCTGAAAAATGCCTGTTATTTTAGTGGAAATTTTTATGGAATTTTTAAAAACGCTATAACTCAGCCATTTGAAATAGTGGGCGTGTGCGATTGGTACCAAATGATAGGTAATTAAATTATCTAACTCTTTGTAACATAAAAACATGACCTATTTTTACCAAAACATTTTCAAAAAATATGGCTAAAAATAGGCTCAAACGATCGGGCGTCATCGTGCGAACAAGAATCCGTTGAGATTTTTCGAAAATTCCGCCTCTAAGTGGGTCAAAAATGAAAAAGAAAAAAAGTTAAAAAAAAAATTTGCCTCCTGGTAATTCTGCGCGACTGTTACTTGGTCTGAAAAATGCCTGTTATTTTAGTGGAAATTTTTATGGATTTTTTAAAAACGCTATATCTCAGCCATTTGAAGTGGTGGGCGTGTGGGATTGGTACCAAATGATAGGTAATTAAAATACGTAACTTTTAATAACATAAAAATATAAATTCTCCACCATGGCATTGGTTTATTAAAAAACGCTATAACTCGGCAGTTTGAAGTGGTGGGCGAGTGGGATAGGTATCAAATGATAGGTAATTACATTACCTAACTTTTGGTGACATAAAAACATGGATTTTTCACCATGCATATGAAACCGTTATATGAAAATTCCGGGAAAACCCGTAAATAGATTCGGGTCCTCTAGTGGTAAACAATGTTTCTAATATTCTTTATAAGACATCTGGAAATTTTCGGGCAAATCCGGAAAATTTTAATTTGTATCGGGAAATTCCGGGAAAACAGTAATAGTTAGGAAACATTTTCAGTACCACTCCCGCAGTACATTTACCATCCAAATGCATTTATGCATATAAGAATTCTGTAAGTCATCAACTTTGGGCTGGAGAAAATATCCGGAATTTCTCAAAACGAGCTTTATGATTTTCACGACACAAATAAATTAGGTAGCCAATTTTTGTTACGACCGTTTTATAGAGGACCTTCAGGCGCACAATAAAGCTTCTGGACTTTTGCCGTGAAAAATCTATGGGTCGGCTTATGACCGATTTAAGATTTGGAAATTTTCGTGTAAGCCTAACTTTGGGTGGTCATTGTAGAAAAATCATTGGACTTAAAGAGTTGTGGTGTGGCTTAAAAGACATGGAATATAGTCTACTATCTGCGATAAATAGGGCATTGGAAAATATGACTGGAAAAGCCGGAAAATTCTCATTTGAAAACATGCAAAAATCGACGTTTTTCGTTGTTCCTGGAAAATCTGTATTTCCCATTGGAAATTACTAAATAAGATTTAAAACCAAGATTGAACTTTTCTTTACATTTCTGCATCATTACATTTTGGAAAATTGAGTTTTTGCCAATTCCCCAGGTATCTTAAGATTGGTCTGCAAACGATTTACCGAACTTTAGGCAGCCATAGCCGGAAAACCCAGACAGATTGAAAGTCGCCCCCATAATATAATTTGTAGCCCTGGATGAGGACTATCGCTGGTGAGAAGCTTGTCGCGAAATAGTGAGTATTTCCGGAGTTATAGGGGTCCAAAAGTGACCAATTTGGTACTTTTGAAGCGCCATAGCTCCGCCCCCTTTGGGAAATCTGGAAAAGTGGTCGACAGAAAGTGTTTTTTTTCCAAGATCTACAATCCCTGAAAATATGAATATCCTACGGGCAAAAATTTTTTTTCGGCATGAGGTTATAACCCACACTTTTCCAGGTCAAAAAGGATAAAATAAATAGGGCTGAAAATAGGCTCAAACGAACAGGGGTGATCGTGGGAACAAGAATCCGTTGAGATTTTTCAAAAATTCCGCCTCTAAGTGGGTCAAAAATGAAAAAGAAAAAAATTAAAAAAAAAATTTGCCTCCTGGTAATTCTGCTCGCCTGTTACTTGGTCTGAAAAATGCCTGTTATTTTAGTGGAAATTTTTATGGAATTTTTAAAAACGCTATAACTCAGCCATTTGAAGTGGTGGGCGTGTGGGATTGGTACCAAATGATAGGTAATTAAATTATCTAACTCTTTGTAACATAAAAACATGACCTATTTTTACCAAAAAAATTTCAAAAAATATGGCTAAAAATAGGCTCAAACGATCGGGCGTCATCGTGCGAACAAGAATCCGTTGAGATTTTTCGAAAATTCCGCCTCTAAGTGGGTCAAAAATGAAAAAGAAAAAAAAATTAAAAAAAAAATTTGCCTCCTGGTAATTCTGCGCGACTGTTACATGGTCTGAAAAATGCCTGTTATTTTAGTGGAAATTTTTATGGGTTTTTTAAAAACGCTATAACTCAGCCATTTGAAGTAGTGGGCGTGTGGGATTGGTACCAAATGATAGGTACTTAAATTATCTAACTCTTTGTAACATAAAAACATGACCTTTTTTTACCAAAAAATTTTAAAAAAATATGGCTAAAAATAGGCTCAAACGATCGGGCGTCATCGTGCGAACAAGAATCCGTTGAGATTTTTCGAAAATTCCGCCTCTAAGTGGGTCAAAAATGAAAAATAAAAAAAAATTAAAAAAAAAATTTGCCTCCTAGTAATTCTGCTCGCCTGTTACTTGGTCTGAAAAATACCTGTTATTTTAGTGGAAATTTTTATGGATTTTTTAAAAACGCTATAACTCAGCCATTTGAAGTGGTGGGCGTGTGGGATTGGTACCAAATGATAGGTAATTAAATTATCTAACTCTTTGTAACATAAAAACATTACCTTTTTTAACCAAAAAATTTTTAAAAAATATGGCTAAATATAGGCTCAAACGATCGGGCGTCATCGTGCGAACAAGAATCCGTTGAGATTTTTCGAAAATTCCGCCTCTAAGTGGGTCAAAAATGAAAAAGAAAAAAAAATTAAAAAAAAAATTTGCCTCCTGGTAATTCTGCGCGACTGTTACTTGGTCTGAAAAATGCCTGTTATTTTAGTGGAAATTTTTATGGATTTTTTAAAAACGCTATAACTCAGCCATTTGAAGTGGTGGGCGTGTGGGATTGGTACCAAATGATAGGTAATTAAATTATCTAACTCTTTGTAACATAAAAACATGACCTTTTTTTACCAAAAAAATTTCAAAAAATATGGCTAAAAATAGGCTCAAACGATCGGGCGTCATCGTGCGAACAAGAATCCGTTGAGATTTTTCGAAAATTCCGCCTCTAAGTGGGTCAAAAATGAAAAAGAAAAAAAAATTAAAAAAAAAATTTGCCTCCTGGTAATTCTGCGCGACTGTTACTTGGTCTGAAAAATGCCTGTTATTTTAGTGGAAATTTTTATGGATTTTTTAAAAACGCTATAACTCAGCCATTTGAAGTGGTGGGCGTGTGGGATTGGTACCAAATGATAGGTACTTAAATTATCTAACTCTTTGTAACATAAAAACATGACCTATTTTTACCAAAAAATTTTAAAAAAATATGGCTAAAAATAGGCTCAAACGATCGGGCGTCATCGTGCGAACAAGAATCCGTTGAGATTTTTCGAAAATTCCGCCTCTAAGTGGGTCAAAAATGAAAAAGAAAAAAAAATTAAAAAAAAAATTTGCCTCCTGGTAATTCTGCGCGACTGTTACTTGGTCTGAAAAATGCCTGTTATTTTAGTGGAAATTTTTATGGATTTTTTAAAAACGCTATAACTCAGCCATTTGAAGTGGTGGGCGTGTGGGATTGGTACCAAATGATAGGTACTTAAATTATCTAACTCTTTGTAACATAAAAACATGACCTTTTTTTACCAAAAAATTTTAAAAAAATATGGCTAAAAATAGGCTCAAACGATCGGGCGTCATCGTGCGAACAAGAATCCGTTGAGATTTTTCGAAAATTCCGCCTCTAAGTGGGTCAAAAATGAAAAAGAAAAAAAAATTAAAAAAAAAATTTGCCTCCTGGTAATTCTGCTCGCCTGTTACTTGGTCTGAAAAATGCCTGTTATTTTAGTGGAAATTTTTATGGATTTTTTAAAAACGCTATAACTCAGCCATTTGAAGTGGTGGGCGTGTGGGATTGGTACCAAATGATAGGTACTTAAATTATCTAACTCTTTGTAACATAAAAACATGACCTTTTTTTACCAAAAAATTTTAAAAAAATATGGCTAAAAATAGGCTCTAACGATCGGGCGTCATCGTGCGAACAAGAATCCGTTGAGATTTTTCGAAAATTCCGCCTCTAAGTGGGTCAAAAATGAAAAATAAAAAAAAATTAAAAAAAAAATTTGCCTCCTAGTAATTCTGCTCGCCTGTTACTTGGTCTGAAAAATGCCTGTTATTTTAGTGGAAATTTTTATGGATTTTTTAAAAACGCTATAACTCAGCCATTTGAAGTGGTGGGCGTGTGGGATTGGTACCAAATGATAGGTACTTAAATTATCTAACTCTTTGTAACATAAAAACATGACCTATTTTTACCAAAAAATTTTAAAAAAATATGGCTAAAAATAAGCTCTAACGATCGGGCGTCATCGTGCGAACAAGAATCCGTTGAGATTTTTCGAAAATTCCGCCTCTAAGTGGGTCAAAAATGAAAAATAAAAAAAAATTAAAAAAAAAATTTGCCTCCTAGTAATTCTGCTCGCCTGTTACTTGGTCTGAAAAATGCCTGTTATTTTAGTGGAAATTTTTATGGATTTTTTAAAAACGCTATAACTCAGCCATTTGAAGTGGTGGGCGTGTGGGATTGGTACCAAATGATAGGTAATTAAATTATCTAACTCTTTGTAACATAAAAACATTACCTTTTTTTACCAAAAAATTTTTAAAAAATATGGCTAAAAATAGGCTCAAACGATCGGGCGTCATCGTGCGAACAAGAATCCGTTGAGATTTTTCGAAAATTCCGCCTCTAAGTGGGTCAAAAATGAAAAAGAAAAAAAATTAAAAAAAAAATTTGCCTCCTAGTAATTCTGCGCGACTGTTACTTGGTCTGAAAAATGCCTGTTATTTTAGTGGAAATTTTTATGGATTTTTTAAAAACGCTATAACTCAGCCATTTGAAGTGGTGGGCGTGTGGGATTTGTACCAAATGATAGGTAATTAAATTAAAAAATAGCGGCAAAATATTCGCTGAAAGGTTTACTTCCTGGGAATTATGCTACTGGTTCAAAATTCAAAAAAGTCGTTCAGAAAATTTAGTGTCTTTGTCCTGATAACTCTTTATTGGTTTTTTCTTCATATTTTATTATTCTCTTTTCAGAATTCAATATATAATTAATTAAAAACACATATAATATTTTTTTTTTTAATTAAATTTTTTAATTTTATTTCATTTTATTCTTTTCTTGTGTTTATTTATTACCTAATTAAAATATACAATACATTTTTTTGATGTTATTTACTCTTAAAATAAACTTATTATATGATTTTTTAGTTTAAACAAAGTAAAAAATATCATATTTACAATTTTAATAAAATTCAAATAAAGATTTTGACCATATTAAATTATTAAATTATTATTATTTGTAATTATTATTATTTATAATTATTATTATTCATACTTTCATTTTTATTATTATATTAAAATTATCATCATCAGACTTCATAGCCGCGTCTGGATGTAGTACTTTCTTCATCAATCCATTATGATAGGGTTTAAAGTTTGTTTTTCATACAGCAATACCTTTAACATAAAAATAAATATATTAAATATCATATTGTAAATTATCTCTACTGATAAATATTCATGAAAATGATCCGAATTACTGAATTCAAAGTTCCTAAATAAATATACTAAAAAGAAATTCGTAAGATACGACAGCATGAATTTTATGATATAATGCTACAATTTCTTCTAGAATTATCCGAAATATTGATTGCAAAGATTCGAAATTTATCATCGAGCAGGCAAATTAAAAATCATCGTTTTATAACGGATGCCATGCCGAATGCAAATTATACAAAATATGCTGTTAGATTTTAGGAAAAAAAAATTTATTTATTATACAATATTTCCCAAAAAATTGTTATTCACAAAAATGAGAGAAACTCAATAGAGATAGAAAACAAATAAAAATTTCAAAACCTACCGCAATAATATTATAAATTTAAAAACGTAAACAATAATATTAAATTGAAAAATAAATACACATCGTCATATTTATGATCGCCTGTTACAAACGAAAAATTTTACTATGAAAAAATTAACTAAAGAAATTGTGTATATAAACAAAAAGAAACATATGACATTGGATTTTAAAAACCTTTTACAATAAATTTTTATCATATGTTTCTTTATTTTATTTATATACAATTTTTTCATAGTAAAATTTTTTCGTTTGTAACAGGCGATCATAAATATGACGATGTGTATTTATTTTTCAATTTAATATTATTGTTTACGTTTTTAAATTTATAATATTATTGTTATGTTTCTACATTCTATTGTGTTTAATTATAACAATAGCGCCACCAATTAAATAATTAACACAAATACATTTGCACATGCTCTATAGATAAAGTGTATTACGTTAAATAGTCAGTTCATTCAACGTAACAACATATAGTCAATACGGTATAAATATTATATTATAATTAAAAATAATTTGTATTATTGTTGTAAATTACAACAACAACAAAATGTAAACAAATAAATATAAATAATAACAGAAAGAACATATATAAGTAAAATTTTAACATTGTGTTATTTATCTCCATAGTATAGCATGTCATCGAACTGCAGAAGTTCAGAACCAATCGAGGAACCGAATTTCCATTTTCGGGTTTCTATTTATTTTTTTCAATCAAATTTTACTAATAATATCTTTCTCTTAAGAACACATTGAATTCAAAAGAAAAATTTTATGAAGCGCTTCATGTCAAAAAATGATAAATTTTCTGATTTAATATATTTAATTAATGTATGATATAGTGTCGTCCTTCAAAATGTTCTCAGCTAAATTAATTAGCATGCCGGGACTCATTAAATTATAATATCGTAATCGTTATTTATATTGTTATTAATCTATTTAGTCTAATGATGTGCAATGTGCATACAAACTAGGTGGCAAAAGTATTTTAATATTGTTACCATAATATAATATTTTAAGTGTATTTTTTGAATTTAATATGTTCGGAGTTAAAATAAGGAAGGTAAAAATAAAATAAGCCATTAATTTTTTTGTGTTCAATTTCTTTCTGAAATCCTAAAATCTAATTATTTACTTACAGATGATACCATAAACCAATTCATGTTATTAATAATCCATTGATTATGTGGTAGGTCACATCATGTAATCTACAAATATCCAATGTCAATGGTAATTTCACGCATGTAAAAAAAGCCATTTTTTTCGTTTGTTGATAGTTGATGGTACGCCAAACAGCTCGCATATATCTAAAATTATAACAATATCTAAAATTATAACAATACCTAATTTTATCAATGTGTCTAACTACAAAGCTATCTCATTTCGTGCAAAACAATAAACAAAAACCAGTGCTCCTTACTGCATACACAACATTTTTTTTTTTTCAATTATACCAAATAATTTTGGCGACTTCATTTTTATATAAGAAATAAAATGCTTTTTATGATTTTATAGAATTAATAATGATATCCTTCTATTTTGTAATTTTGTCGTAAATATTATTTGGTATATACTTGAAATATATTGATTGATGCGAATTGCTTGACTTTTTGTCGCTATATTTTTGTTTATATGAAAATGATACGTACCTTTGGTCGTGATTTGCATCCAAGTGTTCATTGCTCCGTCTATTTTACTGTTCCAACAAATACACGCAACTGTTAAACATTTTACGCATTGTATTACTGCACTAAAACCGCAAAGTACACGTACCTGCATACAAAATTTATCTATTTTATTATAAAAATACAAATAATTGAAATGAATTTACTTATACTACATTATATCATTTTACTCGTAAATATCAACTGATTTGTAGTGTAAAAGTTATTTTAATTAGGTATAAAATATTTTAATTACACTAATGTTATATATAAAATATAAAATATACTAATAATATTATAATTACATCCTGTTGACTGTGTTTTTTTTATGTAATATAAATTATACATAAACACAATGTAATAGCAAAATTAATATATGTGAAAGCAACTATGTATAGAATTATACATACCGACCGAACGGCATATAACTTTATATTGTGTATTTATATTTTGTTCGTATATAATATAGAAAATTATATTACAAAATTGTTAATTTCAAATCAGTTATGGGGACATTTTCATCATTAACAGTAAATTAGTAGAGCTATTTTGAACCAATTTATAATTTTCCAAATACACATATATTTATATGCACATATATTTTATAGCGATACACATCCTTCATATATATATATATGTGGTACTTTGTACTTGGAATACGAATACTAGAGGCACACGAGTACGTGTATTATTATAGGTATATATTGAAATACAAATTATTATATAGGCAAAATGGAAATAAAATTGAACAATAATTTCTAAATGTTCACATTATATTGATGTGGTGGTTACATGTTATATAAACCATATTTTATAATTTATTTATATTATTATTATGATTTTATTTTCCATTTAATTGACTCATTTGCATTGCTTTTATTATTAACAATTGCATATAAATAAAATTATTGTATACAAAACTTTGAACAAATATTTTGAGGTTTTGATAATGTTATGGTTATGTTTTGGTTTTATTAAAAATATGTTAATTATTATGTTTTATATTTTATTGTATGATACAAAACATTTAGTGAAAATAATCACACCAACCGCCATGTGGATTATCGAACTTAAAAATCGATTTTAATGATGAATCCTCGTAAAGATGCTCCATTTATAGGAGTGTTAGGTTCACGCTGACTACAGTATCGAATTTTCTAATATCTTTGAAAAGTTCAGGCTCATTATCCGCAAGCAGTTCGATCTATAAAAATAAATATATTTCTTAGAAAATTCTATTATATATTAGATACAATACCATACAACAGCAAATTACGCTTAACAAGTGTTTATTTCATCAGTAGTAACGTTTCTTTGACATTCACATCCTGATCCATAAAGGAAGGATCGGTTCCATTAGAATATACTAAACAGCTTCTACATCAGCGTATTAAAACAGTTTTAATTGCATCACGTTCAGTTCAATGCGTATTTCGATCGTTTGTGTTAATAAATCCTTTTACATTGTTGGTGAAATGACTTTGGGGTTTAAATCATATTGGCCGCATTTAAAACTGGATAGCCAGTGCGCGAAGATCTGTTTAATATCAATACCAATACTTTTTCTAAAATATAATTATGCAAATTAAATACAAATAATTTGGTTTTAAGCTATAAATTCTATTCTACAACATACAACAAAACAGTTTATTTGTTAAAGAAATATAATAATATTATTTGTTAATGTTGTGTGTCTCGCAAGATAATTTTAAACAATTTTTACTTACCGACAAAGTTTTTATTTTTTATGTTTACTATTTTACCTTGCCTTCATAATTTTAATAACACATACAGTGTAAGCTCTTAGTTTACACTACTATAGTCTTCAGAAGTATTAATGGTATGTAATATTAATTTATGAAAGATTTTAGCTGCGATAATAAAATAATTAATTTAGAAATATATATTTAAGTTTATTCTATAGAGAGAGAATTATTTAAATTATTAAATGCACTATCATTTTGACATTTTCCTAAACACAAGGGAGCTCTAGTCTTTTAGATAATTGTCAAATAACTTTGTGGCGATATGTATATGAAGTTACCTATAAATATAGCTATATCATTTATGTATTTACCAAACACATACACACCATAATATAATTTAATGGGAAATGATTAAAAATGGGAATGCAATATTAAGCGATTTTATACAAATTTAAATTGAACAGTGCTTTGTTTACATTGAAAAGATAGTATTGTGTTATTCGATAAATTTTGTAAATAGCTGCAGCATCCACGAACATATACTAATTGTACACATAAGTAAAAATGCAGTATGAAAATATACGATAAATGTAATTTCCCAAAAATTGAACTAGATGCTTTAAATAATTAATTATCATGATCGCTACCCACAGAGCCACTGAAATCGAGTGGCATGTAATTACACATCAAACCCAGAAATTTCAAATTTTTAAGTCGATATATGTTTATATAAAATATTGTTTCATATGAATGTATTAAAAGCAACTTAATCTCAAAGTTGCATAACAATATAATTATTTACTCGATCGTTAAGTATATGAACCCGGAAGACCTAATGCTAGATGGGTATTTCGATGTGCAGTTAACGTTAATATTAGGATTCTTAAAATTCGATATTAAAAGACGTTAGCTGCAGATATAGGTCCTGCTGGAGTACCATATTGGAGTAGGTTAAAACCACACCTGGGGTTAAATGTAAGTAAGTAATTAAATAAGGAACTAAATAAGTAAGCAGGTAAATAGGCAAGTAAGTAAGTAAGTAAGTAAGTAAGTAAGTAAGTAAGTAAGTAAGTAAGTAAGTAAGTAAGTAAGTAAGTAAGTAAGTAAGTAAGTAAGTAAGTAAGTAAGTAAGTAAGTAGGTAAGTATGTAAGTAAGTAAGTAAGTAAGTAAGTAAGTAAGTAAGTAAGTAAGTAAGTAAGTAAGTAAGTAAGTAAGTAAGTAATTAAGTAAGTAAGTAAGTAAGTAAGTAAGTAGGTAAGTATGTAAGTAAGTAAGTAAGTAAGTAAGTAAGTAAGTAATACACGGTTATAGATTTATTTAATTAAAAATATTAAGGCGACAAATCAAAATGCGTAGTTAAACGTTAGGTAAAAGGATATTAAATAGATAGATTGATTTTATTAATTATAAATATGCGATACATGTGTACCTAGCTGGAGTGAAGGTAATTCGAACATAATTCCACTAAATATTTAACGCTAATCATTACACACAAATGTTCAAATCTTTAATAAAATCAAATAAATAGTAAGACAGTAATTACCGAATGGTAATATTTTAGTTCAATGGTGGGGCTAATGTCACCAACCATTTTGCGCAACCTTTTATGAAAATAGAATGAACGCGGTATTACAATTATTCTAATCGAAATAATCAGTTTACGAATAGATGTGGATGTGGCAACACATACCAACCAAGCTCTAATAATTTTTGACGAGTCACCAAAGATGTGTGGTGGATTCCAACATTCGATTTGCTAATTCTGAATTCCATTGTTCAATTTGGTTATAGTTGTTGCATGTACATATCTGAATTGATCGCTTGGTTGTGTGGAAAAATGTTCAAAATAGACAATCTAATAAGTCTAATCTCACCATACTGATAACATAACCTTCTTTTGATGGATATCAGCTTTACATGTTGTTTGAACTGGTTTATATTTCTTGCTGCATGATCTTATTCGCTGGACATTGTAGTATACGATCTATTATTTTTCATTGCCAGTTATCAATTGTTTCAAAAATGAATCATTTTCATTACGTTTCATAAGCATATCGCCGCCGATGGTAATGCATTGTGTTAAGTGAATTTCTTTAAGTTCATGAGGCATCCATATATTGGGTTTTATTTCGTATCCAATTTTTTCCAATGCATGTATGTGATACATTGAAGCTCACATGTTGTGCTATGATGATGTGATCATATTATATATCGCTCACTGAATGCCTGACAATGATGATCTTGTCACAATATCGCCCTTCAGATCACCACACCACAACAAGGTGACTTCCATGTGTATATGTGTGTGTGTGGAAAAATATAATATAACGAAAATTGTAATCTAAATATTATTATTCTTTGCTTATCGCCACTGTTAGAAGTGCCGGCTATAATATTCTTTAATTTTTATGCTTATACTTATGTGATGATAAGTGGGAGACAATTGTTAGTAATTGTAAAATGTAAGTATACTTTTTGACCTAAGGAATATACAATAGTAGTAGCAAAAGTATGCGTTTTAAAACTACTAAAATTGTATAGCTTAAAGAGATAAAATGTAATTTAATTATTTATGTTTATATTTATTCATTTATTTGTTTAGTCATTCATTTAAGTTTAATACCTTATACATTTCATTTATTTATTTATTTATTTATTTATTTATTTATTTATTTATTTATTTATTTATTATTTTTCTTGGTTGGTTTTTTCGTGTGTGTGTTTTTTTTTTTTTTCAAATAACAAATTAATCTTATACAAGGCACAAAAAAACAAAAAAACGATAATATAATAAATATATTTATTCTTAATGCGGATGGTGGTGGCGGTGGTGATGGTGGTGTGTGTGGGGATGGCGTGGGTGGGAACATTCCAACGGCAACATAAACTTTAATTTAATTATATTTACAAAAATAAAATAATTACATGTAATAAATTCTTGTTTTAATGTTCAAATTAAATGTAAATATATCTGGAGATGTTTAATTAAAAACAAACACATGAAAATGTTCATAAATAAAAAATATAGGCACACAAAAAACTTAAACGACATTTTTCTTTTGATAAAAGTTTTCTTAAGATGAGTTTTTTATTTCTATTTTTTATTTCTTTGTTTATACCGCAGATTCAGATTCAAAAATTTATACTAATTAATTTTTATAATTTATATTTACATAATTTAAATATCATAATATATTATTTTGGTTTTGTTAATTTTTTTTATCACAGTGTGTGTGTTTATTTAACTACCCACACATCATACACACACACATATTTTTGATTCCATTTATTTATTTATTTATTTATTTATTTATTTATTTATCAGTTGTTAAACACTATATTATTATTATGTGACATTTTTTATTGTATTGTATTATTTATATAATAAACATCATTTATTTATAAAAACCAAAAATTCATATAATTTATGTTACACAAATTTTATACAAGAAACCAAAATCATAATAAATAATAATAAAATAAAAAAAATTAAAATTAAAATACCCACCATAAAATCTCTTTTGTTTTGCATATGTGTACACACATCATTAAATTTTGTTGTCATTATATAGATTATTCCTTTTTTTTCCCATTGTTTTTGAATTATCCGTATATTTTATAGTGAATACGCCGCCGTATGCAAGAGACGCAGCAACGCAATATACGCATTACACAATACTTACTTTATTCATTTATTTATTTATTTATAATGTAAATATTTAATGATAACGTGATGATGATGATGATGATGATGGTATGGTATATTTATAATGATGATTAGAGGGAAAAAATACAGCATTCACAATTGGAATTTTCAAAATATAAAAATTCAAAATTTGATATTTTTATTGCCATGTCATGAGAATATTTTTATTCTAGTCATTAAAAATGTTAAATCATCAAATGAAATGAACTGTCATGTTTGTAATATCATTAATATAACGCTGAATGTTAATATAAGTTGACTAAATAATTCCCTATTTGATGATGATGTTATCGCTGATGCTGAATATTCTGCTGGTTAAGAAAATAAACACACAAAACAAAAAATGGAAAATGGAAAATTTATTTATAAGCAAAACTTTATTTATATACGAGAAGTTATACAGGAAATGATGTACTGCGTTTGTTTTACTATACACCTTCTGTCCCATAATAAACCGAAAATAGTTATATGGAAACCATAAATGATAAATGCATAAATTATTCACAGAAGGTAGAGCAACTATAAGTGATGAAAAACTTCCAAGTCCATCATTCGAAGCAATTTACTGATGGAAATATTGAAAAAGTGTGTGATTTTGTGAACATTTTTAAGAAATCTTCAGCGAGATTCATGTAAATGTAACTTAGAATACCGAAATTAAAAATTCATCGAATTCTAACTGGTCTACGATATGTGAATTCAAAGTTTGCTTCCCATCAATTAAATGATGATCCAAAATTGCACACCGAATTTAACTAATAATCAAATAGGTTTCCTTAATCATTAATCAAATAATCACTTAATTAAACTCTTTGCAACTAATTTCAAAACACTCAGCAGCACAGTTGCATAGCGCCGAAATATATATTATTAATCATGCAATATAGTGGGTTCAATTGCGCTATTTTTCATAGGAAATTTTTCGGTATTTATTTTAATACAGAAATCGTTCTGCTGGGTTACCATTTGTTCGTTGATGGAATAAAAAGAAAAACGGATATCTTTGAAAACATATGGTGTTGGACGCTATTCAAAGATTAACAATGTGTCTGCACACACACATCACTATGGACTAATCACCCATATAAAAATAATAGAATTTTGAAAACATCTATCTTTCGTTAATTATAGTACAATTGGTAAATTGTTATATACTCCCATGCGGAGTAATTTACCAAATTGGCTATAATGAAAGGTTTATTAGATGACATTAAGCTCCACTTGGAGCAATATATGACTTAAAAAACTAATTTCTATTGTCTAAACTATATTTGGTTATGAAAGGCAAACGTCATTCTCAATAGCATTCCAATATTACAGCCACAGAAAAAATCATTTGATTCACTTGTTGAACGGTGCAAATCGATGTTGATTAAAGATTATTTTGTATAAATAAAATGGTATATGTAAAAATTTAATATTTATTTTTGTGTATTTCTAATCCTTTCCGGTTTATTATCGATCAGCGGTTGTATATTACATTTTGTTTCATAAAAATACTTTTACTGGAAGCCAATTTGTTGGTTTTCATACCAATATTCAAATTATTTATTAACAACCATTATATTAAACAGTGATGTTTCGATAATATAATACGGATAACAATAATCCGGACGAATGCAAATTGTTCCTTGAAACATCAATGCAATACATTATTTTTCGTTCTTATAATTATTTATAAGGGTCTAGACCCTCGAAACAATATAGTACTATTCAGATTCTGATGTTCTAATGCTTAATTTTCTTTCATATATTATAAGGGTTCAATTCTACTTCAGATATTAGAAGTAGCGCGACAAAAAGAAAAAAATATGTTTATAATATCCTTAAAATGTCCTTAATAATTGCAGCAACATTACCCCTATTTAATTCTCTTTTATTTGAGGTGAATTCCTTTTAATATTAACTGTATAATACTATTCTAAACTATCCAAAGTTCCATAAAATTTCCAGCACATCATCCAGTTTTGGCTACATCTACTTTTGCAATCTACTGTTTGGAATATCAATTTTGAAGGAACTTGTTAGGTACAACCAAGTGGTGACCGAAATAATAAGAGTGAGTTAAATTATTATATTGAAAGCATATTAAAAATCATTATTTAACCGCAAATGTAATAGCTCTGTGATTTATTGATAAAAAAAAAGTCAATTGATTCCAATATTGGAATTTAAGGGATTATAAGTATTGCAAGGAATTAGAGTGGATATAGAAACATCTTTTAACTATGTGATTTAATGATAAAATACCGATTGTTGGTAAGTGGTTCTAAGTTTGGAATTCAAAGGAAATAAAGTTTTGCATATTAGGATTAGCAGTGTCGGTGGGGGTACAAAACCAATTACATATATTAGTTTCTATCAATAACGTCGGAAGTTAATAATGTAAATAGAAAAGTTTACAAGCACTAAATTACTCGATACTGATACAACGTTGAAGACTATTCCAAATAATTGATTTACATCAAGTCAAGTTACTATAACGAAATCTATAAAGAGGTTCCTATATCTAGAACTGAAAGATCCCAACATTGAATAAACTACAAATATGAAAAGTTATATATACATAAGACCTCGGTGCCACAGACCTAAATAATATATATATTTTGTGACAAAATAGAATAATTTGTTGACCACAATTATAATTAGAATTTAACATACCATTTGTAACATGAAGAAAAATACTAGCTGATCCACTATTTGATGGACTACATGTATAATTACCGGAATCTCTACGATTAATAGATGGTATCGTCAGAGATCCCATCTGTAAAAGAAATGCAAAAGAAATTGAATATATTAATTGAATAAATATTTGAAATATGACAGATTTAATACAATTTACAATTCCATATAATTATTTGTATATTTATTGATTTTATTCTACATTTTTTTTTTATTGCCAACCAATATTGTATTTGTGTGAGAGAAAAACACCCACTGGGTTTTGTATCCATACATTTTATTTGCTATGTCGATAATGTGTGCGTATAACAAATATTGAATTAATAACGTGAAAAGTGCAATACAATAGCCCATCGCTTGTTCAATAATATATTTTATATAAAGAAATAAATATTATATGGAACTCTGGATATTGATAAATTGTCATCTGTTCATATGATAATATTGATTACAATTTAAAATTTAAATATTCACATATTTGTGTATTTGTGCTTACCGTACTTTGATTTTCACCAGTCTCTGTATAATTTCGTATAATATGCGTTTTCCATTTACGTTTATTATCGGAAAATATTTGTTGATTACCTTGATACCAAATAATATATAACGGTGGATCTAATGCACCCGTTACTGTACATTGTAAATTTACTTTACTACCCTCTTTAACGTAACGGCTCGTATTTTGTAATTCGGTTCTTGGAACTGAAAATAAAACGGAAAAAAAAACCAAATATAATGATAATAAAATTTTCAAAGTAAAAAAGATGATCCGTAGGCTAACTATAATGGACAAGTGCTGCAAGTGTAATATTTCCGATAGCCTAGTTGTAGTTGACTCCTTTCATATGCAGAAAAAGTGTATAGTAAATTAATATCTCAGCAGTTGTGGGATCGTAAGTGGACCAATGTATCATAATTTGTAATAATCTTTTAAAAAATTAATTCTATAAAATAATGTGGTAAATTTTAAGCTTATACCACTGACATTAGATGCATCTATTAAATATTCGTTAACTGTTCGATGCACTTCAGAACAATAATTATCCGTCTAAGAATGGGGAAAGTTCCCAAGTAATCGA
Source organism: Bibio marci (assembly GCA_910594885.2). Lineage (NCBI taxonomy): Eukaryota > Metazoa > Arthropoda > Insecta > Diptera > Bibionidae > Bibio > Bibio marci. The sequence continues at coordinate 24,331,610 of OU343116.1, read as the reverse complement.
TGAAAATTCTCATATCCCACTATTGATGTAATTAATTGTAGGAGAGAAATGCGATTGTGCAATCAGTGCAATCTACCTATTGATCAGTTGACCTTCTGTCTTCATTCCATGAATTGCTTGTTATGTTCACCCGCCTCAAAGAGTTCCCGATCTATCATCCATTTTGATCACAATAAATTTTACTATCAAATCTTATTTTTAACAATCGAACAAGAAGGATTCTTCAAAGATTTTTATTTACAGAAACTTTATGTGGAAAAAAATGTTTATGTAATGACTCAAGCAACTTGTGTACCAGAAACATTGTTTTGAAAATAATTTTATCATAATTTCGCATATTTTGCTCAGTTTTCTGGTTCATGTTCGATTCGAATTGATTATTTCGTAACACTTTATATAAGTGCAACAATCATTGAACGAAACTCTGCAGCAATTTTCCTCAATTGAATACCAAAACTTATGCTTCCCGCAAATTATATATATTTTTTTGGAACAATTAACATTTTCCACACACAAACCAATTAGATTGAGAATATTGTTTTACTTATAGCGATATGAATTTAATTTATAAAATAATATAAATGAACTGGCAAACACATAATTATATTGTCAAGCCGTATTATATGGAAGTTTCTATTTGGATGTCTATATATTATATATGTCTATATAAATTTCGATTATGTATTTCCATTTCATCCATCAACAACAAATTATCGGGCAATGTTCCTATTCTTTTGTTAAATTTTGATTTTGGTGAGATTGTAGTGAAAAATAAAAAATTACCATTCGATATAAAAACACAAACTCATCGTCAGTATACGGATGTAATACAGTCGATTAATATCCATAAGCAAATGTGCGGTATCTATTTCAATTCAATAACGTCAGTCTTATCTAACACCATAATTATACAATATAATTAGCAAAGTATTTGATAAAATATTTTAAATAATTATATTTTGATTATTTCAAAGAGTATGAATTCATTTCTTAAGCTAACTTAATTTTTATATTTAAATTTATTTTTATATATACCAAATAAGTCTAAAAATAGACAGCTTTTTCAATCAAGCAGTAAATCTGGGTAATAATCAATAGATACCGTAAAAGTAATTAAAATAAATACATGTCTGGTATGAAATGTTTTGTATATACATTTCTTGTATTCTATGAATGACCATTGTCCATTAAATACAGATATTAATAGCTGAGGTTCGAACAAGTTCATTCTCAAAATTAATTGAATTTAGTTCCTATAATCAAAGAATATATTTCGGATAAACGGAAATAAGAAAATACTTACCAACTACTTGTAAATATACACGTGCACTAATTTTTGGTTCCGATGACACTTGACACTCATAAATGCCAGCATCTCTTTGTTGTACATACTTAATTTGTAAAGTCCATGGACCCGATTGTTGTCCAGAATTTGATGCATAAAATGGATGAAATCTTTCATCAGCAATAAATGTAATTCTATCAACTGTTAAGATATGATCGTCTCGTACCCGTACCCAAGATAATGATTTGTTAAACATTTTTTTAACCTACAAATAAATAAATAAATATGTGTTTATAATAATACAATAATAATATAAAAACTAACTAAACAATTTTATTTTTAATTTATTTCTTTATCTTTTTGATGCAGAAAAATCAAATAAAAAACAAATGGATAAATAAATTTAAAAACATAAACAAGGATTTTTATTAGACGCTTCAAATAATAAAAAAAAAAAAACTATGTAAGTACAATATGCAAACTTTACTACTTTCACCGTTACAGCCATACGCGAACGCGATGCCATAATATAATAATATAATTTAATTCTATTAGAAAACTTTAAATTAAGCAAAAACTTTATTTTATACTATTTTATTTTTTTAATATTTTATCTAAACATTAAGTTTTTTCTATATATTCTTTTGTTTTCGAAA